>OX453259.1:16143409-16878461 GCA_949709985.1 Luffia ferchaultella
AGTGAATAACGCCTTAACCCTGTTTAATCCAATCCTCTTTGCCACAAACATGCGAAAATAATTCACGCATAGTCCCTTAAGGCCCCGTTAGTCGTTCAAACTCCCAAACAATATTAATTATAAAATGACTCAATAATGATTTCATGTAGCATTACACGCCCGCTCGTTATATTTTATTATCAGTGTGTTCATATACGAAATAATTAATTTGACAGCAGCGTTTGGTTTTAATAGAGACATAAATGTCACTTCACACCATCGAAGTGATATTACGCAATTTCGCGGGGTTGAAGACCGAAGTGCGGGGTTTCGCGGGGGCGAAAACCGGCGCACTGAAACTCGGACTGAAAATCGCCATCTTACACAAGCTAGTTAGAGTATGAGTGATTAGACAGTAAACGCAGAAGAGGGCTTCTAGTCAATTCGTATTTTTATGATTTCGTTATTTTATTTTTGCCGTTGTCTAGCTCTGTGTTCTGAAAGATTGTGTCAGATGAAAGATGATGCATTTAAGAGGAGTGTGTAGTGGCAAATCTCCATACAAACGGCGTTTCTTAACTGATTGCCCCAAAAAAATTATCTGGTATTCAGAACAAAAAATACTATGTTTATACATTTTAAATTTATTAAATATATTGATACCTATTTAAAAAAAAAAAATACTTAAATGCGTAGGGTTTTTTCCGAAATGTTTTCGTTTTTCACATGTAAATACATTGAAAATTTCGAATTATAACTTGCGTATTTAAGTTTTTTTTTCTTATGATATTTAAAAAATCAAAAATGTATGAACTTTGTTTTTGTTGATTTGAATACCATAAACGTAATCTTTTTGCAGCAATCGGTTAAGGTTTAATGGGGTGCAATCGTTAACGCCGTTTGTATGGCAATTTGCCACTACACACTCTTCTTAAGCCACCACCGTCTCAAGGGAGTTCAGCATCACGCGGTGCGGGCCCTTAAGTCTCTATATAGTGATAACTAGTCCGTACCAATATCTCCGTCAGGCATTCTAACATGACAATTTCTAAAATAACAACATAACGTGATATTACAAATGCCTATGTTTATAGGAATACACTTTATATAGTTATAAATCAATGTATAGAATCCAAAAGAATGTCAAAAAAATTGAAAATGCAATTTTTACTGAGAAGTAAGCGTTCTCGCAAGTGTCGTGATAGCCCAGAGCGCAACAAACTTGTCTCAAATTTATAAGGCCATAGGGCCATGGTTCGAATCCGGGCGTGTACCAATGAGTTTTTATGACTTAAGTACATTAACTATCACTGACTCCGTGCCTCGGAGAGCACGTTAAGCAGTCGGTCCCGGACGCTGTCAATAGATGGCGGTCGTTACAATCCCCAACCCGCAGTGGAGTAGCGTGGTGGATTTAAGCTCCAAATCCCCTCCTTATCCTGGGGGAGGCCTAAGCCCCTGCAGTGGGGTAACATGGGCTGATGACGATGATGACGAAGCGTTCTTGCAAAACACATGTTCGTTACGGTCGAATTTCAATTTGTGCACGCCACTATGTAACGTCTTTGTAAATTTGATTCCATTTCAAAAATGTAGTCGTGTGTGATTCAAAATACAATTAAAAGACTTTCTCACAAATTTCAATTCAACGTTATACGCGCAATATCCATGTATCTCTATAACGAATACATATTACAAAATACAACGTATCTCTGTCAGTCCTTTTATGCGCTTGTAACTAGAGAACTACTAACCCGATTTACATTAGATTGTTTAGGTTTACTTCCACCAGCCCATTTTGCCCCACTGCAGGGGCTTAGGCCTTCCCCCATGGTGAGGGGCTTCGAATTTAATCCACCACGCAGCTCCAGTGCGTGGTGGATTAAGTTAAACGATGGTATGTTTATTTAAATCTGAATAAACTATATTTTTCCAGGCATGGAATAGGCCATCATTTTTGTGTAGGTACGAATTGCATTTGAGTAACTTATAGGTTAGTGTGAAACTGTTCCGCAAGAGCTAATTCTGTGACAACACCCATAATGTAATGTAATTAATATGCGCGAGTGACGCTTTTTTTCATTAGTGGTGTACGAAAGTGACACATCTAAATATAACCATCATCGCCAAGTTTGTTTGTTGTCTAGTGCGTTCAATCAACCGAGCTAAAAAAACGTATATTCATAGAACACACAGTAAGTTTGTTTGTTGTCTAGTGTGTTCAATCAACCGAGCTAAAAAAACGTATATTCATAGAACACACAGTAAGTAAAGAGTGCACAATATCAAGCTGCCATGTTTCTAATAAATATTTGTGTTTTTGATAGAAAATATTTGCCAAAAAGTTGATAGACTATTCGCAGTAAGTTGGGTGCTAAGTCATCCATTATGCTTACAAAAATAAACAACGTTGAACAATGAAAAACGTTGCTTATGCATACTGCATTAATATTTATAATAATAATAATAATACTTTGGCCATCCCGCACAGCGCCATCTAGTTCCAAACTAAGCAAAGCTTGTACTATGGATACCAGACAACTGATATAAATACTTAAGTAACCTTTATAATATATACATTTATAGATAATTATTATAATACTTTTTATGCACACAAATATTTGTCCCGGGCGGGAATCGAACCCGCTATCCTTGGCTCCGCAGTTAGGGTCTCTAACCACTCAGCCAATCGATCACTACTTTATATTTCATAAGTCGATTATGAGCAATTCTTGTCTATATATATTTCGCGTACCTATACCTCGAAAACGGCTTTAACAATTTGGATGAAATTTTGTATTTAGATAAGGTTTTGCTTTTTATGTTTATATATTATAGTTGTATTTTCTGGAAAACGCATTCTTATACAAAAAACAATATTTTCGTTAAGTAACTATTAATATACTCGTAGCGCGGCGCCACCTGGTACATTTCTCATAAATCAAACGTGCACTGTCGCCGACGGGTGGTAAAAACTGTTGGGTACCTCAAGAGTTGGTGCTATATTTTTTTACTTAATTAACCAGTTCATGTGTAGGTTCAAAATAAAACTAGTTCACTTAAGTTCTCTCTGTGATCCCATTGGAACTTTTTTGTGACATTCAAAACCAGTTTATATTGATTGTAATGAACTATGCGTTATTGTTTATTTAGAGCAAGTCGCAGAAAAAAGCTACTTAAAGAAGAGTAAGGTAGAAAATACTCCCGGAGGCTATCAATAGATGGCGGTCGTTACAATCCCCAACCCGCAGTGGAGCAGCGTGGTGGATTTAAGCTCCAAGTCCCCCCTCCTCACCCTGGGTGCAGGCTAAGCCCCTGCAGTGGGGTAAAAATGGGCTGATGAAGTGAAGTGAAGAAAATACTCCAACATGAAGTAATCTACGAGCGACATGTTTTTTTTTATCGCTGACACATATATAATTATTAAAATACTATTTCCGGCTATTTTTCAATATTTCTAGGCTTTTACCAAATTACATTGGCTTCAGTGTAATTTGGTAAAAGCGCCTAAATACCGTATTTTCTAGGGGGAATCCAGTAATCGATGCGTCCTTCTATGCCAGATAGCTCGCGGGCCTGTCTGGTTCGGGCGAGCTAGGGATGGACTCATAGAACTTATATCGATAATGGGTTACATAAGCCATAAATAGCTAAGAATCGCTAATTTGAAGCGCATAAATAATATACACAGCTCATTCAACCAACAAGTTATACAGAAGGAAACTGATGTCCAAAGAGCTATGAAGGACACTCTAATACAATGCTGTTCTTTTCGTCCAGATTTATACGACGCCATTACACAAAGCATAAAGACTGACAAAAGACCATGTGGCTAGGAAAATCATGATCTGGGTAAAGATCAAATAATGAGGGCTACTATCCTCAGCACTGAGGGATAAATCGAGCTAAAGGAGGAAACCATAAAAGGCTTTGTAGCAGTCAGTAACTAACATAATTAACAGATGTAATGAGAAGAATTTGGTTACACATAGCTGTTGCAAAAATGTTATATTGTAACTTTAATAGACCTTTTTTTATGTATATTGTATCAGTAATGTATGAATATAATTGCTTATGTTACTGAATAAATTAGTGTTCCAGATATAAAAGAAACATAAATTATCACTTTATAAGATTGTTTCTTCAATGGTACAGTTAAATATACGAAATAAGAAACAGACTGATTGAATAGGTGGTATGTCAAATCTGGATGACTAATGATACAATATTTATGTACCTCTACGTAATGACCTTAGGTAGTAGAATCACCAAGATGGAACGTCCATACTCCAAAACGATCGAAAATCCAAGTAAAATGACAGACGTAGAGATATACACACTATAACATGGCATTATCGTTATTTCATTATGTTAAATGTAATTTCTGAACCTTTATTTGTTTTTCCAGTACCAATGAATTTTACATGTGCATCACACTAGATTCTACTTCATAGTGAAGATATCAAAGCAACAAGTGGCGTACATTTTTTTCTTCATATTTTACGGTTATGACGCGGTATCTCTATGTACATACGTGGTAATTACATAAAATTAATAAATTTTAATTATGGGGCAAAATTTATATAATAGCATTTAAAAAATAATTAATTATTCTTAGACTTTCGTAATTTAACAAGGAATTCTTATTGTTTCTCCATGTCCGTCTGTCTGTCTGCTCCTATGCCACAGCCATTTTCCTCACAGACTATTATTATTGAGTGCTATAACGCTGAAATTTGACATCGTTATGCTTAATAAGGGTGTTATAAATTAAAAAAATTTCTAGGGACTAGATGCAAAGTGAACGTGAAAAAAAATTTTTTTACTCCCTCGAGTTATCCGTTAAATCCGTTACATAGCTATTTTAAAATAATTACAAGATTTATTGATAGCAAGTACTAATTCCTTCCGGAAAATCTGAAAAAGTTCATAACATACACTAGCACATACATAGTACGAACTTACCAAAAAATTTATGACGATTATCTACAGTCAACTAGTTCACGTGTTATAGTCGATTATATTAATGCTAGATCAACCCTGAACAAACTCATAAATTCGGATTATGAAAGGTTTTGTTTTTAAATGGATTTTTATTCATTTCGTATGTATTTCACCCATTTTTTCCCCTTTAATTAAAAAAATAATAATTAATCGTCCGATTATTAGAAAACCTTAAAAAATCGGTTGTCTGTAAAGTCGGTTTACTGACGATAGTTGAACGTGACGTCATAAGAAAATACTGATGGAATGGTTGCATTTTTCAAAAGAAAATTTTATTTGTTTGATAGATATTTTGTATGGATATAGAGAAAGAGGTAAATGGAAATCACAATTGAATTGATCAAGTTACATTTATTTGTACGCATAAATACAATTATGTCAATTTTTTTTTTACAATGTACATCGTTTTTACTAGTTACTACAGCTATTTGTTTTAATGATGAATGCACGAATATTCGACAATATATCACAGAACATATATTTAATATCGGAAGAATTATTACCTTTATCGCCGCAATTATCGTTGCTATAAACAATTGACACCACGTTCACTTTTCACTGCACTTCATATTTGACGAAAACATGTAAATGTATTATTGTATAGCAGCTGTCCACGCGGACGCATCGCTCATTCAAGTAGGAGAGAGACAGACGTCGAACGCTGCCGAACGCGGAGGCCGATTGTGCCTCTTTGTCGCTCGTTCCGCGCTCTCGCTTGCACTTCAAGCCTTAAATGGAACGCCTCAGAGCGAGGTAACGCCGCATGAGTCATGTTTTTTCGTGCCGGCTCCATCGAATTATAAGACGTTGTCACGTCAAAAAATGTAGATTATAGAAAAATTGTATCTATTTGCTTTTTAAAAACCAATGTCAATTTGGTATTAGAATTATCTTAGAAAAAATTACATTTTCAACACTTATAAAAATGTCGATGCTTTCAAAATATAAAACACAACACTATAGCGTTATTTACTAGATCTTGGCGTGTTCAATCGGGATGCACGTGGATTAGCTTCCCAGGAGAAATTCGCTCCGGAAAATAAGCATTAACGTTGCATTGCTACGGGGAAAATATTTGGAAACATTGAAATGTGGCTTTCAAATAATTTATTTCCGTACCATTATAATACTTATTTATATAATTTGAATAAAATTTAAACATAATTTCATATATCTAATTTATATGTTAGGGTAATGAACTATATTATTTTAAATTAATTTTATGACAGATTTTTGTAAATATATAGGTATAATATTTACAGTTAAATAAATGTCCTGTTGGCCGTAGTTACAATCGCCAACCCGCAGTGGAACAGTGCGGTGGATTTAAGCTCCAAGCCCTGGGGGAGGCCAAAGCCCCTGCAGTGGGGTAAAAATGGGCTGATGAAGTGAAATGTCCTGTTAGACAGAGAGGGCAATACCACATCGTGTGACTTCAGGCCATTTAAAATAATATTAAACTTATTTTTCAAGAAAGAGACAGACACAAGCTTTCAACAGCTAAGTTTTATACCCTTCAATAGAATATAATTATAAATTTTCTTATCATATAAAGTCTATTTTTATATTTTCATGATATATTCCAAATTAGTCAAACATCCTATTATGTGAAAAACATGACTCAAACTCAGAGTTTGTTGTTCGACAAGAAGAGAGGTTACGAGCTAATATAAAATACTTTATTCAAGAGCTTATGTATGTTTCGCAGTAATTAGGTTCTTATTATTTAATATAAAAAATTGAAATAAATTTAGGCACCGGTAGTTTTATATTTATAAAACGACTAGCGACCGCCCGCAGCTTCCCTTGCGTAGACTACACATTCTTGTTTTAGGTAGTATTAACATTCGAAATGGTTAATACGTAGGTACTTTTTGCTGAAACTAATATTGGGTACACCCATTCAAACTTTCAATCTTCGTTCTCCCCACTCCTTTATGAAAACCGATACTCCCATACTTTTCACCTCCCGTTTCCCGATCTTGATATCCAAAAACCCTGAAACACATCATTATTTATTTATGTTAAAATTTTTATGTTTCTAACTTTAAAGAACAAAGACTCATACGAAGCCCCTCCATCCCTCCCTCCTAAAATTTGAAATTTCCAAATATTAATTTCTTACAAAATTAATACTCACGTTATAAAATAAACCACTGTTCCAAATTTCGGCTTCCTAGACTTAGTAGTTTCGGCGTTATCTACGCTGATAGGTCAGCGAGGACAAACGACAGACAGGCACAAAAAGTAACTGATGTCACTCTTGACAACCTTCTTTCACGTCTGCAAAGTTTCATTAAAATCTGTTCAGCCGTTTTGGAGATTAGCTCGAATGACATAGACGTACAGACAGACAGACGGACAAAAAGTAGATGTCACTTTTGACCACCTCCTTTTCATACCCGTGAAATTTCATTAAAATCGATTTAGCTGTTTTAGAGATTAGCTGGAATAGACAAATGGAAGTACATACAGACATACAAAAAGTAGTGTATGTCATTTTTGACCACTTCCTTTACACATGTGTGAAGTTTCATCAAAATCGGTTTAGCTGTTTTGGAGATTTGCTCGGATAGACAGACAGACAGGTAGTATTATTTTATACATATAGCCTTCCTCAATAAATAGACTATCCAACACAAAAAGAATTTTTCAATTCGAACTAGTAGTTCCTGAGATTTGCGCGTTCAAACACACAAACAAACAAACAAACTCACGCAACTCTTTGACAAAGATAAAGCAGGATATTTATTAGTCGGTTAGAGAGTCATTATATGTGTATTTGAAATGTATATGATTATTTATTTTAAAATTTAAAAATGGAGAAATGCGTTTCGGAGTCGCATGCGAAGGGTTTCGTACAACCGTATAATATTAAAAAAAAAACAAAAAAAAAACATGTTTCTTATATTTCATCCCTTTAATTTTTAACTTTATTTTATTTTTATTATTTGCTATTATAGCGGGTATAATATGACATCATAAAAATTTTAAGTTTAAGCAATAATCTCACAACCACCAATCGCCAGAAACGTCGAAAAAAACACGTTTCTTAAATGGGGACCCTCTTTATCTTCTTATCTTTGTTAGTTGTCACCACTACTATATGTCTTATTTATGCTCTTATGACGTTATATTCATACATATCTTAACATTACGTTAACGTTAAATATATCACCATATCGTGTAAATTTAGGAACAAAAGGTTCAATAGTTCTCGAATTATAAGCACTCAAACAAGTGACCCTACAAGAAAATTAAAAATGTGTATGGCTCAGGGTCTACAATAAAACGCTAAAAGCAAGTAACAAGCCAGATATAAAAGTTAGTATGTGACATAACAACGTGATTTTACACTTGGAACGTTTCACGATGTATTTTACCGACAAAAATATCGGTTCTCAGCTGACTGTAACATAAAACTGAATGTAGGACCTCCTATAAAATTGAAGACCGATTCGACTGTGTACAATAAAAGTGAACATTATATTAATAAATAACTTAGAAGATATGGGTAGCTTTTAAGCTATATAACACAGCTAGCTTGACTGACCTGTTGGCCGAGTGGTTAGAGATCCTAACTGCGGAACCGAGGGTCGCGGGTTCGATTCCCGCCCGGGACAATTATTTGTGTGCATGGACAAGTCTATTTGTTCCGTGCCTGGATGTAAAACTATCTATATATGTAATTGTTATAAAAAATAAATATCAGTATGTATATCAGTTGTCTAGTACCCCATAATACAAGCATCATACTTGCTTACTCTGGGCCTAGATGGCGCTATGTGGGATGTCATAAATATTATTATTATCATTATAAGCTGATTAAGTCCATTTTTTTCAGCCACCGGATGTCCACTGATTGAATTGGCCCTCACCAGATCTATTCAACGAATGGACTTGTGCTACTTGTAAATAGCCGCCCTCAGTCAACTTAGTGGGGACCGTACCACGCTACAACGTCCAGTTTAGGTAGTTAATCTTTAGAAGGGATAATATAATATTTGATCTTCCCTATTAGCGCTTCAAAAGCGTTCCCAACAAATGTACCTACCCTATATTATAACTAAAGTTTTTTATAATATAACAGTTTCGTTTGTAGATCACTTACATAGACCGTCGGCCCATACCAGTTTTTTAGATGTATTGTGTTGCGCCTAATAACATGGTACTGCATATTTAAAAAGCTTTTTTATATATGTGCGGCCCGTCTTTCTATTAATTTAGTTACGACCAGAAGCAAAAAAATAAAAATAATAATAAGCGCTCTGGATGACCGCTTTGTGACCAATATATGTACATAAGTCAGTTGAAAAGAAGCCCGTGGTCAGAACTGATAAATGAAAAGCTATGAAATATTCGTCTTTCAAGGTTTTCTGTTTACTGCAGCCAGCATTTTTTATAGGGCATAACTTTGTAAATCTGCCTAAACGAAGAGAAAGAAAGCACAGCACAAGAGTGCATTTGAACATAGTAGAGCTTTTCAAATCCGCTGTATAATTGTCATTACGCGTAACGCGTCACATCCAAAAAAAAACATCGGCGGACAATTATTGCAATAAATTAACGGCACTAAACATAAGTATGGTTCCACCTTTAGGATATTGTCAACCATTGACTTTATTTATCCTGTAGGTAACAGAGTTTGACAGAGGCGTCATATCGGTCGTTCGATTATACGAATAATTATTGAGATGCAGTTACACGTGATTTTTCCACGTACAAGTTGCCGGGCGTGGGCTGCTGACGGCTCTGAAGAAAAGACCACTGAAGCAATTCCCACGCGCCCACTTTCTCTTAAGCAGAATTGGTTCCATACTTACCATTGCACTCTCTGCTATACTATTCCATTCCATCAGCCCTTTTTATACACCACTGCAGGGGCTTAGGCCTCCCCTCAAGATGATGAGGGGGCTTGGAGCTTAATTCCACTATGTTGCTCCAATGCAGGTTAGCGGATTGTAATGACCGCCATCTATTTACAGCAACAAGAACCGACTGCTTAAAGTGCTCTCCGAGGGACGGAGTCAATGATAGTTAAAGTACTTAAGTCAGAAAAATCTCATTGGTACACGCCCGGATACGAAACATGGCCACACGGCCTTATGAATTTGAAACAGGTTTGCTGCGTTCGGGCTATCACGACACTACTCTGGCTGTACTATGCACTTCTTTGAACTTTGTTACTCTGTGCTATAATTCATAAATATCATAAGGTTGAATATACGCGGAGTAATATAACTGCATTAAAAGCTCCCCAGGGCTTTGAAATTACACAGATCGAGAGCATTTGATTGCAGTTTTGATTGCAGATACTCCATAGCTGGCGTTTGCATTTATGGTAGACTTACGTCAAAAGGGATGCTAACAAGAGATACAACAAAAAAAAACTAATAAAAAAGCGGTCAAGTGTGAACCTAGTTTACGTACCCTGAGAGTTCTGTCACCGCTGCTTCGCTCATGTACTTAAATCTTCTACGTTAAAGATATTTCATTTCACTCCCCATCTCTTTGTTTCATTTTTAGGGTTCTGTACACAAAGGGTACCGAAGGGAACCCTATTACTAAGACTCCGCTGTCCATCCGTCTGTCAGAGGGTTGTGACGTCTGAATTGGAAATTGGACATTTGAAATTTCCACAGAGTGTGTATTCCTATGGCCGCTATAACAACAAATAATAAAAATAAAATAAAAATTAAAAGGAGGATCCCCATACAAGAAACTTTTTTTTTCGATGTTTTTGGTGATTGGTGGTTGTCAGAACATTGCTAACACTTGAAATTTTCGTGGAGCGTGGTTTTTTTATATTGTACAGTGGTACGGAACCCTTCGTGTGCGGGTCCGACTCGTACTTATCCAGTTCTTGTACGTACAGGCAAATAATCTACAGGACCGACATAAGTAAACGAATATTTATAAACAGTTGTAACGGGACCCTCGGCACATAAACTAGGTTCGCACTCGACTGTTTTTATTTTAAATCAGTGCGTTCAATGCGTTAACAGCTTTCACCCAACACCCGTATTTCTATAACAATATATATTAATAATAATATTTGGAACATCCCACACAGCGCCATCTAGTCCCAAAGTAAGCAAGTATTATGCTCGTATTATGGGGGGGCTACTAGACAACTGATATACGTACTTAAATATTCTTTATTTTTTTGTAATATATACAATATAGATACTTTTACACCCACACACGGAACAAATAAATATGTTCATGCACACAAATATTTGTCCCGAGCGCGAATCGAAACCGCGACCCTTGGCTCCGCAGTTAGAGTGGCAGTTAGTGGCGGGCAGTTATTCTGCACATTTCCGCACGAGTTTATCTAAATTGTTTCAATAAACAATTATCATTTATATATCATAATTTCATGTAGATATTGACTGAGTTGTCGAATGCTTGTGATCATAACTATAGAACAACAGGTCACAGGTTCGATTCCTGGACGGGACAACATGGACATTTCTATTTGTAGTGTCTGGTTGTAAAATATATGTATATTGTAAAAAATATGTCTAAGTATGTATATCAGTTGTCTAATATCTACCCGATGATGTAGGTTTTGCTTGTATAGTTTCTCGGACTAGATGCTGTGTGTAAGATTTTTCAGGTAAATATTATTATTTTATTCCGTGGAGGTCCAATTTTACGTGTGATAAAGTATATCCTTTTAAAGTACAAGCTAACTTTCGATAAATTATTGTTATTTTGTGGTGAGGCGGTAACATTGTTAGAAAATAGACGCATGTCGGAGGCAACGTCGACACGCGGGGTAGAACGCCCCGGGCTGACTGTCGACATGTTCTAGTGCGAGAGCATTGGAAATCTAAGTATTACTTGTTTAAGTTCAAAACAGACGAGCAAAGTAACATAGGAAATTTGGCTTAGTAAAGCCACTGGTTAATTAATAATAATAATAATAATAACACACACAATCACAACAACGTCTAGGTCCCAAACTAAGCATTAGCTTTTATTTTGGGTACCAAGCGAAGACACCACATACATACACACCACATACAACGAAGACCCGGTGCCAGTATTAATATTCATCATATGAATACTGACCCGACCTGGGATTCGAACCCGGGACCTCCAGCTTCGTAGGCAGGGTCGCTACCCACTAGGCTAAGCGGTCGTCTATTGTTGCAAAAATTATCGGTAGTCCTAAAGAACCACAAAGGATCATATTTTTAAGAGAGGTAAAGTAGCGTCTATTTGATCCCATGGCGCCTTTGGGGTCACAAAAGTGATGACATCAATAAGCATCATGTTACGTATTGGAACACGGATGTAGCGTTATATATAATGTATGTTTATATATTTGAACCTGTGTATGTATATATTTATATTTGTTTGTGTGTGTATGTAAATTATGTTTAATTTATGGCAGAGAGTTCCGTGCCTCGTAGAGCACGTTAAGCCGTCGTCGGTCCCGTTAAAATCCACCAACCCGCACTGGAGCAGCCTGTTAGATTAAGCTCCAAACACCTTCATCTCGAAGGGAGGCCTAACCCCTGCAGTGGGACATAATGGGCTGATGGATGGAGTATTTTGGTATAAGCATACTTTTTGCTTGAAAGGAGATTTCAAACATGTCGTTCTATATTTGAACAAATTAAGATTATTATTATTGTACAATGGAGCTAAAAATTATGATATATTTTTTTAACCCCATGTCTTTGGTCTGTCTTTGAACAATATGTTGTAAAATGCAATGAAATATGTCAATACATAAATAAAAACACTTCCGTGGTCTCCCTGGTAATGGTATTGTACATATGATATCATGATATAGAATCAGGCGAGGGCTCCGCCTAATACATGTATTCTCATATCTCCACATCAATCTTAATAGGTAGCTTAATCTACATTTTGTTCAAGCTGTCCCCAACCAAAAATATATATACAATCATTGCCCATGTAGGCATTATAGTATATATTTTTTAACACAAACTATTGTTTTGACATATTTCGACCTGAATTGCTGGAAATGGCGAAGCCTTAATTGAATGGTCATTTTATACGCGACGCACAAACTTTATAAGTTCGAGATGTAATTAAGGATTGCGAAAGAAAAACATGAGCTTTTTTGTTGCCCATGGTGTATTTATTAAATCAGTTCTATATGTTATGAATTTAGATAAAGCGGAATCAAATCATCATATATAAACAAAATAATTTGCAATAAAATTACTTTTTACTGAATGCTAAAATTTGAAAAAAGTATCTAGTGAAAAATTATTATTAATCTGTATCTATTATATCTATATACTTATTATATAAAACTGAAGAGTTTGTTTGTATGAACGCGCTAATCTCTGGAACTACCAGCCTGATAAAAAAATATTTTTGTATTTAATTGCCTAATTCTTGAGGAAGGTATAGGCTATATACAGGACGAGGTTTTAATGACAAGCCAAATTTTAATATAATGATCTTTGATAGAAAACCGATAGCCGTCTTGTTTCCTTTCAGTATCGTTCAATAGAAAAATATTGAGATATGACTACAGAAACCTTTCCCGAAAAAACCAATAACTCTAGTCACCATTCATGCCCGCCGCCCCATTCCGTTTCAAGGCCTCGGGCGCGTACGTTTACTATAGCGTTAAGAAGGCAACCAAACGTTATAAAATAACACTGTAGATAAAATAATTTATTATGAAAATGTAACCCATATTTTTTATTTACGCAATGAGGTCTATTGGTGATACCTAACATCTAGAAAATTTTTGGCCTGTTACTAAAATCTCACCTTGTATATTAAATCGTAGTGTCTGTATTATATTTATATAACTTGCATTGGTATAATTTTCGTAGAATTTACAACACTTTAAAAGGTGTTGCTCACTCTTATATTTAAAACTATTTAAAATTAATAACTTACGTCAAATTGTAAACCATAACTCATTAGGATCTGAGGGCCAAGTGCGAGTTTCTTTACTATTACTTTGTCGTATACGTTTTTCGTAATTAGTATGGAAACTTGTACACCGCCCCTGGCGGTCGTTTTATGAAACTAAATTAGCGAGTGCGAGTTTCATTTTTGTATTGACGTAACGATATTAGTTGCGTAAACTCATCGTAAACTATTTATGTAGAGTTTCTGAAATAATTTGCGAGTGTGAGCGACCGCTCAATCATTTTTTGACATTTGCTATGGTCTAGAAACGCGAACGCAGTAGTAGAGTCATTCACCGAATTTAAAAAAGTGAGAAGGTGTTTTTCTTAAACTCGTGTATAAACTTGGTCATATAAGTATATGAAAATGGAGCATTTGCGTTCATTTTTTCTTTGGAGAATGCTGTCAACGGCACAGGCACACGATTACAATCATTTCTTAAGAAATGAACGTGCAAGACGTCGTGGATCCTTCGCCCCTATGGAGAACCTCTCTTCCACGGAATTTAAAAACAGATATCGCCTTAGCAAAAATGCGTTCTTGTTCTTGTGTAAGGTATTGAGAGAACTTACAGATTTAAAATCATCTCAGCGAACCAGTTTGGAAACTAAAGTAAACATGACTGTCACCGATTTCTATTGATAATTTTCAATATCTTTTAGTTCATATTTATGTCATTTATATATTCAATTCCAGGTACTAGCGGCATTATTGTTTTATGCCACTGGTTCGTACCAGCGAATAGTAGGAGTAGCAGAAATATATTTATATATATATTTAATATTTAAACAATAATTTGAAAAAACTTTTAAACAAATTTGGATTTTGAGATATTTTTTACGTCATGGAGCAACGTCATTTGAATGCAGATGAAATGCAAAGAGCTGTAAGGATGTTACAAGCGGGAAGAAGTCAATCTCGGGTATCTCGGTATTTTGGTGTCAACAGAAGCGTTATTTGCCATCTTCATCAGCGTTACACTAACACGGCAGATCCTCCTGAGCAGCACCCAGGTCGAGGAAGGTGTACAACCACACGGCAAGATCGATACATACAACTGACTGCAAGACGCCAGCCGATGTTAACCGCCCGAGAGATAGGTTTAAGGCTACAAAATTCAAGTGGTGTTGTTGTTAGCTGCCAAACTGTGCGGGATCGACTGCATGAGTATGGCCTACGAGCACGACGGCCAATTAGGTGCCCACCAATACGTCACGAGAATCTCGCTCGTCGAAATGAATGGTGTAGGGAACACATTACATAGACCCGGGAACAATGGGATACAATTTTATTTTGCGATGAGTCTCGAGTTGCGAGGGTACATTGCAGTACTTTGAGTACTGCAATGCTTTTACCAGTGAATTGTTGAAAATTCGATAATTGAAAACAAATGTCATAATGTAAGTTTATTAAATAATATATATCTATTACAATGTATCTGTTAAAGTACAAAAAACTTATGTTGTGAACAAAAAAGTTTGTTTCTTATAGTAAATTGATTTTTTAATGGTCCCAAATAACATGTGTCAAATGTTTATAATGAGCGCGTCTACTTCAACAAAATTGTGTATCGTAACATTAGAGTATAACAAACTGATTGCACTAAATCAAACTTTATGTATTTACGACTGAATTCACCTCATCACTTGTATTGTGCTCTATAAACAAATGCCTCGCACTTGTCCATAGTAATGTCACAGAATTACATCATGACGCGATTAACGCAACAATATGTACCTAACTTGCCATTTGTGAAAAAATCAATAAAAATTATTTCAAAGCAATCAATTCTTTTGTTAATTAGTTTTGCTTCTTAAACTCAACATATTTTAATAAACAACAAAGTAGCTACCGCACTCATTATTTACTTACAAATTTATCAAGTATGTTAAGAGCCTTATCGCCTAAAACCTGCCAGTTCTTCTGGACCTCTACCTCAACAGTCCTCAGCCATAGATGCTCTTTTTCATTTTGTCCCTGCTGTTGATACTTTTTATCAAACATGTCTAGAACCTTATTGCCTAAAACCTGCCAGTTCTTTTGGACATCTATCTCAGCAGCCCTCAGCCGCAGACGCTCTCTTTCATTTTCGCCCAGCTGTTGATGCTTTCCCTCAGAAAAGTCCTCCATCTTTCGTCAGCACTGAGAAAATATTCAGCCGTTTGGTCTACGATCCTTCTATGTGGTCTTGAACGGCTTCAGGGCGATGTACGAACTCGTGCAGACAAAGACACGCGAGGCGCCTGGATCTGTGGAGATGCATGCAGTCGCTGGCGAGATGTATGACCAGATTGTCCTGGTAGTGGCTGTAGTTGAGGTGAGACTGGTGGCTGAGAAGGTGGTCCGGGTACTTCAATAGCTAAATAAAAATAAATTATTCAGTAAAAGTAGTAATAGAAATATAATATGGGTGAATAACTCATTAAATAAAATTTAATAAACCGCATGATGTTTCCCACATATATGTCCCATGAATTGCTTTAGGTTTAAATAATTTATTGTCTGGAAGTACTTTTACCATTCACTTAATACCAATATAAACACACAATGTACAAAAATACTAATATTAATAGTGGAATCTAAGTTATTATAACTGTCACATAAATGCTGAGGTTTTTTTAAAATTTATTCTATTTTATTTATTACTAACATATACATATATTCAATTATACATACATTGATAAGTTATTATATTTTAGTTTATTAAAGTAAAATGTTATCATACACGGCGTCTGTACACGTGGAGACAGAAGCAGTTGGGGGTGAGTTAGCTGCATAGATTCCTCTCGTTCTGGCTGTTGCGGAAGAAAGACCGGTGGCTGAATAGACTATTCAGGCACATTCCAATCGTCAGTAGCTAAACAAACATTATAATATAGGAAAACTAAAAAAAAAACATGCTTTAATTTTTTAAACTATGTTTCATCAAAATTTACAAACTTACAGGTGTAACTCACAATTACCTGTAAAACAATGAAGTCACATACAAAGTTGCATATCCGTGCTACTAACCACTGAGCATCAGGTCATGTTTATAATTTTAGTGTATTTTCATAGAAGTTACATATGTCTTCTAAATATCAGCCATAGAGCTGAAAATCGCATTCTAAGGTTCCATTACATACAAACAAATAAACATACAAGTGGAACTAATATAAGCGTGTTAATAATATAATGTATTACAACCTGCAAGGCCCAACCCCACCCTCATTCTTGTTGTATTTTATGTATAACAACTTAATGGTGGAAATTTTCGTCACTTTTCAATTATTCAGCGAACACTTTGGTACGACTAAATACAACACTACTGTACTTCTCTTTACAATTGGTACTTGTATAGAAAGCCTCATTTGGAGTATTTATGTATTATTTAGACACATGGTGTGTGTCCAGCCAAGGTATGTATATTTATAATTCCGAGCTATAGTTTGCCTCAAACTTTATAGTGTATCGAAATACAATGCTATGAGCATGCTTGCGCAGGTAAAGTCATATACCCCTCACTCTACTGCGTTCCGTTACACGAGAATTGGTTATTGTGATGTGACTTGTGCTTGTGTTCGGATCTGCCATAAAGTTTGATTGTCTGTCCTGTCGACACCCCTGTAACTCAAAATTAGTAATGAAAATTGCCTTACTCTTTTTGTATCGAACTTGGCCAATTTCTCACAATTTTGTTTTTGGTGCGATACATATATAAAACATTGTATTTAAAATAAATACAAAGTAACTGTCATGAATCTACTTATTGTAATAATATTTTAACTTACGCAGTTCTATGATTTCTATGTTTTCATCACTTACTGGCATTGGTGTAAATGAATTTGGATCCCGAATTGCACTATCCTGCTGTACCTACATAAATAAAAATTATTTTCTTTCAAATAAATTAGTTATAGGTATGAAATAAACTATCGTAAACACCTGTGACAGCCCTGCTTCGTCAATGTCGATCAATCCTGGTGCAGCTCTTAGTCCTATGATTGCCAGCACTCTTTCTTCTAATTCTGATAACTTTACATGTAATGCAGGTCCACCACCAGTGCCACTGGCCGCTCTATAAATACCTACGAGCAGCCTTGCGCTTGGTATTGTTTTTGAGATCACTCCACACCTAAAATTATAGTTACGAGATTATGAACACTTATTCATACACTTTGATATGCCGCAATCCATTTACTACTTACTACCAACCTTTTTCTATCTATCTATACTTTTTGATTCTCCCGAACCATCGCTGTTCAGCAATGAAGTAAGTTGCTCCCAATGTAACATAGACTGCATCGTACCTCTAGCTGATGTACTCGGCTTGCTGAGATCGTGATGTCTAAAAAAGTGATTTAATTAAAAACACATCTATGTAAATAAATTAAGCGAAATCTTTATTCAATACTCACTCTTCCATGAAAGTTACTAACATATCAAATTGTGTGTGGCTTGTCCTCATTCTGTATTAAATAAGGTTAAATAAAAAGAATTTATTAAAGAAAGTATCTAAACAAACAATTTAAATCTCGTTCACATCACAACCAGTGCAATGACATGTGGACATAATCAAATCAAAACAAATCAACATAAATCAATCATCGAATCAATAGTGGACACCATAGATATATAGACGGTATAACCTTTCTCTTTTTAATGCATAGTGTTAGAATGACATAGCATACTTACTGTATCATACGAAGCTAACTGTTCAATCAGTGAGCAAACGTGATAGTTAGACAAAAAACGACAGTCACTCGCACTCGCACGCATACGAAAAACGTCTCGTTTCGCGTATGCTCGTTTGACGCGGTAGTAACGTTAACCGTTTTTTACTATCAAACTCGCACTTGGCCCTCTGTATGTACATTATTAAAAACATAGAGCTAAGTATAGTTGACGCGCCCGCGCCTGCTGGCATTGAACGTTTGGCAATAGCACTTGTTAGAGGTCCGGTACAATATTAATGTTAATAAGGAAAAATGATCGAAAACTATGTCGAAAGCTCTGATGCTAACTGTCGCTGTGCGTATTGGCCCCTTCCACACTTCGCCGCATACCCCCCTTCGCGTTTGCGGCTTACAATATTCTAATAGTTCAATTTAATAGTACACGTTCCAGTCTTAATATCTTATAATTCCTATTTCTATGTTATAAAACATTATTCCGACAATATTATACATAAAGTATTAAGTTAGCTAGTTCCAACATATTGAAATTCTGAATAACAAACTATAAGCAGCTATTTTGAAACACAAATACAACGAAATAAACAATGTGAAAATGAAAACTAGAAGGCCCCGGAGAGGCCACTGAAGTATTTCAGTAAACTGTTACCAAAATTTGTCACTATATTTACGACATTCAAAGTTTTTTATATGTGCTAATGAAGTTATAATATTGTACATTTTCCAAACTGAAAAAATATTTTAGAGAGTTTTCAGTAAAGCAATAGAAAAATCCGTCGAATATAAAAAGAATATAATTCGAATGTACAACCCAATTTAAAAAAAAATCCATCTGCGAAAACATTTAATTGAAAATAAAAAAGTTATTAATTGAAAAGAGAAAAACCTAGCTATATTTTACAGCATTTGGTTTGAACAATGTAGAATGTACCTTGCAATGTTTTTTTTGTCCGATACATACATAAGCAGATTTTATTACCTTATACCTTTCAAGCCCGTGTCGTGATAGCCCAGAGGGCCATGGTTCGAATCCGGGCGTGTGCCAATGAGTTTTTCTGACTTAAGTACACAATATCACTGACTCCGTGCTTCGGAGAGCACGTTAAGCAGTCGGTCCCGGACGCTGTCAATAGATGGCGGTCGTTACAGTTCCCAACCCGCAGTGGAGCAGCGTGGTGGTCTTAAGCTCCAAGCCCCCCTCCTCACCCTGGGGGAGGCCTAAGCCCCTGCAGTGGGGTAAAAATGGGCTGATGATGATGATACCTTTCAAGTCCTATTTATATGATAGTATATTTTAATATCTGTTTAAGTAGCATTGAATAAATACGGACAAAAAACATTGCATAGGACATCCTACGTCGTTCTAATCAAATTCTACAGAATTTAGCTTGCTTTTCTCTTTTCAGTTAATAACTTTTTTATTTTCAATTAAGTAATTTTGTAGCCTAGGTTTTCATTATTATTATTTTTCAAATAATGTAATTTCTTTCAAACATTTTAGATTTCAATTAATTGCCGCGCATTTGTACTGTCTTTGCGCTAAACATACTGTATTTAGTTTATGTCAAAATGCTAGCACAAAAATGTTGTACTTAATTGTTAAACTGTTAGTGTTAATCATAAAGTGAATAAATTTGACTGCAGCGTTTGGTTTTAATAGAGTCAGAAATGTCATTTCACAGTATCGAAAATGTTAAACGCAATTTCAGCGGGGGTGAAGACCGGTGCGCGGGGATTTCGAACTCGTCATCTTGTACCAGCTAGTATATATATATATACTATCTTGTACCAGCTAGTATATATATATATCCCGCACCGATCCTCACCGCATCCGAAATCCCCGCGCACCGGTCTTCACCCCCGCTAAAATTGCGTTTAACATTTTCGATACTGTGAAATGACATTTCTGACTCTATTAAAACCAAACGCTGCAGTCAAATTTATATATATATATATATATATACTAGCTGGTACAAGATGACGAGTTCGAAATCCCCGCGCACCGGTCTTCAATATATATATATATTTATAATGGACTATATACTACTTTTCATTTGACACCCGTATTTTTGTAATAACAAAAATAAAAATTATTCCAATTATTTTTATTTGATTCGCAGACGCCATACTAAAATACGATATACCATGACTAACTCGAACAGTATAATTTTCCCGCATTTTCGGCGACTTTTCGCGTCCTTTTCAGCGGAACAATCAGGGTTTTTTAGGCAAAATTTGGCATCCTCCGAGGGCAACACTTTATAGAAAGCCACAGGATTCTAACACCTCATGTGTTCATATCCATTTGGCTACACAGGGCGTGCCAAAGGTCCAAGATACATACACACTCTCGAAAAACATTACCCTCCGCAGTCACGTAAAAAAGTCTACAACGTAACTTGCATCAATTTCATACTCCACGTCAATAGAGCCCAAGTTATATTGCGATAATTATTTAAGAGGGGTGCAGGTAATGCACTATAGTGCAGGGGATGCACTATTTATTGCATCGTAAACGTCACGCCTAATCCCTTTAAATTGCTTACACGGGAACAGAGACGTTAGGTATAGCGATAGGGACGTGAGATTGCTTCCCTTTTTATATATATTCATGTTTTACACAAAAGCGACACAGTATGTATCCTGTGTGGTTGGTTTGTCCGTCCTTTTTTATAAATAAGTAACTAGGTTTTATCCGTGACTCCACTCGTAGGGGAAGGAAAAATAACTTGCTAATAACGTATATGTACTCGAATAGATAATTAAAATTTTCCTATTACTGATTTCATGCTAGAAAATGTCTCATAATACAGAACAAGTAGAACGATCGCACCTTAAGTCTATAAAGAAGTATGCTTGACAACCGAAGTATCAGTCACATATGTGTAAGATCGATGAGAGATTTCAAAATAAGTTGATAAAGTGACATGGTCCAGTGTAAGGAAATTCTACTTAAATAAATTGTCAAGATTTATGTGTGAAATATTGGTGAAAACTTGTAATAAAAATAAACGGCTTTAATGCGCTGAATTGTATAATTAGCGAAACATAAATGTTAAGACCGAGTCGTAAGTTTTGCTGTCATACATGGAATCCGCGAGACAATAACAGTATTTAATACTAATAATTATAACGTATACATCACGATAACGTCTAGACCCCAAACTAAGAATTTAAAACCGTATGTTTTCCTGCGTTACTATTGATTTCATTTTATGCCACGGAACATTGGATCGAATAAATATTTATATGCGAAATTTCATCGAAACCTTTTTACCTGTTTAAAAGCCAGACAAATGTACAACGCTTAACTTTTTTTTATTTCCGTAAATCTTTAAATATTTTATACTATATATATGTATTTACATATATATATATATTCAATTCAATTTCTTGGGTTATTGGCGTTTCCTTATAGATTTCACTAGTGTCAAGTGTATATGATACTCTGCTCTATAAAGCGGGCTTCGTGAACGAACAAGGTCACAGATTGTAACTAAGACTTATGTGAGTAGTTAAGCATGTCTGATGACAGGATCGCTGTTGATGTATCTAAAATAAATAAGACGCACACAATATATAAACAGGGGTTAGTTGGTTAAAAGACAGACAAACTACAGCTTAATTATATATATATATATATATATACTTTACTATATTGATTTGATTGATTTGCAACGAGGTGCGCTTGACAGCGATCAGTGGTGTCTTCTTCTTCTTACTTAATGGCGTTTTCTGCTTATATTGAATTTCGCCAGAGTCGAGTTTGTTACTTTGATACGGTAAATCTTAACTAATTCTTCTTCTTAGGCAACGTAGTACGGTTAATATAGAGTTTTTTTTTCACAATAGGAACTACGACTCGAGTCAAATCGATAATCAAAGTCAGTGAAGTACTATTGTGAAAGACACAAAATAAATGAAAAAAAAAACAATTTGTTGTATTTGTCATTTCCAAATTAAAATCATGATTATTTACTTACAGACGTAATTTAGGTTGAAGTGTCATTGAGGAACAACCCTCTAGCACTTCACATGCGCCTTTAGAAACGGTTATACGCTTCTCAACATCTATATTTCTGTGAAAATTCATTAGGTGTACAGTAGCATGGTGGGGTGACAAGCGGGGCTAGGGTGACAGTAGTGGAACAGTATAAACAATTCTATATAGTCCATAGATCAAACTGTTCCATGGTGGTGGTAAACGCAGTGTGTAAACTTAAAGTACAAAAAGCAAGCAAATCGAATTAATGAGCAAAGTGATCCTTCTTCGTAACTTATAGCTGACTAACGTGACTGACCGATTTGTCGAGTGGTTAGAGACCCTAACTGCGTAGTCAAGAATCGCTGGTTCGGTTCCCGCCGGGGACAAATATTTGTGTGCATGAACATGTCTATTTGTACCGTGTCTAGGTATAAAGGTGATATATATATGTATATATCCTAAAGTACATTTAAGTATGTATATTAGTTGTCAAGTAACCCATAATAAAAGCATAATACTTGCTTATTGTGGGACTAGATGGCGCTGTGTGGGATGTCTTAGATATTATTATTATTATTATTATAGCGATTGACAGGAAAAATATAAAATGTGTTAACAAATAATTCGTTTTTTAATTACGCCGTCTATAATATACACATATTTGTCTAATTAAAAAGTTTCATTATCCCAGAAAGTTTTTGAAATGAAACCGTAAGTGAAATTCATCTTTTTTTTTTAATATAAGAAGTTTTTGGCGCTTAACTGAGATATCATTTAAACTTTTTTTTTAATATCAAATGGTAATAAATCGAAAATGTTTTAATAAAAACTGTCGTTACTCCTACTAGCGAAAATGTAATTTATTTTAAAATTTAAAGATAAGTTAGGCAAGTTATATTTTACAAATACTTAAAAAAGTAATTTATTTCTGTCTTAGATACAAGGTGAGATTTAAGTAACCGGCCAAAATTTTTCTAGATGTTAGGTATCACCAATAGACCTCATTACGTAAATAAAAAATATGGGTTACATTTTCATAATAAATTATTTTATCTCCAGTGTATTTTATAACGCTTGGTTGCCTTCTTAACACTATAGTAAACGTACGCGCCCGAGGCCTTGAAACGGAATGGGGCGGCGGGCATGAATGGTGACTAGAGTTATTGGTTTTTTTCGGGAAAGGGTTGTGTATACATATCTCAATATTTTTCTATCAATTTTCTACCAAAGATCATTATATTAAAATTTGGCTGGTCATTAAAACCGCACCCTGTATATGACCTAGTTTTAGCCAGGCAAGACCATAGTGTATGACTTTTGAAACAAATGTTGTAAATAAATACATAGAAATATAACAAATGCTTGCTGCTTGCTAGCTTGCTGTCCGTGAGTGAATTTCAATAAACGTAACATATCCCTAATAAATTAGGTGATCGACATTTAAAGTTATTAAAATATAAAATTGTAATGTTCACATTTGAATGACTAAATTAAATTTTTCACGACCGCGAAACCTGTTTCATAATTCATTGCTTTTTGGGGTTCCATGCTCGAAGGACACCAACGGGAACCCGCTAAGCCACAGGTCTCAGGTCTGTGTCGTCTGAACCGTACTAGGTACAGTTCCCATCAAGCTTTATGGCATTTGTGTACATAGGCGCGAGTCGCGTCGCAGTAACCAGTTTTAGGTGTAGCGGGACGCAGAGGAGCGAGGGGCATATGACTGAACCTGCGCAAGTACGCATAAAGCGTTGTATTCCGATCCGCCATAAAGTTTGATTGGAACTATAGGCATTTAGAATTTCCACAAAATGTGTATTACTATGCCGCTATGACAACAAATAATAAAAATTAAAAATGAAGTTAAAAAATAAAGAAGGTACCCATAAAAGAAAAGCGTTTTTTTTTCTTCAGCGTTTTTAGTGATTTTAGGTTGTGAAATCAGTGCTTACAGTAGAAATTTTTATGAAGCCTGCTATACTATGGCCGCTATTATAACAAATAATTAAAAGTGAAATACAGTTTAAAATTATTGATTGCCGACCGCTTAGCCTAGTGCGTAGCGACCCTTGCCTACGAAGCTGGAGGTCCCGGGTTCGAATCCCAGGTCGGGTCAGTATTTATATGAAGAATGTTGATACTGGTACCGGGTCTTGGTTGTTATATGTACCTATGTGGTGTCTTCTCTAGGTACCCAAAATACATACCATGTGATGTATACATTATTATTATTATAATTATTATTAAAGGGGGTCAACAAATGGAGTCTCAAGATAAAAAACGTGTTTTTTTAATATTTTACGGTAGTAAGAACCCTTCGTGTGTAAGTCCGACTTTCACTTGGCCTATTTTTTATTTTGTGGCTCAAGTGGCTTTAGTGGCCACTTTTTCGCGGCGTGACTTAACTATGAATGACGAATATAAACTGTATAGCGTACTGCTATACAAATATCACAACCTTCCGTTGCATAGTATTGAAAATTACTATGCGGTTCGTTAGTTCCCAACAAAGCCTTACAATGTTTGAGTTTTCATGCGAGCACGTTTCATAATAAATGACATCTATTTCACGCTGGAATGAAAGCGACCAGTTTCCCGTCACTCCGATGTCACTGGATGGAATAGATGTCATTTTTAAAAGTTCTATATTCGAGAATGGGCGACTTGTTATGAAGACGTCTCTCTGTCTGTCATAGATTTTTGTTTCCATATCAGCCCATTATGTTCCACTGCAGAGGTTTATATAAAACCCACAAAAAAACTCAATCATCCTGAGGGATGAGGGTCCTTGGAGGTTAATCCACCATGCTGCTCCATTGCGGGTTGGTTGATTTGAACGACTGCCATCTGATAATGGGAAGCGGTACCGACGGCTTTACGTGCCCTCAGAAGCACGGAGTCAGTGAAAGTGATTATGTACTTAAGTTAAAAAAATCATTGGTAGGTACATAACGGTTCTGGGATTCGAACCACGACCTTCTAAACAAGAAGCGGCTTACTCGTCGCTGGCCACTATTCAATTATCGCAACACATTTTGCTTACGAGATTGTTTTTAGTACAAATCTGAAGCACTATAACTTCGTCTAAAACTGAAAGTTTCAATTCATATATAATAAAAAACTTAAATTTTACTAACAAATAGAATTTTTTTCAAATTGTTGACGTAGGAATTTAAATAGCAGACGATATGTTTCTTGTGAAATCTGAAAAAGAAAACAATAACATGTATGAGTAAGTTCATATTAGCAAAATTATTCAGCAGTGCTTAACTTAAAATAGTTTTATTTTAAAAATCTTCAGATCTCAGATCTCTTATTGTATGGTCCTTAAACATCTCTTTCGCTTCATCGATTTTCAGTTCAAGTTCATCTGTCCGGCTTTTTTTGCGATGGCGCCATTTTGGTAGACAGACGTGGACAGACGTTTTATAGGGCACGCCTTGCCAACCCGTCCGTCGCACACACCCGCTAAATAGATTTCTTTAGTCTTTGCTTTCATTCATACTTTCCATAAAGATAAAACACCTAAATATAAAAAAAGGACGCCTATCTCCCATGCAAATATGGGCTAGGAAAAAAGAATTATGGGTACTTTGAATTTTGTACATGTGGTTTGAATCGCATAGGTATATGAAGCCTTATGATATCGACATACTTTTTTTAAAAAAGCTGGGACTTGACTGGCATCAAGCTATGAAAGGTTAAACGAATGCAACTCCTCTATTAAATAATAAAGAGATAATAACGAGTTAGAAGTTCGGTTTTATTCAAAATAACACACATAGAATGACTTCTGGCGTCATTTAAAAAAAAACTCTATAAATCGTGCATACAACTTTTTGAATGCAAATAAGTAATATATAAAACATGACACTGGCAAAACTGTCTAGAACACAAGATAGTTGCCAAAGATATAAGAAGAAATGTTAACACTTATCAAAACTATACTGTGGTCATGTGGTCACGACCATGGAACTAATATGTACTACGTACAACTGGAATGAGCTCTACGAAGAAATTTCGAGGTCCTAGAAATTTGACCTTGAAAACGAATTAAAAAGATAAAAGTAACAAGGACGTTAGTGGGTGCCATATTGTCTCATTCTGATTAGGGTGACAAAGTTACGTAGGATAAATAAGACCATAACAGGAACTTTTTAATTTTCGACTAACATCGAACAAAACTCTCTAAGCCTATCTTAACCCGTGACACTGAAGTAAACTTTTTTTACATGAGTATAAAGATTTCTGTATGTCCGTGTCAATAACCTATTCGTAATTTAGTAAATTAGAACCTTTAATTCGAACATTTGTCAAAATTGGTTTAGCAGATTTCAAATTAAAATGCTACAAACATACATCAGTATAATTATGGAGTAAAAAAACATACATGAATGATGGGAATCAATTTACATTCATTATTAACAAATAATTTTAATATTTATAAGGGATCATAAAACACGAACGTAAGCACTGAAAATGAGGTCTCGCGTGGCCACCGCGTAGTACAACGTGCGATAGCATCAAAAATACTGGTTAGATTTGTACGAAATACTGTTAAATCATCAAATTTACAAAAAATAAAATAAACGGCAGTAGCCCGACTCCTATCCACCTCGATAGAAAAGTAGAAGCAAGCAAACAGAAGTTCAAGAGAGCTAGTCACTAAAAGCGGGCAACCCGCAGAAAATATGATCAATCGACGGAGGCTTCTCACCTCCAAAATAAATTGTGAATCAGTTAGTAACTCTAAAAATCAAAGCTTCAAATATCGATATCTCAATCACCTTAGTAAATTAGCTGCATGCTCCCTTTATGTATAATACCCTTTTGAAAACAAATCTCCTATTGATTACAAAAATAAAGCTACCTAGAATGTGATTCATAATTGGATGGCTGACCGCCTTTATTTACAAAATAGTTAAATCCCATAGAAGTAAAGCTCAAAGCGCTACAAGTTGCGTAGGTACTTTTGCACGCCGAAGCCCTTAGAACCATCACTTAAGAAATATCTCGTTGAAACGATCCCAATGAGCCTAAACACGTTATTAAAAAGGTCAAGGATTCTGTAGATATATATGTTTGAAATATATTTCTCATATATATTGTCGCACTTCACCGCCTTGAGCGCACGTGGGAACTTGAAAACATAAGTTCGTACAGGCAACCAAGCTCCTTTCTTTCTTGAAAAAACCCAACAATCTCAAAAATTCCCAATCATTCGGCGGATAAAAATGGATTTAAAAGACTCTAGGTACCGAAACATTATTTCTAGGGCCGAAATGTCTCAAAATTCAACGCTGGTGCGAGACCTAAGGATCTCAAATATTAATATGATGGCCTCCTTCTTTTCGATTGGCACCAGAGATACGGACAGATTCAATACCCCATCGAAATCACACAACAAGTCTCTCCAATGAATATATGACGTCAAATTCATTACCCGTATGGTGTCAGATCTGTAACTAGAATGACGTCAGATATGTAACTAAATTATTTTCCTACTTTAACGAAAAACGTTTCTCTTTAAAACAATACATAGGTTCCATCTGTCATATTCATTGAAATATCTGGCAACCTATTATAACGGCCACATCATAGGCAAAAGAGGGCAAAAGGCAACTACCAAAGTATTATTATTAACTAATCTAAACATTATGGACACCTTAGTATTATGACGTCAAAAACTTCAACTTTGACAAATGTCAAAATTCCCCAAATTCTCGTTTCAGTTGCCAGCATAAAACCATAAATTAAGACTTTCGTTTTAAATATTAATAAAAATTTTAACAAATATGAAATTATAACATAATAAGTTTTAAAAATACTATTATCATCCGCATACCAAGATATATTAAAAACCAGAAGTCACAAAAAATAGAGTGTAAAATAGTGTATTACTATCTATTTCTATAAATATATATTAATAATTTAGGTCTAAAAAAAATAAGTTTCCTAGAAAAAAATCTACAGATTTCGCTCTTCTCGCAATTATCGGAGGAAATTGAACAAAATTGTACGACAAAAAATTTTCAAAGAAAGTTATGGACCAATTTTCGATGTGCTACCATACTTAGCCACGCAAGCTCTTGCATTTTTTGACGCTAGTGTTTTCGTCTACCTTTATAACTTCTTGAAATAAGGCCGAATCTTATTTTCTAGGGTAGCTAATCTGATAATCATTAAATGAAAAGGGCACATGCTCAAGTCAGGGTTTTCGACCGTTTTTAAAATTTTATTTTTCAAACTTCTAGACAATCTACCAGTCTCGGAAGGCTTTTTATTTTTTCGATATTAATTCTTCCGTTTTTGAAACAATCAACTTTTTGTCCAAAAAATAGGGAAATTTCGACTTTTTCACCGTTTTCGATTTTCCGATAAAGTTACGAACCGATTTTAGAAAATTTAGTATGTTACAATGCTCCGAAAGCTCTTGATTTTTTTGCCATCATTGTCTTTTGTCTATCATCATAAATATTGGAAATATAGGCAAATTTATTACACTCCTACACGAAAACGTTCTAATAAACATATTCATTGTTACAAAAAGTTTTTATAAAAATAATGATTAAGTATGAGTCATCGTTTATTCTGACAAGCGGAAATATGTACTATGTATTTATGTAATATATAATATGTATGTAATATGTATTTATGTATTTGATATTGTGAACAAGATGAAAATAAATCAAAGTTACCAGCCGATTTTGTTATCTTTTATTGTAATAATTACTGTACTTACTCGAGATTGAACAAAATCTGTACCTACGTTATGGAGAAAAATTGACCTCATTTTCGGTTTCAACACACTAAAAAACATTAACAGTAGATGATATTATATAATCAAAATTCGAAAAAAAAAATTTTTGTAGACCTGTGTTATATTAATATTTTGCTAATAGCTTGTCATCCTGCGTTGATGCTTTTTAGGTACGTTTCTTTTTCATTTATTATTAGTTCTTGCTTAATCAAGGGCTACTATAACTTTGCGTTAACGGATACCCAAATAAAGCTAAATTACGGTACCTAAATAATGTTTAAAAAGAAAAGAAAATAGATAGAAATAAAACTGCAAAAGAAAACAGAAATAAAGTTGTTTAGTAAAAACTCCGCAAAAACAAAGAATCGACTTTTTTGATTTGCTACAGCTTTAAATTAAAAGAACTGATCTCGATAATTCTTTCACAGTATCTACCCTAAGTTATAACATAGTGACTAAACACAAAAATTATCAAAATCGATTCAGAACTTTCAGAAATATTAACGGCCAAACGTGTATAAAGTCCTATTGAATTAAGTCAAAATATTTTAAAAAGTGATATTAGAACGCGATGTGAGCAATCATGGCATTGCTTCGCAATGCTATTATGTAACCTTTATAGGCAGTGGCCTAATTAGTGAATTACCTACCCTAAAAAAAAGTGTTCATCAATAGTCGAGCAATGGATGACCCCCATAATAAAAACGAGAAATGTGAAGAGGAAAAAATATGCGTCTCTGACTTCACCTCCGCTCGGCGACTGTGTACAACCAGCGACGTGAAATAGCAGCTCGGATATGGAACGGCCATAGTGGCGTATTAGACCAGCTGATTTCGATTATTCTTCCACTGTATCTACCCTATGTTGAAAAATAGTGACCAAATACAAAAATCATCAAAATGGATTCAGAACTTTCAGAAGAAGTGATATTAGAACGCGACGTGAGATCATGCATTGCGAAACGATGCCATTACCTAACTTTTGTAGGCTACTAATTACCTACCATAAGAAAAATGTTCAACAGTCGAGCAATGGATGACCCCCATAATAAAAAACGAGAAATATGATGAGGAAAACATAATGCATCAGCGGAAATTATAGATCCTGTATCGTAATTATCATGACGCATAGTTTTTTATTCCTCGGTTCCCTCATAATGAAATCTAAATTCACCATAGTACTTTTCCCAGTGTAGTGGTATATTTTATGCTAGCCACACAGAAGTGGTGTAGAAAGAGATAGTTAGGCACCCGGTTACTTCCCTTTCGCACTTTTTTTTTTTAATCACCAGTTTACGTATGACCACGCTAATGTTAGAGAGAGCTCCTTCCAGTTTGTACGTAGTACATAATAGTTCCATGGTCACGACTTGTCTGTCATGTGACATGTGACCTAAATGACCGTGAATGACAGTCCCTAATGTCAATGATGACAGCAATGATGTTTATGCCATTATCGAAAATGTTTAATCCCCAAGAAACTTATTTTCAGATTTGAAATTGTTTTAAGTAAAACTAAAAAAAACGTTCAAAGTACGATGTTTAACTATTTTATCAATTTCCAATTGTTATTATAAGTCTAAATCATTATATATAAGTCATTATAACAAAAACAATAGTTTCATCATTAAAAGGCATTTTTTAAAGTGTACCTGTGTAATATAAATATTATTTTTTTTTTTTATTGAAGACTGTATCTTGTAAGAATTAACGATTCGATAAATGTTAAATTAAGTGTAGCGTAAGATAATAAATAATGTAAATATTTTAATTGAATTGTACTGAATAAAGACATTATGTACGACAAATGTTAGGTTAAGTGTAACATAAGATATTAAAGAGTGTAAATATTTTGAAATTGATAATAAAGATCATATGAGAAATAAATAAAAGAATGTAGGGAAAATAGCATATAAGAAAAGAGAGAGAGGACATGGAATGAAAGCGGGGAACTTATGGATGGGAAGCGTATAAGGGAAGGCAAAGGATAGGACACTTAGTGTATACGACAGAGTAATTGAGGACAAAGAATAAGCGTATGATGTATGAAAAGTGGCACGTGAATAAAGACTCTGGAGAAAACCAGAGGGGTTTCGACGAAAGAAAAAAAAATATAAAAATATATATATTTTTAATTCTATTGTACGTAAATTAAATCTATTTAATTAATTACTTTCCAAAAAAATCTTTCTTTCCTTTCGTATTCGGTCCAGAATTACGTGCAATTAGAAAATCCTCCTAAATGGTATCCCCAATTTGAGTAATAAACATTGCAAATGGATGCGTTCATTATGAATGATTTATAGATGCATACAAAATACAACTTGAATATTATTTTCAATAGTTATTTTCCATTTTTTACGTACTTTTAGAAAAATAATGAAGTAGTTAAAAATACTGCTTTACTAAAAGAGTACCTATCGACATTTATGGATCTTATTTCAAGTATTTTTCCTAGCCCAGGATGAGCATCATCTTTTTTTTCAAATTCTACGATTTTTTATATAAAACTATCTTGCATCTTGTGACGATGTTGACGGAACTAGTAATTTTGATTTAACTTAAGGCCTATACCAATGAGTTTTTTTCTGGCTTAAGTACATTAAGTATCACTGACTCCGCGGCTCGGAGAGTACGTTAAGCAGTCGGTCCCGGTTGCTGTCAATAGAAGGCGGTCGTTACAATCCACCAACCCGCACCGGAGCAGCGTGGTGGATTTAAGCTCCAAGTCCCCTTACCCTGAGGGGAGGCCTAAGCCCCTGCAGTGGGGTATAATGGGCTGATGAAATGGAGAGAATCGACATATAAACTATTTCTCTCCTTCAAATTTTAGTGAGAACCAGGTATTAAGGTCCGTTTTCGTTAAAATTAAAGAAAGTAACGCTGCGTGGTCGTACTATAAAGAACGAAAGAGACCAATAACAATGTGGAAAGTCTGTCGCTTGCTATTATTTAAAATCTACATTTAAAGCAGAGATTTTTGTAATATTCATAAATTTTGAGTTCAAACGATGAATAAAGTTATTAGTTGTTAGGTAATTTTATTGTATTATATTGACGACCGCTTAGCCTAGTGGGTAGCGATCCTGCCTACGAAGCTGGAGGTCCCGGGTTCGAATCCTAGGTCGGGTCAGTATTTATGTGATGAATATTGATACTGGTACCGGGTCTTGGCTGTTATATGTATGTGGTGTCTTCGCTTGGTACCCAAAACACAAGCTAATGCTTAGTTTGGGGCCTACACGATGTTGTAATATGTATGTCATTATTATTCTTCATCACGGTATTCTTTGAATACTTAAATATAAATAAGGTAACGAACATACATTGATTGATCGCATGCAATCTACTTGATTTATCCGTTCCGTTTACAAGAAATAGTGCATATGTATGTACAAAGACTTGAATACTTGATCAAAGAGACGATACTGCAAAGAGAATCGCAGGAACAATCCGAGAGTGGTGCATCGCTTACAACATTTATACCAACCCTCGAACTTACAGCAACTGCATACACACTGAAAACACAAAAGAGGATACAGTACTACGCACGAATCTTTGCCGCTGCGAAGTAATTACAGGAAACGTCGCAATATCATAAAATAGGAGCGCGGAGGAGGTGAAGTTCGGGTAGCGGAGGTATGTCCACCTCCCGCTAATACCCCTCGCTATACTACCTGCGCATAGAGTCATTCGCAGCCAAATCAGAGCGGCAAAGGTCCGTGCGTTGTACTGTACCTATCCTCTGCTCTGAGTTGCATTATTTCGCGGACTTGTTTACTTTTATTTATAATCCCCAACAATATTGAAAATTTGTATATTTCTACCGATTACGGAACGTGGTTCACTGTGCGTGGTCCAACACGTATTTGGCCGTTTTTCTTTGTCTGAGTTTGTGTGAATTAGACCAATCCAGTATTATTTGACACTGCTGGTCGATACGATTGACGGGTTGTATATGTGTATTCATGAAGTATTTGATCGAAGACTTACTACGGAACCATCAATATGTAAGTGCATACACACGTGGCGATTAAATTCCGGCAGACACCCAATACCAGACAGTTGCCGTATATTGAAACGAGATTTGGCATGCGAAAGGAAATGACGGAACTGACGTTATGTAAGGGCTATGCTTCGGAATTTAAATAAGGAAATGACGGAACTGACTTGATGCAAAGCCTACTTTATATTAAATTTATAATAAAGAGCTTCGGAATTTAAATAAGGAAATGACGGAACTGACGGGATGCAAAGGCTACTTTATATTAAATTTATAACAGTTATGTCAATATAATATCGGAGTTTATTTATTAAATATGATTATAATAAATTTACCTAGTTGTATTTAAGTTTTATCACAATTACGGAAATAACAATATATTATGTTTCTTTGCAAAGTAAAACGTGATTTCTTGTAAATCAGAAAAAAATGTACCTATATTTTGGATCTGTCAAGAAAATTTAGTCGGCGTTTACAAAGTTTTTCGAGTATGCCAGATATATTTTGATATGGAACGTGTCGGACCCCAAAAGGTTTGCATGTATCGGTTTCCCCGTTTAAATAGTTCAATAAAATAAATGGGCGCGTCCGTTGAAACTTGCTTTATCGCAACTCCATTATACCGCTAATGGATTAATTTATTTCCAATTCCGGCCACCAGAGTGCCTTTATATTTTTTCCCACTGCGTAAATGCTTTTCGATTTTGGACACGAATTCTATTCGATTTATCTTTTGCAGTTCGTAATGACTTTTAAATTATTTATTCAGTTGTATAGAATGAAATAATATATGCCGTAAAGTAAGGAAAAAGTGTAACTAATATCTAAATATTCAAACAAACAAATCAAAAATAAAAAAGGCCAAGTGCGAGACGGACTCGCACACGAAGGGTTTCGTACTGCCGTATAATATAAAAAAACACGTTTCTTGTATGGGGACTCTTTGATTTTTACTTTATTAAATTTTTATAATTTTTTGTTATAGCGGCTATTTAAGTACACATTCTGTGGAAATTTTAAGTGTAAGGAATGATCTCACAATTACCAAAAACGTCGAAAAAAAGAAATTTCTTGTGTGACCCTTAAATTTTTAACTTTATTTTATTTTTATTATTTATTATTATAGCCAACATAATATCAAAATTTAAAGGGTCTATTACGGACAATACAGCCCTGTGACATTCATGCAGCTAATATTATTACCATGTTTTTTACCTAACTCGTGATTCTAAACAATTATAGATACTGATCCAGACGAGGTGTCAATTTATCCTTCCACCGCTTGATTTGTCTTGTTAATGATGTCTAATCATGATGGTGAAATAATTATCATCTATCTAGCCAAATTAATAATTTTAATTTGTGATACTGCTCCGTTTGATACATAGAGTAAATAAATTTGACAGCAGCGTTTGTTTTTTTTTTTTTAATTTTCCTATCACATTATTTTGGACTGCACTGATTTAACTGAGTCACGATTTCGGGATTCAGTTCATCTTATGGAGCAATAATTACATTGTTAATATGTGACCGGTTGACCGAGTGGTTAGAGACCCTAACTGTGGCGCCGAGGGTCGCGGGTTCGATTCCCGCCCGGGACAAATTTTTGTGTTGACATGAACATGTCTATTTGTTCCGTGTCTGGGTGTAAAAGTATCTATGTATACGTTTGTATATATTATTTAAAAAAAGAGCATTTAAGTATGTATAGTCGTTGTTGTCATGTATACGTTATATATCAGTTGCCTACTACCCCATAATACAAGCATAATACTTGCTTATTTTGGGACTAGATGGCGCTGTGTGAGATGTCCCAAATATTATTATTATATCATCTAATAAATAATATCACCCATTTTGTTTTACTCGTAATTTTAATGGAATTAGATAGAAATAAAAAAAAATTGGGTCCGAAAGTTGTTGTGGGTTTATAATTCTTGGTTATGTCTTACTTTGTTCACTTACGCATGAGACTTTTAGCCGTCAAAGGTATTTGGAACATAATAAAATCAGAACTTTAGCTTGCACATGCTCTAATAATGCAAATTGCCATCTATTTCAGTGTTCCATTTGATACGTCCAACTTCGACAGAGCGGTCACACGAAGACTTAAACTTGGTTGGGCAGCGTGCGGAAAGCTTGCATAGCGTCTTTCATTATCATACCGCAGTGCTTAAAGAGCCTATGAATATTACGTATCGCCTGCAATGCCAGTGTGAGCCGTAGTCTCTAAATGTTGACCCAGTTAGCAAACTCCGTAACTCAACGGGCTGTGGAGAGCTATGCTTGGAGTTTCTCTGCGGGTCAGAATTCGCAACGAAGCAGAAATTACTAGTTGAAGTTGCACTAGGCAGGCCACATCGCTCGCAGAATTGATGACCGCTGAAGAAGAAAGAAAATGTCCACCAGTCTTAAAAATCTTACCTACACGGTAGACGGTAGAGAATACAAAGGATTATGGTGAATTGAAAACGACCCTCTGGGTTGGGTTGCAATGGGCGTACCGCAGGGTTCGATGTTGGTGCCTTTCCTGTTTCTCATCTACATGAACTACTTACCTCATCTAGTAAAGGATAACCACTATACAGTATTGTTTGCAGATGACACCTCAATTGTGTTTACAATTAAACGGCAACAAATGGTTTCTGACGATATAAATAGTACTGTATCAAAAGTAATCTGGTTCAGTATGAATAACATATTACTAATAAGAAAAATATTGATTGTATTAAATTCATTACATTCAATGTGAAACACATCAAAAAAAGCGTAGCAATTGGGGTTGAGGAATAAGATATAGTTGATACTACAATGTTTCTAGGTATAACGTTAGATACCAAGCTTCGATGGGGTCCTCATATAGTTTGTATTTCAAATAAACTTAGTTCCGCAGTTATTGTAGCAATAAAAATTTATCAATTGACAGACATAGCGATAGTTAGATTACTTTATTTTAGTTACTTCCACTAGTGTCTTAATAGCCCAAAGCGCAACGAACCTGTCTTAAATTTATAAGGCCATAGGGCCATGGTTCGAATCCGGGGGTGTACCAATGAGTTTTCCTGACTTAAGTACAGATCTATCACTGACTCCGTACCTCGGAGAGCACGTTAAGCAGTCGGTCGCGGACGCTGTCAGTAGATGGCGGTCGCTACAATCCCCAACCCGCAGTGGAGTAGCGTGGTGGATTTAAGCTCTAAACCCCCTCCTCATCCTAGGGGAGGCCTAAGCCCCTGCAGTGGGGTAAAATGGGCTGATGATGATGATGATGATTACGTCTTATGGTATTTTGTTGTTTTGTTGTCGGGTAGTGCTGCTGATATCAATAATCAAATAAACATTTACTATCGCGCTGAAATCTAAATCTCGTGACGCTAATTTTTCTATACAACATGCGATATATAATATTACGCTGTCACGTCAATAGATTTGTGAACAAGTGGTATTTTAGAACTATCGACAACAAATTACGATTTTGTGGAACTGTATATACGGTGGTCACTTTCGCTCGTCGGCCAACATTAAAGGCGAAACAATTGAATGAGAATTAAAATAATAAGTAAAAGAGAATAAACGACGACCGCTTGGCCTAGTGGGTAGCGACCTTGCCCACGAAGCTGGGGTCCCGGGTTCGAATCCCAGGTCGGGTCAGTATTTATATGATGAATGTTCATACTGGTACTGGGTCTTGGTTGTTGAATGTATGTGGTGTATTCGCTTAGCACCCAGAACACAAGCTAATGCTTAATTTGGGGCTTAGACGTTGTCGTGATGTATACGTTGTTGTTATTATTATTACTAACTGTGGAATAAAAATAGAGTATTACAAAAAAGTTAACTCCCAGATGTGCTCAAATATCGATCCATCTCTACATAAACAACAAATATCTGGGCCCAAATAAGGTGAATTCCCGCTTAGTTTGGAGACGGCGTTTACTAGGGTTTATTAACGGTATCCACAAATCATCCCTCCTTTGATATCCGGTACAGCCTGCCTCCTCTTATCCACCATAGTTACCTAAGTTTGGATTTATTAGATAAAGGCTTGTTAGTTGAGCGTAAGTCGGCCCGCAACTTATATCAAAACGGCATATATCGGTTATTACATCTGTAGGATGTTCGATGACGGAAAATCATACATCCGACACAGATAGGTTGCGAAATTTTTGTGGAAAATGCTTGTCATATAAAAAAAGTGCAATGCACTCTTTTGGCGTCTACACCATCTTTTACAACAATATCGAAATTTTACATTTTCACTTACATTTTTACGTATGGTTAATGTCTCACAATTCGCACCCGGTTCGTAAAGAAATAAATGAATTGACAGTGTCACAGTGAACCGCATCAAGTTTAGGGGATTTATTTCGCTGTAGAGTGTCGCAGAGCAACATAAACGATGAAAGAACTCGTTTCGCTTTTAACTGAACATTGCTTAGATTCTTAATTCAGGTGGTTTGATCCCATTGACTAACAAATATACCGAAACGGAAAAACCTAAACAAAATTTATCACCGTCAGCATAAAATCAAGTAATTAACTCAGTGTTTGCCATGCATAAATGGAACGTATATTTGATTTTTATTTCCAAAATCGAACTATGATAAATCATAGACGTACGTAGAGATATGGCATCATGACCACGAAGATGTAAACAAAAATGTACGCCACAGACCAAACGTACCTCACTTAATGTTTTGACATAGCATTGTGTATGTACCTAAATTGAATTAAGATTCTGAACCTCCATTTCACGTGTAATTTGTCTAAACGTTTCAAACAAAAAATTATAATGACGTATGGTTTGTTTAATTTCTGAGTGGGTCATTTCGCTCGGGTTTTAAATCTTTTCATAGTATGAGACCCTTCATCTAAATGATTCTGCTATCTATGGATAAATCTTAATAAATGGGGAACAGTGACTATATAATCGAAAAGCTTTTTTGTAGTTCATTCTTCACCCCAAACTATCATAGCGTGATTTTATCAAATCAAATCAAATTTAAATTTAAATTAATAGTTTTGGAAATATTGGAGGAGTGGACTACTCCTGGCACAGGTGTTTCACCTAAAAGGAGGATCTTGCATTTTGTATTATCAAATGGTTATACTGTCCCAGATATTATATAATAAATACCATTTGATAATGTGTGGGACACTCCACAAAGCGTCATCTAGTCCCAAAGTAGGCAAGTACTGTGCTTGTATTATGGGTTACTGCACAACACACAACAAATACTTAAATATTCTTTTTTATGATATAATTATACATACATATAAACCGAATGACAAAAATTTTAAATATTTTTTTTACTTTCTGCTGCTTATTTCTGGCTTCTCCCCATCGATATACTTCTACCAGTTATTTGTTTGCAAAAATCGTTATTGTACAGACACGGAAAGTCTACGATTTTATTACTATATGCATAGTTTGATACTGGTACCGGGTCTTGGTTGTTATATGTATATGGTGTCTTCGCTTGGCACCCAGAACACAAGCTAATGTATAGTTTGGGGCTTAGGCGTTGTTGTGTTATTATTCTTATTTATTTATGTATATTAGTTGTTTGGTACCCATAATACAAACTTTGCATAGTTTGAGACTAGTCAGCGCTGTGTGGAATGTCCCAGGTATTATTATTATTATCATTTTACATCATCGTTTTATAACACCACTTCATGTCATCATTTTATATCATCATTTCATTATATTAGACATGTCCTATTTGACCCCACAATCCTCATATTAGCATTTTTCCTTCGGTCTTCAAACGCTGACCTGATAAACGAACATTAGCCTTCCATACTCATAACACAAATTCAGTCTGTTTGTTTGCTTGTTTTTTTTTCACACACCTTATATGGCAATGGAATGACGTCATTTTTAGTATAGAGATAATTAAATAGACGGAAAGTAACATAGGCTACTGTTTATCTCAGTTAAATATACGAAATACATAATATGTCCTTTATTAAGGTCGTAACGGAGCAACGAAATGTCGTGTTTTTGCTCCTTTACCGACCCTTTCATCATAAACGTCCGTTCTATACACGTTTCTCGTCACTCGACTTGTGTTCATTCTGTCCACAAAGCCAAATCAGCATTAGTTTTTTTTCTACACATTATTTTTCCATCTATCTGTCTTTTAAAGATATTCCACTGTACACACTAAGAGAAGCAGAATTCCGTTATGGGATTGCTAAATGCTCTTGACGCGGGACGTTTTTGCTATCCGTATCAGGCGTAATCGTACTTCCTGTTAAAACCATTTTATAGCCCCAAACAGCTAGACCACAATACAAAGACCGCCGTCAAACACTACAACCAAATATTTTGATTAGGCGCCAAGCTTAAATCCAGCTTAAGTGGGCTTATACCATAGTCAATAAAATGAAGTGTGCTGAGGTACAGTCTGCAACATAAATTTACTGAACTTTGTCAAATTATGTATATTATATACATTTAAATTATTGAGATATGTCGTGAAAATTTACCACTTCTTAAACGATATATTTAACAGTTAGTGAATGTGACTTCTATTATACGTTCAGATAGAGCTTCGGCATCAAAAAACGTAGATAAAAATATCACCTAACAGTTCGGTTATAATTAACGCATACAGTATGGCGTAAGGAGAGTATGTGATCTGTTCAGTAACACATTCCATTCTATCGGCCCTTTTTTATACCCCTCTACAGGGGCTTAGGCCTCCCCTCAAGATGAAGGGACTTGGAGCTTAAATTCACCACGCTGCTCCAATGCGGGTTAATGTCCTTAAATCAGAAAAAACTCATTGGTACACGCCCGGATTCAAACCACGGCCTTACAGCCTTATAAATTTGAAACAGGTTCGCTGCGCTCGGGCTATCACGACACATTTTTCATTATTATATCATTATCATTATTTTTCAGTAACACACACAAATACATAAATATTGGCCTATTTTTGTTTTCATTGTAACGCGTGACTCCTAGATATGTAAACAATCAAAGTGTATGTGCATATAATTTTCGTGTACAACACAAACATGTCGAACAAAAACGTCAAGAATTTGGTAGCGGATATGGAGCAACTTTATTCCCGTGGTATGTATACATACGTTTCCTCAGCTCTACTCCGGAGAACAGCAGCGCGATGGAGCGTAACCTAAATGTTGAACCACGATATCATAATGAGAAAATCATAATGAAAAACTAACTTATGAACAAGCAAAGAAACAGATAAACACGCATGAAAATTTGAAAATCACATATTTAAAAGTATACGACGTTTTCGGCTGAACGTAGTCCAAACTTATAGAGCGCATAGAGCTTACTGAACTAAACTTTTCAAGTGAACAGATGGCGCTAACTAACGGTTACCGAGAAAAAATGTTTAAGGGAGTAGGCTTTTCATACAAAAAAGAGGGTTCTACCCGTGTCTTATCCTCGCTGTATTTCTGTATCAATATTTACAAAAAAATAAATATATGTCATAGGAAAAATACTGACACAGGGCGGTATGTTTTTATTTTTTTAATATCTTGTTTAGTTGCTTGAGAATAAATTCCTGAAAAACAAACGAGCCGTAAATTCGCTATTAATGTGAAGTTGAAAATAAAATAAAACGTCGCCTAGGGACATTCTTTCTTAATGACCCTGCAAATTTTCATTCCAATTCATACACATTACAGGGGTGGAAACAGTCACAGCCCGTTAACTGTTTCGACGGGTATTTTATAGGTATTTTTTGGAATTTTCTCTTGTCATCTCTGTCACTCAAGAAAGAGGAATTGAAACGGAAATAGCGATGCCAATTCGAAGTTGCGGAGAGAAAAACTATAAAGTTTCATTTTCGATCACTTATCTCATTTTTTTGAAACTTTTGTATAGTTTGGTAAGATCTATACGTTCACCTGAACATCCCGTATATTATATCAATTTTTTGTATCATGGACCACTAGGGTGGCTTCAATTTACTGAATTTCAATTTAAAATGCATACATTTTAATAAGCTTAAAATGTCGAGCGATGTCAAATGACGGTGGTGGGCGGTATGATAGTTAACATTCATAAATCATCCCCTAGCATAATTAATGTGAGACTATTTTTTATTTATTCTAAGTTATGGGACACTAAGGGTTGGGCTTATATGAATAATGTAAAAATGATGAAAAGTTTGGGTTTATGATGTTGTTTTGGCATACTGACGTTTGCTTACGGTTCTGAGCATATGGATGTATTATATTGACGACCGAATGGTCGGGTGGTTAGAGACCCTAACTGCGGAGCCAACCGTCGCGGGTTCGATTCCCGCCCGGGACAAATATTTGTGTGCATGGACATGTTTATTTCGTTTCGGGTCTGGGTGTATAATATTTATCTATGTATATATTATTAAAAAAAAAGTATTTAAGTATATATATCAGTTATCTAGTAACCCATAAAACAAGCATAATACTTGCTTACTTTGGGACTAGGTAGCGCTGTGTGGGTTGTCCAATCTATTATTATATTTATTATATTATATATATATATATATATTAATATATACATAATAGGTGGAAAATTCTTCTTTGTTGCGATTTATTAATCTTTTTGATAATAACTTCGTTTATTATTCAATTCAATGAATTATGATTGTTCATTTATAACCCATAATAGCAGTCACATCTAGAAAAGTGATATGTTAAGACTTGGCAACATCTAATAAACTGTATTTCATGGCATATCAGTACCTGTCCAAATAATTAATATTTAATCTCTGGTCGGATATATCTTTCGCTGTATATTAATAACAATAACACCTGGGACATCCTACACAGCGCCATCTAGTCCCAAACTAACCTTCACAGCTTGTATTATGGGTACTAGACAACTAATATACATCTTCACTTCACTTCATCAGCCCATTTTCACCCCACTGCAGGGGCTTAGACCTCCCCCAGGGTGAGTGGGGGCTTGGAGCTTAAATCTACCACGCTGCCCCACTGCGGGTTGGGGATTGTAACGACCGCCATCTATTGACAGCATCCGGGACCGACTGCTTAACGTGCTCTCCGAGGCACGGAGTCAGTGATAGTTATGTACTTAAGTCAGAAAAACTCATTGGTTCACGCCCGGATTCAAACCATGGCCCTATGGCCTTATAAATTTGAGACAGGTTCTTTTCGCTCTGGGCTGTCACGACACTAATATACATAATAAATCTGAACGAATTCTTTGATGAAAATGTTACAAACAGAACACAGCCTAAACTATAGGCATAGGTGAGTATAACCTTAGTGCAAATCTTATATCATGTTGAACTTTATGAAATTTAGAAAATCTACAAACTTTAGATTATTAAATAGATAAATGACCGCCATAGAATAGTACAAGTATAAGAATAGATATGTACCTATTGGTCATAAATAATTAATTGTTAATATGGTAAAAATAATAATAACAATTATGTTTCTTTGTTAATTAACCTAAATAAGATTTTAATTCTAACTTTGTTTGTTGTATGCAATGTCGAAAATTTGTTATGGATAATGGAGTCAATGGTGTTATGATATGAAGTTAGGCTCAGTTTAGTTAAGTAATGTATATTTTGCAATGCCCTTACAGGGTTCATGAGTGATTCATTAACTTGTGTAACATCTTGTAAAGCAATGATATAAATAAATACATATTTTTTTAAATAATGTATAATACAATAATACATGGGATAATCGACACAGCGTCATGTAGTCCCAAAGTAACAAAGTATTATTGGTAACTAGACAACAGATATACATACTTAAACATTCTTTATAATATATACAAATAATGCTTTTACATCCAGAGACGGAACAAATAGACAATGTTTATGCACACAAATATTTGTCTCGGGTGGTAATCGAGCCCGCGACCCTTGGCTCCGCAGTTAGTCTCTAACCTCTCGGCCATTCAGTATAAGTGAACCGCCATATAATTCTTTGGTGAAATTTAAAATATTAAATTTTTTGTGGTGGCTCTCTTTATATTGAACTAAGGACGAATATTTTCGCACACCCCATCGCGAAGTAGGTTCTGAAATAACTTTTTTATTAGGTGAATATTTCGGGAAAGGTAAGCTCTTTAAGTCGTTAACAATGGGACACAATTCTCTCCCCCGAGCTTGCAACCGTGTACTTGAAAATTAAAAAAAAAATCAAGAAACACAGAGCTTTTTAAAGAAGATTGTTTTGAATAAGATACGTTTAAAAGTTTTTGAGATGTTCGCAAATTTCAGTTACCAACAAACTTAATTTTGGCCTATTTGAAAAGTTTTTCTTCTGCAATGACGAAAGATTAAATTAAATTCTATTTCATATTTGAAATAATAATAATACTTAATAATTGAAAGCCTTAAATGACCAAAAGCTCATCAGGACCTGACTCGGTGACAATGGAACTACCCCATGAGTGTGTACCCTTTCAAACAGAAAATAACCTAATTTCCCAAATCGGTTTAACGAAGATATCGGCAAACAGACATTTAAAAAAAACATACATACATACCGACGAACATAGAACCTTCTCCGTTTCGAAGTTGGTTAAAAGTAAATAACAGCACAAAAATATATACCTAGAGCCTACCACTGACTCTGTGCCTCAGAGAGCACATTGAGGCGTCGTCGGTCCCGGTTGCCGCCAATATGGCGTCAGTCGTCCACCACCAACAAAACCAAAATCCACCAACCCGCACTGAAGCAGCGGCAGCGTGGTGAATTGGGCTCCAAGCCCCTGCAGTGAGTCAATAATGGGCTGATATATGTATGTGTATATTTTATAAGAATTGTTTACTGTACCTTATGTACTTTGAATAAATATTTATTTTACTTTTTGGGATTTGCGTTCTAAATCGATAGCAATTAAAATTATAGATTTATTTCAGTAGTTAAAAAAAATCCGAACGCACCCCAGCAGTCTATTTGTCAAAGTGAGACGTCACGCGTAATGTTAGAAGCGAGACTTTAACACACATACAGACAGACATTAATTACGTACTCAAAGTGCTTAGGTTATTTTTAACGAATTGATAGTCGGTGGCTCAGGGGCGCAGCAGGCGCGAGTTTCTTTAAGAATTCGTCTACGGTGGTAAGATTAAAAATAAGTTAATTAGACGGTTCTTAGGCAGCTTGTTAAGTTCAGGGTTTCGTAGACAAGTTCCAAACCCATCAATAATGATGACTGACTGACCGATTGGCCGAGTAGTTAGAGACTTGACTGCATAACCAAATGTCGCAGTTTCGATTCTCGCCCGGGACAAATATTTGTGTGCATGAACTTGTCTAAGTGTAAAATATGTATAATATGTATAGGTATATATTATAAAAGTTATTTATTAACAATAATATTTAATAATAACACCTGGGATATCTCACACAGCGCCATCTAGTCCCAAAACTAAGCAAAGCTTGTATTATGGGTAACAGACAACTGATATACATATTTTAAGAATATTTAAGTATATATATATCAGTTGTCACAACCTATAACACAAGCGTGGTATTTGCTTACTTTGGGACTAGATGGCGCTGTGTGGGATGTCCCATTTAATAAAAATGACATAATAAATAATTTCGTAACTTTTTCATGGATTTTTGACGCCTGACTCTGGCACATCGTTGTCACAAGTAGGACATTCGTGTGACACCGTGCAGTGACATTTTGAACCTCTTTTCTCTTCACGGGTAACGAGTTTAATGTTTGTTTTGTATTATTAATCAGGAATAAGAATCTGATGAATACCGCTGGTTTTTATTTCAGACTTATCCAACCACGACACAGGGAATCCTAGTGTGGGGACTAGGGACCATTTGATGTTTTATTTACCTAAGTATTTTACTTATTTCATTGTCATGGCTATCCTTTGTTAATGCACCATTTCTCTTCGTGTTTTAGTTTTTAGGTTTTAAACAGTTTGTGAATTTTTATAGTTCCTAAATTATTATTATTTTTTATTTATTATTTAGGTCCAAAATGATACTTGTAAAACTAGAGGTCAAAGAGAACCTCTGTGCCATGTTGAAAAAAATCCTTTGAAGAATAATGGCGTTAGAGCGTGATGTAATAATAATAATAACTCAAGATGAGATAGCACTATTCAACCCTTCGAAGTGAGAGCGATTTCCAATATCGAAGAATCGTAGTTTTTTTTCATTTGTAACGAAATATTTGGTTTTTTGGTTGTATATGACGACCGAAATATTTTATAATATAAAAATACAAAATATAAGCTACAGACGAAATATACGTCACTTGATGTTTTGACGCACAAGCAACTTTTATATGCTTGGCTGTGTGACTGGATAGACCAAATACTCCTATACAAACCATGTACCAACTGTTTGTGTATGCGTATATTATAACCGAACAGTTAGGTGATATTTTTATTTACGTTTTTTGACGACAACAAAGATACTGACATAGCAATGTGAAGTAGAAGAAGAGTTTATGTGATGCAGATGTAAAAATCGTACTAGAATAACAAATAAATATTTTAAAATTACATTACAGGTGTTTTAAAACGTTTAAAAACAACAAACAATGATAATTACATAATATGGTCGTTATCTTATATCGTCGAGCCTGTCTTTAGCTCGGGTTTCTTATTCGTTCCATCTTGATGATTCTGTTATCTAAGGATAAAGCGAAATAAATCAAATTCTAAAAGATCAAATCTTCAAATATAGAAATTAAGAAACGCATTTTATTTCTAAATTTTCTTAAAGGATTTAATTTCTTTAAAAAAAAGAAACTGGTTACATACCGCACGTATTGGAAAAACATTGCTTTAAGTTTTTGTTAATGAAACCGATGGATTTTAAGAGTTCAAGTTTAATAATACCTAGTTTTGTTGTCCTTTGATATTGTGTAAGTAAATGAAGGATATTATTCTAAAATAAATACAGTGTAATATAAAATAGACGAAAGTCAGTTTTAAGTATGGAACGAAGGCGAACAAAATGGCAGATATGACTGTCCTAGCTTTAAAATCATGATCAGCTGTTTTGCCCACGCCCTGGTAATTTAATCTAAAAGAAATTAATATGCTAGTGAGACCTCTGAGAATAAAGTTCTTATTATATTATCATTTAAAAGCTTAGAAGCTGCTAAAAAAACGCTGAGAACTTTCCTTAATCGATATAGTACGGCGCCCATATAATTTAGTTTCCCTAACATGTGGGCACCCTCCCTTGCATTCGACCCTCTATCATGAGGGTGGAATAAGGGCTGCGACGTTGTAACGCGATGCGTCGGAACAACGCATCGCAAATATAAACATGTAAAACCAATTCGAATGTTGGTTTATTGGTCACAGTTTCATATCTAGTGTGGTATAAAACGTAATCCTTAGTTTAAGTGTCAACGAAAAAGATGAAAAAAAAAATGCATTCCACGTCGCTTAGTTCGCTAATGACGCAGTATATGTAAGCCGCGCAAAAAACTAAATTCAGTATGGACCCACACTACTGATTATTTCTTTAAAAATATAAAAAAAAACTAAGAAAATTAATATAAAAAATTAAGTTATACGAAAATACCTTTATTTTCGATTTTCTGATTTTCTGTATTACAATGTTTAATGAATATTAAAACAAAGTGAGCTTGTGGTAAAGAAGACTAAACATCCAATAACGCAGCGAAATCGCCTGAAATCTTATTAATTGCTATGATTTACCACAGATGGCGTTATCTATTTAGTAATTATTCTTTACAACAAATAGTGCTGTCAGTAGCGCTGTCTTAAATAAACTTTAATTATTCAATTTTTAACAAAAACTATAAGATTTCACATACATAACATGTATTATTTCGGAAAATATTTTGGGAAAATGCCCTGGGATTCGAACCAGGACTTTCGCCACCGAAGCGGATTCGCCACCACACGGTTGGTTATAACGACAATACACCTTTATAAATATATATCCACCAGAATCATATTTTCCAACAAAAAAAAATCAATTTACTGACACAATTTTCCTAAAGTTTTATTAGGTATTTTGTCCACGCCGCTAAAGGAGTCCCGTATATTTCTCTGCGTATTATAGACGAGGTGCTGTCTGCGCATTAGGTACATAAACTTATGCATAAACTCTTTCACCTTGAGGATTTAGGCAACTTAATCCCTTTTTGAATGTTTATAGTCAATAAAATTAGACATTCGACGCCATACACTCAAACACAGACAACCGACCACTTAAAATTCAGTTAATTTTTTTGCCGCGGGACTCCTTTGGTGGCGCGGACTCTAGATGCATATGCCAAGCCTCGCTAACACAGACCAGTCAACCGATAGACCACGCTTTAATAAACGTCAGTATGAAAACGAAATCGCCAAAAAGTGGCCGGGTGCGGGGAGAAATCGGCTAGTTTTCATTGGCTCGTTCAAAATTGACAATTTAATGGCTTCCGACGTCTTACAACTGACGGCTCACTAGTGACGTAGTTATGTAGTGTCACTACTTAGCCTTGGCAAATGCTACTCCCTGTCAAAGCGTGGTCTATAAGGTTAACTTGTCTGTGCTCGCTAAGCAAGAAGAGTGCGTGTAGCGTTTTTAATGTGCTAATAGGTCTTACAGGAAGCGTGCATCTCGTATTTCAAAACCAGGCGCTATATAGCTTAATTAACCAATAACACGCCGATACAAACGCATTAAGCCAAATTTAGATAGCATCGTAGCCACATCACAGTGCAAATCAAAACGCGTAAAACGCACCAAGTTTATATTTCACGTTTTATGACTGTTCATGTTTGGACGAAAACCGCGGCGAAGCACGTACCGTTTACGATTCCACTATTAGCGGACGCAAGCGTATATATAGGTCTAATTACAATCGTAATAGACATTATGTCGCATAGAGATAAACTTATAGATATTATATACATATATGTCGCAGGATGATTTGATAATAGGTACGAGTTTTCGCGAAAACCCTATGGATATTTCGAAAACACGGAAAAACGGAGACAAAGGTAAAAACATTTCTCAATCTTACTGAAAAAAGTAAGGGTTTTTGCAAAAAACACGAGTCGTTTTAGTAGTATTGCAAAATTAAACGTTAGTTATTATGAAATAAGAATGCTGATTGGACGGTCGGAACGCTCAAAACGAGACCTCCTCTGATTGGTTGATATTTTAAATCTCAATCATTCATGCAAGTTGTTTTGTTCATGTTTTTGAGAGCAACTAAGCAGTCTTTTGTTTTAAATGTGGTTAAAATGGTGTATAAGTTTCAATAAATCAATATTGATATTTCTAACCCTTCATAACTCTATGATATAATAATACTTCAAAGCTCACGGGGTAAAACTAGGATCAGACCAATCAGAATAAGATTTGGTTAGTAAGCAAAAATCTAGCCAATCAGAGGTAAGGATATTCAATATTACTAAAGTGACTCGTGTTTTTGCAAAAACCCTATCTTTTTTCCAGTAAGATTCGGAAATGTTTTCACCATTGTCTAATTATCCGTGTTTTCGTAGTATTCCTAGGATTTTCGCGAAAATTCGAATTATCAAATCATCCTACGACATATATACCGGATGTTCGGCTGAACGTAGTTCGAACTTATAGAGCGTGTAGAGCTTAATGAATTGAACATAAAGTATAAAATGAACAGATGGCTCAAACTAACGGTTACCGAAAAAACCCTTTTTAAAACTTATTTTTTTTAAATAATTTGTTTTATTCCTTTTTTGAACTTGTTTAGTTCGGTAAGTTCTGCACGTTCTATAAATTTAGACTACGTTCGTCCGAACATCCTGTATACAATAGGCCTGACAAACTCGCTAAAGTGTTTTTGTTTTACCAAGATAACGCCACCTTCTTTGAAGCAGCTGAAACAACTTCACATCTAGTGAAGTTTGTATTCTGCCTTAGTTATGTTAAAAAGCTTTTATTTTATTGTTCCATTGGCTTACTAAATATTGGTATAACGGTGAAATGTTCTTTGAAATCCTACCAGATTTGCAACGAGCTAGTGAAATAATATGTACTGTGCTTATGATACGTTAACAGACACGCTTAGTATTGACCCACACACCCACACTAATGAACATTTGTTTAAAAATAAAAAGATTGTCCTTTAAGAAAATCAATATCCATCCTAATATTATAAACCCGAAAGTTTGTATGTATGGATGTTTGTTACTCTTTCACGCAAAAACTAATTAATGGAATTTAATAAAACTTTGCAAGGATATTTATTTATTTTTACATACGAATTAGAATACAGCCATAACAAACAGTGCAAACACCAATATAGTTTATATATCAGAATAACACATAGGCTATAATTTATAAAGATACTAGTTTTCCGCCCGCGGCTCCGCTCGCGTGGACTACACAGTTATACTGGGGCCGCTATATTTTATTGCAAAGATATAGTTTATAAGCTAAAGAGTGCCATAGGCTACTTTTATACCTGGAAAAAGGGACCCGGTACAACTGTGTAGTCCACGCGAGGAGAGCCGCAGGCGGAAAACTATAAAAAAATAAGTTATGCAAAAATACCTTTAATTTTCTTTGGGTGACTTTCTATTCAACGGGAATTTACAAACACAAATAGGAGATGGAGTAGATAAAAAAATACAAGACGTCTAATAGACATAGCGAAACTAGTTATTATTCTATACAACAGATGGCGCTATCACTAGAACTGTTTTTTTTTTTATAAACCCAATCTATTTAATTTTTTTAACAAAAATTATAAGCTTTCAAGCTTGTATTATTTCCGAAAAATACAAAACATTAGACTGGAACCATGGCACATATATTCTAATATATATCTCAAAAAATATATTTTACAAAAGTCTTTAAAAAAAGCTTAAATTTTCAGAGATCTGTATCTGTATATCTTAATTTGACTCAACTTGCAGGTACGTGATAATAACTTGGGTCAATTGCTCTTTCAGAATCGACACCTAGCTCTTAAAGCGCTTGCGTACTACAGAGTAAATTGGAGATGAATACGTGTGTAGTTTTTCTGAAAACTCTTCTTACTTTAATACATATAATAATAAAAAGTAGATAGCAATTAACTTCTGGTACAATAGAGTGCGGTTTCTGTTTTGACAATGTACCGAGAGCGATTCGGCTTTGCGGGGTGAGGGCGTGTGTGGTAGCGTTTCGAGACTAAAAATTAATTGCGAGTTCTCGTATAAAATCAACACTCGCGATACGGTGTTAGCTGCCATGCAGTCACGACGGCTGACAGCTGGTGTAAGCGATATAATGAGCTACAGTCAAAGAGCGCGCATCTAGACGTGATAGCCGAGAGGTCGCGAACCCGCTTCATGTCTAGAAGTTTGTGCTTCGAATCCCCCAATCCGTCACTGACTTTTGGCCTGGCTGAGTACGTTAAGCTGTTGGTCCCTGTTGCCGTCACTAGATGGCAGTCGTTAAAATTCACCAACCTATACAGGAGCATCGTGGTGGATTAAGCTCTAAGCACCCACAAACCGAGGGGAGATCTAAGCAACTGAAGTGGGGCATATTAGCTAATATGGATGGATGCACAACTAAATCTTCATCTAATATTGACAAAAAGTGTAGTGAAGGCATAAATTCGTTCAACGTGATTTCTATGACTATATTAGATAGGTATTTAAGTACTATAGAAATGTCATATAGACATGGCTGGTGTGCCCTCGAATGCGATTAGTTGTGCCTATTGCAAGTCAATCGAATGTGTCCTGGAGAGAAAGTAATTAAGTTAAATATAAGAGATAAGAATTGCGATTTAATGAAAACTTTATTAAATTTTCATAGAAAAGAAACTCTTCTAATTAAGGATTTTTTAAAAGTTTCTTTAACTAATAAGTTGCTCGAAATAAGGTCCGTTTTTTGCAGGACAAAGTTTTATTAAACGAATGAGAAATTTTATTAATTAACCATAATGATTATATTCAAAATATTAATAAATATTCAAATTCCTTTTTCCGTGTTATAATTTTTATTTCGTGTCAGCTTCCGAACAAAAAGGTAAAAAAGCTTTGTACGCGACAACCGCTTCGCAGCACGCGCGGCCATATAAATAGATAGATAATAGGATAGTAATTAATTATAGTAGAAAAAATACTTATAAGATTGTAAATATAAATATTTTAATATAGGGCCCGATAGCGGCATGATAAAATAGACCCCGGCGGATATAGGGTAGACAGAAACCCGCCGGGGAAGACTTTTTTGTAATAGAAGGTAGAAAAATAAATTGACACCACCGTCCTTCGCCCCTCGTTCGCCTGTGATCGGAGAAAGTATAAATTGCGCAAGCGTCACACGCGCGGCATTCTCTCGACAGCAGCGACCGGGCATACGAGGCACACCGATACAGTCCACATAGAAAGGCGAGCAAGGGGAAAGGAGGCGAGGTGGCTTTGAACTGGATAAGGAATTTCATTTCACCCATCCCGTCCTCCCAGCTACGACCACCCTAAGAAGGAAGGATGGCACCGAGTCACGCACATCTTTTCGTGGTCGCTTCGAACCGGATCTGGTAGCTGGGAACCGAACCTTGGAGAAGACAGAACACAGTAACCCTTCCCTTCAAGCCCAGTGCCCGTTGCCCGTCCTTCGCCTGTCGAGGGAATCACCCATAGAACGCGCAGGATCACCGGCGAGTGACCCTGCGAAAAGCCACTCAGCGTCGCAGCCGCGCCCTACGGACATTTCGAGGACCGCATTCCGGTGTCCGGGCTGCGACACCGCGAAAATAAACGAAGTAAGAGGTAAGATTAGGTATTGTAATAGGTAAAATAGTTGCCGTTACAGACGGTCGCTACGCGGCGCAGCGCGCCAACGCAAACCGGATCGAGTCATATCGCGAGCGCCTCCCCGCACTCCGCGGCACCTCCGTGATACGTGGATTTGAAGCGCCCCGCATTCCGAGACGGCAGGCACCGAGACCGGACTCTCGATTTTAGCACCGGCAGCCTCCAATATTAAAGGTACTGTAAAACCTTATTACCTAGTCTCAGTGGGGGTTGCTGGGGTAGAATCAAAAAAAAAATATAAGATTAGGAGGGTAGGTCGGGGTAGGTCGCGAGTACATATTTAGTAACGGTGCGGTGCTATTTATATTTTCGTAACGGTATAGCGCGTTAACTGTAATAGTTTGCGTAAACATAGGCGCGATAGAACGATATTATGTAAATACGAATATAGCGGTAATTGCGTTGAACGGTAGATTCAGATAGAAAAGCCAGGTACGCGCGGGTAATAGCTATTTAGGAAGCTCGTAGAAATAGAACGGTGCATTAATACCTATCGGTCGAAATAATTTAGAAACGCGAATTTAGCCTCAATTGTAGGACTTGTTAGAGTTATTGTATTTAAGCAACAGTGCATTAAATAATTTAGCGTTTATAGGCGCGCAGCGTTAACAAACGGATCCAAATTGCCTTTTTTGTTTTTTTTTATTGGTAGAAACGCCTGATAGAAAATAAATAGCAATTGTTAGCATCGAATAACAGACGGACACTTAGTTCGTAGGCGGGTGACATACAACGCCGCGTTCCTCTCTAACCCTTTCAACGTCTTTGGTTTCGCGGGGAAGCTAGTACAATGGCACCAGTCACTCGAAAAAGGCAGGAAGCCGTGACAGAGTCACAGTCGAGTGACAACAGAGTAGAGAATGTCCCGCGTGACGTATCTGAGTCGCCGAGCGAGGAAACGAACACAGGCATGACAGAACCAGAAGAAGAGGGACCGATAGCCACACCTTCACCTAGAGATGCGACAGAAATGAGAAGGCTACATAGAACGGAATTACTGCGCGCGAAACGCGAATTATTAGAAAAACAATTGGAAGAGGCGCGAATCGCGAAAAAATTAGCGGAATGTAAAGTCGAATTATTGGAAATAGAATCGACCGATAGTGAGGAAGATAGCACTGGCGCGCGCAAAGAGCAAGACCAAGCCTGGATAGAACCCCAGAACATAGAAAATAAAATAGATGAGTCGGCACCAACGGCAAATGAGATCTAATCCGCATCCGAGGATGGACGGGCCGTCATAGAAATAGGGCAGGCGCCCCTGAACGGGGCCACAGAACTAGCAACAGCGATCGCACAGGCGATGAAGTCGGCGACACCGAGAGCGCCGGCGCCGAAGTACTTACATGAGTTGCCAATTTTCGAAGGAGATTGCACAGAATGGCTGGCATACAGGGCGGCATATAGAGATACAAGTCAGTACTTCACAAAGAATGAAAATTTAGCAAGGATACGAAGAAGTCTAAAAGGGAAAGCGAAAGAAGCCGTGAACGCTCTCTTTATAGCCGAGACGGCGCCGGACGTTGCAATAAAAACGCTGGAGGACCGCTTCGGACGACCGGACGCATTGGTGTCGGTCGAAATAGAACGTCTCAGAACGATACCTCGACTGAGCGAGGATCTGCGTGACGTGTGTGCGTTTGCCGGACAAGTGAATAATTTGTATACAATAGTTAGTGCCCTGAACACGGCATATCACTTGAATAATCCGGACATAGTAAAACTGGTTATGTCAAAGATGACGCCAGCACTTAGATCGAAGTGGATAGATTATAAAGAAAACGCACCTAGAGAGAAGTCAAGGCTCGAGAAAATGGCCGCTTTCCTGAACGAAGAATCGGCGAAATGCAGCGAATACGCCGAGCCGGAAGAGATACGCCGGCATTCAAAAGAACAGTCATCGACGGCAAAGCTCAGACAGCAAAGAGCTTTCGCCGCGAACATAGAATGCGATGAATGCCCCGTCTGTAGGGGCCAAGGACATCCGCCAATAGCTTGTGAAAAGTTAAGGCGAGTTTCCACAGATGAAAGGTGGGAAATAGCTAAAAAGTTTAATTTATGTTTTAGATGCCTGAAGTCCAGGAAAGCGGGCCACAGATGCAGAGCACGAGCATGCGGTATCGGCGGCTGCCTGAGAACGCACCACCGGCTGCTGCATAACAACAGGCAGAGAGCTGAGAGCCGGCAGGCGCCGCCGGCCGAGCATAGAGCACCAGAAACGATCGACGACGCACGTGCGCAGATCGTCGCGTCAGCGCAAAGAGCGCAAGTAGGAGCTGCATATTTAAAGGTAATACCCGTCCAGCTCACAGGAGCGAATAATACAATAGATACGTACGCACTTCTGGACGAAGGTTCGAGCGTGACATTGATAGAGACCGTGATAGCGAATGCGGTCGGATCAGATGGGCCGATAGAGCCGTTTAATATAGAAGGAGTAGGCGGAACGCGCATTAACGCGGACGCCTCGAAGAAAATAATAGTAAAGATTAAAGGTCGCCATTCAAATAAGACGCATGAGCTGACAGCGCGAACAATTGATAGATTAAATTTGTCGCCGCAGTCAGTACCGAGAGAGATAGTATCGGGCTGTCCGCACCTGGCGGACATAGAAAGCAAATTGTGTTATGAGCGCGCTGTACCCTCGATATTAATAGGCCAAGATAATTGGAATCTTATCGTTTCCAGGACAGTGCGCAGTGGAAAGAAGGGCCAACCGGCAGCATCCCTCACCGATCTCGGGTGGACGCTGCACGGCATAGATGAGCGCCGACGACAGAACGTGCATTTTGTGAATAGAGCTGTCGCGGCCGAGAGGCCCGCAAATGACGTCGAAAAGATAATAAAAGAGTACTTTGAACTCGACGGAATCGGCATTCAACCCCGACGTCCGAAGAACGACCCGGAGCAACAAGCATGGTCGTTACTACAGAGTCGCAGCCGCCGGCTGCCGGATGGACGTTTCGAAACGGGTTTATTATGGAATAGCGAGGAAGTGAGAATGCCGAATAACTACGGATACGCCTTGAAACGACTCGTGGGCGTGGAAAAGAGGTTGGACCGCGACCCGGAGCTGAAGGCGTCATATAGCAAACAGATAGAACATATGCTGAGGAGCGGACACGCGGAACCGGCCCCGCCCACGAAAAAAGTAAACAAAACATGGTACCTACCGCATTTCGCCGTGGTGAACCCGACGAAGCCGAAGCCACGCATAGTATTCGACGCAGCCGCGCGCTGCGAAGGCGTAAGCTTAAATGAAAAATTATTGACGGGGCCAGACCTACTTCAATCTCTACCTGGGATATTGATGCGATTTCGTCAGCGACCTATAGCAGTTACAGCTGATATAAGAGAAATGTTTTTACAGATTCGAATAAGAGATGAAGATAGAGACGCACTACGCTTCCTTTGGCGTGGTGGGCGTCGAGGTGGCCCCCCGGAGGAGTACCGGATGACGAGCGTGATATTTGGTGCCGCATCGTCACCGTGTACTGCTATATACATAAAAAATAGAAACGCAGAGGAAATGAGAGATGAGTACCCCGACGCCGCTAATGCTATTATAAATCAACATTATATGGATGATTATTTACAGAGTTTCGACAACATAGAGGACGCGCGGAGAGTCACGCGCGACGTAGCCCTAGTCAACCAAAGAGCCAAGTTCGTCCTAGACAGATGGACGTCGAACGTGGAGGAGCTGGGGCGGCGTAGCGGCGTCGTGGAGTTGGAGAGCGAGTCGAGCAGCGGTAGAGCTGAGCGAGTACTCGGCCTTATCTGGCGGCCGCGCGACGACGTACTCGCTTTCGACTTAAATTTGAAAAAGGTACCTATTGATATACTAGAGGGCCGACGCAGGCCGACAAAACGAGAGGCGCTGCGTACGGTCATGTCACTGTTCGATCCACTGGGCCTAGCTACACCAATAACAATGGCGGCTAAAGTTATATTACAGCAAACCTGGAAAATCGGGCTAGACTGGGACGAGTCGATCCCGCCCGACCTACACGCACGCTGGTTGGTGTGGCTGAAAGGAGTACACAAAATGAAAGAGCTGGAGATACCAAGGTGTTATCCTGGATATGCTGCAGGTACGCTGGAGCTGCACGTGTTTGCCGACGCGAGCGAGACTGGAATCATAGCGGCCGCATACTGGAGGGCGGTCGACGCCGGCGGGACGGCGCGCGTGTCACTAGCGGCGGCGAAGGGCAGAGTGGCACCGCTGCGATTGGTGTCAATCCCGCGGCTCGAGCTTCAAGCAGCCGTCATAGGATGCAGACTAGCGCTGCATATAGAGAGTGAGCACGACAGAAAGCCCCAAAGGCGAGTATTTTGGTGTGATTCCAGAACCGTGCTCACGTGGATACGGCGAGGAGCGCGCACGTATAAGCCGTTCGTGGCACACCGTATCGCTGAAATAGAAGACACCACCAAGACGGTAGAGTGGCGATGGGTCCCAACAAAAGAAAATCCAGCCGACGATGCGACGCGCGCGCCACCTGACGGCTTGAGCGCGACGCACAGATGGTACACAGGACCAAGATTTCTCCTTCAACCCGAAATAGAATGGCCCACGGAGGAGAGCGGCGACATAGAGCAAAACACCGGCGAGGAGAGAGTCGCCGGGGCGCGAGCTTTAACGGCGGGAGCGTTGAGAGAAGGACTACCGAATGTAGAGCGCTTTTCGTCCTGGCTGCGTCTCGTACGTACCACAGCGCGCATATTGCAATTTATAGAGATATGTCGACCAGTAGCCGTCGTTGCAGCTGGCCGAATGAAACGAAACAAGAAGATAGAGAAAGACCCCGCATGGAAAAAACAAAAAAGACAGAAGATAGAGCCGAAGAAGGGCGAGCCGCCACCTACAGCGCCGGGGCGTGAAATAAAAATTTTGCCGGCGAGGCTCATTTGTGCGGCGGAGCAGCTGTGGGTGCGAGCAGCTCAACAAGATTCATTTGTCGAAGAACTGAATCATTTGAATAGAAAACAACAAATACAAAAGGGAAGCCGATTGAGCGGACTGGCGGTGAATATAGACGAAAAGGGAATAATTAGACTGAAATCCAGAATAGGAGCCATCACGGACGCGGAAGAAATAGAGTTGAGTCCACCAGTACTCGATGGACAACACAAGTACACGCGATTATATATAGAGTGGACACACAAGAGATTACATCACGGAGGTATGGCGATAGTAATCAACGAAGTACGTCAACATTACTGGATACTTCGTTTGAGATCAATAGTACGGAGTGCAGTAAGCGGGTGTCTAGCCTGTCGAATAAAACGGGCTCGACCTGCTGTACCAGCGACGGGTAACCACCCCCCGTCGAGAATGGCTCACCACCAACGTCCTTTTTCCTACACCGGCCTTGACTATTTTGGTCCTTATCAAATTACAGTTGGCCGACAACACCAGAAGCGCTACGTGGCGCTTTTCACCTGCCTGACAACACGAGCGGTACATCTGGAGCTCGCGGGCTCGCTCACCACCGATAGCGCTATCATGGCACTGCGGCGCATGATGGCGAGGCGAGGCTGTCCAGTCGAGATCTGCAGCGACAACGGCACCAACTTCCGAGGTGCTGATGCCGAGCTGCGGGCGGCCGCCCTGCGGGCCACGGAGTCCGAGGCGTCCGTCCGGACGATAGCCTGGCGCTTCATACCCCCGGGCGCGCCGTTCATGGGCGGCGCCTGGGAGCGAATGGTCCGGAGCGTGAAGCGCGCGCTCGATGCTGTGCTGCGCGAGCGCTACCCGCGAGAGGAGGTGCTGGCGACGCTGCTGGCGGAGGCGGAGCACACGGTCAACAGCCGCCCCCTGACGCACGTCTCCACGGCGCCCGACGAGCCCGAGGCGCTGACACCTAACCACTTCCTGCTGGGAGGGCCGTCCCGAGTACCGCTGCCCGGCAGCTTCAAGGACGGCGACTGCATCGGCCGTCAACAATGGAAACAAGCACAGCGGCTGGCCGACTTCTTCTGGGCGCGCTGGCTCGGGGAGTGCCTGCCCGAGCTGCAGCGGCGCCGCGATCCAGCCGACCGAGGAACCCAACTACAAATAGGCGATCACGTATTGATAATAGACGATACACTACCGCGTAACGTTTGGCCGCGCGGGCGCGTGATCGCTGTCTACCCCGGCAAGGACGGCGCAGTTCGAGTCGTCGATGTCCAGACCAGCGGCGGCGTGCTGCGGAGGGCATCCAGGAAGCTCGTCGCGCTCCCCAAGTGATCCTGCGGGAGCAGGAGGCGGGAGAATGTACGCGACAACCGCTTCGCAGCACGCGCGGCCATATAAATAGATAGATAATAGGATAGTAATTAATTATAGTAGAAAAAATACTTATAAGATTGTAAATATAAATATTTTAATATAGGGCCCGATAGCGGCATGATAAAATAGACCCCGGCGGATATAGGGTAGACAGAAACCCGCCGGGGAAGACTTTTTTGTAATAGAAGGTAGAAAAATAAATTGACACCACCGTCCTTCGCCCCTCGTTCGCCTGTGATCGGAGAAAGTATAAATTGCGCAAGCGTCACACGCGCGGCATTCTCTCGACAGCAGCGACCGGGTATACGAGGCACACCGATACAGTCCACATAGAAAGGCGAGCAAGGGGAAAGGAGGCGAGGTGGCTTTGAACTGGATAAGGAATTTCATTTCACCCATCCCGTCCTCCCAGCTACGACCACCCTAAGAAGGAAGGATGGCACCGAGTCACGCACAAGCTTTTCAACCAAATCTGTTTAATCCGACGGAACATTTTGGTATGTTGGTATGGTTGTTATCAATTAGTTAATATAGATATTAATGTTGAAATCGGAGCCACAAAAAAATACTGCCAAAACCTTTGCGAACTAAAATTACTTTAGCAGGACGTTTAAAGTTAAATTAATAATAATCAATCAATATTAATACTGACCCGACCTGGGATTCGAAACCGGGACCCCCAGCTTCGTAGGCAGGATCGCTGCCCACTAGGCCGAGCGGTCGTCAAACATTCTTCACTTCACTTTATCAACCCATTTTTACCCCACTGCAGGGGCTTAGGCCTCCCACAGGGTGAGGAGGAGGGGGCTTGGAGCTTAAATCTACCATGCTGCTCCACTGCGGGTCGGGGATTGTAACGACCGCCATCTATTGACAGCGTCCGGGACCGACTGCTTAACGTGCTCTCCGAGGCACGGAGTCAGTGATAGTTATGTACTTAAGTCAGAAAAACTCATTGGTACACGCCCGGATTCGAACCGGCCCTATGGCGCCTTATAAATTTGAGACAGGTTCGTTGCGCTTTGGGCTATCACGACACTCAACCATTATCAATTCTAAAATAATAATGTTATATAGAAAGAATTTTAGAAATAAAAAAAAGCAAGAGCGAAAGAGTACACCCAGGTCTATCTTCTTGACAACAAATACCAGGTCTATAAATCAAAGTCAAGTAGGTACCTCCTTGAATGTTGTAAATTGAAGAGATTATGATGAAAAAATCTTTTCGCCATATTTTGAATACTGTTTCAACGTCCCTTGTTGCGATGTCCACTTAAGGTTAATAGCTCTGACTGACCTATTTATTGGCCGAGTGGTTAGAGGTTCGATACCCACCCGGGACAAATAATTGTGCGCACGAACATTTCTATTTGTTCCGTGCCTGAATGTATAAGTATTTAAGTATGTATATCAGTTGTCTAGTAGCTATTATACAAGCATTATACGTGCTTACTTTGGGACAAGACACCGCTTGCTGTGTAGGGTGTCCTAAGATATTTATATGTATTATTTAGTATTTACGGTGTTAAGTGCTCTGTGTAAGTTGGTGAATATACGCCGAGAGGTTGACGCGAGTAAACATAGGTATATATCACAACCGCAAATTCTACAAAGCAAAGTTGTATTTAGTTGGTAGTATATCCTATATAATAATAATAATAATAATAATAATAATAATACCTGGTACATCTCACACAGCGCCATCTAGTTCCAAACTAAGCAAAGCTTGTATAATGAGTACCATACAACCGATATACATATTTAAATATTCTTTATAATATATACATATATAGATATTTTACACTCAAACACGGAACAAATAGATTGTTCATGCATACAAATATTTGTGCCGACCGGGAATCGAACCCGCGACCATTGGCTCCGCAGATTCTACCCACTCAGCCGATCGGTCAGTCCAAGATTTAACCTCAGGTTGATATCGCAACGAGGGAAGATGAAACAGTATTCAAAATTTGGTGAAAAAATTATTAAAACTACTTGAATTTGATCTGCAGACCTGACATTTTATGCCAAAAAGATAGACCTGGGTGTAACTTTCTTGCTTTTTTTGATTTCAAAGATTCTTTCCATATATTGATGATTGTCATGAACACGCTTCTTGTGTAAAAGGCTACTTCTGTAGTGTATTCAGACCTAACTGTATGCTTCGTGCCGACTCCGTAAACACACCTCGCGGTTACAAAAGCGACTTAAAAATAACTACGTCCGATCTTACATTTAACATTGTAGCTTGTAAAATATGGCTTTGAGTTGAAAACAATCGCCATTACTATGAAGTTATTAGTCAAGGTGGTTATTGCACTGTAAAAAAGAGAGTTGAAACTTAATGACATTTATTACTTCGTGTTTCATAAACAAGACCCACAGATTAATGATCACTCTACCGTGTAGATGCGTTATGAAGTATCTACAGACAGATACACTCGCTTGACATGACAATCCCGAAAAGTAAGAATGAATGTAATAGTGCTTCTTTCTGGTTTATCCAGCCCATTATATTTCTTTGCAGGGGCTTAGGGTTTCCTTGGGATGACGGTGTTTGGAGCTTAATCAGGTTGGTGGGTTTTAACGACTGACATCTCATGATGGCAACCAGGGCGGACGGCTTAACGTGCTCTCCTAGGTCCGGAATCAGTGATAGTCATGTACTTAAGTCAGAAGAAGTTATTGGTACATGCCTGTTCTTGGAATCACGACCTTATAAACAAGAAACGGGATCACCACCACTCATCTATCACAGTCCTCTGGTTTTTCTGATTTATTGCTTCTTATTTCATCGGTTGAAAACTTGGTTTGTCTGCAGCTGTCTTCGGTGCGAATTTAGAAAATACAGATATTATTTAATCTAACATTATGTGAATATTTTTAATAATAACGAAACCTTCCGTTACAAACAAATACACCACTAGGCTAATGATATACGAATAGACAAACGCACTCGACGTAAGCATATTCTCTAGAGAGAAAGCTTATTGTTTTCTATTTAAGGATCTAGGATATAACGGACAAGTCCGTTACACAATTCGTACGTAGGCCTAGAACTAGACTGATAATGTTTCTAACAAGTATGGAATTATAAACACTGACTTTTGACTGACCGGTCGGCCGAGTGGTTAGAGCCCTCGTTGCGGAGCCGAGGGTCGTGGGTTCGATTCCCGCTCGGGACAAATATTTGTGTGCATGAACATGTCTATGTGTTCCGTGTCTAGGTGTAAAAGTATCTATATATGTATATACTATTTACAAAGAAAAAAAAATTTATATCAGTTGCTTTGCTGCTTAGTACCCCATAATACAAGATTTGCTTATTTAAGGACTAGATGGCGCTGTGTGGGATGTCCCATATATTATTATTATTATAAACAGTTCTCCTAGATAGTGTCAGATGAAAGAGCTTACATTTAAACCATGCGTTTAAATCTGCGACACGCAGTGAAAAACTCTTAGACAATTTTTCATGTTGTATTTTTCATAGTAATAGTTCAGTCATTCGGGAAGGCATCATATAGAAAACTAGATTAGCAGATTTAGCAGCGGATTGTTCGGGATGTTGGCATAAAAATAGGACGCCATTTTGTGATCGATGGATATGGAGGGACAACCAATTTTTTTCGTTATTCTAATTTCAGCTTCTATTTAACTTCATACATAAAATTTAAAAAGTTACGCTTAGCCTAGTGGGTAGCGACCCTGCCTACTAAGCTGGAGGTCCCGGCGTTGAATCCCAGGTCGGGTCAGTATTTATATGATAAATATCGATACTGGTACCGGGTCTTGGTTGTTATATGTATGTGGTGTCTTCGCTTGGTACCCAAAACACAAGCTAATGCCTAGTTCGGGGCCTAGACGTTGTTGTAATGTATACATTATTATTATACGTTATACGTAGCTATAATTCGATATTCATTTTAGGTTTCCAATCAATGTAAGTCAGAGATGAAATAAATTTGACAGCAGCGTTTAGTTTTAATAGTCAGAAATGTCAGTTCACAGTATCGAACGTCAAACGTAATTCTCTTGGGTTGAAGACCGGCGCGCAGGGACCTCGCGGACTAAAACTCGCCATCTCACACGAGTTAGCTAGAGTGTGAGTTGTTAGAGGGTAAACGCAGAAAAGGGCTTCTTTACTAATCAATTTTATAGTTCTAAGCCCCCTCAACCTGGAGGGAGGCCTAAGCTCCTGTAATGGGGCATAATGGAATGGAATGGAAAAGTCATTTTTATATACAAGTGCTGTTTTTCACTGTTGTCTAATTAATACATATAAAAGTTTAATAGGAGAACACACGTTTGACGACATTTGCCAATCATTCGGATGAAAATCTCACCATTCCACCATACCATCATCGCATTAATACCTCATTGTAGAGGCTTAGGACTCCCGTCGGGATTTGGGGGCTATGAGCTTATTTCAATACGCTGCTCCAATGCGGGTTTGTCGGATTTTCTTCTATTGATGGCAACGGGGACCGACGGCTTAAGGTGCATTCCGAGGCACCGAGTTAGTTATATAGTTATGTACATCTGTAAGAAAAAAAAAAACTCATCGGTACATGCACTGGGATTCGAACCACGACCTTCTACACAAGAAGCGGACTCGCTACCACTTTGCTATCACGACACCACTAATGTTACGATAGACTATATTTCTTGTTTAAAATTTTAACGAATGACTTAAATTTTTTTACAGTCGCCTCTTCATCTAGAAGTATTTTGTATCGTTGTAGTAAAGACGTATTCTTAATATAGCTTGGCGAACATTCGGAGCTTTGAAGCGCATGACATCTCATTTGTATAAGAAGCGAGCGACGCGTGGGATTACCGAAGGATTTACTTACATCTAATACCCGAAATGTGACACTTAGTGATAATATATGCATTTTCAGAATTATGTAATTTCGCCTGAAATTTTGTCCGGAGCACTAATGAATAGGTTGAGTCGTGATAGCCCGAGCGCAGCGAACCTGTTTCAAATTTATAAGGCCTTGCGGCCGTGTTTCGAATCCGAGCGTGTAGCAATGAGTTTTTCTGATTTAAGTACATAACTATCACTGACTCCGTGTCTCGGAGAGCACGTTAAGCAATCGGTTCCGGTTGCGGCCGATGGCGGTCGTTACAATCCACCAACCCGCACTGGAGCAGCGTGGTGGATTTAAGCTCCAAGCCCCCTCACCCTGGGGGAGGCCCAAGCCCCTACAGTGGGGCATAATGGGCTGATGGATTGGAACTAATGAATAGGGTGAGCGCGTATTAGATACCATAGAAAGGGATAAAAAAACACTCGCTCTATCGTATGGTGTATTTATAACTTCAGCATGTATCTTTAAATGTATGGCCGTCACGTTCATGATTTTTCCAAGCGATACGATTTTCTTTGGAAAATAAATCGTGCAAATTAATAGCTGATGTATGATGCACTAGTTGAAATTAAAAAGAACTCATATTATTATGACCCCTTAGCTTTTTTAGAGTTCCGTATGTTAAAAGGAAAAAAGGAACTCTCGTAGAATCACTTCAATGTCCTTCTGTCTGTCTGTCAAGATCCATATTCTGCATATTTTGGCACTCGCAAGAAAATCAATATCTATGGGGTACTTCCCGTGGTCCTAGAATTATGAAAGGAAAAGACTAAAAATCGTTAATTTGTAGTTATACCATAATCAGCCGATTATACCCTACAGCAGAAGCTTAGGCCTCACGTCGGTGCTTGGAGCTTAATCCACCACGCTGCTCCAGTGCGGGTCGGTGGATATATAGTAATATAAATTATTATTTTATAGTTTTTTAATAGTTATATAAGTTTACGTGTCATCTGGCAGTGAATAGCGATATATGCAGATAACAGTGTAGAACCTTCGGGGCGCGTATCAGACTCGCACTTGACTTATTTTTATATTAAGAATGGCCTTTGCACGTGTAATAAGCATCAAAAACAAAAATATGACCTTTATAAACATACTGTTCATTATTATGAAAAAAAAAAACGGCGTCGGACTCGTACACTAAAAATTCCGTACCACCTCCGCACAAAATTAAAAAAAAAACACGTTTCTTGTAAGGAGACTCATTTTTCACTTTATTTTATTTTTATTATTTGTTTTTATATCACCCATGGTAATACACATACCATGAAAATTTCTAGTGTAAGCAATATCACAGCCGCCACCACCACCAACTTCACCAAGAACGTCGAAAAAAACACGTTTCTTGTATATTTTTTTAAACTTTATTGTGACTGTGATCACACTGTGAAAATTTCAAGTGCTTACTTATTATGGTTCAGACGATACAGCCTTGTGACAGACGGAAAGAAGAACGGACGGACAGCGAAGCCTTACAAACAGGTACGTTGGTTTGGTACCCTTTGGGGAAACCCTAAAATTGGAGTGACAGCACTTTTTACTTTATTAACACGTGAACAAAACGAGATGGTTTTGTTTTTGTGTATATCAATTAACCATAAGGAGGAATATGTTATACATTATCTCTACTAATTACCATTTTTGTTATAATAATAATAATATCTGGGATATCCCACACAGCGCCATCTAGTCCCAAAGTAAGCATGTATTATGGGGTACTAGAAAACTGATATATATATATATTTAAATATTCTTTTTTTTTGATAATATATACATTTATAGATACTTTAACACCGAGTCATGGAAGAAGTAGACACACAAATATTTGTCCCGGGCGTGAATCGAACCCGCGACCGTCGGCTCCGCAGTTAGGGTCTTATTTCCCGGGTAACAAATAGATCATTTGAAAATGAATATGCATATTCGCGTAAAAATTAATTAATTAGTTATCAATATTAAAAATATTTCAAATTAAGTTACTTTTCTCTTTTTCAATTCGTGAAATATACAAGACATTTGCTTTGACAATTTCATCAAGATTGATGGAAGGATGGCTAAGATAGGTATAAGAATGTGTCATACGGACAAACGGACAGACACGACGAAAATTATTAGGATTACCTTCAATTCATCAAAACTTCGCTTTTTTTATATTTTTGGTTAAAATTTTACATTCATATTCCATATTGAAACACCAAAAACCGAACTCCAACACTTAATTTATTTAATATGTCATATCATTTACATTAAATATTAATATTCAATAAAATCAAAAAATTACTCAATACAGATTTTATGTCGAGTGCAGTAAAATACGAAAACAACGATAACTCTGTCGAACCTTGAAAAAGTCTTTATTAATAATAACTTTTGCGCCACGGATCACAAATTATGAGTGTCCGTGAAATGAACCCATTGTCAGTTTTTACAGCTCAATATATTCGGAACGTAAAGTTTATATGAAAAAGCCCTTTTGAGAACAATCGATACCAAAATGGCTTAGCCTTCAACAATACGATTAAAGCTTTGGCCATGACCGCAGCGACAGGTTTACTAGGCCACAACTGGATAAAAATTGGGTGTAGTTGAGATATGCAGGGCAAAACCGTAGATTTCGTATAGTGACACCAGTTAGCTAAAAAAGGTTCACATCCGGATACCAGCGCCAAATTTTAGTAATTGGTTAAACATGAGGTCCTGTCTACAAAAGTGCCAGGAGACAGTCTATCAAGGTCCAGGATTTCCTGTGCGATAACACTTATAGGTGATTTTAAAATTTTATTATTTATCGCATTCAAATTCCACGAGTACCTCTACCTCTTGGCCGTTGCATAAACGAAAATAACTTTAGCGCAGTCTCGTCGCTCTAGTTATGGCCAGAGCGCGAGCCACGGCACATAAAGGGATTGTTATTTCAACTACGAAATTTCGAAGTCGTTATCGCTTTGAGACAAAAGTCAGTTGTTCCGAGACTAATCGAGGGGACCATGAGGCGTCACGACTCAAATCCCGTTAGGGATGGCTGTGTAACTTTTATTCAAACTTCAAGCACAAAAAATGTTAATTAAAATTTAGTAATGCTTTTGACGTTACAGAGCGTTGGTGATTTTTCTGGAGCTACAGATCCCTTCTCGTCCGAAGTTCTAATGCTTGACCTCACTAAAGTTCTGGTTTCAAATGAAATGCCTGTTGTCAACCTGTGTGGTATAAATTATTTTATCTGTGTTTTTATGACTGACTTATTTTGTGATAACCACAACAAAAAATGAATTAATCAACCATATTTTGTTTCAAGTAGCGATGCTGTGTCTATATATTGGCCATGATACTAAAAAAAATTACTATGTAAGTAAGTGTGTAAGACACCCTACTTTGATATCGTACTATATGTACTATCGTATAAATACGTACGTATTAAGGCATAGTGCAATCACAAGAGAGCATGTCCTTTCAAAAAACATTACACTGTAGATCAAACGCTGGAGTTTGTTTGATGATTTCTACACTTTTAAAATTTTGGAAAAAAATATTATTATTACCGGAAGTATGTGAAATAATTTTTTTTGTATTTTCCACACGCGGGAGACGTTTCGTGAAGTTCTTGAAATTACAACTACAGGAAAGTACAACGTTCTTCAATTGCTTTGAAAGAAAAAGGCAACTTGGCAAGTTTCCACAGACAAGTCTTTCATTTGTTTGTAGTATAAAATGCATTGACTAAATAAATTTGACAGCAGCGTTTGATGAAATGTAACAAAGTGCCTACACAAAAGTGTGTAACAAGTAGAAGCAAAAAATAAAAAATTAAAAAATTTATAAGATCCCAATTCATTTGTCGACAAAGCCGATGATCACGCACGTCCTTCGTATCGAACTTGGCTCATTTTGTAATTGTTTGGTTTTAGTACAATATACAATAAATTTTTGTAGTTACATTAACTTTATTTGAAAAAAAAAACCGACTTATAAACCACCTATCATTAGGCTATTCACTGGCTTTCATTTGATACCCATATTGCTATAAAAACGAAAAAAAGTAAAAGGTTAATATTCCCCCTCTCTTTTTTAATTTTTTTGATTCGCAGACCTCATATTGAAATTATGCCCTGTATCACTCCCACAATTAAGACGAATCTAACGATACCTCGTACGTCCAAACCAATCAAGGCGTTTAGGCCACAGTGAGTGCCAAAGAAATATCTAGGATAGGTACATACATACATACTCTCGAAAACTCCGTAGTCTGGTAAAAGATATATTACTCGATTTGTATTAAATAAAATTACAAATTAAGTCTTCATATTGACTGAATTTTCTTTGGTTTATTGAACCTGTTTACACCACTATTATATGTAGAACGCAATGCCTTCACTTGCAAGCGCATTTAAGTAACTATCATACCTTAACCAAAGTACTTGGTGCGCGCGCTTCGAGTAAGTCATCTTCAGTACTAACGCCGGTTTACTAATATTTAGCGCAAGACACACGCGTACAAATGCCTTTTTTTTCGTAGCTTGGCATATATATCAAACCTATTAGACACACGTAAACTTCTCTGATATTTAAATACCTTTTTTTATTAACTAAGCCTTTTTTGTCTGCTCTTCCGACGCTTGTGACAGTGATTGCCGGGAAGCATCCTCTGCCCCACCGCACCGCTTCTTCCCACTTGTGTCGCCTTTTTATCGAGAAGTGTTCTACTTATAGAATCTTAACCTACATAGCCTTAACTATAGTAAATGAGTGAAAAATATCCTTAAATGTCGCAGTGACAAATGAAACAACACTTACTGAAATATAGTTTTAATTTTTAATAATTTATGTACAGGTCTTAAAATCTAAATAAAACTGGATTGTCTATTGTAAAAACTTTGTAAAACTTGTACAATTCCGTTTGAACCAAAAATCGAACACCAATAAAAAGCACATGGTGACTTAAAACAAAAAAGTATAAAAACCACGAAATAAAAGTTCTCAATTAAACCTTAAAAATATAGGTTAACTTGAGGCATCCTGTAAAAGACCTTTATTTAATTGATTTCGTCAAATAAGTACAGGATTTAAAATGACTTCTATGCACAAAATATAATATTCTTATTAATTCAAATAAACAATTTTAATATTTTTAATAGTTGAATGCGTATTATTTCAGGTTCTCAATATAAATTTTAAACAGTATTTATGCTTTTCGTTTAAAATGTCGAAACAAAAGATTATAGACTATTTGTTCAATTTTTTAGGGGAAACCTTTTGTCATTAAAAGTGTAATAACCATAAATAATAGATACGGTATATTTCCAAGTTTTTTTTTTAATTTCATATTAGTTCGTATTTAAACATTTGTACCGAAATCAATAATTTGTCTCTAAAAAATAAAGCGTGACTGACTTAGACGTTTTAAATCCTGTAGTTGATTTGACGAAAATTTAGTAAAAAACTTCCTTTATAATGAAAAAAACGATTGCACGTGTACTATTATAAGCATCAGAAACATAACTAGGTGTAACGTTAAAATTAGTACACAAATAGAGAATAATAATTACATGTAAAATGTACTAAATATTGCATTTGTGTAATTATAACGTAACTGCTTTAGGAACATATTAAAACTTGATCTATTAAACAAAAACTATTTGTACGTATGTATAATATGAAATATTAGTTACAACGATTTCGGTTAAAATGGCAATAAAAAGTATGAAAAATCGAACTAAAATTAGTTTAACTTAGTAACGCAAAGTTAGTTAATTTTAGTTGCTTGTTAGACGGCAACTGAAAACCCATGAAAAGCTTTGCAGAAATTATCGTTAAAATAATTTATAAGCTTTGAAACTTTTCAGTCTTTTGAAATCATCGCACTGCGGCAGACCTAGCAAATCTACAATGGAATGAGCCCGATCTCGTTATAGGAATGTCGAAAGATTCGAATGTTAGACAATTTAGAATAGTCAGTCTTGAAATTTTTTCGAAAGTTGCTAAATAATGGCAAGCAATTTAATCTTCAATCACAGCACAAACAAATGTATAATCAATATACCCAGGAAATCTAAACATTAACAAGAAATAAACAAATGAGTATGTTTTGTATGAAATACTAATAAATCCACGGGCATCGGGTTTATAACACAAAAGTAATATACATTAAAAACGACTAAACTTTGCAGATTTTAAAAATTATCGCTATACCGTACGGATTTTTTTGACAATAGAAAGTATGAATTGACGCAAGGACGAAAAAAAATATGCTAAATCACCACGTTTAATGGAATTCTCGTTTTAAATAGTATGATTGGAAACTTTGCGCTTAGCGAATTATTCATTCGCGAACATATTACAAAAACTAACTTTGAATAATCTTGATCTAATTTATTTACCGAAGAAAAAACTGAAATGAATTTGTGAAAAAACGTAAGAACTGAGTGTAACCCTAAAATTTACACATAAAATACATAGTAATAAATACTTAATAAAATATGTAACACGATGTGTACATTTGTGTAGTAACTATTACAATTTATAACATGGCAAATCATACGATTAATAACCATTGTCTAAGCCAGCTCATTCATAGTCAAATGATTGTACGTACAGGTGAAAAATCTAGCACATTTTATATACACGAGCACCGCAAAAGAAATAACATTAGTCGCTTTTCCTTTTATATCGAGAAAATTTCTAATACACTAATGGTTCATCCATATTTGACGTTTATCGAAGACCGTAACTCTTGGCACTTTGGTCGTTTTTACAATCACTGCAATTTGTTCAACAGGTTACACTTCAGTCCCGTCTTCGCCTTCATCTTCAAACAGAGGTTCGTTGGGATCAGTGATGCTAGGCTTCTTTTTGGGCTTTGGAGGAGGTCTGGGAGGTATTTTCCCGCTCTTTCCTAAAGTACCGGGCGACTGGTTGACGGACGCATTATTGTCTTTCGTTCGGTCCTCTTTCGTTGGAGATTTGATTGGTGAGTAATCTTTGACTACGTTGTTCCGCCGCAATGAACCTGTTTCGGGTTTGTTTCCTTTTCTGGTTAAGGTGCTGTTTTCCAAGAACTGAGAGTCAATATCACGGGTAGGGATTTCCAATCCATTAAACAGATTTTTTCTAGGTTCCGTTTGTGGCGTAGAAGTGTTCTTAGCAGACCAGCTGATCCTAGGACTTACCGGTTCTTGAGGGCCTGGAGTAGAGAATTGATTGGATAGTTGAGAGATGATGCTGCTTCTTGCATTTGGCGGGTAATGCGCAGGCACTGGGGATGGTACTACTTCTTGCTCTTCAATGGGCGCGTAAAATACTGGTTGAGATGTGGGATAGGACGTCGGCGTAGCTGGTAAAGGTCTACCCCTCATCGGAGAGAACTGTTGTTCCAGGCCCGCTTTGTTCAAAGACAGTACCGAACTCCCATCAGCTGTTGTCCTCAATCCCAAATTGTCGTACAAAGGTTCTTGAGCTTCTGAACTGGGAAGAATTTGTGTGCTCGCTGTGCTGGACCAGCTGGGTACTCTGGGTCTTCTTGGTATCGTTACGTAGCCTTGTCTCGGGGTCACTACTGGCGGTGTGATCGGCGTCACGAAAGGTGATTGAGAGCGAGAATGCGGTAGAGTCCTATATAAATTGGCATTGATCCCGTAGATCGGGGAATGAATGGGGCTAGCAGGGTTCAATTGGGGCGGTAATCTAGAACTGTCGGGAACAGTCGAAGCGTTGCTGGCAGCCGGAGATACTTGCGGGCCACGAGCTGGGAATGAAAGTAGATCAGGAGGATATGCCCTACCATCTGGGCGAACAAATTCGGCATATAATCCATCGTGAGAACGTTTCGGTTGGCGATCATAATCTACTGAGTGTTTATCGTCTTCATTTGCAGCTGCAACAAGATTAAACGTTATATTAAAAGACATGTAATGGAAAATCAGTATAAGAAGAAGAATCAGTGTATTGTATTCGCAGTGTATATATATCATTTCGCATCACATCATAGCTTATTTTCTTCTAATATATTTTACTTATTTATCTGTTATTCATATTTCAAGTTACAGCGATATAAGTGAAAAGCTTTAAGTAGGCATGTTTTAATGAAAGTTTCTGGTTATGGGATACTATCTTCAGCCCGTCTCTTCGTCCGCGTGGTAATAATGGATAATTGTGTTATTTTACTGTTACAATATTATGAAAATATGAGTTATTTTTAATTAGCGTAGAAATCGTTTATATTGGTATTAACGAAGGCCGTGGAAAATAGTATTGTAAAAAAATTTATGTAAGTTCTGTTTGGAATGATAAATATCACCCGTAACTCTCGACTCTTAAATGATTTCCAAAGACATCTAATTTCACATTAAACCCTTTCTTAGTTGACATACATTATTTTCTATCGTATTTTAACACCCCTTTTCACTTCGAAAATACGTAATACAAGTGTTTACTCATTTATTTAGTAGATTGTATGTACGAAGTCTCAAGTTTGACTCGATTTATTTTCTTTTCCCATACACACTTTAACACCCCTCTTCACCCTCTACAATACGAAATACATAAAATCCTTACTTAGTGCTTGCCTACGCTGTATAAATAGCGTTGGTACGTCACTCAGACAATTATTCAATCAGGCAGTCCATCAGTCAGTCAGTTTCTTTTTTCATATATTTAGGTCTTAAGCATTGTGACACAAAACTGAATTTGACTTCGGAGAAATAATTTTAGCTGTTGTCTTAAATTAATATCCAAAAAATATAATTACCAAAAACAGAATCATTGTCCAGCAACGTTTTATTCAGTTCTGACATCTCAGTAGCTCCGCTCGTCACCGACGGCACCTCGTAACGACGAGGTGGTTTTGTCACAGGATTGACTGCGGTTATCAAACTCTTTTCCATCTCAGGTATGACAGAACCCTCGATCAACGCCTCCCCGTTTGCCTCTGATTTCTTTTTTCCATTATCACGCTTGCGGCAGCAACAATAACATAATATAACTAAAATTATCAGCAGTACGGCCGCACTGCTAGACACTCCAATTAGGACAGGCAACAAGTTGTTATCCATACCATTAGAAGTCACCTTGCCTGGTCCTACACTTGCCACAAATACATTAAGAAGCCTTTCTTCAACACCTCCCGGGTTTTTGGCGACGCAGAGGTATTCCCCATTATCAGAACTGCTCGCATCCAAAATAGTCAAATTCACCCATCTTGTCTGTTCGCTGTTACTCTGACTCAAATAATATTTCGGTTCACCTTGTCGTCTGAACGAACTATCAATGATTTGAGCGTTCAGCACCCAATTTACTTCTGGAAGTGGGTTTCCGTTAACTTTGCACGACAGAGTGATATTGCTATCAGAAGATTTTATTACAGATTGAGACGTTGGATATACAATGTTGGGCTTACATGCGAAATCATCAGAGTCAAGATCAACCCATAATTTATTAGCAACTTTTGGCGGTTCTGCGCAAGAAGTAGGAGCTGTATACAAGTTTTTGCTAATAACATAATTTCTAAATGGTTGAAGATAACAGTCACACCGCCACGGGTTGTTGTGAAGATCTAAGCTCGATAAAGACGTCAGAACATTCAATGTGTCTACTTTGAAGTTTTCTAATTTGTTCCCGTCTAGACGTAAAATACTTAATTTAGGAAGATTCATAAACGTTTTAACACCCAATTGGACCAATCGGTTATTACTAAGTTCAACCTTTTGCAAGAACGGTAGGTTTCTAAATAATCCGTCGTCCAATTTCTCCAGTTTGTTATTACTTAAAATAATCCATCTTATCTTTTCAATTTCTTTGAAAGTGTCTGGATGCAGCACCCTGAGGTCGTTCTTTGAAAGATCTAGTTCTATTACTATACCGAGTCCACTTAAACCGCTTTTGTGAATAGTCATTAATTTACATTCCGTTAGGATTAGTTTTTTCAAATTATTTAAACCAACATTTTCGAAGGCGTGCTGAGTGATTTCGTAAAGATTATTTCCGGTGAGATCAAGTATTTGTATGTCGTTGCTTAACGTGGAAGGTACATCTTGGAGGTTGGCGTTGGAGCAGTTAGCTGCTTTGTTACCGCCAGTCCATCGGCAATGACACGTGTGTGGACACTCCGCAGTGAAGTCGCCAGTGGCGGTTACCACCAGCACCAAACTGGCTGTTACCTTCCATAGCCAAGTGAGTTGTCGCTTCTCCATTTTTCTTTCATGAATATTAACTAAAGCACCGTCTGTAACAAAGGAAAAATGCAAATTAATTATAAATATTATGTTACAAATTTAACAATTCAGGATTCACTGTCTTGTTCGTAATAGTTTATTAGTCTAGATGTAGTTAAAATACATTTTGTCCTCATATTGCATTGCAACACATAAGTTTTAAAGAAAAGGAGAATATATATTTTTAAAAAAAATTGTCTATTAAGCGTAAAGGAATTTGACAAATGAAATATCGTATGAAAAATTGAGATCCTATAATTATAATGTTTTAATTAAAATTGTAACTATTCCAATATATCAAGATTCCCGTCAAATTCGTACAAACATCGTAAATTACTAATTGCAGCTGTATTTACTCAAAGAATGACAATTTATCAAGTGATTTTGTAATGAGAAGTTACACGTCTTGAAATTTTTAGCAAATTTTAGCAATGTACTCTATTAGGATCAAAAGAAGAAACTCAAAGCAATAACGACTTCAAAATTTATGATCAATGTCCTTAAAACACTGCTCGAGAATAACGAAAGTCGTTAAGAGTAATTCCAGCGCGACGTGTAAAGGTAAAGAGACCTTCGCCGGTTTTAATGACCACATTAAAAGACCCAAGGAATTGTTTTGCTCAGAAAGCTTGTAAAATTTTAGCGTGCAAAAACAAAATATACGTAAATCCGTTTACTTTTTTATGTTTATATTCATGCAAGGCAAGATTTGTGGATTTTTTGATTTATAAAATGCTAATTACTAATCAGAAGTGGGGAGAGCGAATCTGAATATTCGAATACGAACATACACACTTTGTTCGTTCAAACAGCACAACCTAAAATCATGTCATATAATGTAGGTATTCGAGAAAGCAATACAGTGAGTAAAATAAAAGTCCAGCCATAAAATATGGTTAGCAAATATTTGTGTCGGGCGCAAAATTTTTTAGACTAAAAACTAGTACCTTTTAGGTACTAGTTAGGTACTTGAAAATATTATTAACTGAACTGAACTGAACTATGTCTCTAATAAAATAGTTTTGCAGTTCATATAATTTATTTATGTTAATGTCAAAACGTGTACTACAAAACAAACATTTCAATACTCAAAATTTCCAAAACAAATGTATTTTTTCTGTTTCATTTTATTACATTCCTAGTTAAAGATGAGTTAAATCGATCAGCAGCTTGGTTTTGGATCTGCCCCAATAAAATAATGTATATCAACCACCCTTCGCCGTTTATATGGAGAAGTGATCGGCTAGCGCAACTTTAAAATATAACTTGTGTGACATAACGTAATTTCTATTCTAAAACATTTGTCCATGGTTGATATCAAACCCCTAAAAATCGTAACTAAGAGAGAAATCAATTGTTGTGTGTAGTGAATTTTGTTATATGTAGGCAGGTACTTTCTCTATGGTACAATATATCGAGTCCCTAGTACTAATTCCTTTCGCTGTAAGAAAATTAGGTTGTCGCCGAGAAACATTGGCACATTGGGGTTTATTATTTCTCAACGTGTGATTTTCAGAACTACCACAGCGCGTCTCCCATATACGAAGTGTATCAGGAATAACACACATCCTCAGACAACTGGAATATCCAATTGTAATCATAATACATAACTAAAATATTAATTTCTAGCCTATATTATATACTTTTTAAGAAATCAGTCACACTTATTGTGGGCGAATAGTATGGGCACATTACAAAACGTCTCATATTCGTTGATACGACTGTCCTATGAAGGGGCAACTATAATTTACTTAATTTTTTTATTTTTAGAATATTAAATTACCTCTATAATTACAGGTAATTTTTTTATTATAAAAATAATTAAATTATTGAAATCGATTCAGTAGCAGTGAACAAACTACTTTCAGGTTATGAGTTTATTACGTTATACGTTGTAGAGGCAATGACGGTTACGACGTATGTGACATTTTTATTACATATTTCAAATAATTAAATAAATTATAATTAAAATTTAAACTTGGTGTGTTGGTTATTAGGATTCAAACGCGATTAACTCAAAAGCGTTAAATATACCCATATCATCAATAGTTTATTTAAATCATCTTTAAAGTAATTGGTTAGGTTTACAAATAATTTATAAACCGTTATGTGTTGTAAACTTTCTAAAAAACTCCAAAAATTATTTATCCATTCATATAAGTGGATTTTAGGAAAGAAATATGTTTGTAAATCAGCTTTATTCATCATCATCAACATCATCATCAGCCCATTTTTACCCCACTACAGAGGCTTAGGCCTCCCCCAGGGTGAGGAGGGGGGCTTGGAGCTTAAGTCCGCCACGCTGCTCCACTGCGGGTTGGGAACTGTAACGACCACCATCTATTGACAGCGTCCGGGACCGACTGCTTAACGTGCCCTCCGAAGCACTGAAGCTCCGAAGCTCCGAAGCAGCTTTATTCACCCAGCCATAATGAATATTTATAATTTGCCTTCATTACACATTTAACAATAATCCTTATGTCCATTTTTGGGATTCCTCGAATTCGTTCATCCAGTTCGTACACGAGTTAAGTTCGAAGAAAATAAAATGCTTCCATTTAGATAAAGTAGGCTTATAAGCAATATAAAAAAGAAAATCCACTGATTGACTCATCAGCGCATCTTCTGAACCACTTGGGAAGATTTGGCAAAGAGCTTTGAGATTTTGTTAAATTCGTACGAGATGAAACAAAGACTTTTATTTTCTCCAGTGGAACCGCTCATTTGTACCGTAATATCTATGTCACTGGTCTGTAAATTTTTAAGTGGTCCGTATCGAGTTGTAATTTAATTTAAATTATTATTATTATTATTTAAAAAAATTTCAAAATATTGTATATAAAATTGCGCTCCCTGGCCAGACAAAATAACAAAAAATGTTTTTTTGTTTAAAGTTATAAATGTATATACTGGACTATTTTCAGTTTAAAAAAATGGAAAACTTTCATCATTTACCTAAACGGTAATTAATCTATGGCAACTGAACCATACTGTATAAACTATAATCTAGAGGAGCGTACTGATTAATAAGTTAATGTGTTGCTCAACGGATGTCAATTTAAAAACCACAAAAACAATTTTTTGAATATAAATTAACTACAAATTAATGATTTTCGTATTTTTCCTTTACTTTTATTGTGAGACCTTGCTTCTTGCTCAAATTTAATGATCCTAGGTAAACGAGTAGGTACCCTAGGTTTTGATGAGTGTGTTGGCGAGAATCAAAATATGAGACATAAATGGTTGTATTGGTTGCGTTGATCTTCAAGGGACCGGAGATCTGAGTAATTGATAGTAATTTCAACCTGATACCTCCTCTTGTTCCCGAGAAAAAGGGTCTTGACAGACTAACAGACAGACGGACAGACAATAGTAATAAATAATAATATCTGAGATATTTAACACACGGTCATCTATATAGTCTCAAACAAAGGCAGAGGCTGTATTATGGGTGCTTTAGACAATTGATATACATAGTTAAATATCTTTTTTATAATATGTAGGTATATGTATATATATATATATATATATTTTACACACAGAGACGGAACAAACAGACATGTTCATATGCATAAGTATTTGTCCGAAGCGAGAATCAAACCCGCGATTTTTGGGTCTGCAGTCAGCGCTTCCGATCATTCGGCCAGTCTCTAATGAAGGCCATATTTTTTTCTTTTTGAAGTACGAAACTTTGATAAGGTAAATAAAGGCAATTTAAACGAAGACACTACGCTAGCATGGTGTTATGGGTCTGACGAGGAAATACGCAAGCAGAGTCCAAGGTAGTAGTCGAAATAACCATACGAAGGAAACTTCATGTACTTAACGATTACTTGCGAACATTCCCAGAAACAGCATTGTAGGTAACCTGCGATATCTGAGACGGCTGTAGGACGTTATGATGCGTAATTAAACCTTGGCAGCAAACAATGATATTTAGCGAGAGGTTCGCGACTCGCGATAATTGCGTTCGAGACGACTTACAGCGTCGTAAAGCAAATGTAATCTGAGCCGTAACATTGCGAGGGTGAGATCCTGCCCTGTCTCATCTCCTATAACGAAAGCGTGTCTCGTATAACTGAAATCTTATATTCGGTTACACGTTTCCTGATTAAAATTTTAAGAACACGAACAAAAAATCCGATCCCATATTAGAATGTATTTAAACAGGTGTAAATACAACAGCCTTTATGAATAATTCGATATTGTGAATCCTTTTTAATACTACTAGAAAATACAAAATTAATCTTACTATTAAGTCCGGGTGTCATGATTGATGTGTGGTGGATAGCCCGCTTCTTGTTTAGAAGGTCGTGGTTCGAATCCCAGGGCATGTATCAATGAGTTTTTTCTGGCTTAAGTACATAACTATCACTGACTTCGTGCCTCAGAGAGCACCTTAAGGTGTCATCGGTCCCAGTTGTCAATATCAGATGGGAGTCGTTAAAATCCACCAACCCACAATGAAGTAGCGTGGTGGATTAAGCTCCAAGCATCTTCATTTAGACGGGAGGCCTAAGCCTCTGCAGAAGAGCATAATAAGATATCGTATGGTAAGTCCTTTTCTATTCTGCACTGTAAAATACCGGCAAATTTAATGAACGTATAAAAAATCTATCGAAACCATATACAATATACGTGATGTATGTATATATGTATGTATGTTGTCTCGTACGATAGTACGATAGCCATGTTTAATGGGATTTAAGTTAGGATACGAACTTATTTTGATTAGGTTTTTTTTTACAGTGTTGTCACTTTCATTTGTTTTATAATACCCCTCGTCCAATCTCATTTTTCGGTAACTACGCTTTCCAGTTTGTGTTCCGGTTTTTTTCCATATGCTTTACCATCTTCATACGTATGTCTTTTGATTCCTGTCGTCCTGTGAACTGAACTGCATCGATAATTAAATATAACTAAACGTTGAAAGCGATTTCTACTTGGGGTATTGCATTGGTGGTAATTCGTGGATCTGTTATAGTCTATAATGCCACTCGAAATACATTTCAGCCACATCCAAATGTTCCTGTACAAACAACCCATGTGCAACACGCAATTTCATTCCTAAAGCACTAAATCATGGAGATAGAACAAGCCTGTCACAGAACTGTTTAAAATGTAATCGTTTCCACAGCAACACGGTTAATTTAAATATATCGACTAGCCAGTCTGCGAGGGGTGGCTTTTTCGCAGTTAATGAAGCAGACAAATATACCATGGATATACCAAACATATTCAAATGTAAACATTTTTTGATAGTGTTTTAATTAGACACTGGTTTACTACGGTTTGTTACGAATTAAATAAAAATCCAAAATGTCATACATTTTTAGGGTTCCATACCTTAAAAAACAAAAAGGAACACTTAGTTGCCCGTCTGTTTGTCTGTTGTCTGTTAAGAGGCCCTACAAGTCGGCTGTCGTCGACAAGGCCTTCGAGCCCGATTGGACGCTGCAAGCGTGTACATAGGTTAATAAGGTAATTTTTGAAATTTTATTACAAAGTTGCAAACAAAAATAAAATATAAAGAATAGTATTTGGAAGATAACACCTCAAATTTTAATTTTTTTAGATTTCCGTGGTATTTTCATTAAATTGTAACGCGTAGACGACGATTTTGCGCACGACTTTTTTGCGTTTATTCAGCATGGAACACATTTTTTTTACAGTACTATTAATCAAATTAATTTTAAGACAATTTTTTGTACACTTACAAATGTACTACATGCCTCATACGAATGATTTTTCTGTGATTGGTATTGGCTACCAGTTCCCTAAAAAAACCCTGAAAAATCTGTTGGTTCGTGCTTACTCAAAAACGTATGTTAAAATTTATTTTTTACTCATTTATGTTATGTTGTTATCTAAATGAAATTTTGTAGATTTACTAGATAAATAGGTGATGTACCGCTGTGCATTAAAAAATATCGAATATCTTAATAATCATTGAGAAATTTGACTTGAAAAAATAGTATTTTTAGGTTTTCAGATCCCGAACCTTTAGATCCTTTTCTCAGAAACGCAGTCTAAGATCCTTTAGAGCTGTAAAAAATTTACGGTTCTAAGTCAACACGATCAAATGATTCGACCATTTATGCCGCACATTTTGACACACGCAAATAAATCGAAATCTATAGGGAAGGCTTCATTTGATCTCGAATCATAAAACTTGACAAGAAGCGAGGTCACAACAGAAGGGCACAAGGAAAAAATTCTAAAGTTGTTAAATTGTAGTTATATATAACTATCACCGCCTCCGTGCCTCGGAGAGCACGTTAAGGCGTTGGTCCCTGTTGCCATCATCAGATGCTAGTCGTTAAAATGCACTAACCCACACTGGAGCAGCATGGTGGATTAACCTCCAAGCACCCACATTTCGAGGGGAGGCCTAAGCCTTATCTATTTATGGTAATTATATAATAATAATATAATACTAACGTATACATCACAACAATGTCTAGGCCCCAAACTAAGCATTAGCTTGTGTTTTGGATACCAAGCGAAAACACCACATACATATAACAACCAGGACCCGGTACCAGTATCAATATACACAAAAAATATTTTAGGATATTTAAATTAACATGTTACAAATATGTTATGAAGCTGTACCTTCGAACCCTTAGAACGCAAGTCCGACTCGCACTTGGTCGGTTTTTTATAAGCGCGGGTGATATTTTTTGACTCACAATTGGCCATTCCCAAACTTTTGAACTAAAGTCCGTTATATTTTATTTAGAAAGAATAGGCAATCGTAAGAAACTAATTTTGAAAATTTTTTTTTTGGATAGTCATTTACGAAAATGTATTATATTGAAAATTCTTATAGCGTGACGTCACCAGATGTAATTATCAGTCAATTATAAGCAAGAAAATAATAACAGTCTCAGAACTGTAAGAGGGTCATTTTTTTTTATAAATATGCAACGGCAATGGCTAAACTTGTAATTCCACCCGGTGACGTCACGCTATAAGAATAATCAATATATCTTCGTAAATATAGATCCAAAAAGAAAAAAAATCAAATTACTTTCGTAAAATTGCCTATCCTTTCGAAATAAAATTTATTGGACTTTAGTTCAAAAATTTGGGAAAGTTCAATTTTTCATTTCAAAATGCTTTGATCACACCGTCTGAAAATATTATTATACTATGGTTTATATTATACTAATATAAATACATGGATCGATTCGTATTATAATACTGTAGGGTGGTAAGACGAAAATCAAGCGTTCATTAACCCAAGCGGCCATTTATGCATTAGTATACACTATTGAATAGAACTTGAATTATTTTGTGGTAGTAACTAGTTTTAATGTCTACGCGGACTGGGAACCGTAACTATTACAGTTACGTGACTTGAGAGATGCGGAAAATCAGACGCTTAATTAGAATATCTAAGATTGTACTCCAGAGTTTCGGTTGTTGAGATCGTGGTATTGTAACAAATATCTTCATAGTTTAAGGAATTGACAAGTGAAAATATGTTTTATTACTTAAAGATTCATAGATTTGTAACAAAAATAATAATAATAAAAAATAAAACTAATCCAATAATCCACCCCTTGACAATTTGTTTTGATCATTTATCTTCTTTGAAACTTCAAATAATTTATGTAATTTGTTTTACATTTTTTGTATGGTTTAACTCATGCGTATTAATAAAGTAGTCAAAGAAAGACTACACAACTCGATGCCAGCAGTTTTGCCAGCTAGTTGTCTATTAAATGCGCGAAGAAAATACGATGTGATATATTTTAAAAGTATTTCCCACTAAAACGGGTATTTGACAAAGTTATGACAAAGCAAAGTTATGACCTCACGTCCTGACACTTCTTCAAGATCGTTAAGTTACATTTGAAACATTGCCAAGTTCTAGATGGCAATACTAGGAAGTAAACACATACATTCGGTACAATGTAAATCATAAGCTTAGGGATGTCTTTTGAAACTCCGGGCGGCCTATTTTTTCACTGAGCCAATTGTGAGTAGGCATTATTTTGTTTTAAAATAAAAAAAGGCCAATTTGCTATTTACCATACTATTAGCTCATTAATGCCCTATTGCAGTGGCTTAGGCCTGCACTCAGGATGAAGGCGCTTAGAGCTTAATCCACCACGCTGCTTCTGTGCGGGTTGGTGGATTTCAACGACTTCCGTCGATTAATGGCAATGGACGGACGGCTTAACGTACTCTCCAAGGCACAGTCAGTGATAGTTATGTACATAAGTTAGAAAAAAAATTATTAGTACATTACCCTCGGAATCGAACCGCAGCCTTTTCTATGTAATAGTTATTAGAATTACCAATTTAATGATACGTAAAACCGTTTACCCATAGAATAATCGTTTGTAGCTGCTAGTTGCCGCGGTCTCTGTTCCTTTGAATAGATCGGCCAATGAAGGGACAGTGCACCGTACTGTTTATTAGAGGTTACCGCTTTTATTAACTCCGGAGTCAACTCCCGGGTTAAATTCTTGCGCAAAGCATAATAGGGATTTTACTGGTAGTTTGTTTTTAAACTAAATATACAGTGATTTGTATATAACACGAGGAATACTGAATTTGTTTCAATGAAATAGCTGTCTTAGATATCTTAAAGAATTCTAGACAATGAAACTAAGTTGTTATGTCATCGAGAAACTTATCGATAAAAACTTATTCCTAGAAGCGTAAAAAGACTCATGAGTAAATGCCCTGGAGCAGATTTTTCTTTACTTTCGTGTAAAAATTCTAAATAAAAATTATTATTACCCGAACACAATCCAAACTGGTATCTCAAATATGTATTATATATGCATAAAAGGTACGAAATCGACTAAACTATCTTGGTCCTTGTGGTAAAAATAGACTATATTTGAAAAGAAAGAGCATTTGAGAAATGGTGTATAAATTATAAGTTAAAAATCGTAAGTTATCTTTAGCGCGATGAATAATAAATTATACACTACTTTCCAAGCTTCCGATTCCACGGAATCTGTCTACGTCTAGAAAAATATTATTTTCTGCTTTTATCCTGGTAGCGCATTTACTTCATATTAAAATGTGGCTTGACTCCTTTCATGTGCTATTGAGCTTTTTAAGCTATGTGACGAAAACCAGAAAAGGAAAATATTATAAATTAAAGCTTATTATTGCTGTCAATTGTGATAAAGTTCGGTACACAGAAAATGTATACGAAATACTGAGTTGGAGAACATGTGGTCTATGATGACACTGTTAACTGTATTGATAGAAGTTTGACAAGTTTGAGTCCCTTATTTAAGCTCTTAGGTGTTTGATGATTTTAATTTTGCAATCTGAAAGTAGAGTGGGCATAGTAAAATTTGAGAATATCCAGTGCATAATAAAAACTACTTCCGTTCATCAAGTAATCATCAAATCTTCGGAATATTGAGGTGGAATTGCCCATTAATAATTAGGTCACATATCGGCCGCGAGAACTAGGCAAACTGCTAGATTAATCTCCTTAATTGAGCCTGGTTACCTCGATAAACAAAAATATCCAGCTATTGATAGAGTTATGGTACGTTGTTTTGTCTAATAAGAGATAAATTTATCTTTGCCCAGTAAACCGTAATACGCTGAACAATAACCCAGTTAACGAGAAACAGTTAATATGTTTCAATATTACTACATATACTTTTCAAATACTTGTAACAAAATAATTCATTTATAATTAAAAAAAAAATTGTCTGTACAAAAAAAAATATTTGTGCTTCTAGATTTATTTCATTTACCTGCGTATATTAGATTAAATTAAGGTTTCCGTTACCTTGGAAATGCGAAATAAAATGTCAAATTTCAATTTAATAATTGAAGATTATTTTTTTCATATAAACTCCAATTTATATGTTCTTTAACCTAGGCCCTACACATTAACCATATTTGGTCAGATTGAAGGTCACGACCCATTTAATTAACAGAGAAAAATTGATTGATAATGACTAGTTAAAAAGGGTTAATGAGACGATATCGTTCGTCCTTCTCTTTCTTCTACTCGCCGCTCTATCATGCATACATGTCTCTCTCTCAGGATTTTAATTTGAATTCGCTACTATCACTATTGATTTTTTTTAATAACATAAATATGGTCACAGGTTAGATTCCCGCCCGGAACAAACGTTTGTGTACATGAACATGTCTATTTATTTTGTTTGGGTGTAAAATATCTATACGTATGTAATATATTATAAAAGATATCTACGTATATACCTACGTTTGTACCCACAATACCGGCTCTGTCTAGTTTGAACTAGATGACCGTGTGTGAGATGGTCCATATATTATTGTTATTATTGTAAATCTATAAAAAAAAAACATCAGTGAATTTAACATAACCATTATGTAGAAAAAGATATTTTAGTATTTTCTAAATAAGGTGATCACATCCCTAATATGTTTTCTTTGACTAATTTAACATAGAGCTTCAGCAGATTGTTTGTATTAACAAGTGCATTTAAATGATTCAATTCTGAAGCAGTTAAGAACCCGCATTCTATTAGCCCCGACGACATTACGTATCAAAAAGGAATGAAAGTTTACTTTTTTATTAAAACACATAAAACTCTATATATCTTTTAAAATTTGTTACAAACTAAATAGTGAAAAAAAGAGAATTCCGTTTGTAATGCGTTTTATGTAGGTTACAATATTCGATTTATATGCAAATAACTGTATCCGGGGTTCCGTCTGCGTAAATGTTGGACAGTGATGACAAATACTGTGTGAAATTAATAAATAATAATAATACATGGGACTTCCCACACAGCGCCATCTAGTCCCAAAGTAAGCAAGTAATAAGCTTGTGTTATGGGCATATTAAAGATACGAATTTTAATATACATCAGGATTTGTTAGTTGTCAAACGTTTGTCCTTGCGTAGGTACACCATCGGGAAAACTTATTAAAAAAAATTATTCAACATTTGTTTTTGTATACACAATCAGAAAATTTTAAGTTCTAGAATTTTTTTGACATTTGTTGTTCAAAATTGATTTTTTTTTTCAAGTTTTGAACCTTTTTTGCATATACTACATTACATAATATTTTTAGAGTGATTGAAAATTTGTTTCGTGTGTGCACCAAACGGGAAACTTATTTTTAAGTTATTTAATATTTGTTTTTGTATACACCGCTCGAATCGGAACCATCCGTATAACTTAAGCGGTTCTGGAATAAGCAAGAAAGACAATAATTAAATTTTATGTATGAATCCCAATAGACTGATTGAGTGCGCTAGAACATTCGGACCAACGAATATATAAAGAACCACATTTGATAACCAGTGCCAATCAGATTTGAGTGAATGATGAAAATGTGGTGAAGGTTAAGGTTCAGATAAGAAATAAGTTAAAATGTCAATGTGATGTGTGGATTTAAATTTGCGTGTGCGTTCCGCTGTAAGCTGCTGTGTAGCGAAATCAGTGTAAATAACTTGTCGGGCGTTTTTCAGAACACAGAACCCGGCATCGCAAGGACGTATTCAAATCTAGCTGTCAGAGAGCCACTCACTGTGTTGGCGTTACGCTAACCTATTTTATATAGAAAAGTAATTTACGTCTACACTAAGGCATACAGCACGTTAATTTCATTCAAAATATGACGCTGGTAGACAGTATATAAAAAGTTAAAAATTAAAGGAGGTCCCTATAAAGAAATGGTTTTTTTTATATTGTATGATGGTACGGAACCCTTCGTGTGCGAGTCCGGTTCGCGGTTGACCGGTTTTTCCTATATATCGTACGTCATACAAACAAAGACTGCCCAGACCAAACTCGGCCAGGTCAAACGCTCACTTCCTCGCATTCGCCCCAAAAAACTAATCGAGTTTAATAGAGTGGGGTAATTAGAATACCTATTATGGTACCACGTAGGAAATATTTATGTACCCACATAAATATGTTTGTTTATGTAGGTTTGACATGCGAGAGCAGCACCGATTTTATTTTCAGTTTTATAAGATATTGCAATATGTATTTCATATGTACGTGTGTCCGTTTGTCTGTTCACAATCCAAAACGCAATTAACCTTTACAAGAGACCCCAAATTACTATGTCGACATGGCTAGTAAGTATATTAGCGACCAAATGCCGATCACTGATAAAACCAACACTAATAAACTAATGCAAATAAATATAAATAATAATAATAATAAATACTAATAAAACAATAGTTTTATATAATTATACAATGTTCTAATATATCGTGTTCGGCGCTTATAGAGCTTACCAAACTAAACATAAAGTTTCAAGTGATCAGAAGGCGCAAACTTTTATGAAGTAACAAATTAAGCTTTAAGCCCCTCTCTTCCTGAGGAGATGCCTAAGCTCCTGCAGCGGGGCATTAATGAGCTAACGGTATGGTATGGCATGGCAGATGGCGCAAACTAACGGTTAACGAGCAAAACTTACGTTCAGGCATTTACAACATTTGTTTATTTTTTGACAACCCTTAGCATCTTAATGTAGTTGTATGAAAATGACGCAACTTTGGCGAGTAATATTGCCCACTACATTTTTCAAATTCAATTCAAATTCAAATTTATTTATTTATCAAAATAATTCATAAATAATGCAACACATGACATCAATGCTCTCCACACTAGGCACAGCCTGTCACGTGGCGAGCAAAATCAAATTAACATTATATTTCATATCGTTACATCTCAAATATTATATTAATCGGCATTTATTATTTACTTTTATTTATTTTATTTTTGTTAGAAATATTTATTAATATTAAAATAGTTATCATTTTATTATAAACTTAACACAGTACCACACTACCATGGCTATTATTATTATTATTATTTTATTTTTTTTATTTTTTTTTTATTTATTTATTTATTTTTTATTTTTTTTAAAATTCTTAAAAGATTCTGGATAAATGTGTGCTTTGAGTGCGAGTGAGTGAGTGTGATTGTGTGTGGGGGTGTGGTGATGAATGTGAGGGCTTTATTTGATCACCTTAAAACATGTTTAAAGTTTCATTATTTACGCTCTAAAAGTTTGGAATACTGTTCAGCCGAGGTATATACGTTACATATAAGAAATTAATACAAATTAATTCTATTGGTTTCAAGTATATACGTTTGCTCTGTAATCAATTATCATGTATCAATTTGATATGATGAATCATGGGTTTACTTTATTCATAAACACCCTCTTACATACACTAAATCACAATCATTACACACACAAAGAGGCTCAAATTTTAATACAAATTTTAGTTTTATCAAGTATTTAAATATATATCAATTTATTGTTCTGTAACTATAATTCAACTGTAAATCGTCCCAAGTTATTGTGAACTGTTTGGTGTTAATTTTATGTTATAAAAATAAGGAAGATTGCTGATGTCGGAAATACAAGTATAAAACTACCAAGTTCAGACACAGATCTCTTGCAACTCTACTTTGCAAACTCTTGAATTATAAATTGTACATCATCATCATCATCAGCCCATTTTACCCCACTGCACGGGTTTAGGCCTCCCCCATTTTGGAGCTTAAATCCACCACGCTACTCCACTGCGGATTGGGGATTGTAACGACCGCCGTCTATTGACAGCGTCCGGGACCGACTGCTTAACGTGCTCTCAGAGGCACGGAGTCAGTGATAGTTCATGTACTTAAGTCAGAAAAACTCATTGGTACACGCCCGGATTCGAACCATGGCCTTATAAATTTGAGACAGGTTCGTTGCGCTCTGGGCTATCACGACACATACATTGTACATTTCGTTTTAAATAAAGATTATCATTATTACATTGTCATTAATTTACTCTTCACAACACTGCACTGGAATTGATTTTGATAATTGAGAGCAAAATGATATCTATGAAGCTGAAGTGTAAGATTTGATCCTCACAACATAACTTCACTCCTTTAGTAGTTGTTGAAATATGAGCTCGATGGTTGGTTATGAATTTGCCGGTCTCAAAATGAATTTTCCCCTCTGTTTGTTTATTTTCGACCGTTTCCTGTTTACGTGTACGTACAGTTGAACAAGAAAAGAAGCCGTTTAACAAATGAAAGTAAATAACTAGATCGTCAGAACGACTTATATTCATAAAATTCATGAGTTTTAGGAAACACTTTTAATATACGCATTGACATCTTAAGGACATTGGGCTCTGTGTGATGCACGACTAGTTCTTTTCACGTTTCTTTCGCTGTTCAAAACTTTAGAATGAAATAATTGCTTTTCTATTAATTACCCTAGTAAAATTGGTACGGCACTGTGACACTGACAATCGGTTTATTTATGGTTTATAGTTGACTTTCACTTGACTAGATCTACTGTCTTCATCTCTTACGGTTCAAACATTTTAGCGCTTTCTAAGGATTCCTATTTAATTACATTTTTCATCTCGTAAATTTAACCGTGATTTTTGTACTAAAACTAGTGATGGGAAACTGTCGACAGTTAACGTAGACTACGCGAGAGTCATAAGAATCGTTATGAAAATTGATATCTCATTAATAACGTCCAATTACCATGAACAACGGCTACCCCTAAATGCATCTTACCCTACTATGAAGGGAGTAACGCTTCTGTTAGCGAACGCTGTCGGTGGTTATGCTATGATTGCAAGTACTTATATAGAGATAACAAAGTTTCTTAACAAGTTCCGTGAGCCGAACGTCGATCAGTCATCGCTTTGCTCGCTTCATTAGCTTCGCGAGGGGCCGCTTACGTAATTGCTAAGGTCACAGATACCTTTACACCGAAATGGCGGAGAAATATCAATGGATTCGTTATCATACCTTCGGGATCTGTATAAGTTTACCTACTGTAATAGTGTGCCCCATTTCTGTACATTATGAAGATATAAACAAAGATTATCTTTTAAAAAAAAAGAAAGAAACAAAGATTATCTTCTTAATAAAAAAGATAGGCGTAGATGTTTAGATTTTCAGATTTCGTACGAAATGGAACCTTATTACAAAGGCTCCGCTGCCCGTCTGTCTGTTACAAGGCTGTATCGTCTGAACCGTAATAGGTAGACACTTGAAAATTTCACAACGTGTATTATTACTCCTTCACCTTCACCAGCCCATTTTTACACCACTGCAGGGGCTTAGGCCTCCCCCAGGGTGAGGGGAGCTTGGAGCTTAAATCCACCACGCTGCTCCATTGTAACGACCGCCATCTATTGACAGAGCCCGGGATCGACTGCTTTATGTGTTCTCCGAGGCACGGAGCCAGTGATAGTTAAGTACTTAAGTCAGAAAAATGCATTGGTACACGCCCGGATTCGAACCATGGCCCTATAGCCTTATAAATTTGAGGCAGGTTCGTTGCGCTTCGGGCTATCACGACACGACGTGTATTACTATAACCGCTATAAAAACAAACAATAAAAATAAAATAAAGTTAAAAATTATAGGCAGAATTATACAAGAAACGTATTTTACTTCGCTGATTTTTCTCTATATTTTTGGTGATTGGTGGTTGTGAGATCATTGTTTTCACAGAGTGTGTATTCCTGTAGCCGCTATAACAACAACTAATAGAAATAAAACAAAGTTGAAAATTAAAGGAGGTCTCCATGCAAGAAACATGTTTTTTATATATATGTCGTACGGTGGTACGGAACCCTTCATGTGTTAGTCTGACTAGCACTTGGCCGGGTCTTTGTTTATTTCGTCAAATGTTAACAGTGCAGTGCAATGAAATTGTGTGATTTTCCACGGAGATAGTCAAAAGGATAGGGCATAGGCAACTGCTTATTCTGATCAACGGCTCCCTTGGGATACGAACCTGATCGAGATTCGAAATGAATGAAGAGGAACGCTTTGACTTATGCGATGGAAAGATAGTTGGAGAAGAATTCATGAAAACAAAGAAGACCTTAAACCCTATATCTAATGATTGAACTATTCCCATGTTTAGATCGATTTCAAAAACAAAGCAAGGCTACTAAATCGATTTTAGTAGAGCAATACTGTTCTAGTACCACGCTTCTGGTTGTTCATGTTTAGCTAATTACTCTAGCATGCACTGTTTTTTGTATCTATTTATTATTATTATTATTATTGATTATTGTATCAGTTCATAGCATTTGAGTATTGTGTATATTTGTGTATGTACATTATATGGTATGTATGGGTGTGTATGTATGTATATATATTTTATTGTATCTGATGCGTGTATTTACGCTTACAATTATTGTTTTTGGCGTACTTAATATTATATACTAATACGTATATACCGTCTCTTGTGATGTTAAAAATAAAATTAATTATAGATTACATTAGGTTCAGCCTTTTTAGTTAGTCTTAATACTGGAAAAACGTGTAATCGGCTATTTATCCAAATATAATGAAATATATTTAAGTAATTTTTGTTTTAGCTGCAGGTTTTTTATAAATAAATTAATAAATATGCCGTAACAGAAATGGAAATACATAGTTACAGATATAGAAAATATGCACCTCGGAAAACTTCGTCTGTCATCGTAATATTTGGTTTAAGAACCATCCAAATACTAGAAATTATAAATGACTAATAACAATATTAACTCTGTTTCAACTGTTCCATCAGTCCTACTCTTCTTAATAAGACAACTCTGATTTCTGTATATAAATGAAGAAAGTAATTATTTTCAACACCAGTGGCTTTATGTATGTTAGTTAGTTGTCTATAGTAGCATCGGCTACGACTGAAAATCAGCTGTGCAGTGTACAGCGGGGCACTGGACGTGAGCTGAGTCGTGGCCATTTTAACATTGCTTTTATTTGTTGTGTTATAGTTATTGTATTTATGATTTGTATGTTAGCATGTGAAATAAAATCTTTCTTTCTTTGTTCTTTACCACAGAGCATTAGAATAGGTCAGAGAAAAATCAAGCAAATAATAATAAATATGGGACATTCCACACAGCGCCATCTAGTCCCAAAGTAGGCGAGTATTATGCTTGTGTTATGGAGTACAAGATAAATGATATACAATACATACTTAAACATTCTTAATAATATATGCATATATTTATCTATTTGGATCTGGACTCTCTAAATTACTGAAGTATGTTCACCACAGAGCAATGGAGTAGGTTGGATTTGGTATGTAGGCGGATATGCTGTCTAATTTAAGTATGCAGTATAACGTAAGATTCATCTCATAACCTAAACTGCGACATCAAATCATACCAATGATGTAAATAAAAGAAAAGAATAAACGACAAAAGACAAGTCCGAGATAAAACTTTTTAACGTAAACGTAATATTTTTAGTTATTTTTTTTGTGTAATTATTTTTGGAACGCATGTTTCCGAACAAATACTGTCACATGGCACCTCTAACCTACTTGATTCTCTATGGCCTTTACCGTATTAATAACTGTGTGAAATTCCGTTAGGAGGTTGTAAGAATTAAAAAAAAAATCGAAAGCCACGCATAACTCGATAACATTAAAAAAACCATCGTCTGACCAAAAAACAAATACACGTATGGACCACCCATACCGCTAGTTTTATCTATAATCTGCGTTAGAGCATTATAATTATTGACCAATCAAGAAGATAAATCAGTCTGGTGAGTAAACATACTAATTATGATTTAAAAAAAAAATGAGAAGCAGATACCCACTGATTCATGGCCATATCGTACCCACTGTGTGTGCTACGTGTGAGAGAGCGCGTAGTGCAAGGTGCGGTACGGCATACGAGTGTGTCAGTGGGCTCCAATCACGCTTTACATACTAAAAGTTAGAGTGTATGCTAATGTGATGATTATATAATTAAGCCTGTATAACATGTGTGCAATTCACACGTGGTAGAAGTGAAACCTTCAAAATTTTTGGTTTCAAGATAATGAGACGAATGTAAAATTTCGGGAAGAGGATAATTGTAAGTTTTAGTACCTAATGATCATGATGATACAAAGTTAGATAATTATTTTACAGTTTATTCGTATATATCATATAGATTTATTCAGACTCAGAGCTTACATTTTCGATAAATGATACAAAATACGTACACATATACAAAACACCACGGTTGTTGGGATGCCTTTTCTCAAGCTTTGTACTACGCATGCGCGCACAAACACATATTAACACACGTAGAACGCTAAGGTTCAAGCAAACTCCCACTATGCTTTGGTAAACACGAGTGGAGGGGGTACGAAGCAGAGCACAAAGAGAACCACGAACATAAGAAACACTGTATAATGGTTCCTACCTCATTTTCTCCCACGTTAAATCTTATGAATTTATCTGTCTATCTCTTTTTACTGTCGCTTTTTCGTTTCATCGACTTTCAAATCATAACGATGCTAAAGAAGTTTTCACTTCAAAAATGGTCGAGTGTGACGTATTGTGATTAATGTTTCGTGTATAGGTACTAATAATATCGTGATAGCCGAGTGGTGGCGCGCCCGCTTCTTGTTTAGGTCGTGCTTCGAATCCCAGTGCATGTACCATTGAGTTTCTATATACTTATGTACGTAACTATCACTGACTCCGTGCCTCGGAGAGCACGTTAAGCCGTCGGTCCCGGTTGTCATCAAATGGCGATCGTTAAAATTCGTCAATCCGCACTGGAGCAGTGTAGTAGATTAAGCTCCAAGCACTCTCATTCCGAGGGGAGGCCTAAGCCCCTGCAGTGGGTATGACGGGCTGATATTATATGATATATCAACAGGTAACAAATAACATCAAAGACGAACACATTATAAAAGGAAAAGCGTTTTAGTTGAGGTACTCGTACCTATGGCTCATAATTTTTTTTCTATCGTACGGTATATCTAAGTATAAACGTAAACGCGTTCTAGGAATAGCCAACGCCAAAAAACTAACAAGAAAAAACAAAAGAGACAAATAAACCTATTATCAAAATATGTTTGGTGGTGGCCCTTAAGTGAAAATCTAATTTAATTTCTACGACATATATGATTTTAATTTTTGATTGTCCACGCCTGCAATTCTTTATAAAAACTCAAGTCATGGTAGCGTACGTGTATTTCATTTACTTTCTATAGATTATAGAGCTTGTTTTTTATTTTTCCAGTCAATTTTAATTTTTAGTTAATTAATTAATTAATTTAGTTAATTAATTTGATAGTTTTTAATATTGTATATAATTTTTTTACTTTAACTAAAAAATTAAATTTTTCAGTGTTTTCACTCGGTTTTAGAGCTACAAAAGCCTTATTATTTAAAAGATATGTAAGCTAATCATGAAAAACCTAACCAGGTGCTTTATTTTTTAGCTTGTGTTAAAATGATAGCATCAAAGTGTTGTAATATTTATTTGGAATTACCGCTAGCTTTAGTAAATACCCATATGTTTTAATAACAAAAAAAAAATAATATTTCCCCTCTTTTGATACGCAGTCGCCATATTTAACTATTATATACCATATGCCACTACGATAATTGACACAAATCTTGAACGAACTCGAATCAAACACGTTAAAATTCTTCAAGCCGTTTAGGCCATAGAGCGCGCGTCAAAGAAACAGACATACATACTTCGCATTCGGATAAAAAAGGTCTAAACTCAGAATACATTTTATGAAATATATTTGCGGAAAGACGGCCTTTTCAAAGACCTTTAACTATATATTACTACGCTCTCCCATGGACAGAAACATCTAGAACCGTCCGAAGGACGTTCCTGGCTTTTACATATCCATTAGGTATCGTAAATATTGAGTGACATTTGAGAATAAGTAAATACAATACTTTTTAGTTGCGAAATAGGGAGTAGAACTGATTCTCGTGGCGATTTTGACGACAGTAATTTGATATAATAATAATATTATAATAAAATATCTGGGACATTCCATACAGCGCCATCTAGTGTCAGAATAAACAAGTATTATGCTTGTATTATGTGGTACTAGACTACTGATTTTTGTTTGAACATTTTTGTTCGCAAACTTATTTGTAATATAATTTCTAAAGTTACCTTATTAATCTATGTACACGCTCGCAGCGTCCAATCGGGCTCGAAGGCCTTGCGATGACAGGGGCTCTTAACTAAATACCGTGTAAAGAACTCGTGGTGTGTTTACTTAGCGCATTCAGGACTCAGTCGTAATATTTAAATAGCAATAGGATCTCAATGTCAATAGATTATTTTTATTTTAACACAGTGTACAACAGCCTTCGTACGACCCAATCATAGCACAGAAAGCGTAGTGAACGCTCCACTGCCCTCTGCGAATATTGACTATTGTTTTGAGTACGAGCTAACCTTTTGTCTGTAAAAATGCAAACGGGAAATACTCCAGGGCAACCCCTTCCCCTTTATATCGGCGAAGAAGCGGCTGTGGTTTATTGTTTAGTTATCGATCTTGATTTCTAGTGATTACGGACCACTTGTGGAATAACCGTGATGTCTTATCTGTTTCTTCTAGCAAATAGTTGACGTACAAAGTTGACACTTGGCACAGTTTTAGTTAGTAGTGCAATAAACATATACTTTAATTGTAAAAAAAATCATATTGTCACGAGACTCTCTCACAGGGATGAGGTGGACAGTTAAAAGAGGTAAGTGAGTTCGTAAAATTACTTATTGTCAACTTATAAATTACAAGATCAGACTTATACTTAAATCCTTAATACACTATACACAGAGACAGATTATACCTATTAACACAGTCTAAAGAAAAATATATAAATCCACAATTACACAGATAACCAAACACGTATCAGTATAGTCAGCAGCTAACGAGCACAAATAACGGTGGGGATCAGTGATCACGAAACACAGTGACAACATTCAGCGTTCAGCACTTACAGAAATCAGCGCTGGGTCAAAATACGGCTTAGGATCTCAGGAACACTGTAGCCGGACGGTTGGGTTGAAAGAGAGACCGACAGAGATGACCCAGCAGTCCAACAGATCCAACAGCAATGCCAGCAGCCCAGAGAGACAGCAGGGCAGTCAGTATGACAATATGATTATCCTCAAAACCGTATAGTTCTCTTCAAGTTTTACCAAATGTAATTTTATGGGTGTTTTTTTTTGGGAGGTGTGATGTGGAACTTCCGAATATATACGCTCGATAAGCGAGATGTAAGTTTTGAACAGGTAGTCGAGTAATGACTGTGAAATACAAAGAAATAATCATTGAGCGACAAAGTGATGTGTGGATATATTATTGACTAAATTAAAAATTAAAAGAACTTGCAGAGCATTTCATTTGTCGCGTCACAAGGTAAGATCGTACAAGTAAATAAAAAAATTATAATAAAGAAGTGACTATCAGAAAACGTTTTATTTGCAAACGTTACATTCCATCTTCTCGTATATGAACATTACGCATCAAAATCACCAACATTATTGTTTACGTGTTTTCTTGGAAAAAACATGTTTTGTAATATAACGCCAAGTCGAACAACTTCCGGCCAATTATATTCAGCAGCCGACTGAATCTGCGCCTTTTCAAAAATATGATAATATATCTGGGGAATACCACACAGCACCATCTAGTCCCAAAGTAAGCAAGTATTATGCTTGTATTATGTGGTACTAGGCAACTGGTATACATACTTAAATATTATTATTTATAATATGTACATATATAAATAGATTTTACACCCAGACACGGAACAAATAAACATGTTCATGCACACAAATATTTGTCCCGGGCGGGAATCGAACCCATGAGCCTTGGCTCCGCAGTAAGGGTCTCTAATTACTAGGTCAAACGGTCACCCAATGATCAAAGTTACCAAAGATTTTTGAAACGTGACGTAAACGGCGCTACGTAGGCAGGGCGCTAAGTTCCTAGAGTGTGGTCGCTGAACCCTTTTCCTAGCATATGGTAACGACGCTCTAATCATGAAGGTGAAAGGTGGATTACAGAGCCCTTCAGTGGATCCTCGTAAACCCACTGCAGTGCCCTCTGCCGGGCTAAGTAAGATAGGGGGTGGTACGGGGAAAACCATGTTGCGAGTATCAACAACCCAAGCTGAATGTATGGTACGTGCTAATGTTTGTGTTGTTTTTATTTTTAATAAAAGTTACATGTTTGTAATATCTTTTTATTTTTATTAAAAAAGCTAATAAACTATAGTTTATAAAAATATTTTTTAAAGTATGTCAGATCGTTGGTACAAATGTAATACGGGACCGAATCAGAATAGAGATATTGTACAAAATAAAATTTCGAAACCCCATGAAAAAAAAACTGTGTACCTACTGGACCTCGCTTTTTAATTGTTTTTACTGATAATATTAGCCATAGTTCCTAGCCTTAACGTTTGACGATACACGAACAAAAGACAATGTAGACGTATATAGATATTTTTACGCCCAGCCACGGAACAAATAGACATTATCATGCACACTAATATTTGTCCCAGGCGGGAATCGAGCACGCGACCCTTGGCTCCAAAGTTAAGGTCTCTGACCGCTGGGCCAATCGGTCAGTCAATAAGTGCTAATATGTACTGCGCTACTGAAAATTGGACAGTTCATTAGGTTTGCCCAACCGAGATCACTTAAAAATGGTAATTTCAGTACCGTATCTTTATTTTTCCATTAGTATTCCGTTGTCAATGGCAAAAAGGAAATCATTATAATTTCATGTCCATCTGTCTGTCTGTATGCTACCGGCTCATATCTCCATCTTTACAGTGATCTTTATGAAATTTCTCAGACCGATTCTTATACAAACCGCCATACAATTCTGTACAGAAATTAAAAAAATTGTATAGTGGTGGCTCTTTATACATTGAGTGAACAGAAAATTAAAGGCGCATCCCATCGTGTGGGTAATCGTTGGTCGGATATTTGAAAATGCTACGCAGATGAGTCGTAATAGCCGAGTGGTAACGAGCCCGCTTCTTGTTTAGAAGGCCGTAGTGCGAATCCCAGAGCACGTACGAATGAATTTTTTCAAACTTATGTACATAACTGTCACCGACTCTGTACCTCGGAGATCACGTTAAGCCGACGGTCCCGGTTGCCATCAATAGAAGGCAGTCCTTAAAATCCACCAACCCGCACTAGAGCAGCGTGGTGGATTAAGTTCCAAGTCCCTTCACCCCGAGGGGAGGACTAAACCTGCAGTGGGGCATCAATAGACCGATGGAATGGTATGAATGTTTTTAAGTGCCTCTTTATTTAGATTAATATTTCGCGAGATAAGAGAGGGATGCCTTAAAAACTGTAGTTTATGCAATGGAACTCTAAATTTATGCATGTCCGACACGCATTTGTTTGTGATTTACACCATATGCTCAGTGGTTATTTTCCATAACACAGAATATTCGGTTTTCATGATTCGGCAATTTCGTGTTGTTATTTTGATTACACAGTATTACGCCAATTACTTATGTTTTATGTACATTTCCCCGGGAAATGCGCCGATTCGAAGCAGCAAATTAGCCCAAGTTAGATATACAACGGAAATCGGAAAAGTGATCAAGAACGGGCTGCGTAGTTCCGCATAAAGATATAGTCATTTTGTTTGGCAGTTTATATTGTTAATACGAAGGCAACTTGTACGTAGATTGTTCTCATAAAAATGTGGATTGAGTATTCTAGTGAAATATACGAGTAATGTAATTTTAAATATAACTAAATTTACTAATAATAATACCTGCGACATCTTACACAGCGTCATCTAATCTCAAAGTATTATGCTTGTATTATAGGCACTAGACAATTAATATATTTACTTAAATATTCTTTTTATAACAAGCATATACATTTGTAGATGTTTGTATTTTTTTTATTCGGAAAACATACAGTGATATTTAACAAAAATAATGGAAAATAGAAATTATGCTTGTATTATAGGTACTAGATAATTAATATATCTACATACTTAAATATTCTTTCAATAATAACTACATACATAAATACTTTTTACACCCAGACACGGAACAACTAGACATGTTCATGCATACAAATATTTGTCCCGGGCGAGAATCGAACTCACAACTTTTGGTTCTGCAGTTAAGGTCTCTAACCACTAGGCCAATCGGTCAGTCGAATCGGTTCTATGTTCGTACAGTGCTATGGTAAGATAATATTCACACTAAAAAATAGGAGCCTTTTTATCTATTAAAACAAAGACTTATTTATTTATTTTATTATTTTATTCTATATACAATATTCGTTATTTACTTAGGTATTTATTATTATTTTACTAAATTGAAATTCGGTAAACTGTCAATTTTTATTCATAGCGATGCTGAAATCCAGTCAAAAAAAGATATAACTTCAGTTTTTTTTTGTATTTAATTTTAGAAAAACAGAATAAAATTTTTAGTGAATGGCGTGTCTCCATTTCACGGTACAATACAAATCGCACCGCATAAACCCTATAGTGCCAAATGAAGCCTCGAACCGATGCGTTAAAATAATATCTACATTAGTATGAAAATCCCGTACACAGAACCACCCCAAGTGTATAAAAAAAACTTTTATTGTGATTATATGGCAACTATACGAATAGGGTCCGACCCTTTACAAGTGGGTGTAGTGGTAGACAGTTTGGCGGTGTAGTTTTTATAACTTTATACGCTATAACCTATTTTCTTAGATATTATTACGGGATAAGTACCTATCTGTTTTCTGTTACAGATTTTTTTATATTATCATATGACGAACTAGTTGTAACCCGCAGTTTCACCCGCGTTAGATTTGGATTATTTATGCTTGTCTGTTTCATACCCACTGCGCTGCCGCCGTACCCGTGTCGCATGTAGTTCTCGGGATGTCTGTAGTTACTGCTCTGCTCCTTTAGATCGTAGCGTGATGTTATACAGCCTATAACCTTCCTCAAGAATTAGGTTATCGAATGCAATAAAAATGTTTCATATCCGACTGGTAGTTCCAAAGATTAGCGCGTTTAAACAAAAAAAAAAGACGTGTGGCACTCGAGGACTGCCGCGGTAAAGCTATTGCATAGCATTTTGTATCAACTTATGCAATTATAATTATTTATTTATTTTATTTATGCAGTTTTTTTTTTGTTATTATTTTTTCTTCATTTTTCTTCAAATCTTTCTGACGCTGATAATATGCCCTTTGACGTGCATTAGTTTTTTTTTTCTTTTTAGCACTTTACGCTTTTCTTCTCTATAAAACGAAAATATCTAGGTATAAATAATTAGGTATAAATAGTGTAATGACACACCAAAACAAAATTATTCATTTAAAAAAATAACGATATTAAGAAGTGATTATCGAATTTCGCGCGATGTACATTTATATAGATATAATATCATATATACTTTCTCTGCGCGGCATTCCTGTGCATTATCTATACACCAAAAACAAAGGTAGGTACTGAATAGTACACGTGCTTGGTTTGATGGTTTCTGTTATATACATAATGAAGAATGAATTTATTTATTTATATATATATATATATATATATTTATATACATATTGAGAATCTAAATTGAGAATTTAAACTATACGCGTGTATGTGTTTGTGTGTATAAAAGAGGGCTACTTTTAATATCGCTCATTTTAATATCAAAAATTTAGGTTATCTTAATAGCAGTATTATATTTTCAATTCAAAATTAATACTGCATTTGTGATAATAATAAAATGTATGTATATAAATTACTCACTCATTTTCTTTCACTATTTTTTCGTGACTTTCTTCATTAATAATAGGTGCAACAGATTATAATAGATGGCGCTGTTTTAAAAAACGTACATCGCGCTATCAAAATTTTTCTACGTGCGGCGTGCCCTTCGGAGTGGGGAGCGTGAGGTTTTTTTCGTTACGGAATTTCTGAATTCGATCCCCGAGCTCAAGGCCCGTGATAGAAGCTATGCAATAGCTTAAAAAAACTTCAGGAACGCGTAAGCAATCAGAGTTTTGGAGTCATTCAATTACTTGCGGTTAGTCATGCAGCTGGATTTTGGTACGTTATATGGCACGGGTTTAGAAAAACAGTTTTCTCTGCGGTTGGAGGTGCCATGTAACTGTATTGGTTCGGAGACATGCATCCTTAAAATAATTACTGACACAACGAAAATAAGTAAAAAGATTACGCATACGAAAATAGTTTTGCTTCAGATTTATCTCATTTTAGAAAGCGCTTAAGTCGTTCAATCCTTTTACTTTACATTTTCGCTATGATTTGATGTCGCATTTTAGAGTTCAGGTTATGAGATCTGTCTTCAGAAGGCGTTATATTGTATATTTTGAGGAGGACACCGTAACAGCATACATACCAATTCTAACTTATTATAATGCTTTATGGTTGCAACTAGCAGTATGGAAGAAAATAAGTTTCAAAAAACTGCTACCTTTTTTTAAATTCTTAGACAGGAAAAAGTGTATACATCTTAAGCACCCATATCCAGCTAACGAGCTGCAAGTACGTAATTTGAGGAAAATATAATTTAGATTTGAGAAACACTTGAACATTTTTGTGACTTTTTGTGACGGGCACCCCAACAATCAACTGTCAAAAGTTTTATCTAACTCTTTCTCACAAAACAAAGAAGCACGTTCCACTGTATTGTCCTCTCATAAGAAACTAAAAAAAATCAAAACTTGACTGTTATTTGCCTGTACGAAAAAAATTCAGAATCAGTATTTTTGTATTTTTAAATAAATAAATGCATTAATCTAAAATAATAATTAAATGTTATCTACTCTATTAAGTTCATAAAACTACAACTATGCTATAATATATTGACAGGTGAAATAACAAAATGTCGTTTCATTTTTAACTGCCTGTATATCATTTTCGTCAGCGGGTTATTATTTTGAGCCTTAGCCATGATTGGTTATTAGAAAAAGGTCAGAGAGTCCCGCGAGCATTGCTTTATGATCAGTAGCCATCGACGAGATAATAAAGGCTAATAAAAGGGACATCCAACTCAGGACATTGTCCGGGAAATGCCATTTAAACAGAACATAAACCTCTTTTTCTATACAATTTATAACAAACTTAAAGAGACGATAGAAGATGAAAAGACTGATGTCCGACGATACTTATACGCCTGATGTATAAAGTTCGTAGTTTTTTAGCGTTCTGGACCTCTAAAGCACAACTAGAACTCTTATAAGATCACTCGGTCTTCTGTCTATCACGGGCATTTATTTCAGAATCCGTTTCAGACAGAAACTTCAAATTGGAGATGGTTACACGAATACATTATGTTAATGCCCACGTATTTCGATGTTGTTACATCGCAATTAAAAAATATTTAAAACTAATAAATATATAAGTTATATTTTGAACAATACGTATTTTCCGAAATAATATATGTGATGTGTTTAAAAGCTTATAATCTTCGTTAAAAATTGAAAAATTAAGGTTTATTTGAGACAACTCTAGTGATATTTATGATCTGTTGTTAAGGGTAATAACTAGTGAGATAGCGCCATTTATGGCAAAATATAGTAACTAATTCTATTTAAGTTTATTTTATTGCGTAAATTGGATGGTTTATGTACTATATCGGAATTTTACTACTTTTTTTCAGTTTATCAAACCTGCATCATATAAAATCCAAAACCTAAATTAAAGATATTTTCACGTAACTCCTCACGTAGAATCTCACGTTTATATGTGTTATAAATTCCTTTAAATGAAAATTAAAGTATGTTACAACACAATGTGCTATAATTAAAAATAAAGTAATAAACATTTTTTTATCCGTATTCTCGATCCAATAAACTGTTAGCTTGGTTTTCATAATTTACTAAATAACTAAGACTGAAATTTTAAAAAGCTATTTTGTTATACTGGCACTTATTAAAAAAATTTCATTTTGTTGGACGTTTTGACACTTTCATTCGACGATAACGTTCTTTGTATTTGTGGTTTTAAGTACGTGACATAAAAGTAAAAGCTCCCTTAGGGGCTTTCACTCTGTTACTTTAAATGTAAAAAATATTACATTATATTTTATTATCCTAAACGAGCTTATTCCTACGATACATCAACGTCTAGAAAAAAATATTTAAAGTTTCGACTTCGTTCAATGTTTCCATGTTTTTTGGGTGCCAACTATTAATACAATATATCGCGTAACTAAGCAAAAAAAAAACTGGCCAAGTGCGAGTCGCACTCGTACACGAAGAATTCCGTACCACCATAGAATATTAAAAAAAAAAAACACGTTTTATTGTACGGGGAATTTGAATTTCCGACTTAATTTCATTTTTATTATTTGTTGCTATAGCAGCCTTAGTAATAGGTACACACTGTATGAAAATTTCAAGTGTCTACCTACCCATTATGATTTAGACGATATAGCCATGTGACAGACGGACCGACAGACGGACGGACAGCGGAGCCTTAACAATAGGATGTCCGTTGGTATCATTTGGTACGGGACCCTAAAAACATACTTTGAAAATTTTGCTATGATATTGAAATTTAAATTAAATAAAAAATCATGACGTAAGAATTTAAAGTCAGTATTTTATTACTTTAAGAAGCTAGACAAAAGCATCAAATCTAGCCTAACCTAACCTATTATAAATCGAATCATATTTATCCAATTTTAGCAAATTCAATCAGCAGAAATAATATTTATTTAATTGACAGCGGTTAGATATCAGGGTCTTCCCCCCATGGATACATTAAACTCTTCTATAAAACGAAATAAATAACACACAGAGTAGGTAACGGGAGAGAATGAACCGTCAGTACCCCCCTATCCTCAGGGAAAAACTACAAAACGTACCACTTAGTCGATTCGCTGGGGTTTGTATACTGCGAGGGCGTTTTCACACGAACTTTTTCAACCATGCAGCCCTAAATTTCACTTTGATACGGGTCGCTGTCAATAACAAATTGCTTATCAATGTGGATAAAGAATATGTGATTTAGAATTATTGGATTAACCTTGATAATAAATTAGACATTTGATTTATTAAGTTAGAAATAGAGTTAAACTAAGTTTAGTTGAAGAACCTATATTTTTAGACAATACCTTCGATGCAAAAATTACAGGATTCACATGCAATGAGCGGTGGGTGGCTATCTGAACTCTTCAGTCTTTGCAATTAGATAAATAAAAATAATAACTGTTGTTTACTTTAGATACTTTCATGGCAAAATCGGGCCGTATTTTTTTTTTAATAAAGGAGTGGTTTAAAAAAAAAATATTTAGATACAAATCACATACTGATTAAATATGAAGACGTTTCGATCTTACCTACATACTATAGTACTTTTTTAACTTCCCGCTATCCAAGGGAAGTTACTGATTTGGGTCCGATTTTCGAAAATCGCGTTTTCATCAGATCTCCACGTTGGACATATGGCTGGACGTCCATATGTGTGTGTGTGTGTGTGTGTGTATATAACTTTTTTTGTCGTACGATATTATGTGTGTGTGTGTATGTAACTTTTTTTGTCGTACGATATCTTGAGAACGGATTGGCCTGCGATACAGCGTTTGAAAGGGTTCATCGAGACTTAGATCTGATTTGATTTTGAAGTCAATCGGTAGAGCTGTTTAAAATATATTAAAAAAAATAAGCTAAAAAAATTTTTTTTTAATAACACTGAGATTTTCCAAACGATCTACTTAAAACCATATATACGTTTTTTATACATAAAAACTGCGTCGAATGCCGCCAAAAATATCAAAATTGAACGACGCTTTCAAAAGATATCGCAGTCTACAAATTTTCGAATAAGTGTTTTTTTACATAGAGATTTTACGACCAATAGATTTTTGACTTTATACAAAAGTTTTGTGTTTACAAAATTGCATAGAATGCCGTGAACTGCATTAAAATCAAGCAAAGCGTTCAAAAAATATCACAGTTCAAATATTTCCAAAATAACATTTTATTTAGGTTTAGGTTTCTGAGCTTGAAGAACTTTAAATGTATAGAAATTTTGTTTTTGGACTTTGAGAGCCCGGAAAATGAATATTATGAGCTCGAAGAGCTCAAAAACCACGAAAATCGATATTTTCAGTTCCAAGAGCTAAATAGCTTTCTAATTTTCGAGAGCTTTGAACTCGAAAATAGCGGTAAGTTTCAGGGATGGCCTGCAGGGTCAATCGATTTTTATAGTTTATCATTACGTATACGTTTAAATACATTAAGTTTTATCACGACGAAACCGAGTTTTATAACACATCATAATATCATCTTACAAAATTTGAGAAACTTACCTAACAGTATGTCGGCAACAGTACAAATTTAAATATTAGGAGAAATTCACGAGATGGCGCTACATAACGAGTATATTAAATGGTTTGGTAAAAATTTAATTTTTTGGTTTGGAATCACGTTTTTCAAGAAATACAAATATAATAAGATAAATCTAGAAAGCAAAAACTTTTCTATATACAAATTTTAATCCAAATTGTTAGAGTCCGCGAAATGAATTTATATACAAGATTTGCTTATTTAATAGTATAAGATAATGTCATACGGCATTCTACTTTGAAGTGACATTCAAATACTTTCGTTTCATTCGTTTTAGAAAAAAAAATAGGTATTCGAGTTATGCACGGATTCAAATCTAGAGATAGTCCAGGGGCACATTTTAAGGAATGTAACGTTTTTCCAGTTCCTTGTCAATATATATACGATAATATTGTGTATGTGTATATAAACATTAAAGCTTTCTCTAAGGTACATGCTTACAATTCCTTTTGAGTCAGAGTTACACAATATTTTGGGATTGTATCGGGTGTAAAAATAAGTATTTGCCATAGCGACTAAAATATAGATATGTACGTCTATAACGTATGTATGTCTATAATATGTATGTCTATAACGACTGCCGACGTTTCCCTTTTACTAATACCAGTGATCGCCCAGCGGTCGAAGTTCGTCCCGTACTCACTTTATTGAAACCACCGACAATAATTAGGCCAGAGTAAGTCAATTCAAACTACATTAAACGACAGACTATTAAACTCGTGTTATTTACAGTATTTGTAACGCATATTAGGTATAAATTTAATATATATGGAGTTTAACTTCTGGCACTTCTCTTCCAAATCCCACAGTCCTACAATATGCTTTAAATGGGGTACATAGTTTTCACGTATTAGTAAATATATTTTCAAATCAAGTGGTTTGATCCCATGTTAAAGTAACAGATTTATCAAAATTGGTAAATATGTAGTTTTGTTTCTTCAAAAATTGAGCTCATGAATCCTTTGAATCCTTATTTCTCATAGTGTAGGATTTGGCCATACAGTCCCTTCTCAAAAACTCATCTTGTATATAGATTTTAACTTACTGCACTCCAACTCCACATAAACTTTAACTATGCCGAATCTCACACTCCTCCGTGCAAGTAATATGCTCAAAGCTTAGGTCTAAAGTCTTTCCTTTACGTATTTATGTATAGGTTATGCCAAAATTCAGTGAAAAGAAATGACAACCTATCTGATTTGATGGGAGCTTTCTGGAAAGTGCTGGTACGATCGACTTGTTAACGTGCCAGAGGTTTCAAGTGACAAATTAAGGTTACAATGTAGAAAAACAATGGTTTGAATTGGTTGCGTGTGGGTGACGTTAATATTAGTGGTTTTATTTTTCTGTGAATTTTCGTATAGCGAAATAAGTGCGTACAGAATTTGTCGTTAGTTTTACTGTGTGCCGCACAAAATCCCGAGGTCGTAACAATGTATAGAACAAGAGTTCTCGGGCATTCTACAATATGAATTATTCATATGTGAATTTAAACATCTGTAGCAAAACAAAGTTAGTGAAAACAATTATTAAGTAAAATATTTTACTAAAACAATAAAACCTATTTTCATGACATAAATAAAGAAATACTCAAACAGCTGTGACATTTTAATACATCTAGTACTTATCTAGTTTTTCAAAGCCTACTTTACATTCCGCACGCAATTTTAATTAAAATTAAAACGCGTCTCAGCACTAGATCGAATAATAACATTTACTTTGCAAATTGGCCTAGTCGTGACGATAATGACTAGAAGTGAAATTATAGAATTGTAATATTTTATTTTATGAGAACCTTTTCGAGTTACGAGAAAGAATTTTTTAACGTTCTTGTGCTGGAAATATTTTTTAGGAAGTTTTAAATTTTAAGCTATTTGATTGAAAACTTACATGTACATTTTTCGTGTGTTGAAAATGCATGTGTATAACAATACACACACGAATTGAACAACATAAAAAAATGTTACGTTGGTTTGAAACACGATCACGCTTCAGACAGTAGTAACCAATTGACTATTCCCGAATTTTTGAACAAAAGTCTAAAAGTTTTTTATTACGTAATTTTATACACGAAATAATCCGATAATGGGACGTTTTGCGAGAGAGTAATTAATAATGCATTTATTACATGGAAAACGTATTCTTAGATATATTAGCAGCAATTTACTAACACTCAAGTCAGTCAATTTAGAGTTTTAAAACAACATTTTTGTCAATAAAGCGGTATAACTGACCATTCCAAAATTTTTGAACAAAAGTCTATAATAATAATAATATAATAATAACACACACAATCACAACAACGTCTAGGTCCCAAACTATATAAGCATTAGCTTGTATTTTGGGTACCCAGCGAAGACACCACATACATATAACAACCAAGACCCGGTGCCAGTATTAATATTCATCATATAAATACTGACCCGACCTGGGATTCGAACCCGGGACCTCCAGCTTCGCAGGCAGGGTCGCTGCTCACTAGGCTAAGCGGTCGTCTATCATTATTAGTTCCATGAACTGTCATGACAGCCAACACTCTGAGAGTGACATTATTTTTATGTATATGCAACGGCAATGGCTGACTTTATAATTCAACCCTGTGACGTCACGCTACAATAATTTTCAAAATGATATAACTACGTAAATTCGGATCTAAATAAAAAAAAACCAAATTAGTTTCTTAAAATTGCCTATTCTGTCGAAAAATAAAACAACGGACTTTTGTTAAAAATTTTCGGAAAGGTCAATTATACCGCTTTATAGCCAAAAGCGATGTTTTAGAACTATAAATTGACCGACTTCAGTATTTGTAAATTGCTGCTTATATACCTAAGAATACGTTTTCCACGTAATAAATGCATTATTAATTACCCTTTCGCAAAACGTCGTCCAACAATTATCGGATTATTTCGTGTATAAAATTACGTAATAAAAAACTTATAGCGAATTCAAAATGAAATACAGGGCGAATTTCTCATTTCCGATCTGTCGGCGGTCGCGGTTGTCGTGACGGCTGTCGCTACATGAGCGATGGCCTGTGCATTATCGAACAATTGTTGCATAAAAGTGTCAACCAAATCGATTTTACATAAAATGTACATGTCATATACATTTATTTTCACCAGCAAGTGAAGAATAAAGATGAGAATACAATCTACAACGTAATAGTTGTTCCATTGAAGATCCAGTAGAAGGTGATGCAATATTTTTAAATTAACTTATTTTAATTTTTTTTTGTAATTATTCACACATTTTTTTGAAAATAGATAATGTGTAGGTACAGACTCTATTACATAATCTTCATATGAATCCTCACTTTTAGAATGCATGTTAAGTTAACATGTCAGAGTGCGTGAACAATTTAACATAGGTGTTACAAAGCAGTCATTAGCCATCGGTAGATACAGTTCGCCTCAAACTTGATGGCGGATCGGAATACAACGCTGTAGACGTGCTTGCGCAGGTACAGTTATATACCCCTCGCTCCACTACGTCCCGGTACACCAAAAACTGGTTACTGCGACGCGACTTGTGCCTATGTTCGGATCCGCCATAAAGTTTGAATGGAACTGTACTCGTAACATATGCCATACATGCGCTATCCGATTCCCTTGTATATGAAGCTTGTACAACTATGATCTGGTGAGATTGATAAAATCAACTGAAACCAGATTTAAATTATTATTGTAGAAACAATGCTGACAATTGACAAGTGTTGAGGAGTTCGAATTTTATTGAAAGTTAAAATCGTAACGGGCGCGTTATTGTGCGCTCGTGGGTATTTCTACGACCTATACAAAACAGGGTTGCACTGATTTTATTTGAAAAATATGCACTGAAAATTTTATTTCTTTATTACAAGCTGTGTATATAACTGTTTTTTAAATAATTATAAGGTAATTGTTTTAATATACGTAATTTAAAAATTATATATACCATTAAATCATACGTTTTCATGGTATCCGGTGGGTGCGATCGAAAGTCAGACGATATAAAAACACGTATAAAAATCTCTATCAAATTAACATTTCCTCATACCTGATACTCTGTACTAATAATTATGTAAGATCAAACAACAAATTTTAAATAAGCACACGTTATTTGGGGAGGTACATGTTTGAGGACCGAAACTTGTCTTTACCGTATTTTGAAAGAAAATAGTCTCATTTCAAAAACAGTCTTATTCACTCTAACGAGTCCCCCCGCCCGCGAAAGATGCGCAAGTCTTCCATTGTGCTCGGAGTGATGCCCGTCAATGGAGTTGCGTTGTTTCATCGACGCAGCAAGTGTTATACAAACTTAGTTAAAAAGTAATTTCTTTTTTTTCTTGTCCTTACCAGTTTTAATATGTCTTTACCATTTATACTGTTTAACCTTCTATATATATTTTAAATCCTTAGGTTCATATAAAAAAAGTTTTCTTTGATGGCCTTGGGGGTTTCCTACCACCTAGTATTTAACTCAAGAATGTTTTATAGATATATTCGTGTCTTTAGCCGTTTCTTACGTGTCTTTACCAGTTAATCGTTGCTAAATATTTGTCGAATACATAAATATAATGAGTGCACCATAGCTTAATAGTTTTGCTACATCTATTATCCATAATGTATACAAATAGCCTGTTATCTGAAAGTTTTTACGAAACTGATAAGTATGCGTATTTCAGAGAAATATCCTCTTACACGCAACGTACACAACTTAAAAGTGTCGTCGATGGAGTATAACTGGCGCGGTGGGCATTTGTTCTAAATTTAAATAAACAGTCCATATTATTTATATTTATTTAAATTAGTGCTAGTAATTGCTTAATTTGTTTCAAATGTTAGGAACTATTATGCTCAAGTGGTCTTCAGTTCTATTATGTTTATTACAAATACAAATAGGAATCGATGTCTTGTTTGATTTGTGATCCTTCGGACTTCAGACATTTTGGTTTTTCTTGAAATTTTACATAAAAATTATTTAAGTTTAAATAAGAAAAGAATCCACAATGTTATTGAGCATGTGGAAGTACTACTGCCATTGCAAAATTTATTTAATAATATGTAATTATAGATGCCCATGTAAAATAGCACGATACGAAGGTTGAACATCACGAGTATGAGAGAAGCATTGACACATGATCTAGACAAGAAAGAAGACAAGAAGAAAGAAGTAGCATTGGCAGCAGGAGCATTTAATTAGAGATATTATAATGTCTATTCACCTTATATTCAATGATTTCACTTAGAAGTTTTTAACATTCATATCTTTTACTCCTTTGGATTTAGCTTAGCCTAGTGGGCAGCGACCATACCTACGAAGCTGGAGGTCCCGGGTTCGAATCCCAGGTCGGGTCAGTATTTATATGATGAATATTAATACCGGTACCGGGTCTTGGTTGTTATATGTATGTGGTGTCTTCGCTTGGTACTCAAAATACAAGCTAATGCTTATTTTGGGACGCAGACGTTGTTGTGAATGTATGTGTTATTATTATTATTATTATATAATGAACTAGTGGCATTAATCTGTTCCACGCATTGAAATGTGACCGTATTCATCATAGAGAACTTATTATTACATCAATAACCCATGTTAACGTGCCTCGGAGAGCACGTTAAGCAGTCGGTCCCGGTTGCAATAGATGGCGGTCGTTACAATCCGCCAACCCGCATTGGAGCAGCGTGGTGGATTTAAGCTCCAAGCCTTCTCATCCTCAGGGGAGGCTTAAGCCCCTGCAGTGGGGTATAAAAAGAGCTGATAGAATAGAAAAAACCCATGCTAAAATAAAGTAAATGCAATAAAAATGCCTGAAATCCATTTCGAGGCGTAATGCTAATTATGTTACATTTTTGTCAAAAAAATGTATATCGTTCGGAATGGGAATCAGTTTGCCTGTAATTTATCGACCATAGCCCAAAGCCCGAGTACAAAATCCTACATGAACGAGAAGAGCGTGTTAGATTTACGACAGCTTCAAACATTACTAAATCATTACTTATTACGTAGTTTTATCTATATTTATTACCCTTTTCAAAGTTTTTCGGGGTTGACACATATAACCTTCAACATTATTTTATTTCAATACAAAGTATTTTCTGTTTTCGAAACCTTTTCGAAGCTTTTGTCATTGAAAATGACTATCATATCCATTTCACGGGAGACGCATTTTTAGCCATAACTCCGAGGGTATAGGGTCTAGTTAAAATTTTAAGGTCTTAAAAGATCTATAATTTAGTTGCGCATCGTATGACACCAAAATTTTGGAAATCAGTTTGATAGTTTTCGAAAAAATTGGAAAGAATAAAAAAATCAGGATTTGTGGATTTTTTTTTTACTAAATCCAAATTACTTCGAGAACAGGGACCGATATCGAAAATTAAAAAAAAATAGTATCTCGGCCATTAACGTAGCTACGGTTTGAGACCAAGTTTTTGGAAATCGGTTGGTAATTGTAAAAGAAATTATTTCCGAAAGATGAGATTTTTCGGTCGATCGCTGGTGTTTGTGGATATAAGTTACTATATTTCAGAGGGTATTCGTCGGATCACTTCAAAGTGTTGTACAAAAGGTTAGAGGGCGTCGGTAGCTACAGTTTGAGACCAAAATTTTGGATATCGGTTGGAAATCGAACAAGAAATTTGACATCACATGTTATATTTTATGGACGAACGGGAACTTGTTAACATTACGGTCATCGCTTTTCGGTCTGTATTCGTTCGAATGCTTCATTATTGAGTTCAAAACGTTTAAGGATATCAGAGGCTGCAGTTTAAATCGTGGCAATGAAATAAAATAATCTGCGAAAATCGGATTTGAGTAGGTTCATTTTCAATGAAACCGATGGTTGCGGGGACTGCAAGATCTGGGGATTTTTTCTATAGCTATATGTTGATATATAACGTATTGTATTTATGCTAAACAATAATTTTAGAAAACTATATACACAGTTTCTGTATAAACATTAGACAAATAAAAAAAATTATAAATTACGGTTAGTTTAGTGTTTGTACGACGGGTGGCCGACGATGCTATGGTAACTGGTACAGTAATCTAGACCTAAACGAAGTACTTATTTTTAAAGATTCCATTCTATTTTTTTATTTAGTAGACGATACTTTAATCTGTATGAATACTGTGTTCTAATCAAAGCGTATCTACGTTTTTGTAGAATTTAAAATTTACAATAACTCAGTTTAATGCAAAATAATACAATTTATTCTTGAAAAAAGGGAAATGATTATAAAATTTTAAAGACGATATACGACGCCGAGGCAAAGATTTTAAAATATACGTCTGACTTCTAAATATATTACTTTATTCGAAGTTAAAGCATTTCCTGCTAAGCGCAATGCACTGTAAGCCGCAGTGACGTCACCAGTCTGGGTTATTTTAGCTGAGTCGCCAATGTTTTGCTCTCGTTGTACGAACAGTACGTGGAACGCCGTTTGTGTTTTAAATTTTTTAACCGAAATCCAAATAGTTATAGTATATTAGTTATACGAAAAATCTTTTCTTCTTAATTGGTAGAGTAAGGGTATGTTTTTCATCACCAATGCCTGTCATTACCTGTGAACATTTTCATAGCACATGACTTATGTGAAAGCAAATAACTAAGTAACTAATATTGAAAATATATTTAGCATGAAAATTTAGAAAAAGATTTTATACGGTAACAAAATGTATAAACAAAATTATATTCGATTGAAGAGTATGATGGTAAAGTTTATCTTATTAAGTAGGTAATATTAATATATTATTAGGTAGGTTTATATATTCAAGATAAGGTAAGTAATTTAAGTACGTAATTTTGCTTGAAAAAAAAAATGGGCGCGCAGGGTTGTCGCTACTATACAATTATTTCTTTAACATTTTTCGTTTCCATTCAATATAATATTATTTAGCTACGTATGACATGTCTACTAAAGAAAGAAAATTATTATTATCTGGTAAAAGATTCATGATCGTATTCATCATGTATGATAGGATTCAAAGCTTCAACCGTTTAAAATGGCGCCAAAAGATGAAGCCATTGAAGATCGAGATCTGAAGTCAAGTCCTCGTGGCCTTGTGATCTGGGACTTTCAGTTAAGCTTTAATGAAGGCAAGCTTTATGTTAATCCAAAATTGAGTTTCAAAGCTGGCCGTCTGACTTGCCGCAATTTATTAATTAACATGACTATGAATTTGATATTTATATTTAAATTGTCTGACTTTGTAGTCACGATTTCATCAAAGTTACTTTTAAAGTTTTAACTGAATATTAGGATGGGGCCAGATAGTAAGCTGGGTGCTTATAAATGGTTGTTGGGAACAAAATATTTTTATGCAAGAACATGTTTATTTGTTCCGTGTTTGGGTGTAAAAGGATCTACAACTATATATATATTTAAAAAAATATTTAAGTATGTATATTAGTCGTCTAGTAGGTACCCCACAATACAAGCATAATATTGGCTTACTTTGGGATTAGATGGCGCTGTGTGCGATATCTTAGATATTATTATTGTTATTAAGATTGTAGCCTAATCTGCCTGTTTTGAGTTAGCAAATGAAGTGAGTAAAAAATTTTATTAAAATCATCAAAAAACTACTCAAATTTAGTAACTTTTAATTTTGCACTACGTATAGAACATTCAAATTTTTATAGTGTTTTGGCAATATGTGCATACATACTATGCTCTATGCCCCAATACAGGGGCTTAGACCTCCTCTCGTGATGAAGGTGTTTGCAACTTGTTTGGAGCTACTCCAGTGAGGGTTGGTGGATTTAAACGACTGCCATCTGACGAAGGTAACGGGACCCAACGGCGTACCGTGGTCTCCCAGGCACGGAGTCAGTGATAGTTACGTAGGTACGCAAGTCAGAAAAAAATGTGTGTACATACATATAAACATAGCTGGAATACATACCAAATACAAAATTGATCAAAAACGAAATCAAAACATGAATTTTTGCTGAACTACAATTCTAGAATACATAATTTTTTTATCGACAAACTCTTTCCATAGGAAAAACCGCCAAAACAAGCGTGACTAAGTACGATTTCCATCGGAAAAACATCACTTTTTTTAGATTCCTCCGAACGAATTTGTATGTAGGGCGGGCGTAGAACAAAGGATCTACCCCGTCATCTTATAGCAAATCCTTATGAATAATGAAACGACGGAATTTTACAAGGGCCGAGGAGAGTTAAAAAAAATTGCTCCATTTCCCGCTAATTGGATCCGAACGGTATTTTTACTCGACTATTGTTTATTTTTGATGCTCCAAATATAATTAACGAAAATTAGGAAAAAATAATAATTTTCATTTATTAGGAATAATTTTTTATCAAATTATTACACATATTTCACGAAAATCTTTCCCGTAGGAGAGATTCGGATATATTCGGAAAACATGATTTTCACATCGAAAATCGCACATTTTTCAAATTTCTAATTGCCACTTTATTACGAAAGAATACAATGAACCAATGATTACAATGTTTAGAAATCTCCGGAAAACGTGCTATTTCCGATCTATTTTCGCGTGGCAAATCGCACTTTTTGTGTATTATTTAGCGAATGTTTTTTAAAGTTTCCATCTGTACATGTCCATCAGATGACTTTTTATTCATTCGTTAATTTATTACCATAACTACTCATTAAATGTCTGTGTAAAACCTAGATAACGATTAAAAAGACAAAAATTACACCAATAACATTCTCTATGCCAATAACAATAATACTTTAAAAAATTAGGTATAACATTTAATTAGGAATTATTTTTTATTTATATGCTGAACACAAATTTCTCAATGTAGTACTTCATAAACTGTACATAAATCTTGGTGATTCATAGAAAAAGTATAAATAAGGTTGTCCAATAATCATTTGAAATTGAATGAATTGATGGAATGACTTCAATTCGCAGCCAACGTTTGCCTCACTTCATCACCCCATTTTGACAGCACCCGGGACCGACTGCTTAACGTGCTCTCCGAGGCACGGAGTCAGTGATAGTTATGTACTTAAGTCAGAAGATTCATTGGTACACTCCCGAATTCGAACCATGGCCTTATGGCCATATAAATTTGAGACAGGTTCGTTTCGCTTTGGGCTATCACGACACTTGCCTCACAATGCATAGAAAATCAGGTTATCATAATGCAGTGTCTTTCGTAGGGCTCGAAATCAAATTACGGAACGCTAAGAAGAATGTATACGAAATATCGAAGAAAAAGTAAAATTTTCACTGCGCACTTCTGTGCAAAGACATCCGTGACACTTTTCCATTGTATTGCATGATATTCTCTTCTTCGTCGGGTCGTTTCTTATGAGGAACGAAATAATTATGAAACTTTCAATTCAAAATGTAGTCAAACAAAACTCCAAAGCTCCTAAATTATTTGATATAGGTAATTTATTTAGACTGACTGATTAGCCGAGAGATTGGAAACTCTAACTGTGAAGCCAAGAGTCGCGGGTTCGATTCCCGCATGAACATGTCTATTTGTTCCGTGACTGAGTGTAAAATATCTATATAATGTATATATTATAAAGAATATTGAAGTATATATCAGTTGTCTAGTAGTCCATAGTCTAGTAGCATTAGCACAAGCACAATATTTGCTTACATTGGGACTAGATGGCGCTGTGTGGGATGTCCCAGGTATTTTCAAATCGATCTTAAATAACCCGTATATTCCTTTTTCTAGGATTATAAGAAAAATGCGGACATCGCAATACGGTTGTGGTTACTCATAGCACAGAAACCTGCAAAAGACACGTCCTTGTCGATCGTTAGTTGTGACACAAAATGTATTTATTTTTTTGTCACCCTCTTGGAAAAGCTACGTGCGTATTCCTAAAAGATAAATTGAATTATTGTCAAATATAATTCTATATAAAATGACGAATGCGACAGTATATTGGGGATATCGAATAAGTGTATTGGGTTATTGGGTTTTGCGAAGTGTTTTTCTAAGACACTGATATGAATTTATAGGTGTGCCTCGACGTACATTACGTTAATAAAATCTTCCGTGTTACTAGAATGCAATGCAATGCATTCCTGTATGCGAAACGTTTGACTGTCAAGTGTCGATGCTTATAGAAATGTTCATGTAAGTGACACAGGAATTTCACTGCGCATTTTATAGCTGTTGCTACATTCTTAGTTAAAAATTTATAATATTTTTAAAAATGAAAATTGTAATTGAATTATTTCGGTATTCTAATGAAAAAGTACAACTTACAGATTAGCAAAAAGCCAAAAAAGGTGTCAAAATATTTAAATTGAAGAGATGTATGTAACGAACAAGAAATAAATTATGGTTTTAAAAACCTATACTAATACAATAAAGCTGAACATTTTGTATGTTTTTATTTGAACAAGCTAAGATCTAGAACCATCAGTCGAATTTGATTTTTTTTTTTTTACATTTATAGCCCAATTCTCGAGGAAAGTTATAGACTATATAACATCACGCTACGACTCAAAGGGCAGGAGCACTAGCTATGAACGTCGTGAGAACGACAGGCGACAAGGGTGCGGCGACACGGTAAGTATCAAACAGGCATGTAAGTATAATCTAAAATTAATGCGGGTGAAATTACGGAATACGGCTAGTTTTTTGAATAAAGTTACTTTCTTAGGTAAGTTTTTAGCCTCGACATCGATCTATAACGGTGTGAATTTAGGATTTGTATTTTTTTCAATAAACAGTTCTGGAGGTTTTACTTTAAGATCCATTTTACCCAATTTTCGAGACACGAAGCGTTAAACTCGTTTTTGTACCTAGTCGCGCTGTGGTTAGACATTACTATGATTGTTCTTACTCTGTGGTTTTTATTCTATAACAAGCGCATCCTTTAAAATAACTCATACTTATTACTTAAATTGTTCGGTTTGTACTTTTATTGTAATAAATGAAACAAAAAAGTTTATTTAATACCTTTTTTTTCATGTTATTCACAAACAAATATTTCAAATTAAGTGAACAAAATTCATCTTGTTTTTCATTTAATTACCTAAAAAAATTTTTTAAATAGATTTCCCAATTTGATATCGCGGAGATCCGTGATTTTTTTAAAATAAGTATCACTTTTAACTATTTTTTCTACCACGGAATATGACAAATACACAGACAAGTACGGCTGTCACGCTAGAAACCAACTTACCTTGTTTCGCGTAGTAACAATGAGTATCTGACCTTTTCAGGTTTTTGTAGTGTATAGGAACCCTTATAATTTCATTATGCCCTTGCCCGACAGGATCCTAGCTCTTAGAATTTACTACCTATTGTGAGGATGCTTTTAGTGTTTGCGGTGTCGTAGAGGAATCGTGTATATTTATGTACAGAATTGGGACACATACATAGAAATTGGTAGCAAAAAATTACGTACATCCTATAGCTCGTCATTGAATCTTTTAAATTAAATTAAAAATAACTCATTGTAATATTTAATTTCGAATTCCACTTAATATAATTTGTATTGTCTACGCCCCTGCAAATGTCATTAAAAATTGTGAAAATTCATCTAGGTTACGTCATAGTTTATTAATGCTGCCCATAGCTTTAACTAATTAGAGAATTGACTAACATATGTATAAAGAGGAAAAAGCTCAAAGCATATGTGTTAGTGAACGTGGCCCGTCATGTAAACACGGTTTACTATTGGTGGTTGTAAAAGTTTCGGAGCTTTTTAATAACCACTCAAAACACCAAATTGCATTGCACACCTTCTGATAATAATTTTCTTATAGTTAACAATAATATTCAAATACGTAATGTATGTATAATGTTTGAAACGTGTAAATTAATTATTTCCCAGCTGTTTTAATTTAAAAGTAACGGTAGTTGTTTATTAATTTCTAAGTTCCCAGTAAATAAATTATTACTAAACTAAATTAAATTATTAATTATTTTTTTAAAGAATATTTTACAAATATTGAAGATAGTCAATAAAAATTGTGTAAATTTACCAAGCTTCCAAAAAAAAAACATTTCAAAACAAAAAAATTACAAAGTTTAGTTTATTGTTTGAAATTGATCAAAATAAAGTGCTATGGTCATGAGTCAGAGCAATTACATCTTCCGTGTCCGAGCTTAAATGCAACGTCTTCATTATAATCGAAAACATATATAATTAAACTATGGAACGAGACTACTGATGCATGAATCGACAATTATTGATACAGTTAAAAAAACTTGGTATATATTCCATTCTTCCTTTAGGAAAATTATACGGATCAAAATCAATGTGAAAATACAGATAATTCATATACCCTACGCGAGCGAAGCAGCGGGAGGCCGCTAGTTAATCATATAATAGAACCTAATACTCGAAGACGTCAATTGCTGAGTTTCGCCGATGAAAGTGAATTATATTCGAATATAAGGAAAAAACCAACGAATAATCAGATGAAAGCAAAGATAAAGGCAATGTTATTAACATAACGCTTGCGCTGATTTATTTTTGCTAGCGAAATGTTAGCGAATTTATAGATCTGTAATTTACTAGGAGACTCGAGTACGTACAAAAAAAAAATGTAAAAATAATAAGAATCATAGTAAATCAAGGAATTTTTATACAATATATATATACTGAAGTATTTTTATAGGGTTAAAGAAAGGCTAGGAAGAGGTATTAGTTTACAAATAATAATTATAACAATAACACACACAATCACGACAACGTCTAGGTCCCAAACTAAGCATTAGCTTGTATTTTGGGTACCAAGCGAAGACACTACATACATATAACAACCAAGACCCGGTGCCAGTATTAATATTCATCATATAAATACTGACCCGACCTGGGATTCGAACCCGGGACCTCCAGCTTCGCAGGCAGGGTCGCTGCCCACTAAGCTAAGTGGTCGTCCCACGGATCAACCCCTGTGGGTATGGTGGGCATGCCCACAACCCTAATTGGAGTAGGTGCTGATATACCTTAATAAGGGTTAAATGTACAATTTTAATAAAACATACTATACTTTCAAGCTGTAAAATCTTCAAGTACTTTATAGTCTAGATGTGATATTGTGATGTGTAAACAGACTTATATTTTATAAGTTTAATAATTTACTAGTGTCCGCCCCGCGGCTTTGCTCGTATGGACCCATACACCGTATAAGGTCTTGGCCGAGGCGTCATACATTTAGTAAACTCCTTTGTAAGAATGTGCGAATTGTGCAAGTCTGTAGTTCAACTCGCACTTCCGTCTGCGAGTGGGTCCCCGCCTGCAATACCTTATACCGTTCAAGTAATATTTGTATGATAATATATTTTGATATCTGTATGTAGGTAGCGAACAAAAACACATTGCATGGTGCATTTTACGTTGTTCAAACCAAATTCCATAGAATATAAATTGTTTTTCTCCTTTCACTTAGGTAGTTTTGCAGTCGGGTTTTTGTTTGTTTTTAAAATATTTTATTATAATTATTTATTATAATTATTATGACGACCGCTTAGCCTAGTGGGTAGCAACCCTGCCTGCGAAGCTGGAGGTCCCGGGTTCGAGTCCCAGGTCGGGTCAGTATTTATGTGATGAATATCGATACTGGTACCGGGTCATGGTTGTTATATGTATGTGGTGTCTTCGCTTGGTACCCAAAACACAAGCTAATGCTTAGTTTGGGGCCTAGACGTTGTTGTCATGTATATGTTATGATTATTATTATTATATTATTATTATTATTCATCATACACTAAAAGCATAAAAGGCTAAGCTAGTAATATCTAGCACTTAAATAATGCAGAACGTCGTCGTGACAATTTATATATCTGAACCATGGATATACATAGAGATACCGCGTCGTGACCACAAAAATGTGGGCCAAGAAATATACGCCACTTGATGTTTGACATATTCACTGTGAAATAGAATTAACTGTGACGCTCATGTAAAACTAGTACTTACAAGAAAAACTTTTGTTTCCATCATATTTTCCATCTTGATGATTCTGCTATCTAAGATCTCAAAATATACTCAGAGAATTTCTAACGTCAATGTTAAGCTTTAGAGATCTTCAGTGATGTAAGTCTAGGCTGCTCAAGTCTTTAAGTATTAGAGGAATGCACAAAGGCATAAAGCCAGCTTAATTGAGCCACTATAGTTGGAAGCTTAAACTCCTGGCCATATTTCACATGGCGTATGAAAACGCTCGTTTTACTTGCGCAACTTATTTTCTTTTGTATTCAAAATACAATTTGTTTGATGGCACATTAGTGCAACCATAAAATAATAATCATCATCATCATCATCATCATCAGCCCATTTTTACCACACTGCAGGGGCTTAGGCCTCCCCCAGAGTGAGGAGGGGGGCATGGAGCTTAAGTCCACCACGCTGCTCCACTGCGGGTTGGGAACTGTAACGACCGCCATCTATTGACAGCATCCGGGACCGACTGCTTAACGTGCCCTCCGAAGCACGGTGTCAGTGATAATGTGTACTTAAGTCAGAAAAACTCATTGGTACACGCCCGGATTCGAACCATGGCCCGATGGGGCCTTATAAATTTGAGACAGGCTCGTTGCGCTCTGGGCTATCACGACATTTATCACGACATAAAATAATAGCAACGTGTATTCTGTTCAGTAAATAAAAACTTTGCCTCTACATACAAACTTAAACTAAAAAGTTAAAAATGATTTCTTTACTCTTAAAAAAAGTTTGTAAGTACATGTTCACAAAGTTATGAGAGTCGGTTTTAAGTTTTTTGTAATATTTGTTTTGTTTCAAAAAAATAATTGTTGTAAAGTACATCTATGTAGGCAATGTATGAAGGTGCTAAGTTTTATTAAAATCACTTAAAGGGAAGTAGGTGAATTTCAAATAAACAAGATTCAACTCATAATTTTTTACCTTTAGAGGCGAAATGTTTTTTTTTTCAAATTTAAGTAGGACCAGTCCCGAGATATATCTCATTAACAAAAAAGAAATAATCCAATCGGTACACATTCGTGGAAGATATCGAATAACATACCTTCTCTCCTCCTTTTTGAAATCGGTTTAAAATATTACTATATATTTTTGAACTGCCCTTAGCACTTGTATCCAAAAATTGAATCCTCAAGTCGTTACGCAAACCGTTCCTTTCTTACTAACCGCGCCGCTCAACGCTTTTGTTGACGCTACAGAACGTTCCAATATAAATTTTATATTACCTACAGGAAAATCGTCGGGAAATTTAAAGCAAATATTCTACACCTGAAAATTTCAATATTCAAAAGAAACAAGATTTTATTATGTTAGAATAACATAGATTGAATATTTTAAAGTAGTTTTTTATCCAAATAAGAGCCGTTGTAGATTTTCATTCTGAGATGTTTCAGCTTGTAAATCGATTTCAAAGAAATGGATGGACGAATTAATCGATCTGTATCAAAAGCACATATTAGTATGAGTGTATGGAAGTCGACGCGTGCGTGCATAGCCAGCTGACTTACTTAAATCAGACAACTCAGACACTTTAAATGGGTACTTACCAGGTAATAACAATTACAACAATGATATATTTATAACTATAACGAATATAGAACACAATTTAAAGTGTCTGAGTGAGTAGGCACCGACTTCATTAACTATATGCCGCCTGTTAATGCTCCTTTCTATAAAGTGAAAATTTTATTTTTAAATTTTTAGTTTATAATTTTGAAGTCGGTTTTTTTATTTTTTTTTATTATTTCTAAAAACCCAGAGTGACCTTCTCGTTAAATTATCTTAATAAGGATAGCTCGAACGCTCAGTATCATTTTGTAAAAGGGTAAAATTATTCTGAGATAAAAGGCGTCTCACTTCACGATTGACATCGGAGAAGATAAAACGGGCAGCGTTATTAGAGGAAATAAAAATTACAGTCGCCGGTCGAGTGAAACGGCCAATTTTGCCATAAAAGCCTTTTCCATGGGAAAATATATTTTCGTGTCATGATGAATAATTTATTGTCAATAAACGTTTAAAAGTAGTAATGCTTTTCGGGCGTCGAATTTTATATAGGAATATCGTCCAAATAATTGACTTTACGACTAAGTTAGTTAGGATATTGTGGGATTCCGTAACGGAATGGTAAAAAATCACTTAATTTTAATTTTTTGGAGTGTTTCATGAAAAAACTCGACTAAGTGCAGGGGGACTCACCCACAAAGGTTTCCGTACCACCGTAAAATAGAGTTAAAAATTAAAGGGGGTTCCCATATAAGAAACGTGTTTATTTTATTTTAATTATTTGTTGTTATAGCGGCCACAGTCGTAAATACTCCATGAAAATTTCAAGTATAAGCAATGATCTCAAAAGCACCAATCACGAAAAACGTCGACAAAAGCACGTTTCTTGTATGGGGAGACCCCGTTTGAATTTAAGTTTATTTTATTTTTATCGTTTGTAATAAGGGGCCTCAGTAATAATACACACTCTATTAAAATTTCAAGTGTCTACCTATTACGGTTCAGACGATACAGCTCCGTGACAGACGGACCGACGGACAGCCGAGTCTCCCTAATAAGGTTCGCGTTGGTAGGGAACCCTAAAAAGGAAATACCTCTTTCTCTCGAAATGTATTAGAATTTAAATTGCGTCGATAAAGAAAAGCTCCAAACGATAGATATTAAATTAATTATGAACAATAGGTTTTCCAGCCCTGTCTTTGATTTAGATCTTTGATTTTATGAACAATAGGTTTTCCAGCCCTGTCTTTGATTTAGATCTTTGATTTTATGAACAATAGGTTTTCCAGCCCTGTCTTTGATTTAGATCTTTGATTTTATGAACAATAGGTTTTCCAGCCCTGTCTTTGATTTAGATCTTTGATTTTATGAACAATAGGTTTTCCAGCCCTGTCTTTGATTTAGATCTTTGATTTTATGAACAATAGGTTTTCCAGCCCTGTCTTTGATTTAGATCTTTGATTTTTCGACAACACTTAAAATTAATAAACTGTAATAAAGGAAATTCTTTATAAGAGTATTATAATACAATCTTTACAGAGATAAGTATCGCAATAAGATGTCTTTATGGGACTCAAAGAGTGCCACCTGAACGGAAACACCTGGGCTAAAGGGGTCGCCGGCCGGTACACTGACCTGAGCTTTTATACAAAGTACAGACACACAAACATTATTAGATTTTATACGTTTGGCTGGCTTGACTTCGGATTTTCGTTACTTTTGTTAGTGGCGTAGCAATCCTTTCAAAATTTAATGTACTAAAAAGGTACCTGAAGGATTTTGCCAAGTGATTTCTTAGCCAACTTTTTGATCAATCTCGAGTATTAAAAAATACTTAAATATGTTTACAGTCGTGGAGTCTTTTCATTTAACATTAAAATAAAATGTTTTTCCGCATTTGGTGGTGTGTTAGCGCAGGAAATTACTATGTATAGAAGATGTGTTATTTCGCTACTTTCTAGCGACGCAAAATAGTAACATCGAGTCGTTTATCATAGGATCCCGCTACAAGACGCAATTTTAATTTTCAGGTAGTTTTTCTACTTTATCTCTAAAAAAGGACCACAGAGAGAAAAGAGTATTTGACATTGTTATATGGTATAGTTATTTTGTCAGTCCGGTCGCGTTTACGTGGTTGTTTTCCAATGTATTCTTTTGAAACTTGGCACAGAGTTTCTCTTTGGGCTCTGGTGTCGCTAGTACTAATTTGTAGCTGATTGGAACAAATGGAAGGATTGAAGCAAATAGAGCACTTGGAGCAGATGGAGGAATAATGAGGTAATGGAGGGATTTGAGCAAATGTAAGATCTAGTACAAACGGATGAATCGGAGCTAATGGAGGAATCGCAGTAAAATGAGTAATTGGATCAATTGGAGCAAATGGAGGAATTATTAGTTATAGCGGCCATAATAGTATACACTTCATGAAAATGTCTAGTTTAAGCAATTAATCTCAAAACCGAAATGTCAAAAAAAAAAAGTTTCTTGTATGGGGGCCTCCTTTAATTTTTAACTTTATTTTAGTTTTATTATTTGCTGTTATAAAGGCTATAATAATACAAACTCCGTGAAAATTTCAAGTCTATTTCGCTTCAGATGATACAGTCCTGTGATAGACGGACGGACGGACAGCAGAGCCTCAGTAATAGAGTTCCTGTTGGTATCCTTCGGGTACGTAACCCTATTATCGTAAGTACTTCTAAGCCTTTTTCTCAAGCTGCAGTATTAAAAACGCATATCACCACAAAATTCAGTTTTAATGCTTTCGGAGGACTCGTTTTATAAGCTGAGTCAGGTGCGCAGTTCCTTCGGGACGCAGACTAAATAACGTAGAGACTTTGAAATATATGTGTTTGTGTATATCCAATATATATTTCAACGAGACGTATACATTACAAAACAAATTTAGTATGTGTACATTGTTCCCTGTAATCCTGTTGCACGCACGTGTTGTTATTAAGTACACAATTCCTTGGTAAACTTTTTAGGCGTTGTTTTACCTACGCTGGTCTAGAATTTTCATCTCGTACTTTAAAATTTTGGTTTGTGTTGTATAGAAAATCGAGATATCTTTATAATAATTTATATTACTTTAATAATCTATATTATACACAAACATGAACATTTTTTCACATAGTTTATCTTAAATTTTTTTTTTGAAAATACAGACTAATTCATAATTTTTATTTAAGTAAAAAATAAGTGTAATTTTATGATTATTAGTTTTTCTACAAATTCATTAATGAAATATTCCTGTGACGTCATCTGGACAGATGTTTACTATTAGTATTATCTTAAATTAAAGAAAGTCATAATATTTCTATTAATTAAAGAGGATTGTTACAATTAGATTTGACATGGTGATCTTATTTGGTTTTTTAGCGTCTAGATTGCGTCACAGGGACAATTTTAACGTCAGATTAATTTTCATAAATATCTGGAATTCGTAGTTAATTCGTAATCTCGTTTACCTCATCGGTTATCGGTTCTACGGCAAATGTGATCGACCCATTGCCACTTCAGTTTCCTGATCGCTTCGGCTATATCGACAACTTTGGTTCTTCGACAGATTTCAGTGTATCTGATGTTATCCATCAAAGAAACACCGAGCGTATTCCGTTCCATAGCACGCTGAGCGTAACTACATAATTGAATCAACACTTCAGGTCATAGTTAAAAAAATGACGAAACCCTCCAGTGTATGCGTGTGCGCGATGCCCCAGAGCCATGACCCAGAGTATATTAACCCTCGTCTAAAATTTGAAGCTTTCTTACATTTACATGCGACACGGGCTAAAATAATATTTTGTTTGCATTAACATGGCTAATGAACGCGGGACGTAAGCACGTTCATACTTTATTCATTACTCGTACCAGCTTCAATCGGGGCTCGAAACACAAAATAGTATTTGCATGCGAATTTTCAAGCACTTAAGTCTCGTTATATAGGAAATTGTTTTATGAATACAAAATTACTTAACTCATATTTAGCGATGCTTCACTGATTTGTTAAGAAAATGTTGTATTTGCAAGTTTCTATACAAACTGCGTCAACGGTTGCTTGGTTCCGCAAGAAACTATACGGCTACAAAAACTTATTTTTTTATTATTTTGATGGATGGAAATAAAAAAAACAAACCTAAATAGGGTTATTTTTTTGTGGATTTTGTTTTATTTCTTACATGTTCATCTTAAAATAAATGCAATTTTACAAAAAACTTCGAGACCAAAATCGGACAATTTAATAAAAGTTATATAGTAGTAGAACGTTAACGCCCAGACACCCAATTCCGCAAATTAAAATTTTGTTGGAAAACTGCATCTTTTCCTTTCGCACGCGAGGTGGATGGCGGGCTTTGTTTCAAGATAGCTGAAAAGTATTGAAATACTAATCTTTAACCCAGCGCCTACACAATCTTCTTAAAGGATGCCTCGATTATCTTCTCATATACTATCCTATTTAGAACCTCTCGTTTTAACTTTTTACGTTCTCTGATAATTTAAATTTTTTTTTTTGATATTCAATGGAAGGTTCGTTCCCCATAAAAAATATATATAAATTTTTGGCGTACATAGTAGTGTTAAATAGTTAACTACATCTCAAAATGTGCGAAAAAAGGCTCCTAATTATTCTAAAATTCTAAAGTTAAAATTTTGATATTGTCAGGGTACTAAAAAATAATTATATATTCCTAAATAAAGTTCAGATTGCACGGAACCGTGATTGCGCAAACCCGACTCGCTCTTTAATTCAAAGAACATAAACCATTTTATTAAAATTACAGGGAAACTACAGCAGCACCGAAATTCCCCGAAAAAGGATTTATTTAGGTCGGGCCGTCTCCCTGCGGTATTTCACAAACATACTGGTTTACCCCTTAGGTCGTTTTAGGACTGGTAGAAGTAATATAATAGCTCACTTATTGTAACAATGTAATCTTAGGACTTTGTTGAACTTAAAGACTTTTAAAGTAGGCACTACTCGCACTTGCACGTTTTTTTAGACTATAAAACTACCTTTTATTTAATTTATTATATAATAGTAATACAATTTATAAGAAAATAGTTGTACATACAAAATTAACATCAGACGAAATGTTACCAGCCAGTCTCATTTTAAAATGAAACGGTAATAGTTACGTTAAGTATTATAGATAACAACTATAGTTTTCCTACTGGAAATGCTCGGGTTTCTTCGGAAAACTTGATTTTTTTATAAAAAAAATAGCAAATTTTATATGTGATTGTTATTGTTTAAATTAAGTACAGTGTACCTATATGAAAACACTTTTTAAAATAAATTATTATTATTATTGTGTATTTTTATGTGTGTGTGAGTAGGTGCGAAAGTACAGATGGTGCGATGAGGCGAGTGCGACAAGCGATGGACGGACGGGGCTGATCTCGGTTCCGGCTGTTTGTGGAAAGAAGATATGATGGCGGCCCCATTCGATTTGAATTCCTACATTATTACTGTGCGTTCATACAAACGAAAAGTCTCGACATTTTATCCGGACGCAATTATAAATTTAAATCGATTCGAAAATGTGTACTGGCCTTGGACCAACCTTTTTAATAGATAGTTTATATTTTTTTCCAAAAATATAGGTTAATCTATATTTTCCTCTTAAATAAAAAAAATGGTAATTTCGTAGATATTTGTTCTGAAAATTGATTTATAAAATATCCAAGTGGTACGTCTTTTGGACAGATGTTTACTATTGATTCATGTGATTCATGACATTATGTTTATGTTTATTTTTATTTATTTTTTGCTTCGGTTTTTTATTGTAAAAAGCAGTCTAATAAGCCCAACCGCTCAGATGACGTCGTAGAAACATATTCGACTTCAGATGAATTTTCTTAAATATTTGGCAAATTCGTAAAAACCATTGATAATTTTAGAGGCTATTCTAGTACCTTGTTCCTTTAAATTTTAATGACAATCGACGCAACTTTAAAATTTTGATCCAAGCCCATAAACGATGCGAAAATCATGTTTTCCGGAAACATTCGAGTATTTCGGATGGAAAACGTTTATTTCTGCACCTAAGTACACGTACCCACCTATTTAACTTTAAAATACCTATACGAAAATATATTTTATAAAGCAAACATTACACTTTACGGAGCGGCGCCTGCCAAGCATAACTACATAAAACTAATTAATCTTGCGAGAGACTTGGTAAAATATTCAGACATCAGGAGCTAGACACATATTTCCTCATTTTCCACACGCCACGCTAATAACATTATCAAAGCTAAATAGGTTAAGTGGAAAAGTTTCGGAATGGTTCCGAAAATGTCAGTACCATGGCGAGACGAGAACGGGAATTCCCCTTCCGAAAGGGAAACAACGATACACGTATATGTTCCAACTTGCAAGTCAGTGATCATGTAATGAAATAGAAGTTTATTGGATATTTAGAAGTTAGACGAGAATCGTAGGTTTACATTCGAAGTAAATGGTATCAATAAAACGGCACGAATTATGACTTCATAACTTACTATACCATCATGGCAGCCGATTTATGCCCCACTGCATGGGCTTAGGCCTCCCCTCGAGATGAGGGTGTTTCAAGCTTAATCCATCACACTTCTCCAGTGCGGGTTGGTGGATTTTATTACTTATTTTTTAAGATTAGAAATAATCTTAAAGTAACAACTAATTTGCTCAGTATTGTCAATCTACAACATTAGCGATCGCCTGACATTCGATATTTTAATTTTTTTTTATATTTGTCAATACTGTTCGTTAAGCTAACAGTTATACAGTCGTAAAAGCTCAATTTGGCAATCCAAGCGAACCCGTTACAATTTAATTATATTAAATAGAGTTTTTACAAATGTGATATTTTATACATGGATCACCTTGCGTATATGTATGTCACCGTAAATGTCTGAAATGCTGGCATTCACCGAGTTCGTTGTTACACGTAGAGTCGCTCACCGGAAGAGTGCCCAAGCCACAAAAATAAAAATAAAAGAAGTATATATACACTTTAACATTCCAAAAATATTTACTAAACCATAATGGCTTAATATTGGTTACACTGAGAAAAATGGGTTTTGTCAGTAATGGCATAATATTAGGCATAAGGTAAACAGATCATTATTCGCATATTCTATATGTGTCCCGAAGAAAGTTAGTCTAAAAATGTTACTTTTCAAATTTGTAATAAATAAATATGGTTATTTATTTATAACATGATATTTTTTTCCTGACTAATCATTGGTAACGCCTCCTGGTCCGTTTTTATGAGTACATTTTTCTACATTTTTCTCAGTGTAGAAGGAGAAGAAGACACGACTTTTCCTGCTCAACATCAGATCTAGAATCAGATATGTATCCAAATGGACGCTCCATTGAGAACAAAAAAAATACAACTCTTGCCATATATCCCTCCAGTGCAACATGTACTTAACCAGAACTTAAAAACGAATATTTCAGCACAGACAATTAAATGCACTTTTATGAACATAACCCTAGAATAACATGAATAATATTTAATTTTTAATAGTATAGCGGTCTAACTAACGTGCCGCCAATTTTGAAATTTTTGAATTTTAAAATGATATTGATTGCGTTAATATGCCAACAAAGTTTTTAATAGTTAGTGTTTAGTTTTGACCTTGATCAAACGAATAAAAAGGAAAATTTGATAAAATTTTTAATCACTAATTTATCATTGTCTCTATATTAAGTATACTGAGCAAGCTTAGGCCAATCTTCCGCTGAGCGACTCGAATATTCTTTTCATTTTTTTAATATTCATTTCGGTATTACACCAGGAAATGTTGAGGTACACCACGATGACTAGGTTAATCTTAGAAATGATATTCTCCTATTTCTAAACGAATATGTCAGGATAGATTTATCTATGTCACAGCGAGGAACGAAAGGGAACGAAGTGACGTGCCTCTCAGAAGCCTTTCCATCGATTTGAAATTCAGCCAAGATGGGTTGATGGTTCATTAATTTAAAGTTAATCAATTAATTTTACGCTTTCTGAACGAGCACTGCGAAAAGATAATATTCTTATAATTTCTACATTGACGTTTTTCAGATTCGCGAAATCGGAATTTAATAAAAATTTTAAAACATTTCGATCTTACACCAACCATATTCTCCAACATAGGACATTCATGGTAACATATATAGTACTAATTATAAATAAACTTTGGGTCGAAAGTCTCTTCATAATAACGTTAATTCAAAGCTTAATCCAGGTTCTAATGTGTTACGCAGTGTCAAGAGAATTGCCGATAAAGTATCAAATTCTGAGGGACCACATGACGTCACGCCATATGGCAAACAAAGCCATAATCATTGTTTAGTACAGAGGGCCAAGTGTGAGTTTTTTACTATTAACTGTGTAGTTTGCGTTTTTTATAATTTGTATGGAAACTCGTACAGCACATCTAGCGGTCGTTTTAGGTAACTACGAGTTTTCCATACAAATTACGGAAAACGCATACTACACAGTTAATAGTAAAAAAACTCGCACTTGGCCCTCTGTTGACTTCTAAATACGTCACGGTACAAAGCCTGCGGTTATGTCCGCGTATATTATAAATTAGTATTTTTTACGTGTAGCGTAAACGTTGGATGTGCATCTCTAACTACACCTAAGGCTCCTTCCTATATGCAAGTTACTCAAGGTGATTGCAAGACTGTTACGTTATTGTTGGTTATTCACTGTTTGCCATGACCACATTATGTGGCTTCTGTTCAAATGAAATAGTCTGGTATCCAATTATCTAATGGCATACACGGTGTCGTGATAGCCCAGAGCGCAACGAACCTGTCTCAAATTGATAAGGCCATAGGGCCATGGTTCGAATCCGGGCGTGTACCAATGAGTTTTTCTGACTTAAGTACATTAACTATCACTGACTCCGTGCCTCGGAGAGTACGTTAAGCAGTCGGTCCCGGACGCTGTCAATAGATGGCGGTCGTTACAATCCCTAACCCGCAGTGGAGTAGCGTGGTGGATTTAAGCTCCGAACCTCCTCCTCACCCTGGGGGAGGCCTAAGCCCCTGCAGAGGGGTAAAATGGGCTGATGATGATGATGATACACGATGGCTGGATGACATGGTGAACGCTAGCAGTTGTAATATGCTATAGAACGCTAATTAACCTGAAGGGAAAATGTATTAAGCTCACGTCAGATTCGTTGTGCTCTATGGGGTAGAATGCTAGACAACAAATAAGACTCTGAACCAAAACAACCCCTACCCAAGACGCCAAGGACGCCCAAGAACTGCTTCCTGGCAGAAACCTTGTAATACTATCGAAAGATATTCCAGCAGCTTTTGTGACAGAGCTCATATTGTATACAGAAAGAACATTCAGAGGGCCGAACTCAATTACATGGGGAAGTAAGCACTGACTCACATTTCAGAAGCATTTTTGCAAAAATAGAAATATCAGCTACACCACCATGGCAAAACGTGTGGCCGACGCAATCTCCGTGGCGAATGTAAAGTGACTTTTCAAAAATATTCTCCCGCTATTTAGACGACGTGGAAGAAGTAATTAACATTTTCATTTTCAATTGGTGAAAATGTTTGAATACTCGTCGTGTTTGAATATAAAGAAAAATTAATATTTGTTGTTGAATTGAACTAAATAGCTGTGCGATAAGCAGAATAATTACCGACAACGGTTCATAATTGTTGAACGATCAAATGGACTAATTAAGGTCGCGTTTGTACTCACGACGCGTAGGAAATAGTCATTTCTGACGCCAATTGCACTCCAAATATTTAGTATGAGGACGCAAAATTAAGCATCCGTTACTTAAAAAATGCAATAAAACTACACCTCGGACATATTCTAGAAGTCCAGATAAATCAAAGGTGAAAGCAACAACATTTTTGCATATAATTTATTTCGAATGGACACGAAATATCGATAAAAGGATCAAAATATACGAAATGAGATTAAAATCGAAAAGCTTTTATGAGATGAAGTAAAAATAAACAAACAAACACGGGAAAATATACGACACATATTCATATTTTTTTTATGTTGCTATATACGGATACTGTTTCGATACTACTATACAGGTAGAGTTTTTGAGATAGGACTGTTGCAAACGAATAACACATGGAAAAGAAAAGAAACAGCTTTCTTTACAATAAGGGATTTTCTGACAGTTAATTTAAAAAAAAAAAACAACCTAACTCGATAAATGGCGCCGACGAGACACGTTGCCACAGAACAATAACCAGTTAGACAGAGGACCCACTCCAATTAATTTTTTGTCAGGATAGCGCTGCGCCTACGTTAGGCATCCATCTGTTTTACTTATGAGACGTAAATTTCATGTGTGAATAAGATAAACGACTAACGTAGGCAGCGTTATCTCGACAAAAAAATCTTGATCTAGCAGCGTGTCTGATCAACGCTATCTATCTAGCAATTTCGAATATTTTTTTTTATTTGCTGTTACAAAACTATGCTACAAAAATATGTCGTGATAGCCCAGAGTGCAACGAACCTGTCTCAAATTTATAAGGCCCCATAGGGCCATGGTTCGAATCCGGGCGTATACCAATGAGTTTTTCTGACTTCAGTACACAATATCACTGACACCGTGCTTCGGAGGGCACGCTAAGCAGTCGGTCCCGGACGCTGTCAATAGATGGCGGTCGTTACAGTTCCCAACCCGCAGTGGAGCAGCGTGGTGGACTTAAGCTCCAAGCCCCCTTCCTCACCCTGGGGGAGGCCTAAGCCCCTGCAGTGGGGTAAAAAATGGGCTGATGATGATGATATAAAACTAACTACGACGCTGTTGAGAGTTTAAAAAGATCCTTGGAAGAAATATTATCAAAACTAAGTGGTATGGTTTCCGGGAAAAATAACAGATTTTTCAGAAATGTGAATATGTTAATTTTGTTTTCTCAAAAATCGAGCAATGACTCCTTTGAAGACCATTTGATAATTCTCCTAGTTTAGGATTTGGCCGTATAGTTCCATCTCAAAAACTCACCCTCTATATAATAATATACTTAAATAGACACAAATGTAGACCGAAATTACTTCAAGCGGAGCCCCGAGAAGCTAATAGTGACGTCAGAAGCAGAGCTTTTAACAAAAATACAAATTAAAAGAACACAAAACACGGGTAAACAAATAAAAATGTAAAATATTAAAACGACTGCAGACACAATCTAAAATATTTCATAAAAATACTTTTCATCACGCGACCCAAGTAACCGGTTGATTTAGACAAGCTTAAGTAAAGTTAAAGTTTAAACGTCTACAAAGTTAGAGTACAATAAGGTCACTGTAGCATGAAATAAGATCGTTTAATTTATGAAAGCTATTGACTTTCTATTCTAATAAGTAGTTGGATAGGTATATTATCTACTTCAAGCTAACTGTATTCCGATTGTTCTTTCATAGTTCGAGCAATTTTTGTATGAGTTTCACTGTCTAGATTATTATTTTAAGTTTTCTGTATGTTAATATGTATATATATATTTGTTTGTTTAGATTAATTTAAAAACTTGTTTGTTTCAAACGTTCCTAATGATACGAGAAGTGTTATGATTCTAGAAGTACGTATCATTGAACTGTCTGTTTGTATAATGTTATGTTTTGACGGCTAAGCCGCTGAACCGATCTCGACGAAAAGCAGCCAAAAAGCATCCTGAAGACGGACAAGACACAATTTACAGCGGATGTAAATAAAGTAAAAGGTTAGGTATTTAAGAACTATTTTTCTAATTTCTGTGTTCTTCACAATCACTCAAACTCACCACCGCCCACTCGCTGTTGTGCTCTTGATCTACCATCGATTTTGAAAAGGTCTGGTGGTGGTGTTTGCGTGTGGATAGTAACCAGGGGAAATGTACAACGTTGCGTTATCTATATTAATAAAATTGAAGTGTCTGTCTGTCTGTTCCGGCTAATCTCCGAAACGGCTGAACGGATTTCAATGAAACTTCGCAGACGTGCAGAGGGCATTACCGCGGGTGACATAGGCTACTTTCAGTCTGTCTGTCTGTCCGCCTGTCTGTCTGTTTGAGTTGATCTCCGAAACGGCTGAACCGATTTGAATGAAACTTGGCAGACGTGCAGTGGGTATTGTCAAGAGTGACATAGGTTGCTTTTTGTTTGTCTGTCTATCCATATGTCTGTCTGTTTGAGCTGATCTCAGAAACGGCTTAACCGACTTTCAATGAAACTTGGCAGAGGTGCAGAGGATATTATCAGGGGTGACATAGGCTGTTTTTGATATTTTGACGAGATCTATGTAACCACGTGACCACATTTTTAAAAGCTTACATTTTCGAACAATCAATCGCAGACCTATCGTGTTGGTGCTCAAACTTGATGTTTTGACGAGATCTATGTGACCACGTGACCACATTTTTAAAAGCTTATATTTTCGAAACTATCAATCGCAGACCTGTCGTGTTGGTACTCAAACTTGATGTTTTGACGAGATCTGTGTGACCGCGTGACCAAATATTTAAAAGCTTATATTTTAAAGACTATCAATAGCAGACCTATCGTGTTGGTACTCAAACTTGATGTTTTGACGAGATCTATGTGACCACGTGACCAAATATTTAAATGCTTATATTTTCAAAACCATCAATCTCAGACCTATCGTGTTGGTACTCGAACTTACGCGATCCATGTGACCACGTGACCAAATATTTAAATGCTTATATTTTCGAAACCATCAATCTCAGACCTATCGTGTTGGTACTCAAACTTGATGTTTTGACGAGATCTATGTGACCACGTGACCGAATATTTAAATGCTTATATTTTCGAAACCATCAATCTCAGACCTATCGTGTTGGTACTCGAACTTGATGTTTTGACGAGATCCATGTGACCACGTGACCAAATTTTTAAAAGCTTATATTTTGGAGACTATCAATCGCAGACCTATCGTGTTGGTATTCAAACTTGATGTTTTGACGAGATCTATGTGACCACGTGACCAAATATTTAAATGCTTATATTTTCAAAACCATCAATTTCAGACCTATCGTGTTGGTACTCAAAGTTGATGTTTTGACGAAATATATGTGACCATGTCATATTACCTAATTTCATATAAATTTCATAAGATTTCTTAGGCAGTTAAATTTCAGAACGTTCTAGAAAGTGTTACAATGTTCTAGAGCGTCGCGTTCCTTTAACTGTCCCAGTACAACTGTGCTCAACGCGAGCGAAGCCCGCGGGCGGAAAGCTAGTCTTCACTAAGAATTTCCCGGTTTTTTTCTAAAAAGTTTCAGGAATTTCTAGAAAACTACACAATCTCTTGGGAAGTTGCTTTATCGGTCTAGGTACAAATGTGTAATCCACTAGAGCAAAGAAGCTGCCTGCGGAGAGCTAGTTGTTAATAAAAATTAAAAAATCTATTAATTATCTATAATTAAAGTTACTAACTAATATGTTTTAGACATAAGTTGTCGTTTTACTTAATTCTTGAATTTATTTATTGACAAGTCTATTATGATGCTTTGAAATTTTGTTATAAAATCTTCCATAATTTGAAGGAATCACTTATTAATAAACTACAGTATTCGAGATTATAAGAAATTAATGCATTGAGTGACCGTGAAAATTTTACCTCTTATTGATTACCCAGTTTTTTATTATAACAGCTGCGTATAGCATTCCAAAGCATGGAATTAACGAAAAATCCACGCGGGAAAAGTTTCAAGCAAACGCTATTCACATAAATTACCTTAAAGTAGAGAATAACAGAAATAGTAACACTTCTGTAATGAGAAGCATTTTACGGAAACAGCTGTCACTGACATTAGAGGACGTAAATAGACAACATATTAAGCCGTGATGAATGGAATGACGTAGGGCGGCGTACTGTTGACGCACTCACGTGAGAACTCACAGTTTTCATTTTATTTTAATGTGTTGGCCAATGTTATGTATCAAAGTACCGTTTAATCCAGAGTTATAGTACATATACAACCGACCTGTGCGGCTCTGAAAGTAATAGTCGACAGTAGAAGGGACGGTTTATACAATAAGCCTGGCCCAAAATCTTATAGTTCGGCTGATCATTAGCTAACCAGCCAGCAATTCAGCTGCAAGGACGCTGAGGTCCGAGACACCAGTGAACTTATTAGATAGGACGGAGTGTAGGTAGGCTGCAATCGGTATAAAGGAATGACAGGAGGTTGAGCCGATCCAAAAACGGGTATCGTGAAGCCAGCGTGGGGAAAATAGATACCTACTATATTTGATGTTTAACATATAGAGGATGGGTTAATATTTACTACAACAGTAGGAGTTCGATACTTCGGGGCTTCAGGTGTTAACCAGGTGTATTCAGTTTCAGGGTCTAACTGTATCCGTTACTGGAGACTTGTAGATATTTGCTGCCAGTATTTTAAGTGTTGTTCTGTTTTCTGCAGTTCTTCTCTAGAATCCCTTGTCGTATTTTGTGTATTATTGATGTCATGGTTTAGGAAGCATTTCCATGTATAAATATTTCATCGTTGTAGTTATATGCTGCATGGAGTAGAGGTATTTTTCTTCTTAACATGTGACCATAATAGGAGATTCTACGCACTGTTATAGTTTTTGTTACTGTTATACCGTCGAGAATTTGATTTTATTGTAATAATTATTTAGAATATATCCAACAAGCAATTTAAAAAGTATTTAAGTACATATATCAGTTGTCTAGTAACCCATAACACAAGCATAATACTTGCTTACTTTGGGACTAAATGGCGCTGTGTGGGTTAATAAAAAAAAACCGCTGAAAGATACTGAAAATATTATTACAACGCGACGCACGCTAAAAGAGCTCTGAGATTTTGCAAGCATGAAATATGATCCGAGGGCGTCGACATCGCTGAATACCGAAACAATTTTTTTGACGTAATAGTTCGCCGTGGACGTTGGCAAATTGTCAACATTAGTCACGGAGACTACGATCTGGTTTTAGACAACGATTTTTGCTCTATGTAGATGCGTTACAGATAGCTCAACAAGAGGAGGAACGAACCGTTCACTTTACATCCGCGAAAGTGAGACCAATAAGTTAGTTTTTCCCTTATGTGCACGTAAATATATAAGCATAAAAGCTTGGGTTAGCTATTCGTTGATCTATATATACTTCTTTATGAAAAAATTAAATAGACAATAGACAATAAGTGTAGATTATTTATTTTATTTCACAATTAAATTAAATTTTCGTATTTTATGTATATGTGAGGTCACTTTTTTCCTGAGTAATATATAATTATAATACTAATACCTGTGACCTCTAACACACGGCCATAACCAACTAGACAGAGCCTGTTATGGGTATTAGAGAGCTAAGATATATACTTAGATTTTTTACCTTCCGGCTATCCAAGGGAAGTTATTGGTTTGGGTCTGATTTTCGAAAATCGAGTTTTCTACAGATTTCCACATTTTGAGGTCCTGGGAAGCCATTCTGACTATTTACGGCTGGACGTCCGTATGTGTGTGTGTGTATGTAACTTTTTTTGGTGTACGATATCCTGAGAACGGATCAACCGATTACGACCCACGCGATACGGCGTTCGAAAGGGTTTATCGAGACTTCGATCTAATTAGATTTTGAAGTCAATCGGTCGAGCTGTTTCAAAAATATTTTAAAAAATCCAAAAAAAATATTTTTAACGATTTTTTAGATAACTGAGATTTTCCAACCGATCTACTGGAAATTTTCTATACGTTTTTTGTGCATGAAAAAAGTCGTTGCGTTGAATGTCGTCAAAAAAATGAAAATCGAACGACGCGTTCAAAAATATTGCAGTTTATAAATTTCCGAAAAGTGTGTTTTTAACATAAATTTGACATTTTACGATTAATTCATTTTTGACTTCATACAAAAATTTATGCTTACAAAATTGCATAGAATGCCGTAAATTGTATTGAAATCAAACGAAGCGTTCAAAAGAAATCGCAGTTCAAAAATTTCCAAAATAACGTTTTCTTTATGTCTCTATATGTCTCTGGTTTTTGAGCTCGATGAACTCTAAATTTATAGAAATTCAATTTTTGAGCTTGGAGAGCTCAGAAAATAAACATTGTGAGCTCGAAGAGCTCAAAAAACCATGAACACAGATATTTTGAGATTGGGCAATAGCTTTCTAATAGGGATATTTTTGAGCGCTTTGATCTCGAAAATAGCCGGAAGTTTCAGGGATGGCCTGCAGAGTCAACCGATTTTTTTAATAATACATACAGGTATAGATATTTTACACTCAGACACGGAACAAACAGAGCTGTTAATGCACATAATTATTAGTCCCAGGCGAAAATCGAACCCGCGATCTTTAGTTCTGCAGGTACGGTCTCTACAACCACTCGGCCCATCGGTCAGTCTATACATATCGCACCAAATAGGCGAATAAGCGCACTTGTTTATTCACCGTTACTAGCGACATTAACCTTCAATTGATTCGTATTGCGTGGCTCTACTTTAAGATGAACCAACATGGCCTCCATCATTGTGTTAACAACAACATGCTGATCTGTGTTAATTTTGTGTGGACACGCACCGCCAACAGTTTACATTCTTTTTGACGTGTCCACGGAAGAAAAACCGACGACAAGGCCATCATCGACCAGCGTCAGTTATAGTGATCCACTGAACATTACAAGTACACTATGCAGTGGTCATTGATGGGCCATCGTGAAATGAAACCAATAGGCGTATCTATTCCTCTTAATATAACATCATTGGTTCCCAAACGCACTTTATCTTTCACTTGTGTTCTGTCTCCGCAAATCTACGCGGCGACAGTAAGGACAATAAAGCTTACGTTTGTGTGCGGTCGCTTTGTATGCGATGATATTTTTCAATCTCTGGAGTGAATATAAATAGTGTACGGTCGGAAGTGTCGCACATTTGTATTAAGGAAATCGTATGAATTGACAAATAGGTGGAGGAGGTCTTTGTGCCGCATTTGCCTATTCGTTCAATTGGGTGTACGACCCAGATCTATGCAATTTTCTTTAACTAGTCGTCGGAGCCGTGTAGTTTGGATAATTTATGAAAAATTTATAGCACTCGCACTGAGCAGACGAACGAATTCGCTTTTGATGTATGAAATGATGACGTATGACTGACCAATTGGCCGAGTGGTTAGAGACCTTAATTGCGGAGCCAAGGCTCTCAGGTTCGATTTCCGCTCGGTAGGTACAAATATTTGTGTGCATAAACATGTCTATTTGTTCCATGTCTGGGTGTAAAATATCTATATATGTATATGTTGTAAAGCATATTTAAGTATGTATATTAGTTCTCTGGTACCCATAATACACGCTTCGCTTAGTTTGGGACTAGATGGCGCTAAGGGTAAGTATTTAGTAGGGGATAGGGGTAAGTAGTGGTAGTAGTAGTAGTAAGTTGTAGTAGCTACTCCACTTGGCTCTTGCAACGAAACCTTCTTGGCTAAGTATGTTTTATGATTCCAGCCAAATAAGATGATTATTATCAGCTAAGTATATAAGTAAGTAAGCTAACTATAGCTTTGACAGCAGCTTCGCCCGCGTGGATTACGCAGTTGTACCGAAACCCCTTTTTCCGGGATAAAAGTATGTCATTCTTCACCTTATAAACTATATCCATGCAAAAAATTATATCGGTTTCCGTACAACTGTGTAGTCCACGCGAGAGGAGCCGCGAGCGGAAAGCTAGTTTGAAAATAAAATATAGCCCATGTTACTGGCTGATAATATATAGTAATAGAATAGTAATAGCTTTCTACGAGGCATGTTTTTTAAGTAAGTACCGTTTTGGAATTAAAAAAAGACGTGCAAAGATATGGCAATAATTTAATTTTTACATGGAAGCCTGTACCTTAATCTACTTTTCTACATAATTTCCGTGAATATTGAGGCACTTGTCATAACGTGGCACCAGTTTTTGAATACCCTCCTCATAAAATTCTGCCGCCTGACAACCACGGTATCACAACTGTTTTGACTTCGTTATCGTCTTGAAGACGCTGACCGCCCAGGTGTTTCTTCAAGTGCAAGAACAAATGGTAATCGCTGGGCGCCAGATCAGGGCTGTATGGAGGATGATCTAGAGTTTCACATTGAAAATCTTCATTAAGGACTGAAGGACGCCCACTCCGTTCTTCATCATGCACATTTGTGCAGCCATCTTTAAATGTTCTCAACCATTTCCTTACCATTCCATCACTCATAATGTTTTGTCCGTAAACTTCACAGATCTCACGATGAATATCGATCGATTTTACGCCTTTAGCACTAAGAAATCTTATAACAGCCCGTACTTCACAATCGGCGGAACTCACGATTGTCGGAGGCATCTTAAATACTCAGTAAACAACGCATAACAATGAAGAATCAGACTGTAGTGGCGTCAGTGCGTAGATAAGAGATGTAGGTAACCAGCGCGTATGCGCGGAACGCCGACCGTAGCGCTGCGGCGGCGGAATCGCAAAACGGTACTTACTTAAAAAACATGCCTCGTATATAGGTTGTTTTTATAGGTTATTTAGAGTTGATTCGTCGCTTCTATATACACGATCTGCACCGAAGTTGCTACTGAACCAGTAGGTTAGTTATCACAGACAATAGGTTGTTTTTATCCACGCAGATATGCTGTCACAACTGAGTAAGTCGGTTTTAATCAACAAAGAAAATTTCATAGTCAAATAAAATGAATATATTTAGCCAAGAAATTTTGTTGTTGAAGCCAAAAGAATCTGTTATTATGAAGCGACTAGGTTAGCTACTGTACAAGACAATTATTTTTAGACAAGTAGTTTTGCTGCCGTAACTAAGTAAAGATGTCACTATTCACCAAACAAGTTAGTTGTCACAATTGGATAAATTGGTTGCTATGAACTAAATAGGCAACCACAACCAACCAAACGGTAACTTTAACAAGTAGGTTTGCTACTTCAGCCGAGTAAATAGGTTTCTATTAGAGGAGGAATAATTAATTTTAGTCAAGTGAGTAACAAAGCAATTTCTTTACTTTTCATTGACTGGGAGGTTATATAGACCGTCAGCCGAAGCCGTTTTTTTGGTGTATCGTATCGCGCTTATGGACATAACATGGCAGATTTAAAATGCCTCCTATCATAACGGAGAAGAAGACACTCGTCTTGTCCGTTAAGGAAGATTTATGAAGTTATATCCATCTCTTTCCTATATAACGCCATTTTGTAAATATTCCTAAACGGAAAGAAAGATGGGCACATTTGATGATAGAAAGGCTCTTCAAATCTAAAGTATCATATCTTTACGTCATACGACACATTAGAAAAACGGATTTGTCCGACGGTCTAATAAGAGGATAAACAGGATGACCGAAATAGATGATTGTGCTAGTTACGTCAGCTATTTTTTGCAACAAACTTTGCATTGAATTTGAAAAACAGCATGATGCGCCTTTTTGCACCCACTTGTTAATATTTTTTCACTAAACCAAATAAAATGGCAAACAGGAACAACCACTTCTCTTATGTACCGAATGAACTATTTTAGGTTTAACGCATACAACCAGTATTGTTGTACACACGTTTTTATTTTGTACGTTAAAATGATGAAAAAAAAACGGAAAGTCGTGAAGCGTCCAACAACGTAAACGTATACTGAATAAAAAAAGCAAAACACATTCGGTATTCAGTTGAGAATACTTCTTTCCGGTCTTACAGTTTATGCACTATCAAAGGATTCACGACGAACATTGGCGTCGAATGCGAAATGTTGGTTTACATTTGATACCAGATATGACGGTTAAATATTAGGTTGGGGAAAAAGTCTTCTCGTATTTTGTTTGTATTTGTTGTAATCGAATCTCTTTAAATGTACTGTTTGTAACTGGCTGGTTACAGTACCATTACAAAGGCGACATTTTAAAAAACAGTAAATAAAATTAAAAAAAGTTTTCCGCCCCTGTTCAACTGTTTTTAATTCCAAGAAAATAAGTTAGGACCTAAAGTAACGAAGAAATTTGATATTTTAAGAAAATTTTAATAAAAAAAATTCGACCTCCAATTTTTTTTATGCCGTTTATGGATCTAGCGCTGTGTCAGTAAAAGTATCACTAAGTTAGTTAAAGCGCTTTCAATCAAGAAATTTTAATGTTTGAGATGCAGTTCCCTCTGGTCACCCTGCTATGGGTAAAGTTGATGCAACTTATGAAAAAGTGGAGCCAGATGGAATACAAGATATTAGTAGTTTGACATTACTGAAGAACTGGACATTGACCATAAATTTTTGACCATTGGAGCAATTTGGAGGCCATTTGGGTGCCACGCAAGCTCACTGATCGAAACCTAAGAAAAGTGGATCACATACAAGAAGAATGTATGCAAAAGATCATGATCGAAGGGCGGCCATGTTCCACAGACTATGGCAAAAACCCGAAATAACGCGCAATAAAGTGATGTTGAAAATAAGCTTTTACTACCGGACACAACCATCAATTAAGATGTTTACTGTCAACAGCTGATAATACTAGCATGCAAATGAAAAAAAAAAAAAAACGGCCGGAATGGATTAGTAGAAAGCAATCTTTCATCACAAAAACGCCAGCCTAGACAAATTTTTAGCCATTCAGGGAAAATTAAGTTTGAACAGGAAGCGTTAATGCACCCATCATATAGCTCTGACTTGCATGGTCAGATTACCACTAGTTTCGGTCTCTTCAGGATTAATTAGGTCGTGTAAGGTTAACATCAAAAGAAGATTATCCAAACCACTTGTCGCAATTTTTAACTAAAAGACCATAAGCCCCAAAACTTATACATCAACGGGATCATGTCACTATCTACAAGATAACAACAAGTTATCGAACGAAACGGAACAAGTATACTATAATTAAGCGTAATTATACTATATAATTAAACAATGAAAAAAAAAAAAACTTGAATTTGTATATTAAATACGAAAAGACTTTCGCCCCAACCTAATATACAGTCACATTTACAATACCCATAGACATAAGATAAATAAATTTTAGAGCAGCGTTTGGTTTTAATGTAGTCAGAGATGTCACTTCACAGTATCGAAAATGTCACACGCAATTTCGCAGGGGTGAAGACCGGCGCCTGGGGATTTCTCGGGTGTGAAGACCGGTGCGCGGGCACTTCGCGGACTGAAACTCGCCGTCTTGCACTAGCTAGCTAGAGTATGAGTGGTTAGACGGTAAACGCAGAAGAGGGCTTCTAGTCAATTCGTACCTTTATGCCCATGAAGGTTTTAACCTAAAAAAGGCGAAGGTTATATTTTGGTCCCAAAATCTAAGCGCAAAAAAATATTGATTTTAGTAGAAATATAAAAAATTACTTGTGACGATTAATACGCGATGTTTTGTTGTAGAGTTGCTTCTACGTAATAATACGGACAACATATCATTTTAACCGCTCAATTTAGATACAACTGATGAGCCGTCAAGCATCATTTTGAACTATATGGCTATGATTTCGGTGAGACCGATTGATGAAATAATTTAGCTCTCTTAACATTTTGATACTCTCGTCTACGTCATATCCAAATCCGTTTGCGTTCCGATTCCAGTGAATAGAGTGGATTATGTCCATTACGCAAATTGCATTTGCATTACCTAAATAACGGGATAGTCGTAAATTGTAATAATCTCTGGTATTCTCATTTATTACACGTTTCTAGTTTACTATAAAATGAAGAGGATCGAAATATTTTTCAACTCAAAATAATTTATTCTAAAAAATTAAGGCTAAGCCTTTGAAAAACTTACGTATATTTAGTTTCCACTTAATGTTATTCAACAACAATAAAATATAAATAATTTCTCGTCTTCTCTTCTTCAGGTGTTTCTCCTTGACAGGAGATTAACTATCATCAATTTGATTTTCGCTTTGGATACTGCGCCACGAAACAGCCTTTAGTGCTTTGACCTAACCATTCTCTCAGGTCTTTCAACCAGGATGTCTTCCTTCTGCCAGGGGGTCTTTTGCCCTGAATCTTGCCTAGCATCATCAAATGGAGTATGTGGTATTTGTGGTTCCTCATGATATGGCCGAAATATTCTAACTACCTACTCTTAACAGTGTTCATGACCTCTATGTCTTTGGATATACGTCGCAGTACATTGATTTTGAGCATTGATTTTTCATCAAATGTTTTGATTAAAGTTTTTTTTTTATTAAGTAATCAAATAAAGCCTCATTTGCTTATTATATAATTATTTTTGGTAATTTAAGAAAATTGTTACTAAACGCAAAGTATTGTTAAAATTTTTTATGTCAAACAAACTATAGCCAAATTAAAATTTAAATAGATTTAACATAACAGATTTATATCATTCATACCACCATAATCTAGAAATTTTATAAAAACACAATCAATGTCACGAATCATTCCGCAGTTTCGCGAAGGTATTCTTTCGTGAGATCGCATAATGAAATTGCCTCTACGCCTTATTCATAGTCTTCACGAAACCCCTGTTGATATACCGTAAATACGGATATGCTTATTGTTAGGTCCGTACGTGGGTCCGTAGGTATTTTTACCATAATGTGATGACGTCACCTTACGTATGTCGATATATGTAAAGTATATGCTTTCGTTACGTGTTTGATGTATACGCGTATTTTCAACATTTCGTAAACTGCTTATCTGATTAAATACATTTTTCTTTGGTTCCGTAGCATCAGAACTTTGACACACGCTTGCTCATCCGTCTGTTAGTCGGTCTGTTACCGCGTTCGTCGCCGAGAATATGACACTAAAAAGTGAGATTTTGGATGTTGTCAGAATTATATGTTGATACTCCAGAGGTCAGAAGTCATTATGTTACAATCTCTTTTACGAGTCCAAAATGATTTATAAATTATGTCGGGAAGCGGCGAGACAACGCACGTGCGTTGCCGGTTAACGGCCTCGAGCAACTCTATCGCAATAACCGCGAACGAACACGAACGAGCTTCGTCGCAGTAACCGTAGTACGATAAGAATAAGTAACATTATTATACGAGATTATGCGCCATCGAAAAGGTCGGTCGCCCAGTCCGCTAATTAATTTAAACAAGGTTAGCTGTTCGCGAACTTTGTTTAAATTAAGTAATATTTATTTGAATATGTAAAGAGTAGTTTCCGTGAAATTGTATATTAGTTTCGGTTATACTACTTGGCCGTAAACAATCACAGAGATTAGCCCCGAATCGAACCCTATGATAAGTTCTGTTTACGCATAGGTAAGTGACCAAGTCTACCACACTTCAAAATTAATACATATACATATTTTTTAACCAGCTAAGTGAAGCATTGACAACAATGTTTCAAGGGCGGCTTTAGAATTTTTTTGAGATTACACTCATTTTACACAGCTTATAAAAATAAAAATACTAGCCCTACAAAGCCTTGTATAGCTGAAAATCATTGGCAACCCTAGGCTACCCTCGGTCAACCTCGACTTGTGAATTCAGAAAAAAACTTTTTTACTTGGCCAGTTTTTAAAGAGTTGACTTAAAATAAATTAACCAATCTGAATTTAAAAACAGGGGTTGTGCCGACTTTGTCCTAGACACGAAGGCATATAGTGTCGCGTGTAGCGTAACGACCATGCAGTCATTGTGCTCTGAACTAAGAATTATTTAAGAATCGATTATCTGTTATAGTGGTGGAGTTACAAATGTTTTCTAGCCGTGGAGCAAGCATAAAATGAATTTTCGTACGACAAAACGAGACAGCTTGTTTAAAACGTCATGTTTGCGAGTTACCGACTCCGTTCACCACCTCCAACTCTCTCTAATAAAGCGGGGAGAAAAAACATTGAAAGCTTGATGGCTGAAATGTACACGTATTGTTTTGTTATAGTTAACATTTTCTAGAAATGCATAAAAAGCTATCACAATCATATGCAATCATACTTGCAGAGTTCTGTACCTGCTTTATATATAATAAATATAGTACGAGTGATAAGCGGCACGAGTTAAGAGTGCTGGCCTTCACATGCGAAGGTTTATCTTAGACCCCGTTAGACAGTAAAAAGTAAAATTAAAAAATAATATCGCGATCGAAACAGTTTTTCCGCTCATCGCACCTAATCTCCTGACGCCAAACAGAAATTAATTTTATTAATACACTACGCGTGTAAACGTCAGCATTCATAAGTTATGTCTCTTATTGTACATTAGCCTTAAATTTAAACGTAATTTACTGCCTTTAATAAAAATAAAATATGCTAGGCCTAAAAGGATTTAATCAGGTACGATTTTTTTTTATAAGTCTAGTACCTACTTTCAGATATAAAGAGTCAGCGAGTACTTATTTCTTATTAATTTTCGCCCGTGGCTTTGCTCGCATGGCCATATATAACGTCAGTATTACTATGCTATTCTGTTCTCGCAGATCGCCGTAGCAACCGGATTCATTTAAATTCACAATTGCCAATAAAAATTTTCTTGTAAATTTCATACCTCATAAAAAGCGACGACGAATAAGCAATAGTTTATGTTATACATAGTGCCCTATTTTAATTTCTCATCTCCCTACAGTTATCGTCGGGAAAAAAAACCGCATCGTTTTGTCACTTCGTCACCGACGCGACAAAGGGTCTTTTACAAATTTGATATCCCACGGGAACCTTCAACCGCATAACAGTAGCCTAAGTTACTCTCCATCCATTGAAGTATTCAAGGCAAAAATATATAATAATATCAATATCCCAAGGGGAGGCTTAAGCCCCTGCAATCATCAATGAGCTGATGATATGGTATGTTATAAGGTAAACAATAATAGTATGAAAAGTATCTATTTACCGCAAAACGTTATTTTTAATTTTATTCGAATAACAAGCCTAAAAGTCGCTAAACTTACATTTCTAGTTTCAACGACGACGACCCGCTCTAAAGAGGCTTATGACAAATGGACACACAAAATAGTCTTCCGATGATACGGTTCCGTTTAGTTTTATCTTTTGGGATAAGGAACCCTAAAAAGCAAAATTTATTCAAAGAATCATTAACATGAAAAATTGTGTGTATTTTTAAATAATGAAATATGTTCTTTTTGAGATATACTATATAAAATTATTCAAAAATAGACTTGTTTTCCTTATTTTCGCTGAAAATCAAAGAATTTTAAAAATTGCAAATTTTTTCCTATGGTGTTCTATAACAAAGGCCATAGATTTAAAATATAATTTTGTTTTAAACAAAAAAAACAAAAGCTTCAGCGGAAGACTTCATTAAAGAGGTGAGCGTCATATTATGTAAATTTCAAGACATATTCATAGAAAAACATGCAGACGAACGTCCATTCCAATCCATTTCAACAGCCCATTATGCCCCACTGCAGGGGCTTAGGCCTCCCCTCAGAGTGAGGGGGCTTCGAGCTTAATCCACCACGCTGCTCCAGTGCGGGTTACCCTGGACAAAGGTCCTCGATCTAATAAAACGAAGCCTTTAGCCATTAGAGATGAGGATTTAGTTTTAATACATCCCTAGGTAGACTGAATCTCATTACATTCCGCGACGTTAAATAATACAAGCGACTTCCAATTTGGCCGGCCATTATTAAAGTTCTTTCATTTCGCTCCCCATCACGCCGTGTCCGGGAGCCAAACCAGCAACAATAATGCTTTCGCGAAAAAAAGCTCAGTGACTTTCCCCTATTTAGGGTCCCGTGTCTCAAAAGGTAGAAAAAGAACCTTTACAGTATCATTTTGGGCATCGAGGTATCAACTTGAATGTAACATGACAGAGGTCTGCGGCTCCACAGTATTTTGTGCCTAAAGTCCTGTAAAAAATTTAAGTTTCTAAGTCAATCCTAACAACGAGATATGACCACTCGAACACGTGTTTTCATTCTAAATGGCACGCTTTCTTATCATACCATATCAGTCCATTATGCCTGACTGCAAAGTATGAGGGCGCTTGGAGCTTAATCACGTTTCTCCAGTGTGGGTTGGTGGATTTTATCTGGTGACGGCAACCGGGACCGACGTCTTAACGTGCAAATAAGTGATAATTTTGCACTTAAATCACAAATAACTCATTGGTACATGCTGGTTTTCGGAGATTCAGTGATAATTTTGCACTGAAATCACAAATAACTCATTGGTACATGCTGGTTTTCGGAGATTCAAACCACGACCTTCTAGACAAGAAGCGGGTTCGTCACCACTTGGCTACCACGACATACACCTTCTTACAAGGGAAAAAGCTCATAATAATTTCTAATTCTAAGTGGATTTTATTCAACTATGAAATTCACAAATACATTTTATCGTGCATATCGTAGATTTCTTTAGCTTTACGTTATATAATAAGGAGTTTCTTGCTGACTCTTGTCCTCCTGGTATTTCCTGACCAGTGGAAGTTTTAACTTTTTACTTTCAGTAAAATTTGAACCCTAAGAGCGAGAATACGACTCGCGCTTGGTCGGTTTTTTCATCTGCTTAGTCCTTACGATATTGTATAACGTTTCGTAGGCACAAATTGTTCGCTTTATTTAATTCGTCGCAATCAGCGGGGTCATTCATTGCGCCTGCCCGAAATTAGAGATATTTCTCATCCGCTTTTGATGTCAAGAAACGTCTTGGGGTCTCGTCGATGTAATATGAGACGTCAGCGATCATCAGCACCCTCTTCTTTGAAAAACGTATTCCTTATCTTGCTGATTTAAATATCTTGGAATAAATTGAAAGAACAAAAAATAATATCGTTCATGTATATTTATTGATGATGCATCATTCAATTCAGGTGCAAATTATTTATTAATTTTTATAGTACGCCAATCGATTATAGACGTAATTTCGTGTGGTAGGTATTCTGGTTCAAGTTATATGGCTTTATACAAAAGAATAAAAATAAAATAGGTACCTACCACATTTCGTGAGGCAACACCCTGGTGTCACTAAACAGTAGGAATTTCGTAAGATTTAGTTCATATATGCTAAAATTAATAAACATATTAAAACAGATAAGTATGGAAGTGTAACATAAACACAAGATATCGAATTATACGTGAATTTGAAAACACTGAATCATATTAACAGCAAAAGAGTACGCTACCAAGGTATTTGTTTTGTATAGAGATTCGCCAGGGCACCGCAAGGCTGTACACTCGGGCCGCTGCTGTTTATATTGGGGTTATGAATCACGTTACCCTAAGATTGCGGATCGTAGAACCATTCATTCGACCGAAAGCAATGAATCAAGTCTATGAATTAACCATTAAACGCGTCATTGATTACGGGTTGTGTAATTTACAAACTGTGTATATTCAATAACCCTTTACGAAGCGGTTGTGAATGGGCTTTATTATTTTAAAAAAAATTTTAAAAAAAAGTACTCAGATTATGTAAAGTTTTGCCCAAATTAGTTTCTGCCTCGAAAACGCAACTGCATAATCTTAATGACATGTAAACATTTTAGCGGTCGCCCGACGTTAGAGGCTAAATGACACTAAGTAACAAAAAATTTGATTACAAGTTAACTAAAAATTGTGACAACATAACTACTGCTATAAGTATTCAAACTCAGTTGTACCAGCTTACCAACAAATAGCTTGCATTTTAACGAACTTTGTTTAAAAATTATCAAAGTTTTGCTATTTTCATGGTAACACAATTAGTTTTGTTATCTACTTTTTTCAGAGTGTCGTGGCTGTGATGTCACAGAGCATATATGACTGTCTAAACAGCCGCTTTCTGTGAGTGAAGTGATGAATAATTAAACAAAATTGGGAAGGGGTGCCAGGATTCGGACCAAAACGGGAAGTCGGGTTGTCAGTTAACGAACGTGCGAACGTATTTTGTACCATTGAGCTACACTAACGTCTATCAGACCCGACATGTAAATAATACCTTCGTATCTTTCACAAACATTTTTTTTAAAATCTACACTAATATTATGAAGAGAAATGATTTGAATTTTTGTGTGTATGTTTGTAATGAATAAACTCAAAAACTACTGTGCCGAATTAGAAAATTATTTCACCATTAGAAAGCTACATTCACTCTGAGTAACATAGGATACATATATTACTAGAAAAGATTAGGGATCCTTTCTAAAACTTTAGTAACGTAACTCAAAGTGTAAAAAAATGCCATAAAACATCTTTCGTCGCATGCGCTGCGGAAACTATTGATGATAGAACAAAAGTATGTTCTACAATATCAAAGAACATTTGAATGACTAGCGACCCGCCCCGGCTTCGCACGGGTAGCAGAGCAATATCACGCCGTATTGTTTTTTCTGTCGTAGTGCTGTATCAGCTTGTAGTTTATAAGCTGACATAGTGACATAGGCTACTTTTTACTCCGGATAAAGGAGTTACGGTACAACTGCGAGCGGAGCCGCAGACGGTGAACTATATTATTATAAAATTTAAAATTGGTATGTTTGTTTCCGGGCTAATCTCCGGAATAGCTGAACCAATTTGATAAGACTTTCATTGGCATAAAAAGGACTTTTTAGTGACTATGTAGGGAGGGTTGATAGGGGAAAGGTAAGGTATGGGAGGGCAGGAGAGAGTAAGTGGCTGGAAGGGAGGAAGGGTGGTGGAGGGAATAGGAAGTGGAGCGTTTCTGCAGTCCACCCGGGCGAAGCCGGGTACGACCGCAAGTATATTATAAAACAGTAGCTATTGTGTAATAATAACAGGTTTTTTAAATTTATTACGAAATATAATTGTTAATAGAATTAAGTAATAGATAATAATATTATACTGATGTCAATATAATATTAGCGGGTCTAATTAAATTAAATCTAAATTCAATAACATAAAAGAAAAAAAAATTAAAATTCAGATCTTGAAAATCTAACCGACTGTTCTTTTTCTCGTATATTAAATTAATATTAACTTAATATTTAGACATCAATTCTTGTAAGTACTGCGACACTTGCAGAATTTTTTCGTAATAAATAATTATAATGAACTGATATTTTGTTAGAAAAGATTTCTAATAAATGTTGCAAATACAGATCTAAACAAAATAATAAATCATTTTAATAGATTATATGTTTGTTAATTTTCTTATTTATGTACTACTAACTTCTATCCGCAGCTTTGTCTGTGTGGCCATACCTACATAACGCCCTTGTATAAATTTTATTTTCCATTTCCCATTCTTGAATTCAACTCCTTATAGTTACTATTCCATCTAATTGCTACTGTAGAGTGATATATTTATATATCTCTGTTATATATATTTACTCTTCTAATTACATTTTTATCTGGGATCGTAGCTTAATAGAGCTGAAATGAAAGATATGAATGCTAAAAGGAATCGCGATTGTAATATTACAGTAAAACATATATTTGCACGACACTTGCACGTACACTCTTAACGTCCGCCTCAACGAACACCCCGAAATCGTCTATGTGCCTATGTCAAAAAAAGACCGAGCCATCAGGGCTCGTGTTCCTAACACATACATAATTTGAATTTTTTCAAATTAAAATTATGTATTTTGAATCGAGCTCCTGGCTTGCAACGAACCAGCGCTACAATGATTTGATGACCATTTATTTTGAATCTTGATTAATTTTGAATCAATCTTAGATCAAGATAAAGAGTATTTTCGTTGCTCCTTGGCAACGGGATGAACAGATAAACAAACAAACCCACTTTGGTATTCATATTATTATGTAAGATACTGAATCCTTACAGTCCTGACTATTCAAATTGATTATTCATTGGACATGAAAAAATTGTGATACAAAATATATTTATAACAAAAAGAAAAAGAAATTTACGCAATACGAATTCCAAGAAAACAAATGTTTTGTAATACTTTGATCCGACAAACATGGATATCTTCATTGGAGATTATGTTAAAATGCCGACGAAAATCTGACTTCAACATCCGACCTTCGCCAAGATATAATATTTCATTCGGCATATTATCCACCACCTTCGCGTCGAATGAAATATGAATCGTTCCCTTGATATCACGAGCGGAACGATCCGATTCTTTGATAAGCCCTACACTTTATCATTGGATCGGAATTCACTTTCTATTGACGCTGACGTTTCACTATCGTCTGTTGACTTTGTGCTACGCTGAGTTAAGCATTTCCAATATGTACCAGTGACTAGATACATAATGCTAGGCGTTTATTACGGAGAATATCATCTTTGTGTATTGAAAAATAAATAAATAAACAGCAATTTATGCACTAGGACCTAAAGTATCACTTAGAGACAAGTTATATAATATAGGAAATTAATATAATGACATTGCCGTCTCAATATATAGTTGATAACATAATGTACTATTAATAAATTATTTTAAAAAAAATTGTGATCGGCATAACATTAATACAAGAAACAAAGATAAACTTGCTAACCATGTCAGTCAGCCGCCTCAATAAAATCACAAAATCTTTTAAAACTCAATGTGTATGCTTTTACAATAAAATCCCAAATGACAGTCAAGATCTACCCCTTAACAAGTTAAAATTACAATAAAACAAAAGCTCTATGAAAAAGCTTATTATAAAGTTTAAGCTTAAAGCTTATTTAATCGGACTACTTAGATGATAAAAATCCATGGATGTAAGCTGCTCGCCTATCAGTTTGTTTCAATAATATTAATATTTAAGCACCTTTTGTCCAAATTTTTTTAAAATAATTTTGTTAAAAAGAGCGTCCTTCAGTTTCTTGCGTATTTTTATGAGAGGAACCTTTTGAATGCGCCTTTGTGGTCACGTTTTTCCACTAAGTAATAAATTCACCTTGTGACGTATTTCAAAATTATGTTACATAACTACGAAATAAAGATATTTAAATTGATTTGAAGGGTTTTTTTTACGCAGGACACTCTGTTGTAACTTTTGAACGTCATAATCCAAGTCTACGTAGGTTCGTACGCAACCACTCTAAGAAGAACACACCAAGAAAGTTAGAGTAGCTTGTACTTTTTTTTTCTTTTTTAGTGTCGTGCTGCAAACCACTGTCTAAAAAATTAAGTGAATTAGAGTGATTTAATCTCAAGCATTTTAATAATTTATAGGTCAGTTTAAATTGTAATATTCCATGAGCATAAGTTGTTTTTTTACATAATTCTTGAATTTATTTATTGACAACCGTATTACGTTTATTACATTGTTTAGAAGTTTATAATGAAATATTACACAATCATCTTTGAATGAATTACTTATTTTTAGCCTAGTAGTGGGTAGGTACTTCTAGTTTATGTTTAATCCTCGTATTGCCATTGTGTAAAACACATTTATAATTTTAAATTCGGTGTTATTTTTATGAATATATATTGTCATAAATATACGGACTTCATTATATCAATTTCTTTAAAATGATCCCTAAGTGAATCTTTACGAGCGATTTTGTATATACCACCAATAGCTCTCTTCTGTAGAACAAAAAACATACGGCAGCACTACACCTAGAGGATGCAGAACCGGCACTTATTCAAGAACCGGGTTTTCGGTTCCGGAACCGAAAAGAACCGGGTAGAACCGGGTACCCGGTTCTTTTCGGTTTTTCACGTAGAATCGGGAAATATTAGTTAAAGTATTTTTATTTGTATTGCGTAACTATACCGGGTATTCGGCTGTACGTAGTTCAAACTTATAGAGCGTATAATAGAGCTTACCGAAAAAACAAAAAGTTAAAAAATAGTGATTTAAAAAAATGAAGCTTTAAACATGTTTCTCTCGGTGACCGTTTGCGCCATCTACTCACTTGATACTTTTTGTTTAGTTCCGTAAACTCTACACGCTCAATAAATTTGGACTGCGTTCAGCCGAACACGCGGTATATTATAGACGGGTTGTTTGGCTGAACGTATTGCAATGTTAAACGGTTTTTTCTCATGGTTGATACAGGTCCCGGCATTGCTAATCTTTTAGCTGAATATTTCCCGTCAGTATATACCTCATCAACAAGTTCACATTTCATCCCTTTATTTCCACCGTATAATTCACTTTATTCGGGGTACATCTGCCCGAAAGCGCAGTACTAACTCATCTTGAAAAATTGTAAATAAAGAAAGGAGCTGATCCTGACGGTACTCTACCTGTGTTTGTCCGTATTTGTGCGTCTGCCGTGGCGAAACCACTGTCGCTGGTTGTCAATAAATCCTTAGCCGAAAGTGTTTTTCCCGATTTATGGAAATTAGCCCAAATTACCCCAAATACATAAAACAGGTGACAAGGGCGACGTATCTAATTTTAAATCTTTAAGTATTCTAAACTGCTTTGTGTTAATATTTTATTTGAGGGCTTGATGTATGAACACCTTTTTTAACCATTTCAGCCATTTACTGAGTATTCACCAGCATGATTTTGTTAATAATGGATTTACTGCCTCCAATCTGCTCATCTGTAGTAAATATCTCTGTCGTGTATTCAATGATAAAATTCAAGTTGATTCAGTGTACACAAATTTTGCCAAGGCAAGATCGTGTCAATCACGAAATTTTACAGACGAAAATGCAGCACCTTCGCATTCATGAATCCTTGCATTGTTGGCTCAGATCTTATCTACTGTATCGCTCGCAATTGGTTTGTGCGTACGGATATGACTCATACCCTTTCACGGCAACCTCTGGGATTCCACAGTGTTTATTACTGTTCTTAGTGTTTATTAGTGACCTTCTGACTTGCAACCGCTTATCTTATGCTGATGATCTCAAACTTTTCTTATTCATTCGTCAGATTGTCTTCTACTACAGTACAATTTGAATCTGTTGCACTCTTGGTGCGAGAACAATCTAATGTCCGTGAATATCACGAAGAGCCACTATATATCTTTCACCAAGAATGAGATAATAATTTACTATCTGTACAATATAAACGGGTCTCCATTGAAGCGCGTCAACGTGGTTCGTGATTTGGGGGTGTTGTTTGATAGTGTGCTCAGATCTCATTATGGGTGGATGGTGGGCAGGGCTCGCTAGATGCTGGGGGTTCATTTCCCGAGTCACTAAGGCCTTCAGAAGAAAGGAGTCCTTCCTTATACTTTACACTTCAATGGTCCGTAGCCTTCTGAACATTGTTCCTCTCTTTGGTGTCCGATTTGTCAGGTTCCTACTAATCGAGTCGAGTCAGTTCTAGCACGTTTCTTGCGCTGTCTCAGCATTAAGCTGGACCTGAGGAAAAGACTTCTAGAGTATAATGATTACCTGAAGTACTTTCATCTTCAGTATTTAGGTCAGACGTAAAACTATGGACTTGTGCCTTCTTCACAAGACATTTAACGGTGTCAGAGACAACAAACATCGTTTGCGTAATATGCGATTGTTTAGCGTGCCATTCACTAATAATAACGTCTCTTAAAACAGTACAAATACATAGGTTTAGTAGTCTATATAACGCTTTGAATGATGAATTCGACATACATCACTACAATTATGTCTCATTTAAAAGAACTTTATTCAAATGTTTTCCTTTCTTTATTATATGGTCGTTTTTGTTAGATTATTGCTATGCACTAATTTGCAATGCCGTCTATAGCTACGAAGGTCAACAGACTCACATCCATTGCATTTTGTACATTTTCTAAATTTACCTATTTCTAAGTTTGTTAACTGTTGCTGTATCTATGTAATAAATAAGTAAATAAAGCGTTAGTTTGCGCCATCTGCTCACTTGAAACTTTTTGTTTAGTTCTCTATTAGTTTGGAGTACGTCCAGCCGAACACCCAGTATATAGGTCTTCTAATCACAAATTTTTATCTGTTAAATTTCTAATAATTGTGCTCTTTGGACTGTGGTTCAAAGATTTATAGGTATTTATTAGACTGCTAATATGAGCGCAAGGAGAGTACGTTTAAGCTTTTATCAAGATGCAAGATGGAGGAATTGGTGGAATAGTGAGTCCGCGCGCCTTCTCGCCGCTCGTGGCTTGTGTTTTGACTTAGTTAGCTCTCGTACCGTTTTTTTCAACATTCCGCGTTTTACTTTTGCACATGGTTGTTTTATTGTAAAGCAAATATCTTTATCCAATTGAATAAAATAAAAAACCCGAAGAACCGGGTAGTCCCGGGTATTACAATTTTGGGACCGGTTCTCCAGATTAGGTAAGAACCGGGTATACCCGGTTCTCTTGGAACCGGGTAGAACCGGGTGCATGCTCTAACTACACCACAACAAAATGCTATATGGCATAATACTGTGGAAGAAACTGAAATAAACTAACTGCGGCTGTCGCTATGTCTGTAAATTGACGAAATAATGCGGAAGTTGCGCAACTGAGTTTATTTCAAAGACTAAATGAGGAACCCATTGGAGCTAGGCGTCTAACGATATTCCTAGAAACACCGTAGCTCAGATAAAGTAGAGACCAACCAATTATCTGAGCACCATAGTATCAACCATATTCAATTTCTTATCCGCAATCGCTACGTTTTCTATATAAGCTACTGTAATAGACCAATGATTAGTTTAACCAAAAACTGTTATTTTGTTGTTCCAGACGCATACATAATACAATATTGGGATACCATTTGCTCTGGAAATAAGTGCTAGTGTATCATTTTATTTCTCCGCGACAATTTTCTACACAAAAACGTATTCGCGTATGCCTTCGAAAATCTATGTTCTGAATATAATTATGATTACTAATCTATACGTAAGGTAGTGTTGTAAATATATTCAGAGCACACTTTCAACTAAATTGCTCTGTGGAAGGGAGTGTCTAGATACTGTAAAGAAACTCTACTTTTTACGTCCTTTTCCAAAACTGATAAGATATCAATTTACAGAACTGTCGCTCTAACTTGTCATAAGATTTGATATGTCAAAGTCCATTGACCAGCTAACAAACATGGATAGGGTAAAATCGATTAACAGTCTATCTTGAGTTAACGTACACGTCAAACAAAGATAACTTGCTCAAACATCCAAACGTAAATAGACATAAACAGGCGACGGAGCACAGACACCGAATATTTGTCAGACGAAGACTAAAACGATACTCCTATAGATGTGTGAAATTAGCTCGAACTTCCTTTAAATTATTCACTCGCCAGAGTGAATAATATTATACACAAATATAACTGTCGCACGTCACATCTGAAGAGAGAACATTCATCAAACTGAATGTACCAATTGACTAATAGTTCGGAATGATTTATTTTTAACAGAAATAGAAGTTTGCTTTGCTCAGTAGGTACAAATTGAGTTTAAATCTTAATTATTTACAGACAAATTGGGCACGCAATTTATCTCAAGAAAGGAAGTAATAAGGAAAAACATTTTATTGTCTTCCAAGCAACGTACAGACAATAAAAAAAATATCCGAGTCCTTTTGCTATTTTCATGTTATTGTAATTTATCTAAAGTTCTGGCTTTTATTTTCAATTACTGAAAACTAAATATAAGTTACTTTAAAAATCAAAAAGCATAACTCACAAAATTAAATCTATAAAATATAGTATTATCTTCCTTTGTGAACTTTTTCGTTTATTATAAAACTGACCCTTTCATTTTTCACACCTCACCTAACTCGGTAACTTACGAAATTGAACTTCAAGCGAAAATCAAATAAAATTGAATAAGTAGTCAATTCAAACTCGGGCCTTGCTTTCGAACAGTGAAAGAAAATAAAAATGGGTTAAATCGAAGTTTAGAGTGCGCGTATAAAAACATTTTCCTGTTTCAAATTTGACTACTTTCTAGTTGTTTTAGTACTTTTAGAGGCGTTAGATGATAGACTACAGAACTTGAGATACCGTTTCGTTTATAGTCAATCGTATTTCCCGACGGGCCGAGCGCAGACCCTAGTTGCAGAATCAATTGCCGCGGGTTCAATTCCCGTCCAAAATATTTGGGTGCGTGAACATGTCTATGTGTAGTACCCATAATTCGCTAAATAATTCTAGTAAAGAATACGGTTTCTGCTTCTTACATTTGATTAATATTTGTAAAAAAAAATAATTATTTTTAAAGAGTATAATTTTATATCAATAAACCTTATAAATCTAACATTAAAATACCTACCTATATATTATACACTAAAACATAAAATTGTTATCAGTAAAATTAATTTCAATTGAATATTATATTTTAATACCACCAAGAAAAACTTCTTTTATCAAATACATACCTCAAAATACGAATACAATAATTATTACAAAATATTTCTGTGATTTTTATAAAATAACACTGGCCGGTAAAATATATTTTGTTTAATAAATATCTCATAAATATAATAGTTTAATAAGACCTTTTGACAAATTACAAAAAATAAAACTTATACTTAGTGCGCTACCAAATATATGAAAAAAAAAAATGTACATTATTGTAATTAAAGCTGCCAAATCCTAAACTAAGTATCTGAGGCGAATCGTTTCAAAAAAAACGTCTACTATCCTCTTAGGAGATTATAATAAACGATCGACGCGTAATTGAAAATGGAAATCTAGTTGCAGTAGCCATAGATCATTGTTTGAAAATTAAGGTTTTTTTGGAAAAAAAATACCGTAATTTTTAATACCTTATTGTTAAAATATTGCATACTAGTCTTTACCTCAGTTGCAAAATTATTTTCTTCGCGGATGGCATTAAATATCTCGCTACGCTCTGAATTCAATATTTCACCTTCGTCAAAAATACACTATTTTGTCCCCTTCGTTAACAATCTACTATTAAACAGTTTTAATTTCCTTGCTCGCCACCGAAAACACTTTGATTGTTTCAAGGTTAACAGTTTGGCTAGTTAAACAACATTTAATATGAAGGCCTTTTTGGTGTTTAACGCTTTGTGTAGTAGATTGTTCGCCGTGAATTCATTTTATAGTCATATTTTATTTAATAAATTATTGGTAAGCGGACAGTATTTTTTTATTTAAACAGTATTGTCAATTCTGTCTGAAAGTTGAAGAAACATAGGATTTCGGAAATTCTAACCGAAAAAAATAATTATAACCGAACAATTAGATGATATTTTTATTTACGTTTTCTGACGCCGAATCCATCTCGAGATGTTAATCAAAACATAGATTATACGTATAAAAACAACGAATTGGATTTTCATATGCTTGCTATCACTTTAAATACTATATTTTTTTAAATATAATTATAGTTATTCTATGTAACTTCATACAGTTGTAAAAACTATAGTGCACTAAAAACTTGGATAGGTTTGAATAAACAGATAAGTGGACACACAAAAAGTTGTAAGGTAAGTTGATTGTAGACAATAAACATTATTATTCAAAATAACGCGACTTCGGATATGTAAATAAAACAAAGAGGAAGCACAAAGCCGGTCTGTCAATCAAATTGGACCGACCGGAAATCCACCAGGATCAAGTCGTTCAGTCGTTGAATTATTAACGTCAAATATACACCGACAAACAACCTTGTATAAACTAGAATTTGCAATGACTAGTGTGAAGTTGTATATAAAGTACTTTAAAATAATTAAATGCTAAATCAGATTGAAATACTCGCTTAATTCATTCACTCTTAGCATAAGTCCGTTAGGAGGCGTTTGGTAACTTAGTCCACGTGACTATCAGTGATCTATGCTGCGATAAGCTGGTGCCATTTCAAAAGAATACAAAATATGTAGAATGTTAGGCATATCAAGGCATGCCCTGCAAACTACAATCCCTTTCGAATCTATATTACTGTACTTGTTGAGCTGATTTGGTATACCAAGGTATACCCTGCAATCCGTTGCCATCCTATAATACTGTACTTGTTGAGCTGAGCCGGTATATCAAAGTATGCCCTGCAAACTACAATCCCTTTCCAACCTGCATTACGTAAATTTCTTGTCATTGAATGTCAAGTGGTAGGTACAACCGTTTTCTTTCACCAGTTGTAATGGATTTCGATTCTTCAAATTTAATACAGAAACAGAAAAAAATTTATATATGAAATAGTAGCCTTTTCTTATTGTAGCCTTTTATTTTTATTTCAGGATAAATGTTTTTCGTAAATTCCAAAGCAAACACCCATTAACGATGAATAAATTATATTTGAAGAAGTTCACAATTTGAGTTATTTAGATTTGCTGGCTATATTCGTCCCCCTTGGCAAGGGACGGAACGTGCCCGTTTTATACGACCCAGGGGAAAAACGATGGGAAACTGTTAGTATCTGGGAAAAATTGGCGCAGCCCACCGACTTAAAGGTATCCGTGGCATTATCATACAAAGAAAAGGTATTTTATGATTAGTAGCTGCAAGTTTTGTAACGTGAAAATATATTTTGTAGCCATGAGCTGGAAAATGCCAATCGCAGCGTTTCGTCTTCGATTCCAATTAACATAATATCTGCATTTGATTTGAAGGTTCTACTCGCAGCATCATACGGGAGTTCCGTCCTGGCTTAGGCTTCGTAAAGCATAGAAAAGTTGTTTGACGAACTATTGTTTTTAACTTTCTGTAAATAATGTTTTCTTTTGTCATAGATACACACTTATAAAAAGGCTTCTCTCTCCCCATACAATGCGTCCGCGAATACATTCCACGTCAACAGCAGTGCATTGTAATCTTCTTGAATGACAAGCATTTGCCAGTTAGATATAGTATTCGGCTCACGACACATTTCGCGTGTATCATCTGTTGTATATGTTTTCAACATTATTTCATAAAAACTTCCCCACACGGTTTTCACGCGAGTTACTTTTCATGTATTATTTAATTATAACATATATAGGTAATAATATAAATAATTTAAAAAAAATATTGTGATGTCATCTATCTGGAAGTTTCATCAAAATCGGTTTCGTATTGTAAACATACGAACAGACAAAAGCTTAAATGTATACGGTATTTTCGATTATAATAAATTTCTTGACAATTTTCTGCCATTAATATCAGTTGGATACTGTATCACCATGGTTGCACCTGACCATTAACCCATTAATGCCCCACTGCAGGGGCTTAGGTCTCCCTTCGGGATAAGGGGGCTTAGAGCTTAATCCACCACACCGCTCCAGAGCTGGTTGGTGGATTTTAACGACATAGTAGCACATAGTCTGCGAATTGGAGTTATAAGACAGTAGTCTCTTGTTTTTGTTTGAATGTTTGGTCCATACCGAGCTATTATGTAATTTGCATCTACAGACATCACTGTGTTAGTTTTATCTTACTATAGATTTAAAGATCAATTAAGAATCACGTTTTAGAAGTCAAAATTTTCTTCATATTTATAAGCACATCAAAAGCACAGCAGTTACATAAAACTATACATCAAATAAAATGGACTACAACAACGACACTCCTATCCAAAAACAAACGAGCATTACATTCGATATTTTTGTTCGATCACCGTGCACCTGTGCCATACTCAAATGACGTTTCTAGTTATGATTTGCATGTGATTTGCTCATCATAGCATACTGGGTAAACATTGGAAATATACTCTATTTCAAGATAGATCAGAAATACAATGGATAATTACTTTTTTTGTTACTACGAATAAAGAAAGAGACATACATTGTTATTCGAATATTATAACATAATCTGTACCTCCCGCAGTAAAACTGAAATAGAACTAAATAATATTTAATAAATAAACTCCACTGTTTATTGACATAGATATTATTCCGTATTATAATTGTTTATACGTAATTGGTACAACATAATAAGTTTTAAATTTCGGAGGTTCATTCTTTGCGTGACATCATTTCCGTCGATTTCCCAGCACATTACTTCAACGTCAATATTAGATACTTATGTTTAAAAATTTAATGATATGCAGATAAACATATCTCAATAAAGAAATAGAAGGAATACTGTCATAATGGTCAAAAATCAAACAATTGAAATTCAATATAAAAGTAACATTATTTTGTCATGTATTTATTAAATAAATAAAAATTAATTAATAATAACAAAGATATGATGTCATTCGCCGATTTTATACCATAGAGTGTCATGAAAGAGGTAAAAGGTTTAATTTTATTAATTTTGACTAACCATATTACTAAAGTATGCCCACCAACCTACAAGGGGCCTAATTTTAAGCACCCAAGAAACGACGCAGTGTAGGTAGTATTTATTTTATCGATGTGAAAATAAACAATTCATTTTAGGTTATTCAGTATTCGATCAAACACTCACCAATGATTATACTGGAGTACTTCACGACTCAGTTGACATTGTCGCCTGGAAAGAAAAAAAAATTATTACAACTTGTGAACAACAATAATAAAAAATTTTATAACTATAAAATATATGAAAACATTGATGCATTCTCTATTTTTATTTAAATATTTTTTTTATATTAAACTTAAAATTTTTTTTTCAAACATACAAATTGTTTTAAATTATCGGAAACATGGTAGTAGGTAATTACCTAGCGAGGGATCACAAAGGAAGCAAAATAACATGTTGTGCTCCACATAGTAGGCATGTACTTCAGTAGTAACGTCACTATCACCAGAAATTAAAGTTTTCATTACTTGGCGATGGATGGGGCAGCTATATGCGAAGTGTTTTGTAAAGTCTCCAAAGCTCTACGTTAATGAATGAGGAATTAGTATGCAAAGCACACACTATGCTTTTATGTGTTACATATTAATGCATACAATCGATATGTGAACCGATGTGCTAAAGTTTACATTTGGATGTTTAAAAAAAATTAATTCGACACGTATACCTATCGGAGAGCCCTAATATTAACACGAGTTCCTATTTCTAATTTTCTTGGTTTTACTTTATTTAAGAGACTATGTCATTTAGCAGAAATCGATCCTTATGATTAACCCATAAAGGTATATATACTAGCGTAAGAGAGGAACACAGTGTGCGAATGACATCCAGCTCTTTGCGGAAATCCTACATGCGAGAAAGAAATGCAAGAAAATCTGACGTAAAACCTCTTTGAACACATTTAGTCTTCTTTACTCACTTGTCAAAATAAGGTCCAGCTTTGTTTTCTATTTTGTGTTATAATCGTTTTGAATTCTACAAAAATTAATTCTTGTGATAAAAATGGTGTAGTGTTCAGTTTTAAATTGCACTGTAACATATGTTAATAATCCAAATAAAGAGACATTTCACCGGTAAGTACTGCCAATAACATATTGTTATCTTAATGCTTATTTTTATAAAAAGCGATCCTAAATTTACTTGGTTATACATGAGTAGTATACGGTAAATACTTTATTTTGTAAATAATTTGTTATTTTAAACAATTATGTGTACGATACAAAAATATTGTGTAAAATTACAATCAAACAATTAAGCATAGGGATTGCACAAAATCTATCGATATGTCGATATTTTCAAATATAAATATTTTGTAAATTTGATATTACCTAATTGCACCTGTTCCACTGGAATGATGTCGTTAACTGTTTTTAAACATATTGTGAGGTTTATTTAGCCTGGCAGCACATTGTAAAAGAAAGTATGACATCTATACATATATACTACATATAGGGTATATATGTAAATACAAGAGTTTTTCAAATGAAAATATAAGATATATACACAATTAATTTTAATCGTTATTTATTTATGATTTAAAGTCTGACGTTCTATCTGTTCTCTGATTATGAACGTCGTAAATAATTTAACTTTGAATGACAAAACTACTGTATACAATAGTTTCTCATTTTCCTCCAAGAAACTGCGGTGTTAAAAAATGCTTCCTGATAATGATGACTCTTTCATAATATCCAGGTTTCCTGTAAACACGGTTAGCATAGAACAATGGAAAAAATGTTAAAAAGAACAGGTGGGACTCCTCGAAAACATTCTTTGGTTTGCAGTAGACATTTTACGGATAACTGTTTTGTCTAACTAAATCACCGACGACTTTTGAAGAAAGGATCTATACCTACTGAATTTGTGCCGTTAGGGGTTTCTTTTTTTTCATATGTGCTTACTAAGTATATTAAGTAATATACTAATAATACTTAATATCTAAAGTCAGAGCATTTATGCCAACTGTAATTTCTGTACAGGTCAATTTGAAGACCAAGCGATCAGTGTCAGCGTACGTTTACCGGGATATATCACCAGGACCTTCAACTTTAGAGCCTAAACCTTTATTTCAGCACTAATATAAAATTGATTTGAAGAAAAAGTCCATCACAGTGAAAATATCAATTTTAGGCAAATTATCACTTTGTCTTTTACAGAAACTTGTTCCTTTATATTTAAATAAAACTTAATTACCTATTACATAAAGAAACAAAAGATATTATAGACTAGTCCAAGGCATCCAAGGCATAATTTGTGGTGCAGTGAGACGACGCGACACTCAATCGAGTAGACAATGTGACGTCATGGGCAGTAAGAAGCCACCAGTCAAACCGCACGAAAATACATAATAATAATAATAACGTGCACATTACAACGTCGTGGCCCCAAACTAAACATTAGCTTGTGTTTTGGGTACCAAGCGAAGACACCACATACATATAACAACCAAGACCCGGTACCAGTATCGATATTCATCATATAAATACTGACCCGACCTAGGATTCGAACCCGGGACCTCCAGCTTCGTAGGCAGGGTCGCTACCCACTAGGCTAAGCGGTCGTCAAATTAATAAATATCAATAATTTATTTCTCAGTCATTTATTGACGAATTTAAAAAAAAAAAACTTTCACTGTTTTATTAGTTTTGGTTTATCTTTCAATTCTATCGAGTTAAATTGTATATTTTGAACATCATGAACTTCTCCATTGTAAATGTTTTTGTTTTGTACATTCTCATTTTTTTGTTTACAAAGAGTTAAAATTTTGTTGTTATGCGTTGCAACGTGACGTATTGTCATTAAAAATAAAAATCGTTTATTTATATTGTTTTATTTATTACGTGGCTTGTATTCAACTAAATATTAAAATTTCCATAATGATGTTAACGCTTTCTTTACTTCTGCAAATTTTTTATTATCAACTGTTGACAAAAAAAAAAAATTTATTGGAGTAAAGGAAATGGCATTTGAATTGACTGATTGATGATTTGTCATTTTAAAAAACTGAAAGTTAGGAAAAGTAACTCAAAACAAAAATTATGTAGTATAGCAGATTCAAAATAATAAATAGGATTGCCGATTGCGACTTATGATAACGCGGTAATTTCAACGACACATTATCATGAAAGTACTACGTGCTATCGATAATATAAAAAACACCCATGCACATCACTAAAACTGGCTCAACCACATGTGAATTTTGCACACATACTCATTTCCGTTTCGGTCATGCGATGTTTAGATGTCAGTTGGTCTCCTACGCTAGTATATATATGTCTATGGATTAACCGTATCGATTAGTGCTGTAAAAATACTGGATGTCATTTTTTTTTTCAGATTTCACATTTCATTTCCGAATCAAGGAGGTCGTTTATAAAAAATCTTTTAATACAGTTTTAGTTATTTTGGCAAATAAATGAATTTTTCCTTTCAGCTAAATTTGCTATCATCGATATTTAGGGTGCTCTCTCTCCAACTTTCGTGTTTTATTTTCATCCTGTATATTATTAATCAATCCTTTGGGGAGGCACGTTTCACTCGAAATATAGTTAGGTAAACTTCAAATAGCCCGAGGTGGTTCTCCAACTCTTGAATAATATATGATAATGCGTATAGATGATAGTTTGTAGTTTCATAGGCAAGAAGCAAATATTTATTTTCTGTTTTACTACTGGCTTCTGAAATCAGAAATACTAATCAGTATTATAAATGTGAAAGTGTGTTTGACTTTCTTTTCTACTTTTCCTTACGTCGTAAAGAACCAAAAAGACGACGTTACTTGTACACAAAAATAATTGAAGGGACGGAGAGTTTAAAATATGTTTTTTTATGTGAGAAATAAAAAAATATTTAAAAAACAATTATGAATCTCGACAATAGCACCACCTACCGGGTCGAACTATATAGGTAAGAACTATTCAGGTGACTCTATAATTACAAATAAATTCATCAAAATCGGTCGAGCCGTTTAGTAAAAAAATTATGAATACACGAATGCCAAAATTTTACATATAATACCATACATATACGCTTGTTGTTTGACAAACTGTCGCTTAATCGCTAATAGCGGCCGTCTTGGTATAAACTGTTTAAGGTTGGCCCTCGATACAGTACGGAATGTTCTGTACGGAAGGCCAACGTTAAACGGTATATATTTAGTACTTGTATTAATTCTGGTCATCAATCCGTATTGCTGGGCAGTAATTTACATTGAACGCTGTCTTCACGTCCCTTTGCACGCCCAATCCAAATCAAATTTCTGTACTCATATTTTAAAACAATTCTCAGTATTTGGCATCATAGGCTCTGTCGTATAACCGAATAGCCAACGCTTAGCTAGATACTGCATTGGTGTATTATTGAGACCCATTTTTACTGAGAAAGACGCTGCTGATTAACGACGTTGTAAGGACAGAGTTAGTCGAATTAGTCTCCTATCACTAAATGCTTCCCGGCAGCTGTGAAGATTCGTATTCTGGCTACGTCTCTAAAGTTGATAAGTGTTTCCAATGTTTTTGGCTTTACCTCACCTCGGGAATTCAGTTAAAATTGGGGAAGTTTGACAATTGATACATAAATCGAACTTATTTTACCTAAACGTAAAGACTTCGATGTGCCATTCAATTGAGTGACAAACAGATTAACATATCTCAATGAAATAACTGCGCACGATATAATCGCAACTAATAATACCGACATATCAGTAATACAGCCTCTTGAAGTTGAAGCAGAAACTGTTGGCGAGCGAGGTACGTTTAGCTAAGTTATTGTTGAAGACAGGTCGGCGATAAGTTTTCGTGAACTCATCAGAACTTTCTTGCCAACAGTTTAGTTATTAAAGGTCTTCGCAATTGTGTTGCTTATTGGCCACTTTATCGAGGATACGTGATAGAATCATATTCGAAGGAAATAACTCCTACGCTCACATAGATCTATTTATCTGTGAACTGTAGTTGACAGCATTGTAGTTATTTATGACAATTAGTATAAAAGCTTTAAAAATATCTAATTAGTCAGAAATCATTGTACCATTATTGTAAGACATCCGAAACTATGCAAATTTTGTCGGTATAATAAATAAATAATAAACTCTTCTGTACAGCTATTGTACAATTATATCATGTATCGACCAAGATTGATAATTTCAACCTTTGGTTATTGTTGGTTGTTAGTTATTTGTAACCATTGCATGACTTTTAGGTGTTTCCATAGCTTATATGGTAGTCACGTACAGTTAAAACACATTAACAAAACCCTTTAAGTTAACTGTCGTCGACAAGGCCTTCGAGCCCGATTGGACGCTGCGAGCGTGGATATAGGTTAATAAGGTAATTTTAGAAATTTTATTAGAAACAAATTTAAAAACAAAAATAAAATATAAAAGTAGTAATTGAAAGATAACACCTCAAATTTTAATTTTTTTAGATTTCCATGTTATTTTCATTAAATTGTAACGTATAGACGACGATTTGCGCACGACTTTTTTGCTTTTATTCAGCATTGAACACATTTTTTTTACAGTAGATACTCACTAAATAAATCTTAACACAATTTTTTGTACACTTACAAATATACGATATGCCTCGTACGTATGATTTTTCTGTGATTGGTATTGGCTACCAGTTCGCTAAAAAAATCCTGAAAAATCTGCTGGTTCGTGCTTTTTCAAAAACGTATGTTTAAATTCATTTTTTACTTAATTATGTTACGTTGTTATCTAAATGAAATTTTGTAGATTTCTAAAGAAATAAGTGACTATGCATAAAAAAAATATCGAATATCTTAATGGTTATGAGAAATTTGACCTGGAAAATAGTGTTTTCCGGTTTTCAGATCCCGAAATCAGTAATTTCAGCCATAAGCCAAATTGCTTTAAAAACAATTTAAAAACATTTTCAAAAATGTCAACTGTTTACCTTCATCAAGCAGATATATTCATAAAATATTATTATCTAAAAGAAAATCTAAATTGAAAAACACAGAAATATAAGCATTATTTAAATTTCAATCTCAAACAAGTCGGTAAACGGTTGATTTTCAATTCTTCAGTACGTTTGCGCGCGGTTGGTGCGTGCCTCCCTTTCCTTACATAAGTAAAATGCAAATGAGAAAATTGAAAAAAATGATAACGCTCGAGCAGGACGAGTTCCCGGAGGATAGGACGCATAAATCCTTGTGAGAGAAACGAATCTAATTGTATCTCGCCTCCTGGCGTAGAGTTGAAGACAGTTACAAATATTTGTTTAACTCCACCAACACTTTACGTGAAATACAAGCCAATTTATATCAACAATCAAAAGCCGGTGAAATAAAAACTTTCTCTGTGTTTCTGGTTTTAGGTCTTCCGATTTTAGATCGTCATTGTTGCTAATTTTGTTTCCTTTTTTGTACTTAAAATTAGCATTTTTATTGGACGGCAAAATAGAGGCCGTTACATGTAAAATTAAAGTTGAATCTGCAATTTCCATCTTAGGTAACTAGTGGAAATTTATAGTTACTTAAGACTAACTGCAATACAAAAGCCATTTAGAAACTGTGGCTAGGCTGCTCGTGTTGTGAATACGAATCTCTTCAACTTATCTTCCGCAGGCCGCTTGTCACCCTTCTTGTAGGGGGGTCTAACCATCACGGCGCTAGGCAGTATTACCTCATTATAGATTTTTAATTATTTGGAACTCGATGTCGCAAATTGTTCGAATAACACAGCTCGTGAAAATCACGACAATAAGTTGCGCACGGTAGGTACTTTGAATTGCAAGTTTTAGTTCGCGGAAAATTTTGTTATTACAGATTAGTTTACACTAATAGAAAAAAAAATGTATACAATTGTCCATTTACACACAAACCAAATGCTCAAAATTGCAAAACAATAAAGAAGCAGTAAGTTGTGATTAGCATTGACAAATTGAAATTCGGAAAAGAAAATTCCACAATGTCGTAAAATGTGTGTATTTCAAAGAGACAGATTTAAACCAGAAGATACACGGGATCACGAAGCCAAGTTAATCCAAGTACTCACCTACACATTGTCAATTTGCACATTGTATACAGCGTCCAAACTTGATCAACCGTCAAATGTATCCTACAAAAGTCTAATAGGCTCCCAAGCAAAGGGAATTAGATCCAATAGTAGATTGGCCAATTTGTGGGAGCCCGCCATACAAAAACCTTTCACATCAAAACAGTGCAAGCACTTTTCTTTTATGAACGACGTTTGATTGTTGCACACCACATGCTTCAATATTTTTTTTATATTGCTACGAGCGCGTGACATGATCAAGCAATGCAGTGACGCACGAACTAGTACAAACCTATTACTAGAACATCTTTACTCAGCGCTGCAGCTTAGAAAAATATTCTATTACACTACTCTTCTCAGAAATATTTTTCCTCAAAGGTTTAATTTGTGTCAACTTCATCACATGAAGTATGAATGCAAAAGTGTACACTTATTGTGTTCAAACGCTTTATAAAATTATACTTTCTTTGTTGTTCTCTTTCAAAACTTGTTGGCGTTGTCGTAAATAAGGCTTTGAAATAAAGAAGTAGTCTAGAGAAATCAACTCCTATAACTGCTAGTCAACGACACTCATTATATAGGGTTGTAAACAAAATGTATTCCTCCTATTTATACACAATAGGATTGACATTCTGAACTATTTAATTCTTCATCTCGAGTATCTACATAAAAAAGTTCATGTGTTTTAAATCGTAAACATTTACACGAAGCTTGTAAATTGTATTCCCGCAGAACGTTACCAAACATTAAGAATTAAATAGATCTACACCAAAAGTTACTTTTATTACGGCCCAGTAGATCACACAGGCTCTAAACACGAGCGCATATTACGCATGCATGCCCAAATAAAACTTCAAAGGAAGTAGCTAATAGACTCTAACCGATATCTCAAACATTAGTGCAAACAAACATTAGCGTCCATAGCCGATTAGTTATCTTTGTGTAATGCAGTTGAGAACACGTGTAACCCACTTTTATATTTGTTCTGTTGCGAGGCAATGCATTACTCATAGGTCTATTAGGGCCATTGAACACGTTCCTGGCTGTTTATGACTGGTCATTTAAAAATGTGTTACTGTGCGGCGTTGTATCGTCAAGAAACTAAATCTGTCATAAATACATAGCCCAAACCAATAGGTCTATAAATTGTGAATTTTGTATAAATTGTGTCTACTGTAACGCAGGCTTCTGCTAAGGATTAGTTTTTCAAAAGTCGAAATATAAGTAAAAATGGGTATTAACACTTTTATGGGAGTAAGGAAATTAAGACGAAATTTAACTGCTTTTGAACCTTACCTTATTGTATATTTAATATATCCTAAAAAAGCGGTCACAGAATTCTAATTTCTTTCAATTTCTAATGACTTCACGCAATTTAATCGCATTTATAAAGCAAACGAAAGCTACATGGAAACTACTTAAAAACATTTTTCCTTCACACGGACCGCATAAAGTAAGAAGAAAATGTATCTACTTTTCATTGAACGTAGCCATTTCTTCATCAGAATGACAATTACTATCACAATACAACTGGAACAGACGACTTATTACCTTTGACACCATTTACGGTTATGTATCTACCTGAGTCACGTACCAATGACGCTGTGCAGGCGCACACGTGCATCTTCTAACTATAGAAACGAGATCCAAATGGACGGTCATTGCCTTGTGAACTAACGAATTAATGTTATCTTATAGTTTAATAGGTATCTTGCCTATATATTGATTTTGACCGTGTAATAAAAATAGACATTACGCCTAAGTCATAATACCACAAGTATCTCATGAAATATCGTATAAAGGGAGATAAAAATAGATCAATCAAGATACATAAAGTATGTTTTAATTATACTGGATTATTCTTAGCTTTTATTAACAGCAAACTAGTGTGTGCAGGAAAAAATATGTATTGTAGTTGAATTAAAAAAAATAAAATCAATCTACTATCAATACAAATGAAGAGACAAAGAGATTATTTTGGCAATCAAAGTTACAGTCATATTCAATAAAAAAATAAATAATTATTTCATTAATTAAAGTAATAATCATATCCCTAGCCTACGTAGCGTAAGGTTGACAGTTTAAAATCCTAAAATGTTATAAATATAAAAGGCAGTTTTTATTATTAGTAGGTGCCGCAACACCATCCGGACACTATCACCGATAGTGATATGAGATGGGACTCTACATTTATAGCCCATTGAGTATATCTGCATATGAAATGATTAAAGAATTGATTATTTAGTTTTAAATTTTAATGCTATTTATTTATTCCTATAAATTACGTAATTTTTTTAAACTGTTTTGTTTTAATAATAATAATGTATAATTAATGGGTAAAAATCGATAATAAATTATTATAGTCACTCATTTATTAGTTTTTTTTTTTCACTGAGATACTTGAAAAGCACTAATCTCGAGTAATCCGAGACCTACGATAAGCACATTAAAAACTTTTTAGCTATTTTATTGTTGTAAATGCATTAGTTCTGAAAAAAGTGGTGAGCAACAACAGAACACTGGTTGATCAACATTATAAATGAAATGAAAAATGGATGGATTGACAACCGCTTAGCCTAGTGGGTAGCGACCCTGGCTACGAAGCTGGAGGTCCTGGGTTCGAATCCTAGGTCGGGTCAGTATTTATATGATACCGGGTCTTGGTTAGTATATGTATGTGGTGTCTTCGCTTGGTACCCAAAACACAGGCTAATGCTTAGTTTGGGGCCTAGACGTTGGTGTGATGTAATACATTATTATATATTATATAAAAAAGGAATAGGTAGAAGAAAATACACCCGTCAGAGTAATTTATGGTTCCTGTTGTATCCTCGTAACGTAATTATATTGATGTTTACTTTTCCTCCTATTCTTTGTATTTTATAATGGTGTCGGTCATCCATTGCCCTTCTGATAGTGAATCATGATAATATTAAAAGAATAGTTTTATCAGTGCTGGGTCCTTAACTAGGATAAATCTATCGTCCACTCTTTCCGATTCAAGTCCCGCAGGATGGGCAGTAAATGAAATCGCGCTACTGATTTATCGACGGTTCTCGGCTCACAATTAATTCCAAGGCTTATCCTCTGGACCGCCGTAATTAGACAAAGCCACGTAAATCTTTCGGGATGGTCTCGTCAATCAGTTTCGCGACACGATCAGATAATACGATGTCATTCCGCATAAATATAACAGTTGTTACGGGAATCCAGGTGCAAATTACTAGTAATCGAAATGGGCTTTAATTTGTGAATAATAATAATAATAATACCTCGGGCGTCCCACACAGCGCCATCTAGTTTCAAACTAAGCAAAACTTGTACTATGGATATCAGACCACTAAAATAAATACTTAAATAATCTTTATAATATTTACATATATATAGATATTTTTTTGTACACCCAGATACGGAACAAACAGACATGTTCATGCACACAAATATTTTTCCCGGGCGGGAATCGAACCCGCGACCCTTGGCTCCGTAGTTAGGGTCTCTAACCACTCGGCCAACCGGTCAAAATTTTATCAAGTTGTAAATCATACAACAATTGAAAATTGCAAATGACGGACAGAACTCATATGTCGTGATAGCCCAGAGCGCAACGAACCTGTCTCAAATTTATATGGCCCCATAGGGCCATGGTTCGAATCCGGGCGTGTACCAATGAGTTTTTCTGACTTAAGTACACAATATCACTGACACCGTGCTTCGGAGGGCACGTTAAGCAGTCGGTCCCGGACGCTGTCAATAGATGGCGGTCGTTACAGTTCCCAACCCGCAGTGGAGCAGCGCGGTGGACTTAAGCTCCAAGCCCCCCTCCTCACCCTGGGGGAGGCCTAAGTCCCTGCAGTGGGGTAAAAATGGGCTGATGATGATGATGATGATGATGGACAGAACTCAAGGTTGTTCGTTGATACAACTTCGACAGGTCGCTGAAAAATACACGTGAAATAATAGTAATAATATCTCGGATATCTTACACATGCTCATCTAATTCCAAAACAGGCAGTCTGTACTATGGGTAGACAACTGTATACATATTTAACAAATAGACATCTCCCAGCACACAAATGTCGTGATAGCCGAGCAGTGGAGAGCTCGTTCTTGTTTAGAAGGTCGTGGTTCGAATCCCACAAACCTGCGTGTATCGATGACTTTTTTCTAACTTAAATAACTATCACTGACTGTGTGCTTCGGAGAGCACGTCAAGCCATCGGTTCCGGTTGCCATCATTAGATAATAGTCGTTAAGATCCATCAACCCGCACTGAAGCAGCGTGGTGGATTAAGCTCCATGCACCCTTATCTCGATGAGAGGCTTAAGCTCCTGCAGTGGAGCATAATGGGTTGATATGGAAGCACACAAATATCTGTACCGGGCTGGGATCGAGCCTGTGACTTTTGGGTCGGAAGTCGCCGTCTTCGGTCATTAGACCAATCTGTCAGTCATAGAACATGCACGACAATCACAACATTACAAACATTTTTGTTTCCAATATTATTCTATTAGGTACACAAATCATTAGGTACCATTGACGACGTGAAACTATGGTAGCATTGAAAGTTATGTTCGAACGAAATGTTTGAACGCTTATCACGATTCACTAAACCGATTTTGATGGAACTACATTTAAATTGTTGAAGCGTTGTTCTATTTACAGCGTGTGTCATCACAATGCTATTATTAAGAGCAGAGTAGTAAGAAGAAAAAAGAACTGTTCAAGCGTATCGGACACGCATCAACTGAAAGTTCCGTAGCTGTACTACAAGCAATATGGATAGTAATTACCAATCACATAAAAAGTTTTTAGGTAACTGAAAATTGCGTAAGTATATCTTGTTCAAAACATTTTTCGTTAAAATTTTATGTCACACTTTCGAAAAGTAGTCACTAAAAAATCTTCATTGTTCAAAGTTCTGTCTGATGATACTACAAGCGACGGGGAGTAAAAAGCGTAAAGCTTTTTTTTATCGCTCAATTCAATGTATGGACGACTACCCCTAAATAATAACAATAATAATAATAATAATATCTGCGACATCCCACAGAGCGCCATCTAGTCCCAAAGTAAGTATATATACTTAAATATTCTTTTTTTTAATAATGTATACATATATAGATACTTTTACACCCAGACACTATATTTATATTTTTATAAATAATTTAGTTTTCCTAATTCCCCAACATCGAATTGTATGGCGGTTCATATAATCTATCTGAACGTGAAGTTTTATCAGGATTGGTGGAAATATGGTGGAGATATTCAGACTTGTGACAGACAGGCTGACATGCAAGATGAAGTCATAAGGATTCCAGTTTTGCCAATTGGCTACGGAACTGTAAAAATATATTAGACGAACGAATCTAGCACATTATATACGTAAATATGTGAAACGTTTTGATGTTCTTTTCTCAGTCTTGATTTATTTTGATAACATTTTTATAAATTGTAAAATTAATCCGAATAAATCTAATTCGTAGTGACACCCCTAACTAATATACAATTGGCACGTGGCTGAATAAATTGAATGATATTATCCAAAGCTCAACGTTGGCAAACAATTGAGTTTCCCACGTTTAGTATATGGTTTTCCTAACCACAAAAATAAACAATCATTTTCTGTTTACATTTAATAACGTGAACCAAAAAGTTGACATCAACAGAAGCTCATTAATCATATCGACCCCAGACAAGCATTAGCGTATTATGTCTAAAACAGAAGTGTCACTCACTACACACAGCGATCTCGCGAATTTCGGATTTTCAATAATCCTTGAAAATATACCTACTGAAATTTTTTTATATTTGATTTTTAAAGGGTACCAACGGGAACTCTATTACTAAGCCTCCGTTATCTGTATCGTCGGAACCGTAATAGTTAGACACTTGAAATTTTCACAGAGTGTGAATTATTATGGTCGTTATAAAAGCAAACAATAAAAATAAAATAAAACTAAAAATTAAAGAAAACCCCTATACAAGAAAAGTGTTTTTTTCGACGTTTTTGGTGATTCCTAATAGTGCGATTATTGCTAATATTTGAAATTTACTTGGAGTGTGTAGCTACCAACTAATATGGCCGCCATAACAACATAAAACTAAAATAAAGTTAAAAATTAGAGAGGGAAAAATTAAAGATTAAAAGTCCCCATACAAGAAAAGCGTTTAAAAATAAACTACGTTGGTACGGAAACCATTGCGCGTTTTTTGGAGTTCTTTAAATCAAAAGAAAGACCGTTATTAGGTATGGCAAAATTTTGCTGGACGTATATTTGTTTGTGTGACGAAGTCAGAACGATATTAACTTCTAAAAATCTTAACCTATCAAAGCTATGAATTTCAACTCCTGAAGACTTACGAAGTAGGTTCGTAAAATAAAAAATTAAGGATGTGCGTGAATCTGTTTTTTATAATTTAGTCATACTAAGGATTACTATTAATAAGATATAAGTAGTTACATTTCAAAAGTTATCAAGTCCATTTTCAGCATAATTTGTATTATTCTTTCAAAAGACCGAAAGTTTTTCTATATGAATAAATAAACTAGTTTAAGCCCTCTCTGACATAAACGCTACTAAAATTCAAAATTAAATTCAAATTCAATTAAGTTCTACTTTAACTTAAGATATCAAATCACTCCAGCCCATATGAGGTAATCAGATCTTTTCAATTATTCAACATGGAAATTCAAGTTGCGCCTGGAACTTTGTGAGTTTCACTGTGTCAGCGCCGTATTATTATTTTGATATGATTTTTTTTTGAAAAATAATAAGCTAAATATCGTTTGTTTCCAATACACTACTAGAAAAAGAATAACATAAAAAAAATCCCGTGAATATAAACATTGTTTTAATCGTAATTGGCTAAATCAGAATCAAAAGTATGACAAAAAGCTTTGATTATTTATTTACATAGAGTAGATAAATTTGGCAGCAACGATTTGGTTTTAATAATCAGAAATGTCACTTCACAATATCGAAACTGTCAAACGCAATTTCGCGGGAGTGAAGGTTAGCGCGCGGGGACCTCGCTGACTGAAACCGAACTGAAACTCGCTACATCGCAAACGGTTACACCAGCTAGCTAAAGTGTGAGTGGTTAGACGATAAGCACAGAAGAGGGCTTCTGATCAATTCATACTTTTAAGTTTATTTATATTCATACAATAAAGCAGAAAGGTTTGATTTTTTGTCTGTTACGGATGAACTCAAAAACTATTAAATTGATTTCAAAAAATGTTTACGTGCAACCGTTGACGCCGTTTGTATGGAAATTTGCCAGTATACGCTCCACTTAATCGGTCTTGAAATCTGACGATTCATATCATGAACTTCTGAAGCTTTTAACGTAACTAAATGAGAATTATTTTTCTTCTTCGCGTTTCTCCTGTGTAACCAGCGAAGAAACTCGTCCAATCTAAGAAACGAGATACTCGTTTAATTACAAGTAACAACTCATACAAATCTCGAGTTTCCTAAAATGTTTCAAAGCAAACATGTTCCGGAGAGAAAATAGGCGAGTAGGTACACAATTTTCGATTAGTTTACAACAAAAACGGTTCGGGTCAAATTTATTTTTAGGTAAATCTTAGCCACAACGGGGTATTACTACATCAAATATTCCGAAAGTAACCAACCCATTACGAAAATGAGAAACTGCGAAGAACGCCTCGAGCAAACGGGAAACCCTATTTCGTATGACGCTAACGTAAACGGTTGCGTTCGCTGTTTACAAATTGTAATATTAAAGACGTTTTATAACAAACTCTAGGCGAATGAAGGATTGGATTGTTGTTTGTGTACGCATGTGTATAATACATCCAGCAATAAAATTAAACAAAAAGAAAAAGAAATTACGTTGTTCGGAAGCATTACAATAATAGTAATAAAACCTGGGATATCCCACACAGCGCCATCTAGTCCCAAACTAAGCAAAGCTTGTATTATAATTATATAATAATTGTCCCAGGCGGGAATCGAAGTCACGACCCTTGGCTTCGTAGTTAGGGTCTCCAACCACTCGGCCAATCGTATAGTCCAAGAAAAAGAAATTTCATTCTTCAGAAGCATAATCTAAATCCATTTAATCTATTTAATGTAAAATTGCTACAGAAAACAAGGAAATCCATCATGCTATTATAAAGGCGAAATAATGGTTAACAGGGGCAAGGCAGTGACAGAGCATAAAATTAGCATTTCTTTAAAATGAGAACAAATAAATTCGTAACAATAAACAAGCATTCTAGTAATTACTTATAAACTTAACATCTTCGCATTATATTAACTTACAACTGTTTTTCATTGGACCGGGTGGACCGGGGACCACACGAATAATTATGACGATCTGAGGTTTATTAAGGGTTGTCACGTGGATTAAATTGTGTTTATAAATACACATTTCTTTCTTATATAAGTAAATTAACAATTTCTTCAGTCTTTATTGTACTTTCAAATAGTAGCAACAGTTTATTTCAATAGAAATGAATTATTCGCAAACTCTACCTTTTTTAAAAATTATTTATCTTTTTTGACTGTAATATGAGTTTCACATGTAACAGTAATAAAAGTGGACAACTACACAAAAAAATCTAATAATGAAAAGTTATAAAATCAAAAAGAATTTTTTTATTATTTTTATTTCGTATGATAGTAGTACTTTAAAGCACATGTAGTCTTTGAAAAAAAGTTTGTGACTTTGTAATGTAATAATAGTAATAATGTGAGGTAATTCAAGACCTAGAAGCTAAGTATATGTCACAAAGGCAGGACACAATAAAAAAAAATTAAAAATTAATGTAATAATCATAGTGTTACAATTATAAACGTAATTTTTATATACTTTTGTGTAGCATTTGTTTTTACCCCACCTAAACCCTAGTTTTCTGGTGTATAAGTTGCCGGTTTGTAGATGAAACAGCTCACTGCTACCGTCCTCAGACCGTAGCAGCAATCTCATTGTACGCAACCGCCTTTACACTCGTTAATTTGGCTCCCGTTCCATTTGTAATTGAAAATGATACTGGGTTTTCTAAGTAAAGCGCGGTTCATTACGAACTCTGTGTATATCATCCTAAGATATCATCATGTTAGTTATGGTATTGCCATGGTTACGGTTATGGATTAAAAGAGCATTAAAAAATCAGGCTATGAAGACCACCACGTTGTGAAAAAAAGAACAAAAAGGAACACATATTCGCATCGCGACTGTCAAATAGTACTTAGTTTATATTTCGTCACAATATACGATACTGTAACAATAGACAGAATCCGATTTGCACTTAACTGTTTTACACATGTAAAAATGTATTCAATTTGTGAATATTTACTTTATCAAATAAATCTTTGCAAATACTTAGTAATAAAATTAAGTATTTCCAGTTGAATAAACAACCACGCGTATATTTTTCTTTGAATCATTCGTACACATAAAGCACAGCTTCATCATAATGTGATTACATACTATTACAAAAAAATAATTTTAATTATAAATTCACTTAAAAAACAAAACATTGACACCCCTTGCACGTGAATCCATCCGGTGAGGATTACGTACACATAGGCGTACTAGTAGCTCGTGTGCAGTAGTGTACCGATTTTGACGCTATTGTATGAAGATCGCTTCTGTACCTACGGTCGGCAGCGCACCGTCATTTAATTATTCTGTGTGGGCACTGAACTTGTATTAAAAAAAACACTCTATTACATCCATAAAATTTCAATCATCATCATCATTATCAGCCCGTGTCTCTCCACTGCAGGATATAGGCCTCTCCCAAGGCTCGCCACCACACACGGTCCTCCGCCTTTCACATCCAACTACCCCCGGTATGGCGCTTCAGGTCATCTGTCCACCTGGCTGGGGGGCGTCCAACGCTTCGCTTTCCGGTACGTGGCCTCCATTAGAGAACTCGTCTACCCCATCGGTTATCAGTTCTACGGCAAATATGACCGGCCCATTGCCACTTCAGCCTGCTGATCGCTTCGGCTATGTCGACAACTTTAGTTCTTTGACGGATTTCAGTGTTTCTGATTTTATCCATCAAAGAAACACCGAGCATAGCCCGCTCCATAGCACGCTGAGCGACTTAAAATTTCAATACCAGCATCAAAAAGAAAGCATTTATCTGTGTGTGATGGACACTTAGTAATTCGTGTATTTTAAGTTAACGATAATATTCAAATGTGTTTTTATGTGGGAAAAGTGTTAATTTGATTATTTTTATATTTTTGAATCTATAAAGTTCATGGTATACACTAAGTAAATTTTTTGCGATATAAACGAGGGGTGGATTATTGGATTAGTTTTATTCTTTATTATTATTATTTTGGTGTATTATGTCCCACGACCAGGTTTATACGTATCTATACAATTAATATTTTGATACACGTTAAAAGGTTAAGTTGATTTTTATTTCATTTATTTTTATATCTTATTTGAATTTCAGTCCAATATAAAGATAATCAAAATATAATTTTGCTGTGATTTTTTTTTAATTTATTGTACATTTGGGGGATATAGCTACATCATAAAATAGCACATTTTATCAGTTCATATTCCTCTTAGCTTATCAGGAATAAAAGACATTAAACATGTCTTTTCGAATAAATCCTGAATGGAGTCACAAAATATTCATTACGGACGGATCCTAGATTATCTGCTATAAAACAACCTTATGCCGGCGACCGTAGATCCTTTTTACGTCAGATAGGTATTTAATATTACAGAAGCCAGAAAAAAGCCCTCCAACTAGTTAACAATGCACCCCGAATTACAAACGTTTCTGTAATCGGGGAAGTTCGGAACAATGAAAGGATGTCTCCTTAATCCAAGTAAATTCTTTTTTAAAATTTAATTTACTGTATATACATTTACAAAAAAGGAACAAAACCAGTATATATAACTTAAACTGTATATATTTTTTTCCATTTTTATTTTTACTGAAATACTTTTGCTTGAAAAATAGCGCAATGAGGTTGATATAAATACGATATATATACCAAGTTTTCTATACGTTTCTAGTATTCTACTACTATACCAAGTTACGCCTATCCGAATGTTTACTTCGAGTGTTCGCTGTATTAGATATAACACAATCTGTTAGACCTTCCATGTAATGTGCGAGTGGGTACATCACTGCCTTACTATATAAGTACAGTCAGATTAAACAGTATTTATTATACTTGGTTAACTTTTGATATTGAGTATTAAAATAGATAAACAATGCGAAGCACATGCTACCTTGCTCCCTTCCTCCCATACTCTTTAGACATAGTTGTCGAGAATTCGGGAAGACGACTATCCAAATTACAATTTCAAATTCATTAAGACTAGCGGCTCACCCCGACTTTGCCCGGGTTGAACAATTATCTATTTTGATAATTCGAATTTTCGCGAAAACCCTAGGATATTGCAAAAACACAGATAATTAGACAATGGTGAAAACATTTCTCAATCTTACTGGAAAAGTTAGGGTTTTTACAAAAACACTAGTCGCTATAGTAATACTGTGAAACAAAACGTTAGCTATTATGAAATAAGAACGATGATTGGCTAGTCGGAGCGCCGAAATCGAGACCTCCTCTGATTGGTTGACGTTTTAAATATCAATCATTCACGCACGTTGTTTTGTGTATGTTTTTGAGAGCAACTCAGCAGTCTTTTGTTTTAAATGTGATTAAAAGTGTGTAAAAGTTTCTACAAATCGATATTGTAATTATCTACCTATCATTAATACTTCAAAGCTCACAAGGTAAAACTAGGAACCAATGAAAATAAGCTTTGGTTAGTAAGCAAGAATCTAGCCAATCAGAGTTAAGGATATTCAATGTCACTAGAGCGACTCGCGTTTTTGCAAAAACCCTATTTTTTCCAGTAAGATTTGGAAATGTTTTCGCCACTGTCTAATTATCCATGTCTTCGCAATATAGGTTTTCACAAAAATTTGAACTATGAAATCATCCTACGACATATACACAAAATAGATAATTGTTCAACCTGGGCAAAGTCGGGGTGGGTCGTTAGTCTTAATGAATTTGAAATTGTAATTTGGATAGTCGTCTTTCCGAATTCTCTACAAGTATGTCTATATCCATGTGATGTATCTTTCCTCTCTTTTATCTTTCCTCGTCTCTCCACATACCTACACACAAACTCACAGAATTAGCACTCTCTTTATAATATTAGTATAGATATCTATAGATTAATATAGATATTGTAGATTGTCAACCATTGACCCGGATTAATATTGTGTGATAAACACCGCGTTGTTTTATTCATGGAAGTCCTATTGTTACTTATCGTTTCGCGAAAACTGCATAATAATACTATATTATATACGGATGATCGGTTGGCCAAGTGATTAGAGACCCTACTTGCGGAGCCAAGGGTCGCGTGTTCGAATCCCGCCCGGGACAAATATTTGTGTACGTGGACATGTCTATTTGTTCCGTGCCTAAGTGTAAAGAAATTATATCTATATTATGTAAATATTACAAAGATTATTTAAGTATTTATATCTGTTGCCTGGTAGCCTTAGCACAAGCTTTGCTTAGTTTGGAACTAGATGGCGCTGTGTGGGATGTCCAAAGTATTATTATTCTATTTAAAAAAAAGAATTGTTTCTTAGAAAACTTAATTTGCCTGTCGTCGGACCTTGACTACTTGGGATTTTGTCAAATACGACAGTCCTTGACAGAAATTTGACAGTAATAATATATTTGTTTGGGACTGTCAAATACGATCGTTTTTTAATTGCAAATGTTCTCTTAGAGATTTTGCCGAGAAAAGTGTAAATGGAATTGTCATCGTGTGATCAAAGATTGCAATTCCGCCGTGTTTTCGATCCCGCAAGACATTTATGGTGCCAATACTGGGGGATCCCACAAAGGTTTTAAAAGATGTGTGAAATGCAATAAATCAAATGTATATATTATTAATTAACATTTTAAATGATTTAAGAATTTGGTATTCTGTTTTATTTTATTTATATCAATTTGTTTATATATATTTAAATATTAACTATAGGTATACATATACAGGTGTAAATTTGAAAACGAGCATTTATTTGAGATAGTAATGCACTTGCAGTGAAATAAAATAAAAAAATGTTAAACGAAAATAATACTATTTTTAGGACGACAGTAATACAATAAAAACTTAACCTATTTGTGTATATATTTTTGTGCTATTATGTCGAAGCGACACCGTGTTAAAAGCTAATAAAAAATATGCATATTTTTATTTTGCTCAACATTTATGTATACTTAATCAGACGGTTGTCTTGGGCATATTATATTTTTAAAATAATCTAAGTACACGAATAAAACTGCTAATAATTGACGTTTGTGATATGGGCCTTGAAAATTTAAATACAGTACATTGGTGAGGTTTACTTTTAATTTCTAATGTTTCCCGAGCATTTGTGGAACGTACAAATCATTATAAAAAATTACGGTGTAACGACTCAAAGCCGACTTTTGTAAATTTTATTTACTTTTATATCCTCACCCTAGGCTTCAAAAGTGAGAACTTTGATTCTCGAATTAAACGGCCAGTATTATCCCTCTTTTGAATGAATTCAAAGCTCGGTGACTCTTATCTGAAAAGGCATCAAGACAGTTGATCACTAGAGCAGATGCACATTCCGTTAATTTCATTCTGACACGCACGAAGTACAAAGCGTTGCAGTGACGCGGTCACGACGTGGTCATCGCATATCTGGAGGACAAACATCTGTCGTGTCCTAGAATCGCAGAATATAATGAGCTCTATTGTTTTTTCTCTGACGAGGGAATTTTAAGATCGGTATTTAGAATCATATCGGTGACAAATAGATGATAATAATAATAATAAATTTAAATATTGTACATCAAAAAGTAATATAAAAAAAGGTATCTCAATAGCTAAGTTTGGTGCAAAGGACGTTCTTATCTTTAAAAGAATTTGAGAAATATTGGTTGGTTCGTGGTGTCCCAAATGATTAAATTAAGCATATATAAAATACCTATATATGTACCACTAATGTATATTAGTGCACTAGTTTTATTAATTTTTATATATCTATAATAATCAAAAATAAAAAATTAATATATAATAGCGCACACGGAAAACTTATTATAAACATTGGATATATAGCATACATCATACATGCCAAGAAATCATTCTATTAAATGCTGTTGTAGATTGTGCGCGTCTTATGGCTGTAGGCAATTCATTCCACAGACGAAGTTTATCAAAAATCTAAAGGAGTGTCTAGGCATCTTAAGTCCCAAGTTCTCGGATGATCTTCTACGTGCGTTGAATTTTTCACGACGGTTTATAATAATAAGCACCGACACTGGCTGCGTGACAATGAATTCCGTCGCGAGAGTAGTTTATAGTTTAAATGCATGCTCTTTCATTTGACTATATTTCGACAATAGTGCGACAAACTTGCAAAAAATATTAACGCAACGGAAACAAAATATGACTAGTTAAACGAAACCAATGTCACCAAACCAATAAATGCTTTCAACTCTTGTAATATTGTTTAATAGTATTCAGAATAACATCTTGAAGTAATTTTTTGTTAATCTACATAAAATTATCTGTGCTATGCCAGAATTAGAATTATGATTATTATTAGTTTTATAATATTAAATAACTATTAGATAAAACTTTGAAAATAAGTTCAGTTTAACATGGATTATGATCCAAAGCACCGACATAGAAAACGATTTCGTTTTTCAAGGAGAATAATCTACTTGCAGGAAAAATAGCGTGGAGTTGCGAATTCAAGGAAGGAATAATTTAATTACTGGTATGGAAATCGTGTAAAGAATTCCAAAAATTAGGTACAAATTTTCCAAAAACTATATCTGAATAATTGGAACGTGGTTTTAAAAAAAAATATCACGAACAATGTCTTTGTGTGGAGTTATTTCAGGCACGCTCGTTGCGAACGAATTCGTGCTTGATTCGAATCATAAAATTCGGCAAGAAGCAAGCTCTTACCGCATAACTAAAAAAAATCCAAAAATAGTTAATTTGTAGCTGTATCTTATAAATTATTAAATTAAATTTATTACGATCATTTTGTATTTTTAAATTTACGACATGCGTTTTCGTGCCATGCGGCGGTGAGCAGCGATTAATAAATTATATACCGTACAGAACCCTCAGGACGCTGAGACCGACTCGCGCTTGGTCGGTATTTCTTTTTCTACATGAATTTTTTTTTCTACATACCTAATACATACATAACAAAACAGGGGCGTTAAGTTAGATAATGTACGCATCACTAAAATTTTATCATAATTTTTATTGACAGTAAAATAATCCACAATGTCTGAAGAACAAGGTCTTCGACCAATGCGTTCTGCCTACAATGACGTACAGTGTCGAAACATGACCTCTCACGGCAGGACTGGTCCACAAATTTAAAGTACTCAGCGCGCTATGATGCGGGCTATGCTCAGTATTTCTTTGATGAATAAAATCAGGAACACTGAAATCCGTCGAAGTACCAAAGTCAGCAAGTCGAAGTGGCAATGTGCATGTCACATTTGCCGTAGAACCGATAACCGATGGGGTAGACGAGATCTTGAGTGGAGGCGTACCGGGCGTACACGTACCGGGAAGTGAAACGTTGGATGTCCCTCGGCCAGATGGACAGAAGACCTGGAGCATCTTAAGGGGGTAGTAGGATGCGAAAAGTGGAGGATCGGGTGTGGTGGCGGCGAGCCTAGGGAGAGGTCTATATCTTGCATTGTAGAGACACGGGCTGATGATGATGATTTAAATAATTGAAAAAATTTATTTATTTTCGTCTAGAATTATCCAAGGCCGCACGTAGAGTATTAACTCTGTAAAAGTATTTTTATTTAAAAAACAATTTTAATGGCAAAATTGAATTAATATCACCGGGTAAATGAAAGAGTCCTCATAATCGGTTTCTACGGGAATCATCCATTCTTCCTCTTCGTACGTAACTTTGCTGATGTGCCAATTAACCTTTAGCCCTCCATGACGGATATATCCCTCACGCACATTGTACGTTTTGGTTCAATATAGGAGATTCCTTAAATTATTTACTTTTACTTGATATTTCTATGACTATAACGAACCAAAAACAAAGTCGAGTTGGAATAGAAAATGAAATGCTAATGGAAAAAAAAAACAAAACGTGAGAGGCAACACTTTAATTATTAACCTGTGTATACATATATGTACTTGTAATAGATGAAAGACGAGAGTAGAAATAGAATAATAATAATAGCTGGGACAGCGTTATATAATCCCAAAGTATGCAAGTATTATGCTTGTGTTACGGGTTATTGATATACATACAAACTTAAATATTCTTAAACAATACTTAGATTAATATTGATTTGGACGCGGTACTGTGAGTGGAGCAAAGTAAATAAAAGTGCATAATTCATTCCAAATTGGTTATCCTTGTTTTACTTCCGATCCATACGAACCCCGAATAGGAAGTACGTAACAATATAGGTACTTTTCCACCTGGAGACGAAACAAATAGACTCGTTCATTCCATTCCACCAGCCCATTATGTCTCACTGCATTGACTTAGGCCTCCCCCAAGGTGAAAGGGCTTGAAGCTTAATCCACCACGCTGCTCTAGTGCGGGTTGGTGGACTCGTTCATGCACACAAATAAAATATCCCAGTTGGGAATCGATATCGCGACCCTTGGCTTCGCAGTTAATGTCTCTAACCACTACTCGGCCAATTCGGCAAACTCGGAAATTAAAGTTAAAGTTAAATTATTAATCGATAGTTACACATTCTTGATTTACCTATTCTCAGTTTGGCGTTTAAAAAGTTAAATATATCGACAATATAAAATCCTCTCAACTAAAATGATAAGAAATATGGGGTGTCAGACAGCAGCCCTTCTTAGTTTAGTCAGCATAATTGGCGACATCTCAGTCGGCGCCCGGTGTAAACGTGACAGGCGTGATTCATCATAGCAGCGACCGAGGGGGGCAGAATGCAAATTAACGTCGACGCAAATCTGTTTGTTTGTCAAACCGAAAATTATATAACGAAACGCGATACGATGTGTATTGGTATAATTTACATTTCATGGGAGTATATTTATTGAGATGACATTAAGAAATTTGGGATTTCGTGTCGGATGCGTCGTTATAAAGAGTTCTTTAGCCGTAAAATTTTAGGAAATTTAGTCGTTTTAACGTGATTGTTATAATTTTCACAAAGCCCTACGAACGGACGTAACGAAAAAACATTTCTTTTTAATGATTCCTCTAGAAAAAAGACATTTATTCGACTTTCTGTTCAGCCTAAACATGTGCCAAGTTTACTTTGTTACGTACTTCTTTTGGATTTTGAGTAGGGATGAAAATTAGTTTAATAATAACTTACAAAGAACAACAACAACTTAAACATTATAATAATAATACATGGGACTTCCCACACAGCGCCATCTAGTCCCAAAGTAAGCAAGTATTATGCTTGTGTTATGGGTTACTAGACAATTGATATACATACTTCAATATATTTTTTTTTAATGTAATATATATACATAATATACATATATCTTTTATAAAGACACCACATACATTAACAACCAAGACCCGGTACCAGTATCAATATTCATCATTTAAATACTGACCCGACCTGGGATTCGAACCCGGGACCTCCAGCTTCGTATGCAGGGTCGCTACTCACTTGACTAAGCGGTCGTTATGAAATTGCGATACTAGTATACCTGCTGTCCGAAGAAATTGATAATTCGACCACATACGACTGAGAATTACGCAAATCGCTTCGTTCCAGATAAACGCTATCTTATTCGGTGCGGAAAGTATGGCAGAGGCCGCCTCCATAATCCCCTAAGGGCGTACACCGCGCTATGGAATAGAGTGAAATTGAGTCCCCGCGCATGGCGTACGAAACCCTCGAGTCGCCACGGCATAGTAGTCCCGAAGCACTCGCACTTTGCCCGTTCTCGTGTCTTTGTATTGAGTACCACAAATACCTACTTATAGAATCAGTATGCAATCCTAGATTTATTCCGACTATATTAAAAAAAAAAATTAAGTATATATATCAGTTTTCTGGTACCCATAACACAAGCTTTGCTTAGCTTGGGACTATATGGCACTGTGTGCGATGTCCGGGGTATTATTATTATTATAAATGGAGCCATCGTAATACCACGTAATATATAGAATAAATTATGTAAAAATTTTGTGCAGTCAATAATTATGGTGAAATTGATATTTAGCGATGGATGCAATCGAATAATTAGTGGAAAATCAAAAGCTTAGAAACGTTAGCCCACGCTTATCTCTGGAATTTGGTTTTATCATCTATAAATCATTTTTTATAATCACCCAAAAATAGGATTCTCCAGTACACCGCCTTATTATACAGGTTGGAATAAGATAGCAGGGCATCCTGCTATATACGAAATATGCTCATCAAGTTCAACATTTGTTTTCAGACCCATCTTTTGACCCGTTTTCAAGAAAACCGTCTCTAATTTTTTTAACCGTTTTAACTCATACAGATATCAAATAAATAGTTATGTCTAAGGCATCTAATACACGACGTTTTCATAGTCGATACATAGAACGCCCACGTAGTCACATTCTCGCGCGGTACTGCGCCTTAGGGTTGGCAAAAAATACAACACGTTTCTTTAAATTTTTTTTTTTCATATTTTCAATTTAATTGTTGACATTTCCTAAAAAAACTTTAAAGCGTTGCGTTGACGTGAAAAAATTTGGTTGTCTTTATAACACAAAAACATGCTTAGCCCGAAAGAGCGAAATATATATCTTTAGTCACATAAATAATACTGGATAGGTATTTTATCCTTAAAACTGGCGGCAATAATTATAACTGGGATTGTATTACGGCCGTTTTTTGTGGTCGGTTTGTATAATGAATAATGATGCCCAATCTAGTAGCGACAATAATGAATATATCCGTGTCCATCACCTTACTTTAATCCTCTTTGGAATTGGTTGACTCAGTTTTCAAATAGAAATTTTATTCCAATTGTTTCTTTATTTTGCAGATTCTTAAGACCAATATCAGCGTGGCAACCATAATGTATCTAGTGGATTTCAAAATATAGAATACTATATCCCATCAAATCGTTTTGAACATTATGTACCAGAAATTGAGTACAATTTTCAAACAGCGATAAACTTTAAGCTGACTTGCAATATGCATTTAAGAAGCACCAAGCAAGAGAATGTGATGAGTTTAAGGGGGTGTCACTTAAAATGTTAAATTATGCAAATCGGAGGAGCCGAGCTCGGGACTGGTTAACTGCACCTTAAGTACATCTTAGTATGAGGCGGGTAAATGAATAACTTCTGTTCTCTCGGTTCGTTTTCATGAATTAATAATTGTGAATTTAAATTATGTGTTTAACAATTTAATGTATACAAATTCATTTAAAATTGTTATAACGAAGTTTAGAATGTGTTTTATCGCTGTCGAGGTAGTTCTGAATATACTAATCGACGTACCATAACCGTTCATAGTTGATATTGTGTACGAAAAATTAGATTGTATAATTATTATTTATTTATTAATAATAATAATAAACTACTTAAGACAGCGACTACTTAACAAGTTTTTGTAAAACACCCAAAAAATACCATGTTGCAGTAACATTCAAAAGGTTACAGGTGATGTTCAAGGCGCCAGAGAAATAAACAAGTATGAGGCACCGGAGACCATCATGACGACAATGTGTTAAATAAGGCAATCGTATAACAACATGTTTTGAATTGAATTAATATATTTGATTGGTTAAGGGCATTACTTAGGTTGTTACTGATTTTAAAAAGCTTTATTGCGATTGGCTATTATTGTAGCCATACGAAAGCATCTGACATTATATGATGACGGATAACGTTTTGTAATATCTCGTTCGTAGACGAAAATTCGTAATATTGAAAATGAAATAATAAAAATCTGTGTTTTTGTTAATATAAACCGAAAATACCTGATACTATTCGATAAATATCGTATTCATATTATTTAATAATTGACAATGCCAATAAAGTCAAACATCCTATTCTTGATACGTGTTTACTGCTGTTGACTAATCTTTTGCGATAGAGAAAAGTCAATATTTAAAATTAAGTATTATTTTAATTGGCAATTACTTTATCCACATACCTACAGCGTTCAAAAGATTTATGACGCAAATGAATTACCGAGATAAAAAACAGTTGGGTTATTATACCGTAATTCAAACTTACAGAGCATGTAGAGCTTACTGAACTAAACAAAAAGTTGCAAATGACTAGATGGCGCAAACTAACGGTTACTGCGAAAAAAATTAAGTTTAATTTTTTTTAAACGTTTAGTTTAGTAAGTTCTACACCTTTTATGAGTTTGGGCGACCAAACAGCCGAACACCAGGTAATGTGTAATTTTATATAACAACCAATTAACTACATATTTCGTAAGAATAAGCTCCACTGATATTATCAACCAATGGTGGATCAAGCTCCAAGCTCCCTCATCCAGATTAAAAGTCTAACGCTGATGGTATGGTAATATTATCATTAAAAACATCTACCAATTCATTAATACTTTGAATATGAAATAAATCATATTCGGCTTTTAACACCTTATCCTAAGAAACGTGCCTTTTAAACTTACCTTATTCCGAAGTCGAGATTCCGAAAGCTCAAAGAAAGCTTCCTAGGAGCACCCCTAACCATTTCGATATCTTCAACATCACATCAGAATATAAATTGAGTTTTTGTTATATCTGAATAGGTACGAGAGACGCATAATGGAATTATTTATTTTCAAAACGATATTGGATAAATTGTATTAGGGTATCATTTCACTTCCGATGTTATATTTAAGAGAGATAAATCAGAAAAATTACGTAATTTCGACGACTTTTTAAGATTTCTTTAAAGATAATATTTTTATAAGCAGATATGCCAAGCGTATTATCTGCAGACATTCAACGTTAAGAGGGGTTGTTTGTAGTGGCAAAATCCCATACAAACGGGGTTAACGGTTGCACCCCTTTAAACCTTAACCGATTGGCGCAAAAAAAAATATTATACCGATCAGCCAATACTAGGTTCATACGTTTTTAATATTTTAAATATTTTGATACATTATTAATAAAAACCTTAAATGCGCGGGGTTCTTTTTAATTGGGCTGTTTTTAATTTTTATATGTTAAGAAAATGTAAATAGTTTAGAAACATTTAACTACTTCGAAAAAAACCCCGCGCAATTAATTTTATTTTTTCTTATGATGTAGTAAAACGTATGAACCTAGTTTTTGTTGATTTGAATACCACATGATTTTTTTGCGCCAATCGGTTAAGGTTTAATAGGATGCAACCACTAACGCTAACGAAAATTTGCCCGTACACATTCGTCTTAACATCCATTATAGAGTCGACACCTAAATGTTCCATTGAACCTATCCTGGTATCCTATAAAATATTTCAGCAACCGTTAAAAGACCGTTTTTATTTAATGATGTAAACATATAGCTATATTTAAATATTTTATCGCTTTATTAGGATGTGTGTTCGAACATTATTACGAATAAAACACATTAATAGCCGTGTATAACTAACTATCACTGACTCCGTGTCTCGGAGAGCATGTTAAGCAGTCGGGCCCGGTTGCTGTCAATAGATGGCGGTCGTTACAATCCACCAACCCGCACTAGAGCAGCGTGGTGGAAATAAACTCTAAGCCCCCTCGCCCTGGGCGGAGGCCTAAGCCCCTGGAGTGCGGTATAATGGGCTGACGGAATGGAATAGCCGTTTAGTAAGATTACACGGGGTCACCAAAAAAATGGTCAATCACATTACAGTACCCGGCCGCAAACAAGTTCTAAAAAGCGACTAAGTAATAACAACTTTAAAAATAAAATTATAAGTAAACTTGTCATTTTTTATTTAATTACAATAATGTCAAACAATTTAGTTTTGTAATTTAATAAAAAGAAAACGATAAGAATACCTATAGTTTTATTTTTAAATTTCTTTTTACTTAGCCGCTTTCTAGAACTCGTGTGCATCACTTACGGCCGGGCACTGTGCAAATAATAAAGTAACCAATAAATGAAGTCAACTTTTGTGTTGCCGGAGCAGAATACTAGTTTAACAGTATTAATTTTATAATTTCTCACCATTGTCAATATTTATTAATACGTGAAGAAAAAAACTTTGGAAACCTTTTTAATTATGTTGCGCGCACTGAGGAGTGTGAGATTTAGCATAGTTAAAGTGTATGTGGAGTAGGAGTGCAGAAGGCTAAAATCTACATACAAGATGAGTTTTTGAGATGGGAGTGTATGGCCAAATCCTAAACTATGAGAAATAGCGATAAGTGTTCAAAGGACTCATGGCTGGATTTTAGAGGAAACAAAAACTGCATATTCACATTTTTGAAAAATCTGTTACTTCAACAGGGAATCAAACCACTTGATTTAATAACCTGTATGTCAATAAACGAAAATTTTGTATCATTTTAAAAGCATATTGCGGATGCGGAAGAGTGTGAGATTTGGCATAGTTAAAGTTTACATAGAAAAGGAGTGGCAAAAGCTAATTGATTGCTTTTGCCTAATTAAAATTAGTGGTTTCAAAAAATTGAGTATTGTCGAAAGTCGACCATTGGGCGCCCACTAGCTTAAATAAAAGCACTAGTCGCAGATAAATGTCGTGTTTTTGTGTGATGAAATATTTATCCCATCAAAAACAATACTTGTCAAAAAAACCAAGTCTCGCAACTCAGTTGTTTTTGCGGTAAAAAGTTGTGAGATCCATGTAATACCAAGTCGGTTATTAATTTATTCAGTCTCTACTTAAGCGACTTTCTGTCTTAATACGTCCAGTCTCTAAGACCACGATCGTGGTCCATAACAATTGAAAATCAATTGTGTCTGGAATCTCCGTACTCGAAGCATTAAGTTGTTACGTAATAATTAACAGCATCTTATAGTGACGCATATCAATATTAAAATTCTTTAATGTTTTATATTTAATGTTTTGTATTGTTTTTGATGGGATCCCATTTTTTGCTCGATTTGGCAGGGGCACCACCATGCGCCTATATTTATATGGGACTAGCTTAAACCCGCGGCTTCGCACGCAATATAATAATAACTGCCGTAATAAAACATCGTTACGAATAAAGCCAATATTGAAAAATTTAACTGAAGACTTGGCTGTATGGGCTTAATTTTCTTTGCGGTCTTTTCTAGATTTTTTAGTTTTTCCTTGATTCATACACCAAACACTACTTATATTCCAAATTTGAAGCTTCTAGGTCTGCTAGAAGTGCCTTAGAATTTTGATGATCGGTGAGTCAGTGAGTGACAAAATTAAGAAATTTGACCCGTTATAATTTCTTAAAAATACTGGTTCAAATTGAATGAAAACGTGTAATATGCTTATATAATATGCCTGCATCGTTACTGAAAATTTCAGTCTTCTAGTTTTATCCACAACGAAGTTACAGGGGGTCGAAAATGGTCTGAATTGCTTCGAGAAAAGGATGGTACGGCCGTGACGCTTTTTTGCTCGACTTGGTGGGGGCACGGCCGTGCCCCCAGATGAAACGATTAGTTTGTTTGTCACTCGAAAACTCATCATTAATAAAATATAAAGCAATCGATGAAGGTTATAGGCACCTGTTAGAAGATATAATTTATAATTTAATTCGATAGAGTTTAGTATGTTATTTTTCCATCAGCCCTTTTTATACCCCACTGCAGGCAGTCCTCTTAAGATGAGGGGGCTTAGAGCATAAATCCACCACGCTGTTCCAATGCGGGTTGACGGATTGTAACGACCGCCATCTATTGACAGCGACCGGGACCGACTGCTTGCTCTCCGAAGCACGGAGTCAGTCAAAGTCATTGGCATATGCCCGGATTCGAACCACGACCACATGGCCTTATAGATTTTTAAAACAGGTTCGCTGCGCTTTGGCTATCACGACATATGCTATTTTTAACTTCATAAATTAAGACAGCAACCTTAGTCTGGACTGGCGTTAATAATACGTCATTTTAATATCAGCTTTGAGGGAACTTCTTTAGAGTTATTTGAAAAACTTGATATAATCAAGAACTTTATTGAGCAGGGCTGTCAGATTGTATAATAGGATAGAAGATACCATTGCAAATAGATAACAGAAATATACTTTGAATCACAATATTGTAAGTCACAGACAATCGAAATATTTTAAATATCATTAAGTTATTAACAAATGTTTGCCTACCCAAAGATCGCAAAATGCAAACAAAGAATAAGGTTGTAAACACATTGTTAATGCACACGACAAACATGTAACTACCTATTCAAACTAGTCCACTGACAAATATTTACACAGTTTATCAAGTCATTTTGATGACTGTATATTTGGTTTTATTCATTATTAAGCTACCTAATAACGAAAATAACCTATGCTTATGCTATACCTAGCTGGTGTACCTACTCGTTTGGCGAGATGGCGAGTTTCAGTCCGGTTTCAATCCGCGAGATCTTTGTGCGCCAGCGTTCACCACCGCGAAATTATTAAACGACTATTAAAACCATTAAAACCAAACACTGCTGTCAAATTTATTTACTCTATGCCTATACTTCTTCTTCTTCTTAATTATGGCGTTTAAAGCTAAATTTAAATTTAAGTTTCAATTAAGAACCAGTATACCGATTATGATGAAACTTTCACATTCAAATAGATATGTCAATTGGTGAAAATTATTTGCCATCGATAATGCTGACGGTACTGTGTGGTGCCGCGTCGCTGCAGTCCCGGCGCGTTTGAATGCTTTCATAGTACTTAAATATGAAAACTTTAGATTATGGAAGTTTTCGAAAACAAGGAAACGGTCGATTATAATGGAATCGAAATGTTATGATGATTATATCAATTAATTTGAGAAAAAAAGTTAGACTTAAAGCTTAACTTAGAAAAATTATTAACTAATTAATTGTATCCGCACGTGTCGTCAACGAAACGTAAACAAAATGATTGTATCATCCTGCACTGCAAGTGAAAAAGCAAAAATGGCTTACGATGAGATAGCTAATCACTTCTATGCATACCTATCATTATGATTGCGTCGCGCAATGTGGCGTCTGCATTCAAATTTATAACTGACGCCAAAATATGTTGAAGTCGTGAACTTATCAGAGTGCCTAATGTGGGCACAGGCACGCTGCACTTTAAAATATATTCGATGCCAGCGCGGTCAATGACGTCACATATGTTGAGATGAGTTACAGCATGGAATGATGAGTTTTGCGATAGCGCACTCCATAATATTCACGACGTCAGCGCGATCTGTGACGTCACGAGTGTTGACATAAGTTATATTCTCGAAATACACAGCAGCGTAGTGTGTATCTAGCTAACTTATATTATTCCAATTTCTATGGATATTTAGTACTTTACTGTGACCCAGGGAAAAAGGCTGCGATAGTACAAACCATCTAACAAACAGACATTCGTGTTTGTCAAACTTATTACATATAATAAGGAAACTAATACAAAATACAAGAAACGTGATATCACATACATACATCTACATTCAAGACTAGCACAAAAGAACCATAAAAACCACCCTTACAGACGCTTGCGTATATCTAAATGCATTCAACCACCCTCTTCGCGCTAGAGGCTCGTACCCCATCTTTGCTTAGGACTTGACTTATTGTGAGGGACCCCGTAAGTGGGGACTTAAGGGAACTACAAAACGAGGGTTCGAATTTATCGGCTCGCGCGTATTTATGCCGCGCTCGCCGCTACAGATGAGTGCCGGGCTTATGTCGCGTGCTACGAGCGATAGGTACTTGTGTCTGGAAATATCTTAATATTCATACCCTACTGCGACTTATATTGCAATCTCAAGAATCGAAAAATGAACGTAGGCATTTCATTAAATATGGCAGAAGGCTTGTAGAGTCGTCAGTAAATCCGAATTTTGTATCGAAATTCGCATGTTTTTCACAAGCGTCAGATGCAATCGACTGATAGTAGTTTCATAATATCGACTGCAAAGGTTTTCCTAGTCATACAGCAAGTTTTTTATGTGATATATCACGTGACACGCCTAAGATGTTTATTTATTTTTTTATTTTTTAAATTTGCCCTCAAAATTGAGAATTCGTTTATCACTTAGGTCAATTAGGTTTAGGTTAGGTTAGTAAATTTAAGTGAACCTGTATATCTGATGTTCTACTGAATGTAGTCCAAACTTATAGACCATATAGTTGACGGCCGCTTAGCCTAATGCGTAGCGACCCCGCCTACGAAGCTGGAGGTCCCGGGTTCGAATCCAGGGTCGGATCAGTATTTATATGATGAATATTAATACTGGTACCGGGTCTTGGTTGTTATATGTATGTGGCGTCTTCGCTTGGTACCCAAAACTTAAAAGAAAAAAAATAAAATGAAAAAAAAACAAATAAAACTTTTAACATGTTTTTTTCGGTAACCGATAATTTGCGCTATCTGCTCACTTGAAACTTTTTATCTAGTTTAAGCTCTACACACTTTATAAGTTTGGAATGCGTTCAGCCGTATATTATATATGGGGTGTTCGGCTAAACGTAGTTCAACTTTAAACATGTTTTTCTTGGGAACCGTTCGTTTGCGCCATCTGCTCACTTGAACTTATTGTTTAGTTTGGTAAGCTCTACATGCTCTATAAGTTTGTAGTAGGTACGTTCACTCGAATACCTGGTATGTATTTTATTATTTTTTGAAATTACATTTTGGATTCAGTAATTTCGCAAAAGACCTAAGCGGGGCCACGTGTAGGCAACTATACACAACTACTAGATACGTGCAATAGACACATCCGATCGTATCTGTAGGCACGCGGGCCACGCCTACATGACATTTCGTACTAATTCCAATTTCTGTGGATCCAACGTAAATCCAAATGGAAATTGTAATAAAATTCTCAGGCAATTTCGGTATACATTTAATGCGAAAGGTGGCAACCCTGCGGTCATCAATTACGCACGATGACTGCCCGGGTATCATTTGTCGGGTATACGCGACACGTTGAATATGAAAGGGTTATTAATTGTTATAAAACGTCGCACGTCCTCGTCGGCCGTGTAGTCACGAGTCAGAAGCTGTCACGGTATGCCCCGACTAGAATAAAGATTATTATAGTATAATTATTGTAAACTCTGTCGCTTGTAAACGGTTGCAATCAACAACGACTACTGTTCGCCAAATACTAGTTTATATAAGACAAAAAGATTTTTCTGATATATGAAGTAAAAATTGTGCGCGATTTGATCCTTTGCCATTTCTCATAACATGTCGGGTTCGCACGACAGTTTGACCACGAATTTATGATGACTATGATTGCTCCAAATGGGTATTTTTCACAAATTATGTAACAAGGTTCAAAAAAATTTGCATTTATAGAAATAGGTGTCCTCATTAAACAGACAAAATATGACTTTTCTGTTTTTTTAATAAGACATAAAAAAAGAAAACGTGAAACATTAATCGACGTCGACGGCCATACGAACATGACATATAGTTCCAATCAAACTTTATGGCGGATCGGAATACCACGCTTTACGCATGCTTGCGCAGGTTCAATCATATGTCCCTCGCTCCACTGCGTCCCGCTACACCTAAAACTGGTTACTGCGACGCGACTTGTGCCTATGTTCACATCCGCCATAAAGATTGATTGGAACTGTACAATACGTAGAACATCGTAGATACTATAATTAGTAGTAGTGACGTCATCAGCTATCAATTTTCAACAATCGATTATTCCTTAGAAATCATAGAGTAAATAAATTTGACAGCAGCGTTTGGTTTTAATAGAGTTATAAATGTCACTTCACAATATCGTCAAACGCCATTTCGTGGGGGTAAATACCGGCGCGCGGAGACCTCGCGGACTGAAACATGTCATCTTGCATCAGCTAGCTACAGTATGACTGGTTAGACGGTAAACGCAGAAGAGGGATTCTAGTCAATTCGTTTGTACTTTTATATTAAAAATCAATACCTAAAATTAAAAAGAAATTCTGGATTGATACAAGAAAAATATCTTATAAATTGATTATAAAAGTCTTAAGCGACCGTTTCAATATCGTTAGGTGCACTTCCTGGACTTCGATTATCTAAACTTCCGCGATCACAAGTTTTCATCCGAAAACACCGTCAAAGAAAACCCGCGACGACCTAGTTTTCTATACAGCGCCGGAACGTTTTGAACCTTCAATTATATAAAACGAGTTTGACAACTAGCGAGGGTTAAATTTAGGGAAGAAATAAACGAATTGACGCAAGTGTCATTACCGCAAAGAATTCTTCATAAAGTGCTAGTGTAGTAATTGTAGTGGAATAAGTAATAAGTAGTGTAATAATTGATTTTTTCCGCAATTTTTAAGTAAAGTTTAACTAATTTGTGTTTTTTTATTTATAGATCGTTATTTACGAATATATATAAATTCGAAAATTCTACAGTGTGACGTCACAAGTCGGAATTATAATTTTGGTCATCGCAGTTGAATATTAATAAAAAAAGAAAAAAACTGTTTCAGTCTCAGAACTGTCAATAGTCAGTGTCATCTGTCATTCCAGCCCATTTCCAGCCAAACTAGAGCCAAACCTGAGAGCCAAACAGTGAATGACAATTATAGATGACATTATTAGTATTGCCCATAGACATACATATGGTATTGACAGTTCTGAGACTGGCACTGTTTTTTTTTTTTTTTTTTTAATATTCAAAGGCGATAGCTAAAATTATTATAATTCCGGCCTGTGATGTCATCCCATAGGGATTTTCAAAATAATGTATAAACTTAAAAATACGTTTAGATCGTAATTTCTTGAAATTGCCTATTGTTTTAAAATATATATATACAACGGACTTTAGTTAATAATTTTTGGAATGGTCAATTGCGCGAATGTTATCCAACAATATTTATTTAAATTTCACTTTGCAATGAAAATAAAACCGTATTTGCAAACCTTAATGTGTACCCCGGCTCTGAAATGTTTTTATAAAGAAATAATATTAATACAGTATTCGCTTTATACGCGGCCGGTCACAGATATCAGAGTTATTAAGAGACGAGGTCATCTTTGCATACCGTTAATTGTTTTCACTGATATCCATTGACCGGACCAATGTAGAGTGTTTTACATTAAAACTATAACATGTAATAATAATAATAATAATAATACATGGGACTTCCCACACAGCGCCATTTAGTCCCAAAGTAAGCAAGTATTATGCTTGTGTTATGGGTTACTAGACAACTGATATACATACAACTGATATAATATAAATATTATTTATAATATATACATATATAAATTTGTTTTTTTATATATAACAACCAAGACCCGGTACCAATATCAATATTGATCATATTAATACTGACCCGACCTGGGATTCGAACCCGGGACCTCTAGCCCCGTAGGCAGGGTCGCTACCCACTAGGCTAAGCGGTCGTCAGTTTCTTATTGCTAAACATTTAAAGACGAAATTACGAAAACAAGGCAACGCGGTTCTGCCGATCAAAATACCCAACGAACTGTAGACGTACGAAAACAGTAATTAAACGAGTTGTCGTCTAGAATAACCTCTTTGTCCATGTTCCCTCGAGTTGTTCAAATTACGTAAAAATTAATTCATATGTAATAAATTAGTATGCGAGTATCGCTTTCCATTCAGTTGCGTATTTATTTCATATACTTAATTCCGATTAAATTTTCGCGGTCTTAAGCTGATACGGCGACTAGTTTCAGTTCGGAGTTGGTAGTGTGATGAAATAGATAATTTAAGTGATTAAAAATATGTAACGAATCCTCTTACGTGAAAAATTATGAAAATTTAATTATGCGACGAACAGACCTTTCTATGACATAGTCACTAAAGGTGAACGTGACATTAAAATATAATAAACATTAAAAAAAAAACCCTTATTTATGAACCGACTACGATGAAGCCAAAAAGAAAGTAATGTGTTTCGCGTGTGTGTATGTATGTGTGTTGCTATATTTGTGTAAGTATGTATTAAGTCGAATATGGCCTCCTACAGCCTAAACCCTTTAGGTACAATTTTTTTTAATGAGATGTCGATGGATTCTATTAACCAGGGAAGGGTCGTATCAACATGTCAATAAAAATTTTATATGATAATAATAACAAAAATACCTGGGATATCCCACACAGCACCATCTAGTCCCAAAGTAAGCAAGTATTGTGCTTGTATTTTGGGTATTAGACAACTGATATACATACTTCAATATACTTTACAATATATATATTATAAAGATACTTTGAAACCCAGACACGACACAAATATATAATTATGTTTATGCACATAAATATTTGTCCCGGACGGAAACCGAACTCGTGACCTTTGGTTCTGCAGTAAGAGTTTCTACCCACTCGGTCAATCGGTCAGTCGGTCAATTAGAACGTTCGATATTTCCATCGACTGTTTAATCAAAATACATACTTAGATCTGTGATGTTCATATAAACGTATTTTTTTTAAAATTTTTAACTAAAAAGTGATAGGTACCCAATAAAAAAATTATTAAAAAAATGGTAACTAATAAGGTGTTAATAAAAATTATTAAATTCAAGACCCGGCTATAGTAAAAGAATTTTTACAAAATGGATCTTCTAAACAGTAAAAAAATACTGAGAAATTAAAAACAAGGATTCAAAATATGACGTTTTATTAAAAAATACCCAAGCCAGAGCAAGAAACTCTCACGTGGTGGGGATGCGGATTATAACGTTTGTAGGTACTACATTTCGTCTGAAGATTCTACATTATGTGGATACTTCAATTGCGGTTTAGATTTTTTAAAAGAAATGTAAGGTATTTTTAAAGAAATGTCATATCTTTAATTCTTTTTTTCTCTTTATAATGAGTTTTTTACCTACTAAGTTTTTTCAAATGTAGAATTTATAATACGAGAAATATATTTAATATACCACGTTTCAATGAAGTTCAATTCAATAACTGGAAATAATTTCAAAGTAAAGTTTTCTTTGAACGGCTTCATATTATTTTATACAAATAAATATTTTAATATATTTATCAATGCAATATGATAACGTTATCTAAGAGATATACTTTTCGAAGAAGAATTTGCAATATTAACGTAGAAACTGAAGTGACCACTTTCTACCTAATCTACCTATACCTAGTACGAAAACAAAACGTTATCAGATGTTTGTTACTCAATTACTCAAGGCAATAAACGAATCGAGGTCGAATCATGTCAACAGGTCGATAATAGGTTCATTAAGATTTACGCCTGTCGGATTCGGAGTTCGCGTACAAGAGAAATGCTATATACATTTAAATAAAAAATGTCACCAATAGACAGTAAAAACAATAATAAGTAACATTGTAATTTTCTGTTACTTATATGTAGTAACCTATTGTACTTATTATTGTTTTGAATCAAGTACAAAGTAGGCCCATAGTAATGAAGTCGGGGCCGAGTCATTCACTTTATATTGTGTTCTATATTTGTAATAATTCTTTATGGTAGTCGTAAATATTGTAGCTCTGGTCGCTAGTTTTGGAGCAGCCAGCCTTTCTTAGGAAAGACGTGATTCAAAGAAGAAAGTTCAGCATCGACTGACACTATTAATTATTTAATTTTGTTTAAAAATAAAAAGACATGTGAAAATAAATATCAAAAATAAAATTAGGTATTCGAAAATACCTTTAATTTTGATGTAATTATTAATGACGGGATTTGATAAACACTGAAAAAAAGTAATGAATGAAATCGCGATGGATTAGATGAAGAAATCAGACATCCAATAGACGCAGCAAATTAATTTGAAATTGAATTAGTAGCTACACATTGCTACAGATGGCGCTATATTGAATCGATATTAATTATTTTTCTTTACGACCGATGGTGCTATCACAACTAGTTTTAATAAACCTTAACCATTCAACTTTTAACAAAAAATATAATCTTTCAAACACGTGATACGTATTATTTAAATAAAAATACGTAATGTTAGAAATAAAAACATTCGATTGCAATCGTGTGACATAAATATAGCGTCATATGCGACATATATTTTCATACATAATACATCAAAAACGTCGCTGTCTCAAAATAGGTATAATTGCCAAATACTTTTCAAAAAAAAGGAGAATTATACACACGTTTTAATGAGGCATCTTATGAAATAATAACTTATGCCAATTGCATATTGCGCAAACGTCACTGCCGTTACAAAATTAAATTTAAATCACATATAATTCAAAGAAATTTTTGTTGAGATAGCGCTGCCTACGTTTTGTGAAAGAAAGAGGTATGTATCTTGTATGAAAGAGATGGACGCCTAATGTAGGCAGCGCTATCTCGACAAATTTGTTCGGAGTAGGTCTTCTGTTTAATCTGCTATCGCAATTTTGAGTAAGTAGTTATTTTAATAAGGTTTCAAATCAATTTAGTGTATAAATTATAGTATATTTTGTATTATATTTATTAGGGTAACCAAAGGGTACCAACGGGAACTCTATTACTAAGGCTCCGCTATCCGTCCGTCCGTCCGTCTGTCACAGGGCTGTATTGTCTGAACCATAAAAGGTAGACACTTGAAATTTTCATAGAGAATGTATTACTATGACCGCTATAACAACAAATGAGAAAAAAAATGAAGATGGTGCTCATACAAGAAACCGATTTAAAAATCGGTTTGTACGGTGGTACGATACCCGTGTGCGACTCCGACTCACACTTGTCCGGTTTTCAGTGTCTAACACCTAATTACAACCAACTTAGTATTAAAATAATTAAACGTGTAATTAAATCAGGTAAAGTCGAGACAGAACGCAAAATTATAGAGAACAGAATAAATAAAACTGATAATTGGCACAATTCAATCGCATTTACGACAAATCGCCGTACACGAAGAGCATGTAAAGAAACAAACAATAATAACAGTAGATCGACGCAATTATCAGAAAATAATTGGCCAGCAGTCGATTGTGAGTACGGAATTTTCCTCTCGCCGGACAATTCTGAAGTGAACCAGAAAAACGTTTCGGCAATGAAGCTCCTACAGTCCCAGATATTTTGTTAAGTGACACAGAATTAGGTCGCGAGGAAAGCTTAGAGAGCAGTGAGTGGAATTCGGGAAATTATAGCGTTTCTGAATGTGGAATGGATTGTGACGCTAAGATACAATACAATAAATATTGTGTTGATATAATGAAGTTGATAAGTGTGGCAATTAAAAAAAACTATTTAGTATTTGAGAATTCAATTGGTAACTCAGGTGAACTCTGAAAAGGCTTTTATTATTTATTGACTAATTGGATTCTCGCGTAAGTACTGATCAAGTGCGAGTCAGACCGCGTGGAGAGGCTTCCATTATGATAGGTATTAAAAATCATCACACCTTTATTTTTGTTTATTATGTTTATTTTTTTTGTATCTTTAGGTTAGGATTTGAAGCCAATTCCTTCGCAAAGACAAGTAGACTACCATAGGATAGTAACCAGTAGACAAATTGAACTTTAGTATTCGGTGAAATTGACACATTTTCTTTTTACGAATATTTTTCGTTACTCAAGGGAATTCACAAACTTAGGGTTTTCGTTCAGGTTTGCCATTGATATACCAATAATATAACTGGATGTGCTGTCCGCGTTCTAAAGTGTCCGCGCAGGAAGTCATCCAAAACGCAATAAGTCTTCCAACCGGCTTTTAGTCGGTGTAATGGCTTAGCGCCGAGTAAACGTGCGCATGCCAACTTGTGTCGTAAAAATTTATGAAACTACTCGTCAAAAACGCAGAAAAGAGCTGAATATCGTATTTGCAGTAAGTAAACATTATAATTTAACATTAGTTTATGCCAACAGATGGCTATTCGATTATTTTTAATTTAATTTGAACATTATCACGATTTAATTCTCGTCACATTCCCGTAAACAGTGCGACACGTCCGAACCGTAATAAGTATTTGCTTGCACTGACGCGCACAACGGTGCCGGGCTGCGGGCCGCCGCGGCCATATCAGCCCACGCTCGTTGCGGACGCTTTTATTCCACTTTTGGTTAGCGACTACAAATCCTTATTATTAAATTGTTAAATCAATGAGGTTTGCCTATAAACTATGAGGCCCTATATGATTGTATTTTATCAACATTTTAGGCTTAGTAATTAGGAGATATGGGAGAAACGCTCGATTTCGTATATTTTGTTTAATATCTTTTAAATAACGCATTTTATAATTTTAAGTTTCTTTCGGATGTCATGTGACGAAATTGATAACATATTTTTTCTGTTTATAAATGACTGGCCGATTGGCCGAGTGATTAGACCCTAACTGCAGAATCAAAGGTTGCGAGTTCGATTCCCGCCCGAGACAAATATTTGTTTGCATGAACATTCTATTTGTTTCGTGTCTAGGTGTGAAATATCTATATATGTATATATTATAAAAAGAATATTTAAGGATGTGAATCAGCTGTCTAGTACCCATAATACAAGCATAATACTTGCTTACTTTGGGACTATAGGGCTGTGTGGGTCGTGGGATGTCCCAGTTATTTATTATTATAATATTAATTTTTACTTTTCACTGGCAGGTGGAGAACTTTTTAGAGAATATTAGAGGCTACATTATATTCTAGAAATATTTAAGGTTCTTGCATTAACTTGCGAAACCCTAGAAATTATGAAAACCACGTGACGTCGCGAGCTTCGCTTGTTAAAAATAAATCGCAATTAATTTAATTATTCTCGAAAGTTCTGTTTATTATTTTACGTTAAATTGAAATTAATTTTATATATTTAATAAACGAATTATTATCAACTTTCACATTTTCTAGATCCATATTTTTTTATCGCAAACCACTCAAAGTCACAATATTCAAAAGAAACAAATTTTAATACATCAAACGGATAATGTCTTCATTTAACGCCGAATAACCCTGAACCCTACTTGGCCAACAAAAGCATCGAAAACCCCAAACTAGGCAGATGTTCAGGTAACGGACACCTGGCGCTCCATTGTTACGCCGCTTCCGAAGCTTGCACAGGCTTGTATACTGTACTGTAAATAGGTACCTACGCAGGTAATTTTTAAACGGTTGTGTTTGGATCAAAACAGTCGCTCTAGCTCCTGTGTTTGAAATAAAACAATGGGTTTGATAATTAAAGTTTTTTTTTTTAAATATACGTAGGTACAGAATAGAACTAAGAAATATCTGAATAAAGGATGCCCTGTTAAGCATAATATTATATGATAAGTTGCAATTTAAGTATTTGCTGAAAATTTATGATTGCTATATGCTCTATAATTGGCAGTATGCAAGGCGAAGTTATCAACACTCATCAAAGATAAACAATTCAGATGACCTACATCATATACCTACCTAAAAACTATTTTTTACAAAAAATTTATAATAATATCATTTAGAGGTGAATCCAAGCATTCGTTGATGGAGCTTTCTTTTAGAGATGAGATACACCTGTGTTAGATGACCGGTTGGCCGAGTGGTTAGAGAGCCTAACCACGGAGCCAAGAGTTCGATTCCCGCCCGGAAGAAATATTTGTGTGCATGAACATGCCTATTTGTTCCGTGTTTGGGTGTAAAAAAATCTATAGTACATATATATTGTAAAGGTTATTTAAGTATTTATATCAGTTGTCTGGTATCCATAGTACCTACAAGCTTTGCTTAGTTTGGCACTAGATGGCGCTGTGTGTGTGTGTCTCTATGTCTCTATTAATGAAATGAAAACAAATATTGCGCGGATAAAATGTATTTAGATTAAAAAATAACGTACTGTTAATCCTTATAAAAGGCCACACAAAACTTATCAAGATATGGCCCTGTGAACAAGAAAGAGTTCGTTTTGATATAAGAACGGGAACACGAATAGAAACGTTTAGGTTTACGTAAAGGGTTTACGTTACGTATGTAACGTCAACGAAGCCGTTATTGTTAATTAAATTGTTTATTACTTAATTACTAACTTTCAGTATACAGCTTCCTCATATCTCATTATAATGACGCACTGTGTTAAAGTAATTATAAAAATCGTTAGTCAGTTTTCAATGAAATTTTTGTTTATAGTTGTAATCAACTAGCAATGTATCGGCTGCTATTATATGGGAGTCAAATAAAAATATATTAATAAAGAAACGATTATTTTTCGATATTTTATATACTTTATACCGACATATAAATTACTTCCACACATCATCAAACCTCGTGTCACTTACAAGGAGGTCATCATAATCTAAATAACGATATCTACTGTTTAAGTAATGGTAAAAACAATTAGCTTATCAACAAGGGATACTGTAAATGAGTGACATAAACTTCTAAATAGATTTTTTACGGCTCCGTTGATCTAAATAAAGAAACAAAAAGCTTTTTGTTTTAATAGCTGACGGGCGATTTTATGGAGGAATTGCTTCGACCGAAATTGTTGATTTCCATATAAACAAGCGTTGCCGATGTAAGGGTAATGTAGTCAAATATTAATTTTAACCATAAAAATACGAATTGACTATAGAAGCCCTTTTTTGCGTTTACCGTCTAACCACTCATGCTCAAGCTAGCTCGTTTAAGATGGCGAATGTAAGTCCGAGTTTCAGTGCACGAGGTCCCCGCGCGTCGGTCCTCATCCCCGCGAAATCCTTGCACGCCTTGACCCGGTATTTGCGGTTGACATTTTCGATACTGTGAAATGACATGATAAGGATAGAATGACGATATTATTTTTTATAAAAAATAACTCTCTAAAAATATTCCGACGGAGTAAGAGCTATAATAATAATAATAATAATAACCAAACAATCACAACAACGTCTAGGCACCAAACTAAGCATTAGCTTGTATTTTGGGTACCAAGCGACACGACATACGTATAACAACCAAGACCCGGTGCCAGTATTAATATTCATCATATAAATACTGACCCGACCTGGGATTCGAACCCGGGACATCCTGCTTCGCAGGCAGGGTTGCTGCCCACTAGGCTAAGCGGTCGTCAAATCGCTGGTTTTTAACTAGTTGTGTGGTATCTCTCTGTTATCAGATTATATTATAAACTGATCTGAAATATCTACTGTCAACACTAAAAACGATATCAAATTTTTAAGCCTGACTAATTAACACATCTGCTTGTTTCTTTCTATGTTTTTGAATATTAAATAATTATTTTCTCTGTTAAATTGAATTTTTTATTTTAAGTTAAATTTTGTTGGATTTACTATACACTTTACTATTATTTTATTTATATAAAATCATATTCAACCGTATCATATGAGTGAAAGACCTTAGTGCAATTGAAAAATCCCAGCTAAGCGCACCGCTCAAGTGCAGCATAAAATTTTAATTTAAACTCTGGCCTAAAAGTTGAAGCTGCAGCCATTGCAGCGACGCGACGACGGTTGTTAAAAATTAAAGTGGATATAGAAGTACTAAAGTGAATTTCAGTACCTAATTAAATTCCAAGATAGCTCGTGAAAATTTTTCAAATTACCATTCAATTTACTGAAGTAATTCTCAACAGGTACTAAACTAAAGCCTCTAATACAGGACTTATAAAAAAATGTGATATGTTATGTAAAAACCAAACTTATGAAATCTGGGGAGATATTGGGAAAAGGGCAAATGTTATTTTTTGAGGGAACCACGTTTTGGTATGTTAGAAAGTAAGGCCCTAAGTTCAAAATTATATTCGTCGTCGACGTATTAAAATCTATACACACACATCTCCAGCTTGTGGTAAATATTATGTCCTCTCTGTACAGGAAAGACTCAGAGTGCGGTTCTTTCCTTTTTATAAAATTCGATAATTATCCATAATTTAGACAAAAAATGTTTAACCCTTTTCTTAGTTAAAAAGTGACACAAAGTTTCACTAAACATGAAGGTATTAAAATACCTTCATGTTTAGTCAAACTTTGTGTATGAGTTCTAGTAGGTACACAGAGTTCGTAATGGGCCGCACCTTAGAGTACGCAATATCAGCTTGAACTACGAATCGAACGCTAAATTTGGAGGGTGTGAAGACGATTGCCCGGGGGTTCTCGAACGGTCCATCGTGGTTAGCTGTTTCGCCTAAAACCCAAATTATACACCATAATATTTATGTGTGGGTGGTTTGGCGAAACCACCGAAATGCTGGCGGATCAGTCGAATGGTTAGAGACTCTTAACTGCAAAACCAAAAGTCGCAAGTTTGATTCCCGTCCGAGATAAATATTGGTGTGCATAAACGTCTATTTATATTTGTAGGTACGTATTTAAAAAATATATTAATTATTCCAGTTGTCTATGTAGCATCCATAATACATTCTTTGCATAGATTGGGACTAGATGACCAAATGTTAGATGTCGAAAGCATAAATATTATTGCAACCTATGCAATAATTTCGTTCCTCTAAGGTCTAAAGGGTACCAACGGGATTTTTTTTATTAAGGCTCCGCTGTCCGTCTATCCGTCCCATGGCTGTATCGTCTGCACCGTAATAGATAGACACTTGAAATTTTCAGAGTATGTATTACTATGACCACTGTAAGAACAAATAATGAAAATTAAATAAAATTAAAAATTAAAGGTGCTCCTTATACAAGGAATGAGTTTTTTATTTAATTTATTTTTATTTTTTATTCTGGCACAAACAGTCATTTACAATTATAATGTTTAACATATTTTTTTTATTATTTATAGATTTATAGTGTTAAAAACCATTACAATTTTCTTATATAAAAATTTGATAAGAGCTACACCGGAAAATAAAACTAAACAAAAGGTCACACAATTCATAGGTACTAATAAAAATTTATCTAACTTATAAATTTAATATATGTAATTATGTTTCTGGTGATTGGTGATTGTGAGATCCTTGGTCACACTTAAAATTTTTATGATGTACTAATACTATGGCCGCTACGACAACAAATAACGAAAATAAAATAAAGTTGTGGCGATAGCAGTACACTATCTCACATAATAACATATTATATAAGAACAATGTATATATCTCAGTAGTACCTAAGTTATGTAATATTTATTTAGCTAATAGTCGGTATTCCTTTGTCGGTACTTTGCAAATTGTACAAACATTTTTATCCTTTGTAAGATCCCTTGTTTATTACTTTAGATTGCATGCTAGCTTAAAATATTTTTCTTCCTTTGCAAAATCAAAGATTTTACGATTATTGACGTCGACGGACATTTTACAAACAAACCGTTAGACTTACACAATGTTACCGATATACTATTTATAATAAACACGGCATCCCTCAAAGAACCGATGGAGACCTATTTTTTACTCTCCCACGGTACCGTTACCAGGTACCGTCACCAGGAATCCCTAGAATCTCATCTCGACCGATGACGATTCGGGAGATGACAGTGTTTACGCAATTTTCAGCACGACAGGTCGTGAATCGATACTGTCTGCCTACGCATTCACTCAACTCACTCTATTTTCATTCTATCAATGCACAGTTGATCATTGTGAAATATATACAAGTGATAAATACTAGGTTAAGTCTGTACGCTATAATATATCAAATAATAAATTTGTGAAAACTCAAACTCTATTCCTTATTAATTTTACGCGCGAACCTAAACTCCGATTATTTAGATTCATTTATGTGGGAGATCTAAATAATCAGGCATCGAGGCAACACACGCAAGATTCCTTCCCACAAGTCAGATATACGGTGACCCCGAGTCAATCAATATAAGCAACCTGCATCATCCCACAAACTTAAAAATGAAATTGAATTCCCATACAAGTATTTTTTTTTCAACTCGCACTTGACCGATTTTTTATATAAAATCCGAACTCAATAAAGCAGTTTTAAATTAGCTTTACAAACGCCTCGTCAAAATACCTATAATGCTAGTTGCAACAACAAATAACATTAAAATCTCCATAAATCTAAAATCGAAATCCGCCGCTACTGGTAATCTGCGGGTTTAATAATCGTACCGTACTTTACGGTAAACATTTTACGCCTCGATACACGTTTATTAAAAAGTTTCGTAGTTCGACAGCATCGTTTCTTGAACTCTTGCGATGAGCTTTAGAAGTTGCTCGATAAAAAATATCTGCTCAGCACTTTGTTTTATTTTTGAATAAAAAATCTTAAGCAACAGAGGACTTTGCTAGTATTATATTGAGGAATTCAATTGTTAGTGATTTATAATTAAATTCTTTTAATAGCGAAGATCCGAAAAGTCGATGATGGTGAAGAATGGTGTTGTATCATTGACACATATGTATATACAATTGTGTACCGGACAAAAAAAAAACATTGTATGGTGGATTCTAAGTTGTTTAATTCAAATTCTATGGAATTTAGCTTGATTTTCTCTTTTCAGTTAATAACTCTTTTTTTTTCAGTTAAGTAATAAAAATAATAATAGCTAGGACATCCCAAATAGCGCCATCTAGTTCCAAACGAAGCAAAGCTTGTACTATGGACACCACACAATTGATAAAAATAATTAAATAATGTTCATAATATTTACATATATTTTTTTTTCATGTGGTTTGTAGTCGAGTTTTTATTTCAACTAATTTAGATAAAGTATTTAATATTTTTCAGTTTTATTAATTGGCTTGCATTTACTTACTTTAGTTCTGGTTACAGCCGAACAAAAATATAACGTACTGTGTGTCTGCATTAAACACACTGCTTTATAGTTTATGTCAAAACAGTAGTAGAATGAATGTGTAATTATATCTTCAAATATTTATAAGATTGGAAATAAAATACATTCAAAATACTCCAAGTAGGATGTACTTTCGTTACATTTAAATCCAATTAAATCCAATCCACATGTTCGACGCAACAAGCTGATACGACACTACGACAGAAAAAAAACATTATGGCTTTTGCTCTGTAATGGTCTGCTACCCGTGCGAAGCCGGAGCGGGTTGCTAGTATATAGTTGAAATGGGCTATTTACTAGTTTCCATTTGATACCCATATTGTTGTAATAACATAAAAACAAATTTTATTCCCCCTCTCGACAAGCCACTCAAAAGCATTTTCAACTTCAAATTCTGATAAATTAATTATCCATTGGATTATTCCAAAATTAGTAGTTTAGGTTAGATTTTCTTATTTGTTTTTATTTTTGTATAACTTGATATGAAAAATGATTGTTTCATTAAAAATGTGTAACTTTAAGGTGTTAATAATACTACCCACTACATAAAAAAGAAACATTATGAATAATACCGGGTAAAAAGTAATATTTTTAGAAAATTATTTTGACCGGTCAATTTGGACTTTTTTCATATTGTCCGGGCATTGTACAGAACATCCGATTAACCACTTGGTCTATAGCATATACATGGGCTTTAATTACTTATTTGCGAATATTCTACACAAACTTACTAATTCAGTTTTACATAGGAATGTCGTATTAAGAAAGAAGTCGTGGTGGCGAGTCCACTTCTTATTTACAAGGTCGAAGTACCACTGAGTTGTTTCTGACGTAAGTATATAACTATCACTGACTCTGTGCCCCGGAGAGCACGTTAAATCGTCGGTCCCGGTCACCATCACCGGATGGCAGTCGATAAAATACACCAACCGGCACTAAAACAGTGTGGTGGAATAAGCTCCAAGCACCCTTATTCCAAGAGGAGGCCTAAGATTCTGAATTGGGGCATATTATACTGATGTATGGTATGTATTTTTAGACAAAAGATCTAAATTTTAATATCTGCCAGTACTGTGACAAAAAACGAGTTCTTTAGGTACGTATTCCTTCTACACTTTGGACGCACTAACTGTGTATCCATAGCCTAGTAGATACCAATATGATCGAAGACTCAATTTCAAAGTTACAAAACAATAACCGAGAGCTGATGTCCTTGCCAATACATGTGTCCGAACATGGCTTGTTGAGGTTGAATACACCAAAAATATTTCTTATTAGAGTGGACCAAAAATACATCATGTTCCGTGTTCTGTCCATAATCTATAAAAAGGTAACTATTTTCAAATATAATTTATAAATATACTATCACAATATCGCCTATAGCCAATAAAGAAATGTACGCATTTACTTTTCATCTACGACTATTCTAATTTAAACTGTACTGCTTGTAAATAAAGAATCAAATTCTGTTAGGAATTAAATTAGAATTAAAAAACACGAAAAAGAGCTTTAAAAACGTCAGCATTAGGTTTAATCTGGATTGAAATGTTAATAAAATTGCGACCTTATGAACTTGAAGTAGTGAAAACCGGTGTGCGAGCCCGTTCGGCCAGTTCTACTCGACGCGACGTAGCAAAAAACGACTGCCTTTGGTTACTTTAAGGTCTTCGTAAATTTAGTTCACTTGATAAACTACGTGAGATATTGTTGATCGTTTATTTAAAAAAAAATCTATCTATATCCAAGCGATTTTTTGTCAAGAATTTACTTTATAGGATTTCCTGTGAATGCTCTAGATCAGTTGTTTGTCTCGATATATTGAAGGATTATTATACGGAATCAAAAATTTAAAACTTTCAGTAATAAATACATCTAGCTTCAAAACTTCAATTTCAGGTGAAAAGTAGAAATTTGTTTATTTTACAACGTAAGCATTTGCTAAAAAAGGATTTTTAATTAACTTTTAGGGGAGAACTTTGTAAGAAAGTCTTTGTCCTATGAAGTTAAAAACATGAAAATTTGAATTAGGTACAGCTACTGAGCATAATTAAATGTTTCAAGGTTATTGGATTTTCAGGGGGGTAACGGGGGGTGAAGTTTTAATGCTATTATCGGTTTTTTAAAGGTAGGAACTTGGAAAATTTGAATTGTAGCTACTCACCATAAATAAATAATGACATTTTCAGGGTTTTTCGATTTCCACGTGTTAAGGGAGGGAAACGAGAGTGGAAGTTTGTATGAAAATATTGCTTTTTTTAAGGTAGGAACTTAAAATTTAAAATTGTAGTTACTCGTTTCAGGATTTTTGAATATTCACGTTTTAAGGGGCGGGGAGTGAAAGTGTTCTTCTTAGTCGTGACACTCCTGGCAGAACGGTCGGGTCTTAGATCGTCTGGTAGGAGACTTTTCCATGACTCTTATAGGAAAAATGGTAGCAGTGGTTTCCCGTTGCCCTCTGCTCCAGTACTTTTAGAAGTTATTTGGACCTCAAGGCTGCTGTAGCCTCATCTACTCTAGGTGGGTGAGTGGCTATATCGCCACTTACTCGTTGGTTATCCAGCAGGGAGTACCACAAGAGCCGATTATCTACCGCCGCCATCCGCGCGTTTCGATGAGGTTGACATTTAGAATGTTCCAGTAAAAAGCACGTAGAAATCATCTAAGCAAGCGAAGTTGCGGGCTGCCACAAGTAAGAATATACTAAATAATATAATCATTCCCATTTTCACAAGAAGCATCGTAAGGCATGTCAGACTCGGCCGAAATTAGTTCGCGTAACTTCGGTGCTGACATCAAATCACATACAACAATGCAAAGGGCAACGCCCCGAAAATGGCCTTGAGAGACATCATATAAACAGCAAAATTATAATTGTTTTTAACATTAATTTTTACTTATCCTTTGCTGTATCACTAGGAGCTAAAATATGTAGTATTATAGGTAATAATAATACATGGATATCTCACACAGGGCCAATCTAGTGCGAAAGTAAGCAAGTATTATGCGTGTGTTATTAGTTACTAGACAACTGATATACGTGCTTAGATATTCTTTATAATATATACGCATTTAAATATTTTATACCTATATAGACACGGAACGATATTAATATGTTCAGTTTAGTATCTACGTCTATCGCAACTACCTTTGTACTTCCTATTAATATGCTTGATTCAAACGCTCAAACACGCGAAACCTGTACTAATCGCTAGTTAAAAAATAACACATAGGAACGAGGCGAAGTTAACGCAATGTTTACGTGAGAACCGATCTAGTGTGTTTGGCTTGAGTCGGACACATGACGCTGAAAGATATCGACAGACACTGAACAAATAAATTATTTTTCTCCTTTTTTAGATGTACTTACATATTATGTTTCGTGATGTGACGCGATGTGTATCCTAACCTGAATTACATTTCTGAGTCAATTATTTGTATCTCTGCTAAGTAAGTAAGTAAGTTCGGCTGTAGCTGCCGAAAACTGTAAATTTAACAGTTTTTAATTTAAAAAATCACAAAGTCTATATGACTTACTGAAGCAAAAAAAAATCTAGTATCGAATGAATTCTTAAAAATTTGACCGATGACTGGCAAACTATGACGCAAAAACTTTGATGTTATATTTTTATCGATATAAAGATATTTTATTTTATACTGAGATATGGCTACATTTTTAGCTGAAAGACGGGCCTTAATACCCGGAAATACGCTAAAAGGTAAAAGAATGAGAACTGCGAAATGTAACACCGTTTGGAGTAGGTAAGCAATCGAAAGAGTATTATCGTAGTAGAGTTTGTCTACTTTTGTCTATGTTATCTTGGCATTTTATGCAATCCTAGTACCATAACTGATCGATTGGCCGAGTTGTTAAAGACTAACTGCGGAGCACAAGGGGCGTAGGTTCGATTTCCGCCCGGGACAAATATTTGTGTGCACGAACATGTCTATTTGTTTCGTGGCTGGGTGTAAAAAAAGTATGTAAGTACCTATATATTATAAAGAATATTTATGTATGTGTATCAGTTGTCCAGTATCCCATAATACAAGCATAATACTTGCTTAGTTTGGGACTACATGGCGCCGTGTGGGAGGTGTCCCAAGTATTATTTTTATTTTTATTATAATGACAGTAAAATTATTACACTCCCTTATATGTACATTTATGGAAATACTAGCGAAAAGTACCTACATGTTTTTGTGTTAACCGTCAAATAATAATTCATAGACTTCACGTCAAAAAAATCTTTGTTTCTCGACGTCTGTTATCTTTAAGAAATAGAAACAGAACGCAACCTAAAAATATCACTCAACTACTATTGCATTCCTTTGTTGATAAACAATACTATTTGGCAACTAAAAAACAAAACAAAGATACTCTTCTGTATGTTTGTTGTGAATTATTTGTCAAGATGTATGAAAACCAGTACAGTAGGTATTAAATCGCCCGTACGATATAATTGTCTTTCTGACAGTCTGCTTAACAATGCCGGAGTAATTCAATACAATTAGTGCCATTGTGAAAGAAGATAGTGAAGTAGTAAAGGAAAAGCACGACAGAATGCTATTGTCCGTTACTTATAACGGAAAGTCTCTAAATTGTTTTGCAATAAAGATAAACCTACTCCACATCCCTTGCATATGTTAAGTTTAAAGTTATAATAATATGATACCAAGTATTTCATCTTGAGAAGAATTCATATTATCATAATAATCTATATATTCCAATTGTGATTCATAGCAAATATAGGGAAGTTAAAACGCACCAAGTGCGGTTTGGACGAAAATTAAGACGCAGGGTTTTGTAGCATTTTTGGAGTAAAAACCTTATTTTTATTTAAATCCAAGTGCATTCAAGAACCTCCGAATTAATTTTTATGGTAATTACAGCTACCCATTTAAAAAAAGTGTCGTGATAGCCCGAGCCGCAGCGAACCTGTTTTTAATCTATAAGGCCATGTGATCGTGGTTCGAATTCGGACGTGTATATCAATGAGCTTTTTCTGACTTAAGTACATTAACTGTCACTGTCTCCGTGCCTCGGGAAGCACGTTAAGCAGTCGGTCCCGGTTGCTGTCAATAGATGGCGGTCGTTACAATCCGCCAACCTGCATTGGAACAGCGTGGTGGATTTAAGCTCCAAGCCCCCTCATCTTGAGGGGAGGCCTAAGCCCTTGCAGTGGGGTATAAAAAGGGCTGATGAAATGGAATGTAATTTAAAAAAAATATCAAACCTATTTTGATCAAAACAATTATGTTAGAAGCGAAAACATTGTTTATGACTATAGGAGTTCATATATTGTGAAATATTGACCTAATTAAAAAAGTCACTTATCAACCTTACTTGCTTTTTCAAAGATCTGCCTAACCAAAGAAAATTTTTCATCCGTTAGTTTAATATATGGAGCACCACCCATGAATCAATTCTTTTTTATAATTTCTCGACAGAATCGCATGGCTAACCGCCATACAATTCTGTCGAAATTTTTTTTTCAATTGAAATGTGCTTGAAAAATTCAGCAGAACCAATGATAAAATAACGGAGTTAACACCTGTGATATACGAACGGACTGACGGACATGACGAAATTATAGGGGTTTCAACTTGGTTAAGTTAGACTTAAGTAACAGCTGAAATACCGGCCCTTCATCAAAAAGCATAAACAAAATAGGTACCGACCTAAGATACCTTTTTTGTTCAGAATCATTGACTGCATGAGATTGTACTCATGAGCGTATGGTTAAATCGGTAACATTTTTTCTACACCACTAATGTCTACCAGAATACTATAAATAAAAAAGTTATGCTAAATAATTTTATATACGAAATTAAGTAGAAAAATATTCGCTACGTAACGACCCTAACGACCCTCCTGAACTGTCAGTTACGCAGATCTACTTCTCTCGAGAGCTTCATAAGGGTTGTCAACCGAATGTAGCATTAAAACATGTCTCGTACTGAATTAAATAACCGTATATTCATACTTTCGAAAGTACAGAATAAAAAAAAAGATATAATATCAAACAACGCTCTGATTCTTAATAAAACATTAGATATTCAAAGCAAAGATTTAAACCATAGATATGACTCCATTGAGAACGATAAAGGCGTACATACGTGAGGGAAAGGATAACGTTTTCTTGAATCGTACGAAACGAAGCGTGCCACATTTTAATAACCAGATACTAGACCTACTTGCAAAAAAAAACCCCGACTCCTCCATTTACTTGGCCAACTACTACTTTTGAAGAATTTTTACAGTTAGAATAATTTCGCATTTTTGTGTTTTCAACTGACGATGCATTGTTACATGGTAGTAAGAAGTTGAAGGATTGCTCCAACTTCTGACAAGCATTAGTGAGTAAACTTGCGTTATCTATTATCTCTGCATCTATACGTGCATGTAACGTAAAGACAATAAGAACAACTTACAATAACTTCGGAATACACACAAAACACGACACCAAACTTCTATCTTCAAGTAAGTTTACCAAAGGATGGGTAATCTTTTGTGCTTTAGACTATTGTCTTACACTGTTGAAAGGAATTCTGAAGCTAAACTGAGGTCGAGTTATCGATGTATTACTGCACAAAGTAACGGCACATTCAAGTAAAGGAATGAACTGCGAGCAAAAAGATTGAGAATCTTTAATGTTGAGGATTTCTAGTAAATAATCGTGTATTGAGCGTATTGAGATCATTTTAAACCAAATTCGGGGCAGATGGAAAAAAAACACTTGGGGCATCTAGTACTGGGTGGACGCTTCGTCAAACGTACGGCATGTCTTTCCACCTTTATTTTTCGCTTCGAAAATTCGAAAATCATACTTAATATAATAGTGACGTGTCCGATATTTGTTCAGACATAATCCATTCATATATTTGAAGGTAATGACTCTATTAAAAAAAGTTTAGGAAGTTTTAGTGTAGAATTTTACAAACTGTCTTCCAAAAAAACTCACTACTCAAATTCTTCTCAGGATATGCTTAGAACACAAAACATAGGATCTCGACACGATCTCGATTTACCAGTGGAAACTAATACAAAATCCAGTTTGGTCGTGATGAAGGCTAATAGCGCAAGTTGAGGACAAAGTTAAATCTTTCCAGAAAATATTATCAACAATATATCCCGGAATGAAACTAATAATGTGGAGCTGACTATTACGATGAGAACATGTCCCGTGATACGTTACATCAAAGCGTCTGACCGATACTGCAAAAACATTACCATACCAGCCCATTAAGGGCCTCTGGAACGGCTTAGGCCTCCCCTCGGGATGAAGGTACTTGTAGCTTAATCCACCATGCTGCTCCAGTGCGGGTTGATGGATGCAAAAACATTAACTGCCTTTAAATTACAACGCGGTGCTTTCATTATCCGTGTACCTCGATATTACGCACAGCCGCAACTTACATTTTGTTTAAAAGTAAAGTAAGATCGCGTAAAAGTGTTTGTATGTATATGGCCAGACGCAAGTCAATGGCATGAGTTGTATGGGGCTAGAATAAGTGTACCTCCGTCTTAACCGTTTTCAATGAATGAGAGAAGGATTTGAGGGAAATCCCACCTGAATGGGATAAAGTTATTATATTTTCCTGGAATAACCTTTTACTTTTCTGACTAAAACACGAATAGATTGCGGTTCGGATCCTTCCTAGTGACGGATCGACTTTTAAAAGTATTAGCCCTGTTTCGACAGAAAAAGGGTCCTGCCTCACAAAAGAGGTACCACTGGGGACTGAATTTTTGCAGATAGCAAGCGGACTGTGAAGCGGACGGTTCTCCCGAGGATGAGATACACTTATAACTTCCATCAATACAATGCTCAATAAGAAATACACTGGAGTGGTCTCAGAATCAGTTCGGATATATAGCATGTGAGAGTGCAGTCTTCAGTCGCGCCGAACAAGTTTAATCACAGCAACCCCAACCACAACAAACGGGTTTAGGCCACCTGTAACTCACGGCGGCTCTCCACCTTTTCCAAGTCGCACGCTAAAAGGACGTTCGGTTCGTGGTCACCATTGGAGGATCCATATCAACTTGCCATATAATTCTGTGAGCTATGTCAATCACTTCAGTTCTTCTGCGGATTTCTTCGTTCTAAGTTTTACCTCGCAGAAACTCCAAGCCCATAACACGGCTAATGACCGAGCTTGATAACGAGGCCAAGTTTAAAGCAAGACACTTCGCTCGCTCTGCGCGGTAGAAGTGGTAGAGGACAGATGTCGAGATTCGTTTTTTTATTCACTTATTCAATTTAACCTATTTAAAAATATATTTTTCGTTACATAATGATTATTACTCGTACGAACGGTAACAAATTAAATTTAAATAGTGAATTAACCATGCCTGAAAAATAATTCTGTCATATAGTTTTAAAAGGGCGAAAGATTTAGTTAAGAAACTGATTGTTTTAAAATTTTTGTATTGAAATTAATAGACGAAAAATTGGTTGCACAACTGTTGAGTACTCGTACAACCTATGGATACTGTTAATTTTCGTGAACAGCAAGCTTGTGTTTGTATTGTAACCTTGAAATTGTACCTACCATGTATCTGCTACCACAGGTTTCGACGAGACCGACGCGACGGTGTATTTCGCGAAACGAGGTCGTATATTTAATTAAATTAAAGTTTCGTACTGTCGCGTTAATGGATTAAACACGTGAGGCGCGTTACTTAGTTGATTCTGTACAGTGTACACAGTGAGTTATTGAACTGGACGAAAATTTGTTAAATCCCGCCCAAAATTTTTCGCTATTTACGTGGACGTAATATAATAATTTTGAATGTTTATTTATCTACTACAGAAATAATCATATTAATTCGAAATATCTGAAAATTATAAAGCTAGCCAAGTGAGAATTCGGTGTTGGACAACATTCCTGTGTTTTAATCTTATTTTATAAACATATTTTTTTCAGAAAAAAATAAAATTTAACTTAGTAGTCAATTAGTCCCAAAATAAACTCTTTCTAATTGTGTAATCACCTTCTCGAACGTTTAAGAACTGAAGAGTCTCGACACTATGGATAGGCCGGGCTACAAGTTCGACGGCGCGGCGGCGGTGGAAAATTGCAGTGGAAACGTGCCGCGCCACCGAGGGTGATTTGCGGCATACTTCATACGATTCTATATATTTGCTTTCGAAGCTTGCTCCGCGCCGCATCGCGCGTGGCGGCAAGATACCTATCCATGAGAGAGATCATACTAAAATAGGAAAACTGAAAATATTTTTATCTGTTTTAGAAAATCGCCCAAGTTACCAGTAAGACTTGAACACGAAGGGTTCCGTAAATTATAAAAAAAAACACGTTTCTTGTATGGGGACCCGCTGTAATTTTTAATTTCATATTTATTTTTACTATTTGTTGTTTAAGTGACTATAGTAATACACACTGTAAACAAGTGTCTCCTTATTACGGTTCACACGATACAGCCCTGTGACAGACCTTAGTAATAGTAAAGGTAATAGGGTTCCCCGTTGGAACCCTTTAAGTACGGAACCCTAAAAAGTAGGCAGCGAATAATACCAAACCTACGTTACAGTATTAATCGCAGTCGTGAAAAATTGCAGCTAGATTTGGGTACGCAGATCGTTTTCATTTTACGTTTTTTATTGTTTCTTTTTTAATACTAAAACAGATGGATTTAGATTAGGTATGATAGCTAGCAACAGAATAAACCAAAACACTGGGTTAATTTTACCTACGCAGAGTGCGTCCGGGAATGCAGTAAATTATTTTGCGTTGAGATAACTGGCGCCGCGCCGGTCCGTGATAGCGCCACCTAGATATAAGTATCTCGTTACAACAATCGACGTCCATTATTTTGTACCTATTGCTACATTTTATATGTTTTTTTTTGCAAGTGTAAACTTTAATTATTATAATAAAAATCGTAATAATAATATACCTTATTGTATAAGAATTCTGAGAGTATCTGAGAAAATAAATCCTACATGTTTTCAAATTATTAGTTTAAAGCATACAATATTTAACAATAAAAACTGTAACGGAGCGATTATGGACAGAAGTTATTATCGAGTGGTTAGAGACCGTAACTAACTGCGGAGCCAAGGGTCGCGGGTTCGATTCCTGTCCTAAATAAATATTTGTGGGCATGAACATGTCTATTTGTTCCATGTCTGAGTATAAATATTATTTAGACATATGTCTTCCTACATATATTATAAAAAAGAATATTTAAGTATGTATACCAGTTGTCTAGTACCCCATAATACAAGCATAATACTTGCTTACTTTGGGCCTAGATGGCGCTGTGTGGGATGTCCCAGGTATTATTATAAAAAATGTATTTTAATCAACTAATAAAGAAGTCGTACCCGAAAACTAAAAACACAGGTTATGGTAGCTTAGTTAATTAGTATCTACAGATGAGTTTTGCCCCCCTTGTCATATCAAACACCCTATCAACGTGTGACGCAATTTATGGATAGCCCTAATGCGAATCGTGAAAACTGCGGAGTCGTAGACAATAAGTAGATTTTATATGATATTTAGGTAGCTGAAAAAAACTTCCACAGATAGATCATATCTTAATCTATCACCATTAAGATTTATCTCGAAGAAACTCAGAGCAGTTACGACAGAAATAAAGTAGGTCTAAAAAAAGCTCCCCGCCAGCCTCCTTTGATAGCTTACCCTGGCCAAAGCCTTAAAGAATACATCAAAATGACGAATGGTAGAATCATTAGCAATAAAAAAGACCTACAAGTTAGCAACGGCATAAGTATGTATTCTATTGAACGTAGAGCATAACTAAATGTTTTATTTGATGTTAAGGTTTGCAAAAACATTTCCTTAAACTAATATAAGTTATTAGAGTTGCCATCAATAGATGGTAGTCCTTAAAATCCACCAACCCGCATTAGAGTAGCGTGGTGGATTAAGCTCCAAGCCCTTTCATCCTGAGGGGAAGTCTAAGTTCTTACAGTGGGGCATTAATCGGTAAATGGTATTGTGTATTAAGTTATTAGAGATCTGTCAGCAAAAAAATTATTGAAGCTATTTGACGTATAAATTTTTACTTTTCCAACATCCCTTCTAAGTAGTGCGCAAACTGCGCAACATGATAGAGGCAGATATGAAAAGCAAAATTAAAATATGCCCTGTCAGGTTATTTGTTAGTCGTACCTTTACTACAGCCAGCGTCTCCTGGTGACCTTTATCCATAAAAAATGTCTTAGAACCTTTTCTGAAATGATACAAAAACCACAACGAAATTGGTGCAGTATTTTTTGAGGAAAATGATGACAGACATACATCCTCTCCCCCAACGCATATACCCTCTGTCCCATTGCGTGTAAAAATTAAAATATATTACAGTTGTATATTTAAGATATTAGGCAATATTATCTCAGAGATGGCGGAGCTGGTAAGTACATATGAATAAGTAAACGAGTTCTCGAGTGAAGGCCAAGCGAAGCGTTGGACGCCCCCCAGCCAGGTGGACAGACGACCTGAACCACCATACCAAGGGTAGTTGGATGCTAAAGGCAGAGAACCGTTGTGTGGTGGCGAGCCTTGGGAGGGGCCTATACCCTGTAGTGGAGAGACGTGGGCTAATGATGATGATGATGATAAAGGCGCAAAACTGCTAAATGCTGAATACTAGAAACCAAGAAACTGTAACGGGAAGCGCGAAACTAGATTACTATATAGTTAGCAATTGTTCATTGACAGAGCATTCTAGTCGGAGATTAGTTACAATTGTATTAGCTCAGTTAACTATAATATTAGTAGCTATTTCCCAGTTATAATTTCTGATAATTATCTGAGTTTAGAGGCAGCGCCGGACGAAATGAGTTTGGTTTGACGTCACTCCTGTACACAATTAAATGTATTTAATGTACATCATATATGGAATATACATTTATCTGTGGTATTATCGCAGTAGGGACGTCGGCACGTGGAAGATATTATTGGGACAATTGCAATCAAGGATATCACTCATCCCACATATACCTTGAACCCAAAAAAACTTATTCGTTTGTTTGAACCACCGAATTTTGAATGGAGCAGACTAGAAGGCGCATGCTTGCTAAACTCAACGGCTCAATTCCGTCATCCATCAACTTTATATACTTCATTTTTTTATCCGTACTTGCTTTTCATTCAATAGTACCTATGTAACTATAGTTGTGACGGGTAATACACAAAACGATTTGTGCAACCGATTTGAGCGCCACTGCATTTAATCACAAAAATGTTGCCGTAGCATAATATTATGTTTCCAACATAGCGGCGGAAAATGAGAGGGACCTGAGTAATCGATCATCATCATCAGCCTATTTTACCCCACTCCCCCAAGGTGAGGAGGGGGTTTGGAGCTTAAATCCCCCACGCTACTCCACTGCGGGTTGGGGATTATAACGACCGCCATCTATTGACAGCGTCCGGGACCCGGAATCAATGATAGTTAATGTACTTAAGTCAGAAAAACTCATTGGTACACGCCCGGATTCGAACCATGGTCCTATGGCCTTATAAATTTGAGACAGGTTCGTTGCGCTCTGGGCTATCACGACACGAGTAATCGATAGTCACATCTATATAACTGTAAGTTATATATCTCTGGTAAAAATCCGTCTTTAAACGTTTATTGTTTTACTTGTAGTTGTACTTTTGTGGCCTGAGCGGCTAAGCTTCGTTTTCCAATAACGTACTAATAGCTCAGGATTAAAATTAATCTTTACTCTGTTGATAAAAATAAATGGGAAGGAATCCCTTGTGGTCCCTATAGGGATCGTTATGAAGGACATCTACCTTGTTGCAGTTATTTAGAGAAAAATGTGAATGAAAATCCAATAGGCGTACTTCTAATACATTTTCATCGAAAGAAAATTATCTTCTTAATATGGTATATATATTCTTAATCTATTTTTTTATGAAGCAACGGTTGAGAAATTTGTAAACATTTACACATGTACAGTACACTAGTATGTGTGAGGTAAGTTTATTCCAATCAATAAAAAAATCTTTTTTTTTTTAATCTTTATTTTGTAAGGGGTTCGCATAAAAGTACGAATTGACTAGAAGCTCTCTTCTGCGTTTACCGTCTAACCACACATACTATAGCTAGCTGGTGTAAGATGGCGAGTTTTAGTCCGAGTTTGAGTGCGCAAGGTGCCTGCGCGCCGATCTCCACTCCCACGCGCCGGTATTCAACCCCGCAAAATTGCGTAATATAACTTAGTCAAGTGACATTTATGACTCTATTAAAACCAAACGCTGCTGTCAAATTAATTTATTCTATGGGGGTTCGGATTAGAGTGATAACAATAAATCAATAAATGAAGGTTATGGTTTATAGAAAAAAAAAATTGTTGCCCGTGACTGTTAAAACGACGTGTTAGTTTTCGTCGAGAATACCTACCTAGCAACTATATTTCGCTGTAATTTGTTTTAGCGAAATAAACGTGAAAATAGGCGAGCGTTTTTTTTTTTGAACACATTCAGAACTCGATGTCGCAACAGAATTTAAACAAGAGAATTTAATTCGGTGGGATTCATAAACTAAAAAGATATCTGACAGCGAGAGGAGTTAGAACAAAACAACTAGTTCATTGTAAAAATAGTAATAACCGTAGAAAGACTTAAAAATTATTTCAGTGAGATTGGAAACTTCAGCAGTAGGTACAAATCTTTGTACTTTGTAATGTGTGACCTTTCTATAGCAGTCAAGTGTCTAGACAATACTCTAGAAGAAATTGCGTGCATAGTTTAATGTTTCAATCTACTTCTATCAATTCAGTCTATAATAAGACTGTCAAGACTGTCGTGTTTTTATACGACTGCGGAGGGTAGTGTTTCTTAAACGGCTTGATATACTTGAGGCGCCGTTAGATTCATCTTAGTTGTGGGAGTGGCATATGGTATACGTAGTCTAACCTTATGGAGCGTGTAGAGCTTACCAAACTAAACAAAAGAATTTCATGTGAGCAGATGGCGCAAACTAACAGTTACCGAGAAAAAAAATGCTGAAAGTTTTTATTTATTGTTTCTATTGTATCTTTTTTGAAACTTTTCTTTAGTTCGGTGAACTCTGCATGCTCTATAAGTTTGGACTACGTTCACTCGAACACCTCGCATAATATTTGAATCTGACGTCTAAAAAAATGTTACTATAACCGCGTGAGTATCAAATGAAAGCTAGTAAACAGCAAATTCCAAAACACTTTCATGCTACCATTTTGACATAAACTACAAAACAAAGCACCACACTGGATCGGTCTGTCTAGGCCAAAGCCTAGTAAAAACACTAGAGAACTATACTTTTCTAGTTTAAAGAAAAAAAAGCAGTAGTTTAAAAATGAAATCGAAATTCGACTACATAAGATTATAAGATAGATATATAGATATATAAGAATATATGAAAGATATAATTAACGGAAAAGAGAAAATCAAGCTCTATAATCTATAGAAAGTAAATAAAATACACTATCATAGAAATATGACTTCAATATTATATAAGGATTGCAGGTAAGGACAATCAAAAATTACAAAACATAATGGTTATAAAACCTAAAATAGATTTTCACATAAGACAACCACGAAACGTAGTTTGGTAATTGGTCTGTCCCTGCTTGCAATAACTTATTTCAAGTCATATTTATATGATAGATTATATAAAAAGCAAGTAAAACATATTTGGGTCAGTCGATCGAAATTTTATGGTTATTTAGTCATAGATAACAATAAACGTACGTACGTTTATGTACGTACGTAGTACGTAGAGTCGTGATAGCCCAAAACGCAACGAACCTGTCTCAAATTTATAAGGCCCCATAGGGCCATGGTTCGAATTCGGGCGTGTACCAATGAGTTTTTCTGACTTAAGTACATAACTATCACTGACACATTGCTTCGGAGGGCACGTTAAGCAGTCGGTCCCGGACGCTGTCAATAGATGGCGGTCGTTACAGTGCAGCGTGGTGGATTTAAGTTCCAAACGCCCCTCCTCACCCTGGGGGAAGCCTAAGCCCCTGCAGTGGGGTAAAAATGGGCTGATGATGAACAATAAACATCTGTCCAGATGACGTCACAGGGACATTTTATTAATTAAATTTTTAAACACTGAAATAAATTGCTGGCATATTTTTTTATTTGGAGAGAAAGGTATTGGTTTATACTATCGGAAAAAAAATATAAAAATAATGTTAAAAATTTTGGTCGAAGCCCATTGCGTTAGCAGCTCTCGAACTATATGCTTTAATTACTATGCATAAATATTTCACATATTTAACTTAATATATGCTATACCTTTCACTCTTCTTATCAGTCAACTTTCTTTTTATTTTAGAAATGAAGCTTGAGTTCACGACAGAATTTCTCTCTCCACGAATAGTTTAGTTTAATTTAGTTGGAGATATCGACTTCATTGTACACGAATTTCTTACTTTGTTTTGACAATATCCATATCAGCTCATTATGCCCCACTGCAGGGGCTTTGGCCTCCCCTCTTGATGAAGGTGCTTGGAGCTTAGTCCACCACGCCGCTCCAATGCGGGTCGGTGGATTTTAACGACTGTCAGCTGATGATGGCGACCGGAACCGACAGTTTAACGCGCTCTCCGAGACACAGAGTTAGTAAGAGTTACGTTCTGAAGTCAGAAAAAAACTCATTGGTACATACCGGTTTCTGGGATTCGAAGCACGATCTTCTAAACAAGAAGCGGGCTCGCTCCCACTCGACTATCGCGACACAACTTTGTTTTGACATCTACTAGAAATAATTTACCTACAAATTTATACATCGTAACAGTTAGCCAAGTAAAATAAAATTAAACAGTAAATATCAACCCTGATTGCTTAGTGACATCGTGATGCATATTTCGAAGTAGATTTAGACTATGTGAATAATACTGGAGACAAACACGGTACAACTTTAAAAGTGGCAGCGTTCAAATGAGGCCAATTCGGATTAGTAGCATCGTTTCAGGTAGTCGTGTGCTATCGGAGAGGAACTACACAAACAATAATTATGTTGTTTCGCATGTACCTAATTTATTGCTTGTTTATAGTATGCAATTTTCTGCTAAAAGTGAAATTACAAATCAATGTATCTAAAGTGTTGCGATTTCTTCATTTCAGGGGCGATTCACGGTCGATTACACCCGGGGCCGACCTATTATGGAAGAGAGGGAAACATGATGACTCGTCGACGACTGATATTATAAATTCACAGTTATCCTATTATTTTCTTCGATCTCTGAAGAGGCCTGCTTGAATGCATGCTGGATGGAGACCGCTATCAGTAGATCCTATTAAAAATTAATGGAGGGGGCCTATGTCCAGCAGTGGACTTCCTATGGCTGAGATGATGATGATGAAGATGATGACCTATTACGTTTCACACGATACAGCCCTGTGACGGACGTACGGATGCACGGAAAACGAAGTCTTAGTAATAGTTCGTTCTAATGTAAACAGTGATATTGGATATCATATAGGTATTATTTGTATCTAGCATTGACATCAATGGCGTATACTTATCCATTTCACCGATTACACTCATAAAAGTGAATCTATATGTATAAACGTCCCGAAGTGTCGCAAGCCAAAGTATAGTAACGAAATTATCTTCACTCAAACATTACTCGGTGATAACAGAAAGCCCAGAATTACTTAGCTTATCAGTATATCGAAGGAGGGTCGGCCGGTTATCGATACCTCGTGTACATAACAAAACCGTTCGGTCTGTCAACGTTGAAAAATTGCATAAACAGTTGTATATGTCGCCGCCATCTGGATAAACGAGCCTTTTTTATACCCCACTGCATGGGCTTAGGCCTCCCCTCAAGACGAGGGGGCTTGGAGCTTAAATCCGCCACGCAGTGAAAGTTAATGTACTTAAATCAGAAAAAACCTCATTGGTACACGCCCGGATTCGAACCACCGCCTCATAGCTTATAGATTTGAAACAGGTTCGCTGCGTTCAGACCATCGAATGGATCCGAAAGCGAATATATCATGAAATGATCAACTTTATGATGTGTCATCCTACCATAACAGTACGTATACACGAAGATTTTATTCACTTAACCAAGAGGCTAACAGCGATTTTCAGCCCTTTCGTTAAACGTAGCGTTCAGCGACTGTCCTTTAGCTATTTAACAGGTTAGCCGTCGAACTGGCTGGCTGATATATCTAGTTGGCTGCGACGTACATATATTACCTGCGATAAAAGTGTTTGATCTAGTCAATAACTGTTAGATCAATATGTGATTTATTATGTAGCATATTTTTAGTTACATATATAAATATATGATAGGGTGATATGATAACACACAAATAAGTTATATATACGCCTTAAGTATTTACCTTATCTGCAAGTAGATATTTACATTTGACTTCCAGCTTACAACTGTTATTTTATTTATTTTTAATTCCATACTGACGACCGAATGATTTCCTATGCGAAGTATATTTTATTACGTAATAACTATGACTAATTATTATTAAAATTGTAATATAAAATATTTAATACACCTGACACCGTAAAAAATAATTAAATAAAAAGAGAAAAACATGCTCCATAATCCGTAGAATGTTTACAAAATACACTACCATATCAATATGACTTGAATGTTATGGTAATGCAGGCATGGACTGTCAAATATTACAGAACAAATTATAGACCACCACCAAACATATTTTGGTACCTAATTGGTTTGTCTCTGTCTGCAATACTTAATAAACATTCAAGTCATATTTATATGATAATGTGTTTTCCTCTATGCATAAAGAATAATCTATAAACGATCTATAGATTAAAGAGTTTGTTTTTCCCTTATCATTATTTTTTGAGCGGTGTATTTTAAAACTGATTCGATATGATAAAGTTCTTTGAATCATGTTAAAAACTAGCAAAAGATTTAGTTGAAGTATTTACGGATAATGCATAGTTTTGTCAGAATTTCCGTATCGATTTTAATAGCTAAAAACTGATTTATAAAACAGGCATTTTGGGGGGACTTGACCTGAAACTTAAATTTCAGAAGGTAACTATACAATTTAGTCCGACATTTACATGGTCAAAGCCTAAACGCAGTTAATGCAGTACTAAAATAAAATAGTAAAAAATGGTCTACTTTAATAGTTGCAAATTTGTGGGTACTATCTACAAATAAGTTATCAAACGAGATAAATCTTTTATAATGTCTTGAGAACAAAACGTTTTCTCACAAAATGAGGTACGTAAGATTTGAAAGCAGATAAGGGCAATGTTGGGCGCCAATAAACCTTTTGGGCGGCGCCGCACTCAATATCCAAGGCGGGCGACCTATCCTTTGTCACTCTACCAAATGATATACTTACCTGGCTATTTTTTAAACGTCAAATGGAAGGTGATTTTTATAAAACTCAAGGTAAGACTAAGTACATAATCGGAACCCTAAAACTCACAAAATTCATATAATTGACCGATGCGAAAAAATATATGCTATTATTACGCGCATTTTTAAAAATCTGGTCGCGTCCAATACACGATTTACAAACACTTATTTCCTAAAGACAGACATACCTTAAAATTAAAATTGCCTTCCTGAAAACACCTATAAATGCTTTTCATCGTGATTTCCTGAACAAAACTATTGCTGCGGAAATGTCGATGAAGTCTATTTGTTATTTGTTCTTCTTTCAGTATTACGAGATTGAACACATTTGGCTCATTTGCGCACAGTTTCTTCACACCTTCGCGATTTATTACCACTTTAATTATACAAAATCATTGAGGCTTGTGCGGATTTGGGCTGTTTGGGCGCCGACTTAAGTCACTTGTCACTTAAGTAGCGGTGTGAACAGAGCTTGTAATATTTATTTGACTTAAGTTTTTATAACTAAAAAGTCATTCGTCTACGGCGGGAATCAAACCTCATGAACTTTATTCATAGCCAAATCTTAGCTCAATCGTGAGGAAGGGCGGTCTGTATTCCAGTAGTGAAAGCATGAAGGTTAAATAAAAAAAAATCAAACCTTTTTTTAATTTTTTTGGCTCAAAAATAAATGCTAATAATTAGAAAATAAAGAAAAGATTGGTAAATAAAATTTATAAACGCGAGTGTGGTGAGTAGGTAATTATTAAACCGCGTCTATGCCTCGCTAACCGATCACGAACTGAGCACGCAACGAACCAAATTTTTGCAGTCTAGGTGGGCTTGCAAGCACGCAGAGAACACGTCGTCGTGAGCACGCTTTGAGCTTTCGGCTCGCGCTCGGAACGTTCCACCACTTGCCTAGTTTTTGACTAACAAAGAGATTCGCGTTAGGTTCGCGGTGCGTTTGCGGAAGTACGCAATGGCAAACGCGACTAGTCTAAGGAGTTGTTACTAAAATTAATACAAATTTATAAAGTGTACCCGCTTTTGTGGGATCTAGCCATGAGTATTAAAGAAAAAAATACATGAGCACGTATATACAAGAAGACTCCTGCAAGAACGCCAGCGAACTGTGAAAAAAGGAGAACAATGTTCGTCTTGGGCCCCTTTATCCACGCCAACGAAACACCGCGAACCGTGCAGCTCGCTTCGCGCATGGCTCGCGTGACATAGGCGCCTTTAGCGTACAGGCATTACCAATGTAGTTCCGGCTTTACTCGTAAGTTCCGGTCATTACCAACTGGTTCGCGGATCTTTGGCTCAAAAATCGCGCAACAGTCCAGTTGACATAGTAACTTAGCTTAGCAACCGCATGGTAGCCGGATCATATGTGTGTCAAATGATATGTGCACGCACAGCGCATGTCCCAGTAATTTACGACGAGCCGCGACGAACACTTTGCCTCAAATTCTTCGTTCCAAACGTCAAATTCTTCTAGAGCTACCTATGGCAGGCATTTCATTGGTTCAAAAGAAAAGTCAAAGAATATTTGGTATAAAACAGTTGTTAAATTAAATGATACATTTCATTTTGTTTGTCTTGCCAAGCCAAGGTAAGTGTTATAAACATCGACATATTGCACGACATATTGTCATGAAATATTTAAAGGATAGGTTGGTTGTGAGATTTACATAATAATAACGATAATGATATCAAATGGCAGGTGAATAAAAATGGAGACAGAGAGGTAATTACTGCCGAGATCGTGACATTTTGAAGGTGGGTAATGCTGGTGGAGGCCAGGTGGAGAAAAGAAAGTTAGGGGAAGTTGAGATCGTTAGCACGCGTATTATGATGAGTCTTTTATGTTCCACATTACAAAACTTTTTCATAAAGCCAAAGCGTTCGTTGGTATTGTACGTTGCAAATTAAAGAATATTTTTCAAAAATACCAACTAGACACCAGAAAATGTAAGTTGTCCAACACGAATTGACTGACAGATTGGCCTAGTGGTTGAAAACCCTAACTGCAGAACCAAAGGTCGCGGGTTCGATTCTCGCCCGGAACAAATATTTGTGTGTATGAACATGTCTATTCGTTCCGTATCTGGGTGTAAAAGTATCTACCTATATATTAGTCGCGTAGCCAGAGAAAACTTACGATAATTCCAAGGATCTTCGTTTTTGATGAGTGGACAGATAAAGTGCATTCTGAGCTATTGTCAAAAAGTTAGAAGTTTTAGGGCTGTGCTAAGGGTGTGGCTAGGTATTTCTTAATATTTCGTGTAGCACGCTGTATATAGATTTAAAATTTGAAATTTTGATTCGGTCATAATGAGAACTAACTTAACCTCGCGTTGTAAAATTTTTAGAAAGATAACATAAGGGATATTACGAAAATTAAATAAAAATAACAGTCTGGTCGTGGGACACTAAATTTCATAAAAAAGTTTTTATAATTCTAAAGCTGTTCCTTTTTTGATAAGTGGATAGACAAAGTGGATTGTGAGCTATTGTCAAAAAGTTAGAATTTTTAGGGCTGTGCTAAGGGTGTAACTAGGTATTTCTTAATATTTCGTGTAACACACTGTATATAGAATTAAAATTTGAAATTTTGATTGGTTTTTAATTAGAACTATCTTAACCTCATATTGTAAAATTTTTAGAAAGATAACATAAGGGATACTACGAAAATTTAAAAAAATAAGTTGGTCGTGGGACATTAAATTTCATAAAAAATTTTTGATAATTCTAAAGCTGTTCGTTTTTTAATGAGTGGATAGATAAAGTGCATTCTGAGCTATTGTCAAAAAGTTAGAAGTTTTAGGGCTGTGCTAAGGGTGTGGCTAGGTATTTCTTAATATTTCGTGTAGCACGCTGTATATAGATTTAAAATTTGAAATTTTGATTCGGTCATAATGAGAACTAACTTAACCTCGCGTTGTAAAATTTTTAGAAAGATAACATAAGGGATATTACGAAAATTAAATAAAAATAACAGTCTGGTCGTGGGACACTAAATTTCATAAAAAAGTTTTTATAATTCTAAAGCTGTTCCTTTTTTGATAAGTGGATAGACAAAGTGGATTGTGAGCTATTGTCAAAAAGTTAGAATTTTTAGGGCTGTGCTAAGGGTGTAACTAGGTATTTCTTAATATTTCGTGTAACACACTGTATATAGAATTAAAATTTGAAATTTTGATTGGTTTTTAATTAGAACTATCTTAACCTCATATTGTAAAATTTTTAGAAAGATAACATAAGGGATACTACGAAAATTTAAAAAAATAAGTTGGTCGTGGGACATTAAATTTCATAAAAAATTTTTGATAATTCTAAAGCTGTTCGTTTTTTAATGAGTGGATAGATAAAGTGCATTGTGAGTTAATATTAGTAGGATTAAAATTTCAAATTTTAATTCTATATACACTGTGTTACACGAAATATTAAGGAAAACCTAAGCCATTCCCTTAGCACAGCCCTAAAACTTCTAACTTTTTGACAGTAGCTCACCATGCACTTTATCTATCTACTCACCAAAAACGAACAACTTTAGAATTATCAAAACCTTTTAGTAAAATTTAGTGTCCCACGACCGGACTATATGTATATACCTATTATACAGAATATTTAAGTATGTCGTTATATCATATCAGTTGTCTTGTACTCATAATACAAGCATAGTACTTACTTTGGGACTAGAGAGCGCTGTGTGGTATGATTGTATTTAGATATAATTTTAAATTAAATTAAAATAATAAATTAAATTAAAATTGAAAAAAAACAACAAAAGCTTGTTTAACACATTACTGGGACTTATTACCTTCTTTTGGATAAGCAGTCGGATGAAAACGGCACCTAGGTCCCTAGGTAGGTAGGTAGGTAGTAGGTAGGTATATGTGTTGAAAATACGCAAATAACATCTACAACAGACCTACCGTCTAGAATGTCAAGTCAAATGATACAGATAAATGCGATGTCCCTGAAAGAATTTCTCGTCATTTTACAAAGTGCTTTGGAAGAAAAGCTGAAGCACGTTCCCTCTTTTAAATTCAGCTAGTAAAGTAGGTAGGTACCTAGGTACCACTGCTGAATTACGTTTAAGTTAGCGTTGTGTTCTTTCGACTTCGTGCTGTTGCATAAAAAATGTAATATATTATATAGTAGGTAGGTATTCGTTCAGTTTTCTAGATAGTTAACCATACTTATATCCCTGTAGGTAGGTACCGTAAGATGGCGCAACTTTGCCTTTAATACACAACTTTACCTAAAACTTAAAACACGTTTATTTTTAAATTTCTATGATGGTCATACCGAGCAATACTTGCAGTTTTTAGACTTTTGATATGGCAACACAAAACTCTACGGCCATTTTTTATTGCGTTATGAAATTCGTCGCAGTTGTTTCAGAAGTACTTCGTTCTCTTGTTGAGTTTTCAGTTGAATCTACAACTTTTAGAGGTAAATTCTATATTTAAGCTGTTTTCTTGTTGCTTTTAATGTAAACAATGTAGTTTTAGTCCTATGTTTAGTTTTCTATTGTTGCTTATAAATAAAAAGTACAATGTTGCGAGAAAAAGGTATTTAGGCAAAGTTAGGATGTATATTTTTATACATGCATCCCCATCTTTACCTGCCTTAGGGTTGTCAGTCAAATTGGATTTTAAATATTATTATACTAGATAATTACTCATAACTATAATAACATATAAATTAAAATTATAAGCAATAAATTGTCAAAACGCACAATCGAAGCCTAATAAATATAATGAAAATATGAAGATACTGAGTTCTTTTTTTTCATTTTGTCTGTCTGTCTGTCTATAACTATGTTTGTGCATCACGCAAAAATTAGATAGGTACGTGCCTATATACCTATTGAACAAATCTCAATTTTTTTTTTCATTTTATAGGCATACCCTCATACCCTGAGGTGTGTTATAGAATATTATTATAGTAGCATAAATAATGATTACAAGATTTAAAAAAAAAATTCTTTGTTTCATTATTTTTATTATTTTAATTTAGATTATCAAGATGGACAAATACAAAAGAAGAAAACCTGGGGCACGTAAATATAAAGATTACGAAGAAAGTTTACTGCAAGTAGCTGTACAGTTAGTACAAAATAAAAACCTTACTTCTTATGAAGCTGAGAAACAATTCGGAATACCCCGACGCACGATAGTTAATAAAGTTAAAAAAATACATATGAAAGATGTAGGCTCACCATGTAAATTAAGTGACGAAGAGGAAGCTAAGATAGTTTCTGCATTGATTTTGTGTGGAGAATATGGTAGCCCTCTCACTTTATTGGAACTTCGACTTATTGTGCATGATTATTTAAAGAAAAGTGATAGAAGCACTTTATTTGATAATAAAATTCCTGGAGAAAAATGGGCACGCAATTTTATGAAAAGAAATAAAAACAAATTGACTGTACGCTCCACGCAGAACATTAAAAAGGTTCGTGCAATAAAAAGTGTTACGGAGTATGAAGAGTATTTTGAAAATTTAAAGACTTCACTGCAAAATGTCAAACCTCAAAACATCGTCAACTACGACGAAACGAACTTATCTGACAACCCCGGAACTCAGAAATGCATTTTTAAAAGAGGCACTAAATACCCTAACAAGATTCTAAACAATACTAAGACCGCTATTTCGTTAATGTTTGCAGCTACAGCGGCTGGAAAATTATTTCCACCTTACGTGGTATATAAATCCGAGCATCTATGGAGCAACTGGTGTGTTGGTGGGCCAGCTGGTACAAGATTTAATAAAAGCAAATCAGGATGGTTCGATAGTGAAGTCTTCGAAGAGTGGTTCAATACTATAATATTGCCTTGGGCAAAAAAAACGCCAATGGAACCAAAAGTATTAATCGGCGATAATTTGTCTTCTCATTTAAATATAAGTATAATTAGCAAGTGTGAAGAAATGAACATACGGTTTATATTTTTACCGCCTAACTCCACGCATGATACTCAGCCTTTAGACGTAGCTTTTTTTAGGCCTTTGAAAAGGGCGTGGCGCACCATATTATTAGATTATAAAGTTAGGCATCCCTCTGCAAATACTTTAAATAAAACTATATTTCCTGATTTACTCCTACAGTTGATAGAAATGATAAAAATGAACCAAGAAGTTGTTATCAAGAAAGGATTCAAAGCTACCGGTATATATCCCTTAAATCCCAGAGTCGTTTTAAGAAAGGTACCAGACTATAACACAGAAAATAATGACTCAGCCACTACTTTTAATGAATCTCTTCTTCAATATTTAAAAGATACTAGGAAACCTACTACTACTGCAAATTTTAGAACCAGAAAGTCTAAGCTTCCAACGAGACCTGGGCAATCGGTATCAAAAGAAGATGCACTGGCATATATTACTGCTAAGTTCGACAAACCCAAAGAAAAAATTAAATGTAAGCCTTCAAAATCCAAAAATGTTAAAAAATTATCTCATATATCAGTAACACCCAAACAATGCGACGAGAATACTACAACAGCTGCTTTGCCAGATCAAATCCAAGAAAATATTCCACCATGTACCCCAACAGTGGATTTACGAGATCAATATTACGAAAATATAATATCCGGTTCTGCTGCAGTTAACCTACCAGAACAATGTTACGAGAATGTACCATCCCGTTCTGCTGCAGTAGACCTACCAGAACAACATAACGAAAATATACCATCCAGTTCTGCTGCAGTCGACCTATTAGAACAATATTACGAAAAAGTACCAATGAACACGGAAGTATCAGTTTTAAATTTATTCATTTCAAAAGATCGCACTTTGTTTAAAAGAGTCTCAAAGGAATCTTCTAGTGATTGTGTAGTTTCAGAGAAGAAGAGTAAAATTGTATCATCTACTATTTTAGAAAATGTTACCAATATAAACAAAAAAACCAAAAATATATGCAAAGATTCCAGTTCAGATACTACGGATACAATTTCTTTGCACGATACTGACGACTCAATTGATGGGCCTTTTATAGGATCCAACAGTGACACGGAAACATTCATTGAAGACATTATTACAGATGTTACTAAGGAAGAAAATGATAACGAACCCGGTGTAGGGAAATATGTTTTGGTTAAATTTGCTACCGGGAGTGTTTATAAATATTATATTGGTTTGATAATAGGGTACGATGTGAAAGAACATACATTCACGACAAAATATTTACGAAAAAAATTTAAAAAAACATTTTCCTGGCCAGTAGTAGATGACATCTCTGACATAACTCGCATCGATATAGTAAAGATTTTACCTAAGCCGCAGGTTGGTCGTCGAGGTCAATTGAAATTTATCATTGATTTTGAAGTGCCAATGAACAGTATATATTGATTGAATTTAGTTTCTTCTGTATCAGTTTTCATATCCAAAACATTGATTGTTTTGATTTCGACTTTTGCCAAAGAAAAATTGTTTTAATTTTTATATCTAGATATTTCTGCTAATTTGATTTGCTATGGACATCACATATAATTCTCTCACTTATACCTACGATTAAATGTTTAGCGAAGATAAAAAAATTGTGATAAAAAAAACTTTTCCTATTTTAAGAGAGTTAACCGAAAAATCATCTGATTTGCATTTGATTTAAAGGCATCAGTTTCATAATTATGTTAGGTAGGTACGTAAAAAAATTACTTTGGTTGATTAAGATAGTGATTTTGCCAAAGAAAAATTGTAAGATTTGATGTGCAATGTGTCATCTTTAATGAAAAGTTGAAAACAGTTTGTCTAGTCTCATGGTTTAATTTATAAATCCGCTTCCTATTCTTTTAATTAAATATACGTAATGTTTTTAAATTATATCAATGTTTTAAATACACTTTGGAATCTGATCTCCTTGAAGTAATTTTTTACAGTACGTATCATGTATCAATAAAAGTCATGAAGCTTTGTTTGTGTGATTCTTATTAAGTAGGTGGTTACTTATCTAATTATACCAATATTGTTTGTAAGCATAAAATATTTTTTTTATCAAGCCATGTAGGAAAATGGCTAACTATTTTTTTAACTACTTTATTCTATTTGAGTTTAATTTTGCTATAACATTTTCCTCGACTGTTCTCTTTGATTTAAATAATTGTTTTATGTAAAACTATAGTACTATATTACGACTTAATTAAATAAGTTTTTGGTCTATAACCAAAAGAAATTGTTGAAACAATTTCAACGTCTTTACTGGGAAGCTCAAAATTATTTTTCATATTTATGGGTTAAATTATTTAAGCGACTATCTATAGTTTTTAATTCCGCCAATATACAAATTTCTCTGAATTTTGATGTCTCTGCATTAACTTTTTATAGTTTTCCAGTAACGATGATGGAACATTGTACTTACCTATAAATAGGTACGTATGTATCATTCTAAATATGTAACAACAGCTGTTAGTTAAGCAAAATGGTTATTAAAATAATAACAAAAACAACAATTTACATAACCAGCAATATAATAATAATAATAACAATATAATAACAATAAGCCAATATTTGTATTAAATTCATATGTATATTTGTTTTAATGTGATTCATAAACAATTTTTTGACAACCCTGAATATTTATTGGTCAATGTATGAAATCATTAATTATATCCATCCCAACATTGCCTAACCATTTATAACGAATATACTATACACAATGTGTACATTTCGATTTCAACCTAATAATTTGGTAAATACAGTATATTTTTACGCAATACGTACTGACGTACATATTGTGTTTTACAAATTAAACGCATAGGCAAAGTTGGGAAAATTGGCACCAACTTTGCCTGTTATGCAAAATAGTAATAATCGAAAATACGATAAAAATACGAAGTAAGTCACCATGGGAATTACAACATACAACTTTCAACTCTATAGATAAAAACAAAAAGTTCAAATTTCATTAAAAGTTTTTGTGACATTAGGCAAAACATCGATACTTCAGGCAAAGTTGCGACATTTTACGGTACATGTCGTAGATAAAAAATATTTTCTGCATTGGGTAAAACTAATAATAGCGACAATATATTTGAATATTGTCAAATAAATACCACACTAAATTCACGACTAAAAAATCTAAGGCAGTTCATCTATTATTCTGAATATAACCACTACATAAATAGTATTATCACAAAATATAAATAAATATATAATAAAGTGATTATAAACCAATATTAATAATTATTATAGTTTTCATAACTTAATAAAACGTACAATTGTTTACTTACAAGTGCCTAATTACAATCGAATAAGAACCACATATCAAAGTAAACGCATGAGTTTTTAATATGTATTAAAAACAGGCTTATAATTAATTTCATAATAAACAAATTTAAAATTATTATTAAATTAATTTTTACCGTGAAATAATAATAATAAAAAATACGTACATTATTTTCGGTTGCAATCCATTTCACAAAGAAAAAAAAACATAACAGGTAAGTATCTAGATGAAAAAAACACAGCACTTGTACCGAATTACGTTCCTTTCTATGAATGACACACGAGATGCGTCTGAGATGAATCACCAAATGCTGTTAATGCACATTTATAGAACTTTAAACAGAGTTTTTGTCATAATTTATTGACAACAAAGTACCACACACATTATTCAAAGGAAAACATAATACATTTTCGCACTAAATCCACGCTAATATCGAAAAATAAAAACTGTAAACTTTAGCGCACATTATCGACACACGCCAACACAAAGTAAAATCCTTCGCTTGACTGTTTCCTTACATCGCAAGATATAACCTAACAAAATGAAGTGACCACTTGTGGCTGTTTACAGCACGCAAACTAAAGCGACTCCAGAATTACACAGGATTACAGTATTCAACTTAATATTCATTTGTTAAATTGTTTATTCCTCTTTACAGTTTAGTTTTGAGTTGGTACGTGTTTAAAGAAAAGTTTGAGTTTCATTTATAAGTTTGTTATTGTCGAAGGCACGTATAATTTTAAGAGTGAAACACGTACAAACCGCTGCGTCGTCCGCGAATGCACTGACGTGACATTTGCGTGTATTGTGCAGGCAACTATTGGCTAACTTCACAGCGTATTCTAACTATGGGGTGACGGGGGACAGAGGGGAGCTTACCTGTCGGTTTTTTTTTTGAGTTCGCTGCCTTTCGGTGCGGTCCTGCGGAGCTATTATTTAGGTACTAATAACAACGAATAACGGAATCGATATTTAACAGCTGTTGCAGTTGTAAAAAGTTTCGTATTCATATTTTCATGATAATTTCGACGTTAAAGTATAAATAGGTATTGTACTTAAATCTCATTTAAAATATTTTTCTGTAAAAGTTTGTATGTAAGTCTAATTATTAGACTTTAATACAAAACTACTAATAAACACACAGCGAAATTATTTAAAAAAAATTAGCTTTTTTTGTCGGGGGTTTTCTAAATTTTAAATTTAATTTTTTTTTCAATATTTTTAAACGTAGTTATTTAGTTAAAATATTTCATACATGATCAGAAAAAAATAATAATTTTCAAGTTTTTAGTTTTCATTTCGTAAGTTAATATTCCTCATTCCCTTTCAATATAGTATACATTATTCCACTAGTCAAGGCCTTTCAGTTGCTACCCATATTGAGGGATTTGTGAAAAATTCGCCAATTTGTGGTGGCAGCCCTCTTGGATTTGAAATTTGTCATAGTGTATAGTATTCGACTAATCAAGTCCTTTCATTTGATACCCATATTACAGGCGTAGTGAAAAAAATAATGCAATTCGCCATTTTGTGGTGGCGGCCATCTTGGATTTGAAATTTGTCATATTGTATATTATTCTAATAGTCAAGCCATTTCATTTGATACCCATATTGCTGGAGTTGTGAAAAAATATGACATCCGCCATTTTGTGGAAGCGGCCATATTGGACTAATTTTCATCAAACATAGCCAAGAATGTTCAGTGGTATGGGCTGTTAATAAATTTAGAGGATATATACAAGATTCTACGGCTAAGTGCTAGCGATTATCGGCCGCTCGTTTGGTCATTGACATTAAAGTCTCCTACGGGTAGGTTGGTCAAAAGGGCGCTTAAGCTGCAAAGTTACAACTTACAGGAAAGGCCAACATAATAGCAGATACGTTGCGTTGTCGACCTTCCCACCTGGAGCGCGACTCAACTTCGAGAAGCCCAAGTAGGTGACCCTGAAGTACTTAAAACTACTAGTGATATCGAAGGCACCGATCCTATAGCTCAATCGCGATGGGCGGAGAGAGGTTACCTTACTGCACAAGGCGTACTGCATAGATTGAATCCCGACTTTCCTCGAACCTCAGTTGGTGGTGCCCACGACCATAAGTGGTGAGATCATGAAGGAGTTACATGACAAACCAACTGCTGGACATACCGGTGCTGAGCGCACGTGTTCCAACGTGTTGCAAAGCGTTTTTATTTTCCAGGTATGAGACGATATGTCATCGAATATGTACGTATGTGCACGAAGTGTCAACGTTACAAATCGTCCAATGAAAAGCCCGTTGGATTAATTAAAACACCCGTTCCAGCGCAACGACTTGAAGTGATAGCCTTTGATTTGTTCGGGCCATTGCCTGAGGGCGAAAACGGAGAAAGTTTTATTATGTTGATTGAGGATTTAGCAAGTAAGTGGGTGAAGGTATTCCCATTTGCGTCTGCTACAGCAGAAAATGGCGCCCGTATTTTTATAGAAGAAATCTTTTTACGCTATGGTATTCCTCGATGAGCGGTATCGGACGACGGGGGTGCAATTTGGCGCCGACACTATGTAAAAAGCAATGTTCGTTCTCGATGTCAAACAAGAATTAATCCCGTTATATCACTCCGAAAATAATCCTGCTGAGAGAAAAAACCGAGAACTTAAAATTCCATTGAGCATGTTGGTAGAAGGGCACCATAATGGCCTGCGGCTTTTCCCGCTATGAGATTTGCTATGAACACTGCGATCCCGGAGACCACAAAGGTTACCCCCGCTTATTTAACATTTGGGCAAGAGCTTAGGTCTCCACTCTCTATTCAGCATGACTCAAATTCAAATTCAAATTCAAAAAGTTTTTATTCAATATAAGATGTTTGCACACACTTATTGAAAGTCGTAAAAATTGATTAGGTACCGGTTCAAAAACTAGGAGGAGAAGAACCGGCAAGAAACTCCTCTCTGTTTATTTTATTTAAATATATGTCTTTCTTAATTGTTTTTTTTAATTTAAAGTCTTACAACTATTACAATGATGTCCATGCGCACTTATCATTTAAATACTCGCTAATACAATAGTAAGCTTTTTTCATGAGTTGGACTTTAACTCGCTTTATAAATTGATTAGAATTCAAGTCTAACATTTCTTTTGGAATTTTATTATAAAAACGGATACAATTTCAAATGACATTAAGTAAGTCGCCGAGGCTGCGAATTATTTACTACAAATCACACCGTATTTGCTAAGGTTAGGCGATAACTTATCCGTCGCGAAAGAAAACATTGAACGTGAACAGACGGACCTTACATTATCACGAAGACTGTAAGTCCAACTACATATATAGTATCCTCGGTTAAGGGTCAGGTAGTAGGCAAATATCACAGTAAGGATTTGACTCCTTATAACCCTCGACTTGACGCAGTGTGTGAAAATCCGATCGTTCTAAAACGTAAAAGAGGGCGACCTCGGAAGGAGCGCGGCGAGATCGTTCCAAACAATGACCGGGGACGTTGCCATGGTTTAGAGGGGGAGTCTGTTGCGTGACTCCCCTGTATGCTGCAACTCGGCTGGAGTTGCAGCATAGTAATACTTCGCTTTTCTCTCCGTGCCTCCTCGTCGCCATGTGCCTCCCGCACACCGCACGGCCACCGAGCCGCGACGTTCGCGCCTTGTCGCCAGTCGCTGGACGGCCGATCAGAGAGAGGAAACGTTCGAGTGTACTAAGTTTTGTAATATTTATTATATGTAACTGCACGTATACGACCGATGTTTGTTTCATTCCTCACTCTGGCGCCCTACATCCACCAGTAGTGCCAGGAGGCGTTACAAGTTCTCAATTTTGTTTCTTTACGACAAGTTTTAAGCGTTTGTCATTGACAGTACACTTTTGAAAAAAATAAAATAAAATATGTTTACTATAGATCATAGACCAGTGAAGAATAATCGTTATTAACAAAGAAAAGTAGTTTAATAGATAAAGAAAAAAAAATAAGTATATAAAAATTATTTTCATTTTAACTGTATCTAATATCTTTATATTTAGTGGTATTATTTAATATAATTTAAATTTTATAATTATGTAATTTTAATAGGCATAAAGTAAATTAATTTGACACCAGAAGTTTTAATAATAGAGTAATAAATGTCACTTCACAGTATCGAAGTGACATAACACAATTGTGCGGGGTTGAAGACCGACGCGTGGGGGCGAAGAGCGGCTCGCGGGGACCTTGTGCACTGAAACTCGGACTAAAACTCGTCATCTTACACGAGCTAGCTAGAGTGTGACTGGTTAGACGGTAAACGCAGAAGATGGCTTCTAGTCAATTCGTACTTTTATGTTGATAGGTATATAAAATATTTCTAACACGTTTTTATCCATAAATATATTATATCACGTGAAAAAGGCGGAGGCGTGTAAAACAAAATTTACATTCATCCCGATGTTACGAGAATCACTAAAACCTCATTTCGACGAAATCCCCTAGTTTATAGGATCTCGCGTGATCCGACGTTGTCTTGTGGGAAAAAAATCTTCCGAACCCGGGCAAACTGTCGCACCAATGCTAACTTCATCTGCAATTTTCTTTTACGCACTCCTATTCGATATGTATTTTGATGGAGCTGATGGCACTGCCTTACATATTTACGTCGTAAACGATGAAGTTATAGACTTCGAAAAACGGCCCTTTAGTAGGTACTCACTTCTTATACGAGCATTCATACGCGGACCTAATTTAGATTCAAAGTCAGACCAAAAACAGAAAAGGTAGGGCTCCAAATCCACTTTTCCAAGAAAATAATAACTTATCACTAACCAAGATTCGTGAACTAGTTGAACCTTGAAGACCAAGAAAACTTGAAGACCATATAAATTAAGTTACCAGGTGGGTTTTGCGCAAGTACTGTCAAGTGAAAGGCTTTTTAGCAGAATGTTTTATTTAGACAGGTATACTGCTTTTTCACATGAACTTTGGTTTTGGCATGACTGACCGATTGGCCGAGTGTGTAGACTGGATACCCTAACGATGGAGCCAAGGGTAGCGGGTTCGATTCCCGCCCTAAACAAATGTTTTTGTGCATGAACATGTCTATTTGTATATATTATAATGAATATTTAATGTATATCAGTAACAGTAGTCTAGCACCCCTAATACAAGCATAATAATAATAATAACAAACACAATCACAACAACGTCTAGGTCCCAAACTAAGCATTAGCTTGTGTTTTGAAGACACCACATACATATAACAACCAAGACCCGGTGCCAGTATTAATATTCATCATATAAATACTGACCCGACCTGGGATTCGAACCCGGGACCTCCAGCTTCGCAGGCAGGGTCGCTGCCCACTAGGCTAAGCGGTCGTCATAATAATACTTGCTTACTTTGGTACTAGATAGCGTTGTGTCCCAGATATTATGATTATGTTATTATTATTATGACTTTAGAGATGTCATTTGCCCCGTATTTTAATGTTTCATAGATTTTTTTCAGATCTTTCAGAACAGCACCTAGTCCATTAGTCACAGAGGGGAAGATGCAATTCAGACAAAAAGTTCCACTATAGAGTCAATATTCCGTAAATAGAATTTATTTCGGAAATCTAGTAGAACAATCTAACTTGAGTGAATAAAACTTTTTTTTTGGTTCTGTATCAAAAATGATAATTTGCTTTTTTTATTTCTGCAGTTAACTTATTGACTTTTATATTTTTGAAAATTCGCTCATCATGTAGCCTCTCAGTTTTATTTTCGCTATTGTACCTCTACCATATCAGCCCATTATGCCCCACTACAGGGGCTTAAGCCTCCCCTATAATGTATACAATTGTATGTTTTAGTTTTTAAGTCATTTTTGTTTATTGTTATTGTTGGGTATTGTATGTTATTGTCGTTCCTACGAATAAATATATTTTCTTTCTTGCTGTCTTTCCTCACGGGATGAGGCTGCTTGGAGCTTAATCCACCACGCTGCTCCAGTGCGGGTTGGTGAGTTTTAATGACTGCCATCTAATGATGGCAACCGGGATCGACGGCTTCATATGCTTTTCGAGGCACGAAGTCAGTAATAGTTTTATTCTTAAGTCAGAAAAAACTCATTGGTACATGAGATTCGAACTACGACCTTCTGAACAAGAAGCGGGCTCGCCACCACTCGGCTATCACGACACGACGTCGTACTTCTACCATCGATTAAATAATATTTGTTTCGTATAACAATACATTGATCCCATATAAAAACGCAACTAATGCTTTAATAGCCTATATAATCCGAATAATAATATCGGGTCAGCAAAGGCGTTCGCGGTGAGAGTGAGACGTATACGAAACACTTTACCCTCCTTTTTGCTTTACCGTAGTCGGGTAGTAATTGCGATTACATAATGTAGGATTTCTTTGCGTTGTATATGAGTTTAATGACACTTCTGTAGAACTAATCATGAAAACCAATTTGAATTTAGGAAACGTCCCTTCGTCTGATATACTATACCTATATTATTTACATTTTATTCCTTTCTATCAACCCTTTTGTAAACCCCGCTGCAGGGGCTTAGGCCTCCCCTCAAGATGAGGGGGCTTGGAGCTGAAATTCACCACGCCGCTCCAATGTGGGTTGGCGGATGGTAACGACCGCCATCTATTGACAGCGACCGGGACTGACTGCTTAACATGCTCTCCGAGGCACGGAGTCATTGATAGTTAATGTACTTAAGTCAGAAAAACTCGACCGGATTCGAACCACGCCCTCACAGTCTTATCAATATGAAACAGGTTCGTTGTGCTCTGGCTATCATGACACACCTACTTAGTTATTATTTACTAGTTGGGTAAAACTTAAATTAATTTTCTTGTAAAATAATAAACCCTGCTGAAATACGACGACATACGAGGCGAGGGGTGTCCAATAAAAAGTGAAAATGAGAGAGATATCCTACTTGGTAAGATAAAAATAAATACTGCCAGACATAGCCGAGTTTTTTTATTTTCTTAAAAATCGTAATCATTTGTTTCTTTTGTGTCGGAGCGTGTTCTCCAAAATGGATAAAATAGAAATTGGCGCGGTACTCACATACCTCTGTATCCCTGTTTAAAAATTTTTACTAAGGAGTAGACAAATCAAGACTTGCGAGGAATATCAAAGGTTAAAGCTCTTCCATACTCAACACTTGATAGTTGGTATGCTGACTTTAAGCAAGGAAGAACTTCCACCAACTATGACCCACGCTCAGGTGCGCCCTACGACCGAACAAATTATTTAAAAAGTAGAAAAAATTGTTTTGGTAGATCGTCGTGTTACTGTTTGTTTTATAGCTGAAGAAGTAAAAATTTCGAAATAGAGTGTCTATATTATATTATACGTGCTCAGGAAAACAATGTCAATGAGCTGGGTGCTTAGAATGGTTAAGGACGCGTAAAAACAAATCAGACTGAAGATTTCGTAAATATGTTTGGATTTGTTACAACAAGGTCTTCAACTACCGAAGAAAAGGCAGTTCCATTTGTCGGTAAGATCATGGGCTGTCTTTGCTGAGACAGCCATGGGGTGGTAATGATCGAATATGGATCGGTGGAAGGATCGAATAATATCGATTCTCAATAATGGAGCCACTATTACGGTGACTTGATATGCAGTAAAAGTTATAAAAATAGGTCTTGCAAAACTAGAAGTGAAAGGGAACTTTTGTGCCAAGTTTCAAAAAAATTTGTTGAAAAACAATGAAATAAGTACCCACTGGATTCATCGATCTCCTTCAATCAGCTCCAAAATGGCACTTACAAAACTAGATGTCAAAGGAAACCTCTGTGCCCAGTTTCAAAAAATCAGTTAGTAAATAAATCTTCAATTCCACCATTTCCTTCATTATCTCCAATCCCTCCGATCAGCTCCAAAATGGTACTTACAAAACTAAATGTCAAAGGAAACCTCTGTGTCCAGTTTCAAAAAATCTGTTAGAAAATAAATCCCAAGTTTCACCGTTTTTTATTACCTTCGATTCCTCCAATTAGCTCCAAACTGGTACTTCTAAAACTAGACGTCAAAGGAAATCTCTGTATCAAGTTCCATATAAATCCGTTGGAAAATAGGAAATATTCAATTCCTCCAATCAGCTCCAAAATGGTACTTGCAAAACTAGAGATCAAAGGGAATCTCTGTGTCAAGTTTAAAAAAAAAAATCAGTTGGAAGATAACGATGTTGTTAGTGCGCGATTGGGCGGACGTATAATTGGGTGGTTGGGCGTGGGCGGCGAAAATTATAAACTACCAGCAGTAATTAATAAACTAGAACTATCCAGCTCGAAATACACTCAAGTAACAAGATTAAATTATCACCTAAGTAAGAGAATAAAAAACACCAATTAGGTACTTACGCGGTTCTTTAGCAAAACGACCACAAGTTACTTGTTTGTTACTTATATAGTTAAGCCTTAGATTTAGAGCAAGATCTGATGAATAATATATTCTCAGCTCAATTAAGATAAGTACATACTCTGAGCCCTCAGCAATACAACTTATATTCAAGTGTCTTTCGAGAAACGCGTACTAGTCGTAGAGCCTGTGACCAGAAATAATTACAAATTTGTAAAAGCTGAATTTTTGATAAGCGAATTGTATCTATTTACGAAAAAAATCAACTTTTTATATTCTACATAGACTTTTGGATAAAGAAAAGATATTTATATTAGTCTTGCTTATTAAAAAATACTTTCAGTAAAGCCCTTTCTTTTATTACCTATCGTACTTTACTTTTTGTTGAGTCGCCAAATACCAAGAAATACCATAGTTGACTGACTGGTGCCAAACTGTATATTAATGTTAAAACTAGCTGTACCCACGACTTCCTCAGCGTGGACTTAAATATGTCTCAGGCGGTTATAAAACGCAAGTGACTCTGTCCCCCGCAACACACCGCCCCGCAAGACCGGACGACGACGTGGTGCTATAGGGTTTCTTACTAAACTTGATATCTTTTTATTTTGTAAGTCAGTTTTGGTGAAATAAACACGAAATGTTACTCAAAATAAAGCTTCACATTTTGAAGTAATTACATTTTGAATGAAATTTGTGGTTTTTACGTGATGAGCATAAAAACGAAAAAATAAACTGACAAACCGATAAACAAACAAATGTTACGAAAATTTTCTTTTACATTCTATTACTTATTTCTCGCGTCTCCCAGTATTTATTTATTTTAGAAAAATTGGTAATGTTCAGATACAAACAATTTATGGTTTTATTATATGTATGGATGAGGAGCACAAAAAAAAGATTTTAAAAAATTGTCATTTTTTCATTATTGTAAAGGCTCCGCCGCGGCCTAATGCAACCATGCCAAGCTCACTGACCATAATTTTTGTTTGAAATTGTATTATCGCTCTTCTGGTGGGTGATGGAACGCTTGACTTTATGCGTCATGAGACAATATCAAAGAAATATAATTTTTTTCTAGCGAAAATGTAATTGTGTATTCTCAAAAACCATATAAGACATATATTTTTCCGAACATAAAATTACATTGTCGCTAAAAAGAAAAAGTTCTTCAATGAGACTCATGAGACATTACGTCAAACGGCCCGTATCACCCCCATGGTCTTTTGAAAGTGGATGGTCGCAAGCTCCTGGACTATATAGGATATGTAGAGCGAGAGTAATAACTCGAAAAGGTGGAGGAGACAAATGGGGTCCACGTATCCGTGTCAGAACGCGTCGTCGCGTGTGATAATGTCCATAATATTTCATACGTTTTAACTTCACGCCTACTAATTAGAAGGAAATCCGGGATTTGGGAACAGGCGCGTGTGAGCCAACCCAGACTGTTACCCGTTTCGGTACACCCTAAAAATAAATTTCATTATATGTAATAGGTACCCGTCGTCGCTCTTGTGAAAAAAATAGACCACAAGTTTATGGATCGTGGACCACATAAATAAAATTTGCGTCTCCCAGTGGTCAGATTTTTGGTTGGACTCATTGAGCTTCAAGCTTCGAACTATGGTCGGACTTAGATGGCCAATGGATTTTTTAAATTATTTTCTTGAATTCGTTTAACAGGTAGTGGTAACGTTAAGATTTCACAGGAAATCATACAATGAGATTGAAAATGGTTTTTTGTTTTCATACTTTTTTAGTGTTCTCATGTTCGGGTCATACTGTTCTCGTCGCCACTACCACAATGTCTGAAGACCAAGGTCTTCAACTAATGCGTCCTACCTACAATGACATACGGTGCCGAAACATGGACTCTCACGGCAGGACTGATCCATAAATTCAAAGTCGCTCAGCGTGCTATGGAACGGGCTATGCTCGGTGTTTCTTTGATGGATAAAATCAGGAACACTGGAATCCGTCAAAGAACTAAAGTTGTCGACATAGCCGAAGCGATCAGCAAGCTGAAGTGGCAATGGGTCACATTTGCCGTAGAACTGATAACCGATGGGGTAGACGAGTTCTCGAATGGAGGCCACGTACCGGAAAGCGAAGCGTTGGACGCCCCCCGGTCAGGTGGACAGATGACCTGAAGCACCATACCAGGGGTAGTTGGATGCGAAAGGCGGACGACCGTGTGTGGTGGCGAGCCTTGGGAGAGGCCTATATCCTGCAGTGGAGAGACACTGGCAGATGATGATGATGACTTTTTTAGTGTTCCGTACCCAAAGGGTACCAACGGGAACTCTATCACTAACGCTCCGCTCTCCGTCCATCCGTCCGTTCGTCTGCCATAGGGCTGTATCGTCTGAACCGTAATATAGGTAGATACTTGAAATGGCCACTATAAAAATAAATAATAAAACTAAAATAAAGTTATAAATTAAAGATTATTAATTAATAAATGTACCTAACGTACTTAAGTCAGAAAAAACTTATAGGTACATTACCTATCACTGACTCCGTGCCTCGGAGAGCACGTTAAGCAGTCGGTCCCGGTTGCTGTCAACAGATGGCGGTCGTTATAATCCGCCCACCCTCATTGGAGCAGCGTGTTGAATTTAAGCTCCAAACCCCCCTCATCTTGAGGGGAGGCCTAAGCCCCTACAGTGGGGTATAAAAATGGCTGATGGAATGGAATGGAAAAGATTATTAAATTAATAATTATGCATATTCATTAGGTGACATTATTGTCCTCCGTATTTTCACGAAAATCAACAAAATTTCTTTGTAGCAATACTATTTTATTCCATTTACTTAATTCTATACTCGACTCAAATAAAAGAATTCTTTATTGACCCACAGAATACGGATAATAAAAGAAAATTTTGTTAGACATGAAAAGAAGTTAAAGTTACGTCAATAAATGATAAATTACTAACAATGTAATATCACTTGAAAACATTTTTTATCTCCAGTAAGCTCCTGTTCTAAGAAAATGAATAATGATCGAAGAGAAAAATTATTAGACTTTGAAACAAATTTTTAGGGCTTCAAATTATATTTTAAAGCTTTTATGTAATTTGTTATTATCCTTACTATCATAAATTAAAATAGAAATAAAAATAATAATAATAATACTTGAGACATACCACACAGCGCCGTTCAGCCCCAAAGCAAACAAGTATTATGCTTGTATTATGGGTACTAGACAACTGAGAAACATACTTCAATATTCTTTATAATGTATACATATAGAGATATGTTACACTCAGACACGGAACAAATAGACATGTCCATGCACACAAATATTTGTCCGGACGGGAATTCAACCTTCGGTTCTGTAGTTTTAACCATTCGGCCAACTGGTCAGTCAAAATATAAATTTCATTGTTGCGTTGCTATATAAACGAATAGTAGTGTGGAAGAACGGTGTGCTTTGAAATATGTAGAAGTTTGTGTTTTTACGACCTGCTCGTGACGTCACTCGGTGCCGCTGCATACAAATGGTTCATGTTAGCCTATAGTAATGTGACCGAGTGACGTCATTCCACAATTTACTTTAAAAATTCGTATCTTCGGAATTTTTGTAAGACATCAATAAAACTCTTTCACTGATTAGTTTTTCTTGAAAAATATAACATACATCTATAGAATGCAAAAACGATAAGATTCGCTCATTGAAAAGGGTAAACGGAAGTAGAGTGACGAAAGTTATTTACACTGCAGACGTGTGTAATAAAAGGGTCGGTAAGGGGTGCCTTAGAAAAATTCATATCGTATAAATTAGCGGCATATTAAAAAAGATATGTAAGTGTCTGTCTATAGTCCATACTCTCCAGGAAGCACGTGTGTCCTTATTTATGTATTTATGTTATCCTTGTACTTTGTGTTTTGTTCCTGTGCATTGCAATAATCAAAAACCTTGAGGATTCCCTTATAAATAGAGGAAATGTGCACGCGTATAATAGGGATTCAAGTATGAATTTGCTGTTATAGCTACTGACCATTTTGAATGGAAATAAAACTTGTTCAGTAAAAGTTTTTAATTTAGAAGCTTTTTAAATAAAAGCCTCTCTTGTGTTCTGAATTCAAAATCAATCGGACGATTCACTGCCTTCTAAGCCATGCTTATTAGATTTGGCAATGTCGCATTATCTGTCACATGTAGGCCGATCTCTCTGTTAGATAACAGACAGGTCATGCTTAATATGCAGAATATATATATGCCCCACTGCAGGGGCTTAACCCTTCCGTCGGGATGAGGGGGCTTGTAGTTTGACCCACGAGCTAACTTCAGTATGTAGCTGCTTCAGTTTGGATTGATAGATTTTAACGACTACCATCTATTGATGGCAACCGGGACCGACAGCTTAACGTGCTTACCGAGAAACAGAGTCAGTGACAGTTATGTACACAAGTTAGAAAAAAACTCTTTGGTGCATGCCCTGGGATTCGAACTACGGCGAGCTCGCAACCACTCCGCTGTTACGACAGTATGAGTAATAATTATTGTGATTAAGTAACACTTTTTTCCGAGTGATTTTTGTTTATTTATATAATTTTTTTTTATAATTTTATTTATTATTATATTGTTATATATATATATATAACAATATAATAATAAATATATATATATATTATATAGATATATATAAATTAATCTATACTAATATTATAAAGCTGAAGAGTTTGTTTGTTTGTTTGTTTGTTTGTTTGTTTGTTTGTTTGTTTGTTTGTTTGTTTGAACGCGCAAATCTCAGGAACTACTGGTTCAAATTGAAAAATTATAGTTGTGTTGGATAGTCCATTTATCGAGGAAGGCTATAGGCTATACTACATCACGCTACGACCAATAGGAGTGGAGCATCAATGAAAAATGTTGCAAAAACGGGAAAAATTATTCCTTTTGAGAGCTTCCGTCGCGCGCGCTGCGTAAACGGTTGATGTTAACCAAAAATCATGTACTACGGAATTGTTCCCCTTTAAAAGTTCTAACCAAAAGTCCGCGACAGCATATGTGTATCTTTTAAGGTTAACTTACTATAACCTTTTTTATGACAATCAAATTTTTCTAACATTATGTACTATTTGTGAAGATGTTTTTTAAGCGTAATATTAATCCTTATCAAATTAAATACGTTAGTTGTCTTAAGCATTTCATGCATATTATAATTGTCCTTTACACCACACAATTTAAATTAATATCTTAGCAGTTTTTATCGAAATATGAAAACTATAACGGGAGAAAATAAATTCGCTGTATGCCTCTGTTCGTTAACTTTTTACTTCCAAACCACTGAATAGACTTTGATACGGTTTTCAGTATTATCTTATTTTCTTATTATCTTATAATCTATTAATCTATATAATATAAATACTTATTATAAAGCTGAAGAGTTTGTTTGTTTGTTTGTTTGTTTGTTTGAACGCGCTAATCTCTGAAACTACCAGTCGGATTTGAAATTTTTTTTTTGCCTTTGATAGCCTGAATCTAGCGGAGGGTTATAGGCTATATATATGAAAACGAACTGTCTGTCTATTCGAGCAAATAGGTTTCGGCCAAAACAGCTTAAGCGATTTTGATGCAACTTTACACATATGGAAAGGATGTAGTCAAAAGTGACATACAGAACTTTTTGTATGTCTGTCTGTACGTCCATCTGTTTAAACCAATTTTAATGAAACATCACAAGTATGAAAAGAAGGTCGTCAAAACTAACAAATGTTACTTTTTGTCCTTCTGTCTGTCTGTACGTGTAAGGTCGTCAAAACTAACAAATGTTACTCTTTGTCCGTCTGTCTGTCTGCACGTCTATGTGTCTATTCAATTCAATTTTATCTATTCGAGCTAATTTCCACTACGGCTGGATAGATTTTAATGAAACTTTGCAGACGTGAAAGAAGATTGTCAAGAGTGTCATAAGCAACTTTTTGTGTTTGTTTGTCTATCTGTCTGTCGTTTGTCCACACTGATCTATCAACTACTACAGCTAAAACTACTAAGTCTAGGAACCTTAAATTTGGAACATACGTTTATTTTATAACGTGAGCATTAAGTTAAGAAAGGCTTTTTTAGAAATTTCAAACTTAAGGATGGGAATGGAGGAACTCAAATAATGACGTGTTTCAGGGTTTTTCGATTTCCACATTTTAAGGGTGGGAAACGGGAGATGAAAAATTGTATCGGTTTTTTTAAAGGGTGGAAGGGGAATGAAGATTGAAAGTTTGAATGGGTGTAACCAAAATTGGTTCCAGCAAAAAGTACGTATAAACCATCTCGAACGTTAATAGTACCTATAACAGGAATTCGTAGTCTACGCAAGCGAAGCTGCGGGCGGTCGCTAGTATATTATATATATAATTATAAAAATAAAAAAATTATATAAAAAATTGATTATTTTCGCAAAAACAGCTATTTTTTAAACTATGTCTTGTATCCGCGTTGTACGTATGCCTGGAGGATGCTACGCATGGTTTTAACGTGCAAACGTAATTAAATTCCTTCAAATCCTTCTTATACCTCAAGAGCGTGGAGCGTTCAGACTTGGAAGAGTTCCTTGTTACGCAGTGAGACCCCTTTGCTGTAATAAAAAAGAATTAAAATGGTATCGTGTGAAGTGAAATTATATTTACTTTGACGACCGCTTAGCCTTAGTGGGTAGCGACCCTACCTACGAAGCTGGAGGTCCCGGGTTCGATTCCCAGGTCGGGTCAGCATTTATATGATGAATATCGATACTGATACCGAGTCTTGGTTGTTATATGTACGTGGTGTCTTCGCTTGGTACCCAAAACACTAGCTAATGCTTAGTTTGGGGGCTAGACGTTGTTGTCGTCATGTATACGTTATTATTATTATTAAGTAAATCTAGGATTTGAAAAAAAAAAACCGATGAATTTAATTTTTACTAGTACTCAAGTAAAAAGTTCCTACATCAGTGTCCAAGATTACACAGATTTTAACGCGTTCATTGAATACATTTTTACACTACACTCTGTTTTTATTATATCCATAAAAAAAATATTTCGCTGGTAATGATTAGTATCATCATCATCATCATCATCATCAGCCCATTTTTACCCCACTGCAGGGGCTTAGGCCTCCCCCAGGGTGAGGAGGGGGGCTTGGAGCTTAAGTCCACCACGCTGCTCCACTGCGGGTTGGGAACTGTAACGGCCGCCATCTGTTGACAGCGTCCGAGACCGACTGCTTAACGTGCCCTCCGAAGCACGGTGTCAGTGATATTGTGTACTTAAGTCAGAAAAACTCATTGGTACACGCCCGGATTCGAACCATGGCCCGATGGGGCCAAATTTGAGACAGGCTCGTTGCGCTCTGGGCTATCACGACACCCAGATTAAGCAATGATTAATATTAGATTCGCTTTACGAATAATTTAGCAAAAGTTTCTTCGCGAGAGTTAACACTTTGACAGCCAGCGTGGGTCAGATTTACTCTGTCCATCACAGTGTTTGCCTATGCCCGTACAAAGGCATGAATGCGCTGAAATCTACATTTTCACCGACGTGGGTTTGTTATGCAAATTATGAGACATTCAAAATGTCCCTTAGGCGCTCGCGGCCTTAGGCGACACAGTTTTGACATTGTTACTTGTTGAGTCGACGAAACACGCTTCCGTTGATGACTGAGTTAATTTTGTACAATTCGTACTTCATCCTATTTCAACTTTTCGTGAAATGAAGACCGGATTCAAAATTCAAATCTTTTTACCTACACATGTTTACAGGATAATGTATATTTTCCTTTATTTTATAAAAGAGAAAAGCAAAATCAAGCAAAACGGCAACCACGGGAGTTGATATTGTTACGTGTTAGGGTTCGAAGAATTTGGAGAGAAAAACCTGCTGACTCTTTTGAAGAATTTATTCACTAACACTAGGTCCAACAAAAAGCACTAAGTCCAAACACTAAGCACTAACGATGTTCCTAGGTCGTAGCCAAGTCGTAGGTTCTTGTATCACTAGTTTCGCTTCGTAGTCGCGTCGAAAGTAGCCCAAAACTGAACTGACTCGCTCGCATTCCTGCGGGTATTTATATGGGTCGGAACGAGTCTCGAGAACTTTCTAGAAATTACTCCACTCGCTCGAACGCAATCGACTGGATTAGATAATTCCAGAAAGCCCCGCGATTCTTTCCTCTAACGCCATCTAGTATTGAGTAGAGGTTTCATGTTGTCCTTGTTGTAAAACCCTTCTACAAAGTGGTTTTACTGGTTGACGCTAGATGGCGGTCATTACTCTGTCCGTTCGTAACAATATAGTTAAAATTATTTTTATTTAAATAAACAATAAAAAATATATATTAATCATCAAATGTTTGCAGTTATTCTGTAGGAAAAATTAAAAATTATTTGTAGACTATTAAATGAAAATTGTAAAATTTGCCGCTAACTTAATGAGAATGTGCCGGCGTTTGTGAAACTTTAAAAAACATCACGAATGTACCTACAAACTTATATTTTCGCTTCAAAATAACGAGTTTTTATTTTTATCTTTGCAACAAAGTTCTTTTTGTTTTACGCATTCTTTATTTTTATTTATTTACTAGTGGCTGCCCAGCGGTCGAAGTTCGACCGTAGGTACTAACTTTTTTGAAACCACCAATAAATAATAAAAAATAGGTGAAAGTAAGTCAATTCAGATTGCATCAAACGACAGCCTATTATACTCGTATGGTTGACAGTATTTCTAACACATATTATATCTAGATTTTGGCTTCTGGCACTCCTTTTTCATATAAACTTAATACACAGATTATCCAATGGTTTGATTCCCTGTTAAAGTAACAGATTATTAGAAAATGTGAACGTGCAGTTTTTGTTATCTCAAAAATCTAACTCATGACCCCTTTGAACGTTTTTCGCTATTTTTCGTAGTTTAGGATTTGGCCACACAGTCCCATCTCAAAAACTCACCTTGTATATAGATTGTAGGTTTCTGCACTCCTTCTTCACATAAACTTTAATATGCCAAATCTCACACTCCTCTGTGCGCATAGTATCCTTAAAACGGGGTCTAAAGTATTTAAATATAGATTAAAGTAAAAACTGCCATACACATACATTTATTCTTAATAAACACAATTAAAACAAATCTACATTACAATTGATTTTCTTGAACTTTTATAAATATAGCCGAAAAATTGCCAAACACATAGAGATTAAGCTACAAATAATTACAAACTGTTACTGTAGTATTACTACAAATAGTGACTTCATTTTCATCAGCCCATTTTTACCCCACTGCAGGGGCTTAGGCCTCCCCCTTAGAGCTTAAATCCACTACACTGCTCCAATGCTGGTTAGCGGATTGTAACGACCGCCATCTATTGACAGCACTCGGGACCGACTGCTTAACGTGCTCTCCGAGGCACGGAGTCAGTGATAGTTATGTAGTTAAGTCAGAAAAATTCATTGGTACACGCCCGGATTCGAACCATGGCCTTATGGAGCCAGGTTTGAGCCAATTTGAGACAGGTTCGTTGAGCTTTGGGCTATCACGACACTAATAATGACTATTACAATATATTTATTTAGAAAAATGTTTGATAATAAAAAAACAAACGTCTATCGGCAGTTATAACATAAGTTGTAACTTCATGTGAAGTGAATTTTATTGAAACAGCATAATAAGGTGTTTTAAATTACATGTTGGGCGTAAAACTCGGAACTGTCATAATTAGAGATGAAACGGATAGCTGTTTGGCCGGATACCGGATACCGGATATTCGGCCAACCATATGGCCGGATAGCCGGATATCCGGCCGCCGAATATCCGGCGAAACTTAGCCGTTTGCGTAGGCAGCGCGCGAACGTTCGGGTGGACTTGGTTCGACCTTTCTGCACCTTGCAGCAGTGGGTATAGCGAGACTTTTTTCTGAAGCTGGCCCTATTTATAAAGAGAAACGCAACCGCCTGTTACCTTTCAATGTAGAGAAATTAGTATTTACTCACCATAATTTGCCCTTAGTGCAGTATGAGTACTAATTCATTCATTTTCTTTGTATTAATTTACTATTGTGTGATTAAAAATTTAAAACTAAAACTAATTCTATTTAAGCTAAGTGATATTAAGACTAACTAGATGAAGCAAATAATTACTCAAAAATATGTTTCTTTTATCCAGTTTTTTTTATTAGTTATTTATATAGTTTATTATTATTTTAGAGCTATCCGGTATTCGGCCGGATAGTATTATGGCGGCCAGATAGGCCGGATAGTATTATGGCGGCCGGATAGGCCGGATACCGGATAGTTACCGGATATCCGGTTCATCTCTAGTCATAATGCATATTAATGTATGTAACCTTTCGAGACATACAAGAAAGCAAAATGAAAATTTCTCGATTAATTAGTATTTTTACGATATTGGGTTTTGTGTAGACATCCTCTGAACACCAGTGATGCGTACAATTAGTTTTTCCAGTCTGATTTCCATCCCCAACATTTCACAGTAAAATTTTACTCCATCAATGTCTACCCTTACGATATCAGCACGTCACTTTCACGCAGATAATGATGACGATCCAATTATTATTTCTTTCATTTAACCTTTATTTTTCAGCAATTAAATTCGATACGATAATTCTGAAAAAAAGACTTTGTCATACTAAATAATTTACGGTAAAATTTTACATTGTAAGTCATAGAACCAAAACTTATTAGATATTTTGTAATATAATAAAAACAAAGAATTTTCGATGCAGCACGTCCAGGCGAACTTCGACGTTCTTTACCTCGATTCGGGTGTGAGTGAGTAGGAATCGATCAAAGGATCTGGCCTTGAGTTCGCCTTTTATAGCGGAGGGTTTAATAGTTATAACGCTTTCTTGAAAAATACCAGCAAATGACCTACTCTCGTTACTTATTTTTGACCGTACTTTCTGAAACAAAACTACTAAAGGGTAGTCTCGGTCACCGAAAGTCGAAAGTATCGACGTACTCCTACTAATTCAGGGGCATCAGAATTCAATTTAACTAACCAATTGGCCGATTGGTTGGAGACCCTAACTGCAAAGACAAAGGTCGCGGGTTCGATTCCCGCCCGGGACAAGTTTTTGTGTGGATGAACATGTTTATTTGTTCCGTGTCTGGATGTAAAATATCTATTTATGTATATATTATAAAGAATAATTAAGTATGTCTATCAGTTGTCTAGTACCCATAATACAAGTATAAAACTTGATTACTTTGGGGTTGATAGCACTGTATGTGATCTCCCAAGTTTTAAAAAAAATTCTGTACTTTCAGACCTCTTTTCAATCGATATGCACATTTATTCTAAATTTTGACTGATAATGTATATATATAAGCATGGATGTCCGTAGAGATACTACGGCGTGGTCAACAAAAGTGTGATCAAAAAAATATACCACGTAGTACAAAAGTTGAAGTTTTGAAATCTTCGCTGTAAAGAAGAATTTTGTTTGACTCACATGTAAAATTCGTAATGGAAAAGAAAATAAAGGTATGGAAATTATCATCATCATCAGCCCATTTTACCCCACTGCAGGGGCTTAGGCCTCCCCCAGGGTGAGGAGGGGGTTTGGAGTTTAAATCCACCACGCTACTCCACTACGGGTTGGGGATTGTAACGACCGCCATCTATTGACAGCGTCCGGGGCCGACTGCTTTACGTGCTCTCCGAGGCACAAAGGCACTGATAATTAATGTACTTAAGTCAGAAAAACTCATTGGTACACGCCCGGATTCGAACACCGTGAAAATTATGTTTCATGTGTAATTAAAAAAAACGTTTGTTTAAATAATAATAATGACATATGGTCTGTCTCGAATCACTGAGTCTAATATTTTGGACAAGTTTTGATCGTTTTGAAATATGAGACACTCTATCTTGATAATAATAAAAATACATGGGACATCCCACACAGTGTCATCTAATCCCAAAGTAAGCAAGTATTATGCTGGTATTATGGGGTACTAGACAACTGATATACGTAAATATTTTTTTTTATACAAACATACATATATAGTATTTATATACTTTTACACCCAGACACGGAACAAATATGTTTATATGTTCATGCACACAAATATTTGTTCCGAGCGGGAATCGAACTCGCGACCCTCAGCTCCGCAGTTAGGTTCACTAAGTCAATGGATCATTATGTTATATAAGTTAAAAGAATATAGTGCCTATATAGTGAAACTAGAGGACATTATTCGAGCTTTCCGCGAGGAAACATAAATAATAAACAAGCTGAATCTATAACAGGCATTTGAGATTTGTCACAGATCGAACTTTCTCGCGGCATGAATATATACGCGAAATAAATGTTAATCGTTGAATTCAGAATAAGCTTGTAAATGTTACTTTGACACATTTGTATCGAAACAAACGACGACCGTCTCACACCGATACACACTGTTTGATATATTATCTAACACCTCGTTTCCACCAAGTATAATACACTGTATGATACAGTGATAGGTATGGATATGACAGTATAATACAGTGTATTATACTTGGTGGAAACGAGGTGTAACACTGTATGCAAGTAAGCTTAAGTATGATCCTAGTACATACCAACACTACTCTATTTTACACATTTAGTTCGTCAGAAAATAAGCGACATCTTTCGGCCCTGGGATCTTGGACTATTAAAGCTTGACGCATTTTAGAGGGACAGTTATCACCAAAAGAGATTATATCAAAGTATATCACATAAAGTAAATATTGGTAGATATACTTTGATCGGAACCATGATGACTTCGAAGTCTGCACTTTACTGTACCAGACATAGAAGTCATCACAGTTCCAATCAAAGTATAGCTGTAAGTTTTTACTTTATGCAATATTTACGTTTACGTAATCTCTTTTGGTACAACTCGCTGTAAGTCTGATATAAATCAAGATTCGCGATTGTGCCTGTAAACTGCGCTTCAGTTTTTTATGTACACAGAAGAATTCTGTTATCAAGAGAACATAGTCTTCAAAATATACATCCATTCCATTCCATCAGTCTGTTTTATACCCCACTGCAGGGGCTTAAGCCTCCCCTTGAGATTAGATGAGGGGTAGAGCTTAAATCCATCACGCTGCTCTAATGCTGGTTAGCGGATTGTAACGACCGCCATCTATTGACAGCAACCGGGACCGACTGCTTAACGTGCTCTCCGAGGCACGGAGTCAGTAATAGTTAATGTACTTAAGTCAGAAAAAACTCATTGGTACACGCCACGTACAACAGTACTATACCGCATATTCTTGGACCAATGGAATTTGCATAGATTTATGAATTCTTTTTCTTCTGTGTACGCATCAAACTATATTTTCTTGATAACAGAATTCTTTTTTTCTGTGTGAGTATTTCTCAATCAATTATAGTTTTACTTTGAAATAACAGCAAACAACATTTCTGTGACCAATCATTGTCATTTCGTCGCTCTTAGATTTTTTCTTCTTTTTCTTTCTTAGGTTTGAATGGTCGCAAATAATGGCAATTGAGCACCATATTTATATAACATTTCTAGACTATTTCGATATCTGTGGTTGAGAAAACGGTTTAATTTTAATCTGATGTCACTGCACTGTCGTAAAACAAGGTATATTCATAAGAAAAGCGTCGAGGTATAGCCGATTGCTAGCAAACCCGCTTCTTGTTTAGGAGGTCACGTTCGAATTCCAGAAACAGGCATTTACTAATGAGTTTTGGAATTCATAACTATCACTGACTTCGTGCCGCGGAGAGCACGTTAAGCCGTCGCTCGGTCCCGGTTGCTATCATCAGATGGCTGTAGTTAAAATTACTTAAAATCCACTAACAGGCATCGGAGAAGCGTGGTGAATTAAGCTGCAAGAATTCTCATTCCGAGGGGAGACCTAAGTCCTGCAGTGGGGCATCTTGGGCAGATATGACTGGATGGAAGATGTGCTTTCAAGAAAAGGAACTTATGAAATCTTCCATGTCAAAAAGAATTAATTGAACTTTGATGCCCCTATGGAATATTGTATTTCTAATTACTTGATTTAAAACCGCGCGGATGGTAAATATAATAATAATAATAATAAAATCATTTATTGCCAAAAACCAAAAAAGCAGTTACAGAAATTCTTAAAAAAGCTTATTCTTTACGAAGCTTACAAAATTGGTGGCAAACGGAATCGACTCAGCCTAATGATGGTCAACCGCTGGCGAACATGACCATCGCTGATATTCTGAAGATCCCGAAAATAAATATCTTATACATAAAATTATACAGACTATATCTACACACTCCGATCACATACATATCCAGACAGAAATTCGGCGTCAGAAATTTAGATAAATAGAAATATCACGTCACTGTTCAGTCAGGCGTGACCAACGCACACAGAGACGGTTAGTAGGTGCCCGATCAGTAAGTACTGATCCGCGAGAGTGTATTGGCCATGCAGTAGTTCATATGCTACTTGACATCCAGTAGCATATAAAAGCAAATAGGTATTTTTCTTGTCATTGTATCGCATATCACTAAATTAACCCATAAAAGTTCCGATAATGACGTTACGTTACGATAACCATTCATTTTCAAGTTCTGTGCTGCATATTGGTTAGTTGACGTGATGGTTGATGTAATCAAAACTTTTCAGATACAACACAATGTTTGAAGTTGCTAGGTAGGTACATTTTAATTAAAACTTTAGAATTACGCCACACAATCCTGTTTTACAAAAATGTTATTTAAACAATATGTTGTTTTGATGAGACAATTTCTTACACTTAAGTTCATAGAAAGTTAGCGTCACAAAATTTCGCTTGCGGTTCCTTACCAATTACTCGGTAAATGAGAGCTTCGATAAATATATCGAAGAATGGGTGTGTTATATTAGGTTTCATTTTACACACACAAACATACGTGTTAATGTCAGTGAGATTAGGTAGAAGCTGAAATGCGTAGATCTAACTTCGAACAATTTGATGTCTTTGATGCGACCAAACTGCCACATCGCCATGAACTCTCACCATTCATAGAAGTTGACACATAAAAATACCTACGGCCGCGGCCGTGTAGACGTTGTATAGACGACTCGGCCTACACCATTTTTACCCAACTGTGGAGGGTGATGTTTTTCGAGAGTATGTATGTGTGTATACGTGATATTTATTTGGCACGCTCTGTAGCCTATAAAGGGCTTTGAACATAATTTGTGGTGTATGTCGTTAGATTACTCTTAATTGTCGGAGTGACAGAGGGTATGTAATAATAATAATATCTGGGACATCCCACACAGCGCCATCTAGTCCCAAAGTATGCAAGTATTATGCTTGTGTTATGGTGTACTAAACAATTGATATACATAATTAAATATTCTTTATAATAAATACATATACAAATACTTTCAAATAATCTGTTTGCTATGCTATGTTCAGTCAGTATTTCAAAGAGTTTATTGAATACAATAATTTAAAATACAATATTTAACAATATTTTAATTCTACATTTAATTAGTTTGAATTAGGCATATAAGCAGGTAAAATGTAACCTTTGGTTAATTCATTGATTTTGTTGTCTGTTATAAGCGTTATGTATATCTGTAATTGACATGCATATTAGAAATAAGTCCGAATCATACTTTTTATAAGCGTTTAATATAGCATGTTGTTGATGTACCTAAATAAATAAATATTTTTACACTCGGACACGGAACAAATAGATATGTTCATTCATATATTTGTCCCAGGCAGGAATCGAATCCGCGATCCTCGGCTCCACAGTTAGGGTCTCTAGCCACTCGGCCAACCAGTCAGTCAAATAGTGCATTATACGTTGTTCAAACCAAATTCTGTATAATCACTATGGAATAAAGCTTGTTTTTCTCATTTCAGGTAAGTAATAACTTTTTTCAATTAGGTGGTTTTACAGTCGGTTTTTTTATTTCTTATTATGTGGTTGAAATGAACTATCAAAAACGCCTGTCTATTCCAGCCCTTACAATGCAGTATTACAGACAACATTATGTGTTCGGCTGCAATTTATTTTTTGGATAATTATCCCATAGGGAAATCAACAAATATCGATTTTCGACACTCTCTTGATTGACACTGACTAGATAACGATGGTTATATTTATAACTATTATGTACTTACCTACAGTCGTAAAAATAGAAAAGTGTATCAACATTTGCAACCCCCGATACAATGGTCACAATGGAGATATATTTTTTTCTCAAAATTTTCTTTTGTTTTTGCGACAAGGTACAATTACTAGGAGAGGTACTTTATAAAAATAATATACCTAATTAAACTAGTTTGTTCTAACCAATAATAACAATTTATACGTGTCCAAAATTTATAAAAACATTTAAAAACTATCTTCTCTAGAAGAATTAAAGTATTTAACCTATATGTCCATATAGTATAATAATAATAAAAATATCCCGGACATCCCACACAGCGCCATCTAGTTCCAAACTAAACAAAGCTCGTACTATGGATACGAGACAAAAAAGAGTAAAAGCGTATTTTAAACTTTTGTATCAAGATATACTGTGACAGCATACCTGTTTATTATAAATACGCCTCCGAGTTTTTATAAGATAATATATATTTTGTAAATACAAATAAGTAGGTAAAAATAGCGCAAATTAATTGATAACATCTACGAATGTAAATCGCCTGTTACATGTTACGCTGCAAAATGCACATTCCAAAAATATTGCGGTATTAAACTATTAGGCGCTACACGAGTTTTTGATTATTATTCATAAATAATTACTTTATGATTGTAAATAATTTGTACAATATAGATTAATATTTATATGTCACGTCACTTTTCAGGGCACAGCAAGTTAAAACCAGCAAGGACAAGTACATGGACATATTTTATTAAGTTTTTTTTTTGGGAACGCCATAGATGACTACGGGAAGACATAGTCAACTTCCTTAGCGCAAAAAACCTGTCAAAAGGTTCACATCTGGATACAAGCGTTGTATGCCTAGTTAAGTTACTGTATGAAAAAAATCTAACACACGTTTTCGTTAATATATTTTTATCAGTTAAGTATATTATATTTAGAAGGTTCGTTGTGGAAGGATATTGTAGACCAATAAGACTTCTTTAATTTGATACATCATATTATATATGTATGTCAAGCTAAGACTTTCAAACGTGGCGGCCGCCATTTTCTCAAGGTATATTACAGGAGATCCTGAACCTTGACAGACTGTCTCCCGGCACTTTTATAGACAGGGCATCATGTTTAAGAACATACTAAAATTTGGCGATGGTATCCGGATGTGAACGAACTTTTTTCACTATAAAAAATAACTTGCTAACGTTCTTTGTGTGAAATTGTTTTTCTTTAGGGTTACAGTGGCAGAAATGGAAAATAATTTTTGTAGTACTGCGTTTATACCCAGTAAAAATTGTTTGAACTAATAGATTATACTTGATTGTGTTATTTAATTAATTTTATGTCGACGTAGGACAGTGTGACCCGTATTTACGGAAAATTGTGAAGAGCTTAATAGCTTATGATCCCACCGCATAATACCTTACGTCATAAACGACCATTTTCATAGCATGTTCACAATTACATCGTTAAAAAATTATCTGCCTACCGTAAGCTTGGAGGATACTGAGTTTAGACCAAATTAACGATTACAATTAGAATTTAATTTTTACTCATAGTGATAACTTAACTCAACCAATTTCATTACATCACTATGACAATCTATTTTCGTTGGTCTGTCTGGATGTTTGTTTGGAATAGGCACTGAAAAGTCTGAATGAATTTTGATAATTATTCTCTATCATTGTCTTCAGTTCTGTCTCAGTACACATTTGGAGTAATGCTCATGGCATTTTTTAAAAAGCTGAATGAGATGAATCACACCGGCACTAGACCACCAAACAGTGACCATCACATTTTTAGGGGTTATTTTTCGTTTTACACATTGCTTTGGTGCTAACCAGGATCTAACCAACTTGCTGAGCGCTTTCGATTATCGAACAGAATCCATTTTTCATCACAGGTAACAATCCTGTTCAAAATTCCTTCAATTCTGTGCCTGTTGAGCAACGCGAGGCAGGTCTCGACGCGTACGTTGCGCTGGCGATCGTTAAGTTCGTGGAGTATCCATCTATCAAGCTTTTTTACTTTGCGAATTTGTCGCAAAAGGTCCAGTATTCTTTTGATGCTAACGTCAAAAGCTGCTGCTAATTCAGCTCTAGTTTGAGTATCATCAGCTTCCACGATCGCCTACGATTCATCATTGTTGACCAAAGTGTAATTCAAGTCATAATTTCCAGAACGGAAGCGGGCAACCAATAACGGGTTGTGCGTTCGTTTGTCAAGTTCTCTCTGTAAACGTTATTGATGTCACGTGCCGTTTGTGCCACATTAGTGCCACGACGGAACTCATATTCCATAATTAAACGAATTTTTAAAGTGTCCATTATGACGAAAAATGTTCAAATGTAATGAAAACACAACACTAAGTAATAAACGAAAGACTGACTTTATAAAAAATGTCATGTTTTTAAAACAAAATTAATTTGAAATTAGAATTCACAGCCAATCAAATTTTTATTGTTTGAAATGGTCAGTACGGAAGAACGGTAACTTCATAGGTTAAGATCTTCTTCTTCTTAATTATGGCGTTTTCTGTTTGTACCAATTTCGCCGAAAGACCTAATATTAATCCTATTTCTACACTAAACCTAGATAAACTTACTGTCGAAACGCAGCTAAGTGTCGTAGCTAACCGTCTGTTAGTGTGACCAAATTACAGTATTGTCTTGCAAACTAGCGGAAGGCCTCACTAATAGGGATTTGAATTAGTATATTCGCATTGAATATGTCTACAAACTGAAGCGATAATTTCCTGTATTTATGTACGTTTTATTTACGATGGTTTTGCTATGTATGTTGTTGACAACTCTAGTCTATGTTATTACTGACTGATCGACTGACCGATTGGTCGAGTTGTTAGAGACCTTAACTACGGAGCGGGGGTCGCGGGTTCCATTCCCGCCAGGGACAAATATTTGTGGGCGTGAACATGTCTATTTGTTCCGTGTCTAGAGGTAAAGTATCTATATTATGTATGTATTATTAAAAAAAATATATTTGAGTATGTGTATCAGATGTCGAGTACCCCATAATACAAGCATAATACTTGCTTACTTTGGGACTAGATGGCGCTGTGTGTGATGCCTAGATATCATTATAATTAAATTATTTCGCAAAAGACGCGGTCACGAATGGTGGAAGTCAGTTAAAATTTTAATCAATATTTAGGAATGCCACTTTAAGTTATGTAGGTAGGTAATATGGCATATCTATGTTTATGTTTACCATTATATTGCTTAAAATTATTCTTGTATGTATCTTTACACGTTCACAGGTCATTCAATATACTTTGTCTCACTATATGCAACTTTTATATAATTGCATACTTGTGTGTGGCTATAACCGAACAGTAAGGTGATATTTTTATCTATGTTTTTGACGCCGACTCTTTAGCCAGACGTTATATAACCAAATAATTGCGTATAAGTGTAGAGGTTCAGTTTTGTTTTCGGAAGTAGGTTAGGTATTTAATCATTTTCATTTACTTTTTACATTGCAGTAGTCATATTGAAAATCTTTATAATTTCGTTATATGCAGCCTTCCGTTAAATGTGTATTTAAATGTTTGACCCAAATATCAATTTTAATTTTTATAGGAAATGAATTAAATTTTTTTCTGACATATCTATAATTTCTAGGTTAGATTGCAAAAAAATAAAAATAATTGTTGATTGTCTATTTATGCGACCTGGTTTGGATGGAACTTTCAAATTTTGATAATTTTGATACAAGTATTGTGGTTCAACCATAGAGTAAATTAATTTGACAGCAGCGTTTGGTTTAGTAGTCATAAATATCAGTTCACAGTATCTATGGGACGTTACGCAATTTCGGTGGGTAGAAACCGGCGCGCGGGGATTTCTTGGGAGTGAAGAGCGACGCGCGGAGACCTTGCGCACTGAAATTCGGACTAAAATTCGCCATCTTACACCAGCTAGCTATAGTATGAGTGGTTAGACGGTAAACGCAGAAGAGGGCTTCTAGTCCATTTGTACTTTTATATGGGTTCAACATGCAGGGTAAGTAGCATTTCGCTGTAATTTTTGAAACCTGGAAAATAAGAAAAAAATTCTTTTTCTTCCATAATATTTTATTTCAACAAAAATCATTTTTAGACCTTGCTCTTTCAGTGTTTTTTATTATTTTTATACATTTAATTACGAACCAAATACATACTTTCAAAATGAATAAAAATAATCATATACCCATTTTCTAAAAAAAAAAAAAAGAAAATAACACCCAATTAGAGGTAGATATGCGAAACGGGAATGAGGAAACAATGTCATAGGGATGTTATATATATGTCGAAAGATAATTAAAAAAAAAAAACAACGGATCTTCGTGAAAATCCATTCCTCTTAACGGCCAATTAACACTCAAGATTACAATGGTTTTAAAATACATTCGGATTTTTGTTATGATCCGGAAAACAGGCAAGTTGATTGTGAAATCGTTTCTGAGCTTCCAATTATCCGGACTTTTGCGACCGTCCCGGGATTTTCGCAAACATCCGTTTTCAGGGGTCGTCTATTAATAATGTGATGTTTCTTTAGAATTTTTTAACCCCTTCTCCCCCTGGTGATATGTGGTGAGGTTTAAGACTAACCCCTCCGTCCCTTCCCAAAATCAAGTGTATTTTTTTAGTACAAAGTACCTTAAAACATTATCTTTAACACATTAGGTGTTGTTATATTCGATTTTTCTTAATTGTGAGAGTTACATAGACTATAGAATATTGTTGTGGGCTATATATTAAAGACATAAATAGAATAAGGGTCTTGACAGACAGACAGGCGGACAACGAAGCGATCTTTTAAAGTTTCCTTTTTTCATCTGAGGTACGGAACCCTGAAACATAAAAAACAAGGGTAAATAAAACAAAATATTTCATTTTTTCGAATTACTTGCAAATATACTTCATTTTGATTAACATTTCATCAATAACTAAAGGCAATACTTTAGTAAATGTCTTTCAAAGAAAATAAACGGTTTTTGAAACAAATAGTCCATTATTCGTCGTACATTTTAATGTTCCTTCGACTTAACAATTACTCGTACAAAGGAACGTCTTAAAGACAATTCATTATTAACAATGAAACCTTAATAGGAAAAGACGCAGTAAAAACGCATCATCTATAACAATAAAAAATAAGTTTTACGATATGCCTACAACGTACTCGCGAGATTGATAATACCACACCTTACCATATCAGCTCATTATGCCCCACTGCAGGAACTTAGGACTACCCGCGGGTTGAGAATGCTTAGAGCTTAATCCATCTTTGCTGCTCCAGTGCGGGTTGGTGGATTTTGACGACTGCCATTTGGTGACGACAACCGGGACCGACGGTTTAACGCGCTCTGCGAGGCACTGCGTCAATGATAGCTATGTACTTAAGTCAGAAAAAACACATTGGTACTTACCGGTTTCTAGGATTCGAACCACGACCTTCTAAACAATAAACGGACTCGCCACCACTCGGCTATCACGACTTCGACAAGATAATGATAATAATAATATTAATAGTATCTAAGATATCTCATACACTGTCATCTAGTCCCAAACCAGGCCGATTCTGTATTTTGTGTACTAGACAGCTGATATACATATTTAGATATTTATTTTTTATAATACATACATAATTGTTTAAATATTTTATACCTAGATTTCGTGATAGCCGAGTGGTAGCAATAGCAAGCCCGGTTTTAGTTTAGAAGGCCGCGTGGTTCGAATCCCAGGGCTTGTACCAATGAGTTTCCTTTAACTTATGTATGTACATAACTATCACTGACTCTGAGCTTCGGAGAGCACGTTAAACCGTCGGTCCTGGTTAAAAGTCGTTAAAATCCGCCGATCCAAAGTGGAGCAGCGTGATGTATTAAGTTCCAAGCCCCCTCATCCCTAGGGGAGGTCTAAACCTTTTGAGTGTGGTGTTAATGGGCTGCTGGTATGGTGTACCTAGACACGGAACAAAGAAGACAATGTTTATGTACATAAATATTTGTCCCGGGCGGGAATTGAACCCATGACATTTGTTCTGCAGCTAGGGTCACTACCACTCGACCGATCTGTCAGTAAATACACATAGAACAACTTGTTTGCCTTAAAGCATGTTGAGAGCTTACCAAGCACGTTCTAACTAAAGTTTTATGTTTTAAGCGCTTTCACTGAATAAGTGATGGAACATTTCCCACGAAAAAGTAACTTTCACATGGATTCATTGCCTTTTATTAAATTGAATTAATTTTGTAACGTTAAATAATATTCATGTTAACAGGGTTAGCAATACAACGACAATGGGATTAGAATAACAATAATAATACCTGGGACATTCCACACAGCGCCATCTAGTCCCAAACTAAGCAAAGCTTGTATTATGGGCACCAGACAACTGATATACATACATAAATATGCTTTATAATATATACATATAGATATTTTAAACTCAGACACGGAATAAATAGACATGTTCAGGCACACAAATATTTGCCCAGGCGGAAATTGAATCCACGACCCTTGCCTCCACAGTTAGGGTTGTTCAATTCTATTTTGAACCAAAGTAAAAATTATATGTATTGCAGTGGCAACACTGTTCTCTCTCGCGTGCCATTCAAACTTAAATTTCTGCACTTTATTGTATGACTATTGTATATTTCTGAAAACTAGATTAAATTTTCTAAAACGTTATTTATATTTCAGATCATTTGGCCGAGAAAAAAATGCACTTATGCAGTTCTTTGTTTATCTATTAAATAACAAATCTGATGTATTTGAGAAATTCGAAAAATTTAAAGCCTTGGTTGAAAATCAACTTAATTTGGCTATAAAAACTCTCCGCTCAGATAATTGTAAAGAGTACTTAAGTAATGATTTTAAAAATTATCCTAAGAAGTCTGGTACTACTCATCAAACTTCTGCGCCTTACACGCCTCAACAAAATGGGTTAACAGAACGGATGAACCATATTACTGGAAATAGCTCGAAGTATGCTCATAAAAGCTAAATTACAGAAGTTGTATTGGGCAGAAGCAGTGTCAACTGCAGCATACATTACTAATCAATGTCCAACCACAGCTTTATCATTTTCTACACATGAAGAAATGTGGACTGGTAAAAAGCGAAACATCAGCCATATGAAAATCTTTGGTTGCGAAGCAATGGTGCATGTTCCAAAAGAAAAAGTTAAGAAGTGGGACTCGAAGGCAAGTAAAATGATATTTATAGACTAAAGTGAACAGACTAAAGGATATAGGCTAATAGATCCCAAAACTAAAAAGGTGTTGATTAGTAGAGATGTGACCTTTCTAGAATATTCAGTTGAAAGAAATTATGTCATGGTACCATTATCAGAATCTGTATCTGAACCTATTATAAATGAAAGTAATTCCATTAAAAATGACATAACTTTAGAAACTACATCTGATGAAAATGAAAATAGTGATGACTCATATCGTTTTGATGAAGGATCTTTATATGAACCGGATGAAACAATATATCATAGAAAAAGTAAACAACATGTTACACTAAGATCTAGACCAAAAATACATATAAATGAAGCTAACACATACATATGTACACATGAAATGTCAGAACAGTTGGACGTCCCTCAAACATACAACGAAGCGGTATCTACTGATAATGTGAATGCAAGAAAATGGAAACAGTCAATACAGGATGAGTTGAATGCTCATGCGGAAAATAAGACTTGGCAACTACTAGAAAAACCTTATGGAGTACGGGTAATTAATTGGCTGTAAGTGGATTTTTAAAATAAAAAATGAGGCTTCTGGTCCATTGTACAAGTCAAGACTGTGTGCCAAAGGCTGTGGACAAAAACAAGGGATAGACTTCACGGAAACTTTTTTTCTGACTGAGAGATATGATTCTGCTCGAGTTTTGCTCTCTGAAACCGCTCAACATAATGTAGAAATAGTTCAGCTTGATGTCAAAACAGCGTTATATGGAGACATAAGAAATCTATATGACACCACCTGTAGGTTTGGAAACTCAACCGAATCTGGTATGTAAACTAAATCGTTCACTTTATGGTTTAAAACAAGCACCCAGGTGCTGGAATAACAAGTTTGATAGTTTGTTAAAGAAATTTAGTTTTGCAAGTAGTTACGCAGACAGGTGTGTTTATATTGGACATATAAACAATAACAAAGTGTACTTGTTATTATATGTTGATGATGGTCTCTTATTATCAAGCTCCAAAGAATTATTAAATAACATTATCGTGAGTTGCAGAATAATTTTAAAATTAAACAGTACGAACCAAAGAATTTTGTTGGGTTACAAATAGAAAAGTCTGATGGACGCATTTTTATTCACCAGTCAAAATATATCAAACAATTATTGTATACATTTAATATGCTTAATGCCAACTGCAATAACATTCCAGTTGATCCACATACCACACTAGAAAAAAGCACGGTGCCGCCAGACCAAAATATCCAATGCAGAGAGGCTGTTGGATCACTCTGATATTATGTATGGAATCAGTCTGGTGAGTAGATATCTCAATAGTTATGATCACACTCATTGGAATGTAGTTAAGAAAATTATGAAATATTTGAAGGAAACCAATACCTATGGTTTATGCTATACAACATTAGAGCATAATAAAATAGAAGCTTATAGTGATGCTGATTATGCCAAAGGCACTTGTACGCAGCGTTCATTGACTGGTTATGTTTTTATTAAAGATGGAGCTGCCATAACATGAAATACACAACATCAGCAGGGTGTGGCTTTGTCTACCACCGAAGCTGAGTTTATGGCTGGATGTTCTGCGACAAAAGAAGCTCTATGGTTAAAAAAAATGTTAATTGATATTGGTTCATTTAATAAAGATTCAGTGTGTTTAAACATAGACAATCAAAGTGCAATTTGCTTAATTAGAAATGTGGACTACCATAAACGTTGTAAACATATTGACATGAAATATAACTTCATTAAAGAGAAGTTCGTAGAGAAACAGATTTAAACTATGTGTGCACCAAAGAACAATATGCTGACATATTTACTAAAAGCTCTTCCCAAGGATAAATTTCATTACCTTAGAAGTAAAATAGGCATTATAAAGCCAACATAAAAAAAATTATTTTCTCTTAGGTTGTATTTATTTAGTGAATACTAGAATACTATTTTTATTTGTTGGTAAAGTTTTTTTTTTTTTAATAAAACTGTTAGCAGTTTTGTTGGTTGTTTTTCAAACTTAAACTATATAACTAATATTCTGTGGTTATACTCAATGCTGAGTTCAAATGTGTTATATAAAGGTTCAAATTTGGTGAGAGTGTTATATTAATGAAATTAAACCTTTGTTGTAAACTTATTAAGACAGCACTATATTTTTGGTACATCACTTATGTAGAAGAGAATTCATAGATTGTTTTTTTTTAATATACTTGTCTATGGTGATAATCTCGATACCTTCACTGTGTTCTAATTTTCTTTTAATTGTATTGATATTAAATAATAAAAACAACAAAATCTTTATTAATTATTAATTTTATTACATTTTCAAATTTCCATTTCATCACATGCAACGGTGTCATATTGATGCTACACAATACCTACAATCGACACATGTTCACAGAAACACATATGGTAACACCTTGAAAAGTGGTGACAAAGCGTAAATTTTACAATTTTTTTTTAATTTTCATTTAGGAATATAAATTTTTTTTAAATATTTCATTTGGGTTTAGAAGCTGATACTTAGTAACCTCCACCAAGCTGGCAGAAGTTTTAAAACGCAGTTGGTATACGTATGTATTATAAAGAATATTCAAGTATATCAGTTGTCTAGTACCCATATTACAAACATAATTTGGGAGTAGATGCCTCTGTGAAGGATGTCTTAAATATTATTATTATTTTATTAATAATTTCTAGTAAATGATGTTATCCAATCCTGAAAGCTTTTTAAATTATTCATCTCTTCAGGTTGTCTTTTTAAATTGCAAATTCGTTTAAAGTAGGTATTATCCATGCTCAATGCAGAATTCTATGATACAGGTAGTGAATGGAAATAGTTTAACCCTCAGGGAAAGTGTCCTTTTGTCAACGTCTCCAAGTGAAAAAATTCTTCGAGATAAGAGCTACTTTCAGCTTTCTAGATATCACAAAACTTTTTTCTGGTTTTTTCAATTTACAGTCACTGCTTACAATGCAACCAAGCGTGTTTAACCGTACCTATTCTGTTTTAAAATTGTAAAATAGTGATATCTGCACAAGGTATATTTTGTTGGAAAATTATCTGTACTAATATTATACTTAATATTCAATATATTATTTGTTTTTGGCACACTAGAAGCACTTCACATTCTTAGCATTACAATTACAATATTAACTTTAAATAGGCATTTTACATTAGTAGAACATAATTGGCAAAATACGACACTACGAGAATGAAAAACAGCCCAGATGTGATATAGTTTGACTGAAACCGCTGTACCGCGCCATAGGTATTTGCGCGGCGCGGAGGGAGGCAGATCTGCTCTGTCAGTTCGTCGTGCTCACAAACTGACTTAATCGGTTTATAGATAACATATGTGTTTTCTGTATATAGTTTTTTATATTATGTTCTGTTTTTTCTCCTTTTATAAATAAATAAATAAAAAATATCGTGACAGAAAAACAAACGGATATATTTTGATGTGCAACGTTAAGGATAGGAATTATTAATATGACTTAGTATAAATTATTAAATCAAAATTAACCAGCATATTTTTTAGGAATTTTAGTAACTAACAACGACGACCGATTGGCCTAGTGGTTAGAGCCAAGGGTCGCGGGTTTGATTCCCGACCGGGACAAATATTTGTGTGCATGAACATGTCTATTTGGTCCGTGTCTGGGTGTAAAATTACCTATCTATATATGTATATATTATAAAGAATATTTAAGTGTACCAGTTGTCTAGTGCCCCATAATACAAGCATAATAATTGCTTACTTTGGGACTAGATGGCGCTGTGTGGAATGTCCTAGGTATTATTATTATTTAGTATTTACATGATGAATATTGATACTGGTATACCGGGTCTTGGTTGTTATATGTATGTGGTGTCTTCGCTTGGTACCCAAAATACAAGCTAATGCTTAGTTTGGGGCCTAGACGTTGTTGTCATGTATATGTGATTATCATTATTATTAACAAAAAGAAAAGTTATATTGTTATGTATATAAGTGAGTAGAAGGTCGATTAGGGAAGTTTTTATAATGCTCGAAAAATTTACTAAATATTTCGTGTTAAAATTAGTCAAAAATGAAACAGAGTAATTTTCTTGACAGTCACGCAATGGAAATGTTATAAAGTCACAGATCAAATGAGGGTCATAATTATTAAGTCATTATAACTACATCATAATTTAGAACTGCTCGTTTTGTGCATGAGAGTTTCCCTACCTCGGCTTCCGTACCCAAAGGGTATTAACGAGAACCTTATTCCTAAGGCTCCGCTGTTCGTCTGTCCGTCCGTGAATCATAATAGGTTTACACTTGAAATTTTCACAGAATATGTATTACTTTGGCAGCTGTAATAAAAAATAATTAAAATTAAATAAAATTAAAAGTAAAGGGGGTTAAGGTCTCTAACTTCTTAGCCAAATGGTCAGTATTGTTATAATTCATATAGTATTATAAAAGGACGCTTAAAGCCAGTGGCGTTATCTTAAAACGAAAATTGGATTGTTTTCACACTGTTAACGCACTTTGTTGTGTTTTTAGTTCAAGAATAGGGTCCGTCGTTCACATTTCCCCCCGGGCGTTCGAGCTGGATCGACGACGTCGACGAGCAGCAGCGGGCCAGTCAAGATCGAAGAGCAGACAATGGCGGGGCGCGGGGAAGTGAACCGAAGCGGCGTTGTACTAAAACCGGCGTTCCATTTCATACAGTCCATTTTAGAAGGGAGTCTGCCGGGTGTTCAGATCGACCCCGAGGCTCATATTTTTGGTCCTTAATATAAAATGTCCCCAGAAAGTCTATTTATAGCGACTATTTTCACATTGATTTCAACTTTAGGTATTGAGTCGTTCACATAGAGTAAATAAATTCGACAGCAGCGTTTGGTTTTAATAGTCAGAAATGTCACTTCACAGTATCGGAACTGTCAAACGCAAATTTCGCGGGGGTGACGGCCGGCGCGCGGGGACCTCGTAGACTGAAACCGGACTGAGACTCGCCATCTCGCCAAATGGGTACACCAGCTAGCTAGAGTAAGAGTGGTTGGTTAAACAGTAAGCGCAGAAGAGAGACAGATAGTTAATTCGTACTTTTACATCTTCATATACTATAATATGTCTGTGTGTGTGTAAGAATGTAATTAACATTATAATCATCATCATCATCAGCCCATTTTACCCCACTGCAGGGGCTTAGACCTCCCCCAGGGCGAGGAGGGGAGTTTGGAGCTTAAATCCACCACGCTACTCCACTGCGGGTTGGGGGTTGTAACGACCGCCATCTATTGACAGCGTTCGGGACCGACTGCTTAACGTGCTCTCCGAGGCACGGAGTCAGTGAAAGTTAATGTACTTAAGTCAGAAATACTCATTGGTATACGCCCGGATTCGAACCATGGCCCTATGGCCTTATCAATTTGAGACAGGTTCGTTGCGCTCTGGGCTATCACGACACTCGACATTATCAAGATTATAATCATTCAATAATAATTTTCACTAGACAGCTTCCATGTAAATTTTTTTTTGTACGTAATTAGTGTGTAAAACATATTGTTATTCAAGAGTAATATATCTGCCAACAAACTGCTTTGTAGTTTGGCAGTGCATTGTGCTATGAATTAGTGTTCTTCTACTGAAATAAATGAATAATAATAATAAAAATGTAAATATAAACAGCATTTAGACTTAAAAGCAAATCGAATTTTTACTTGAACTGATATAAAAGTTCTGGCAAAATAAATAATAAATAAGAACATATGTACTTACTTATATATTTCAGGCAAAGTCCACAGTACTTGAAGTAAAATTTTAATGTTGCTCCAATAGTTATTTTAATTTAAAGAAATAAGGTTCCCGTACAACCATTCGAAATAACATCTTTTACTTTTTACAAATTCGCCAGATATTTATGAAAATCCATCTGACGTTGAAATGATCCCTGTGACGTCATTTGGATAGTTCTGTTTATTTCGTTGGTTTCCACATCAAGAAAGAAAAACAAAAAAAAGTAAATATAAGATATTTAGTATAGTCACTACCTCAAATGAAATTGTAACCCTCATGAATCAATCAAAATATTATAAGTTCGTTTAATATTAGATGATGCAAATTAAAAACATCCAAAATAACTTTGAAAATCGCAAATTCATTTTTTTTTATTTCGTGTAAAAGTTCTAGATTGGGATATATTTATCGGGTGTTCGGCTGAACGTAGTCCAAATTTATAGAACATGTAGACTTTTACACCTTACCAAAATAAACAAAAAGTTCCAAATGAACAAATGGCGCAAACTAACGGTTACCAAGAAAAACATGTTTAAAATTGAACTACGTTCAGGCCAACAGCTCACATATGATACATACTATACCACGCGTTCAGCTGGACGTAGTCCATTCTTATAGAGCGTGTAGAGCTTACCGAGCTAAATAAAAAGTTATAAGTGGCAGATGACGCAAACTAACGGTTACCGACGGTTGAAACGGTAATTTTTTTTTTGTTTTTTTATAATTTATTGTACTGTTTTCCAAACTCATTTTTTAGTTCGGTAATTTCTACACGCTCTATGAGTTTGGACTACGTTCAGTTGAATACCAGATATTTTATATATTATAATTTACTTTGTTTTTGAAATAAAATATTAAAATAATATGCTAAAAATTTTGGCCCATGGTAATATAATCTTTGACGCGTTGCAGTGTTACGGAAGTCCCACTACAGCGCCATAGTCTAGCACCTTAAATGCATTTTAAACTGGACACGCAATTCGTATACCTATCGCGTACCACACGCACGCACTGCACGTGTAAAAACATTAAAAGTGCATATACTTTATAAGCGTTGATAACACAAACTATTACGATTTCACCAATAAAATTAATTTTACCGGTAAATTAATTATTAATTAATCAATTAATTCACTGGTTTTAGAATCATTGTACTCAAAAATTCGTGTCCACCGCGACAATCGTCCAAATGTCTTTTAAAGTTTCTCCATTCGCCCCACAGATTCTCGCACTATTTTTATCACCGAACTGTTGTGCAACAACTAGAACAAGATCCGATTAAAGGAAAACATTTATAAACTCCTACCGCCTCCTACCTCAGCTTCGGAAGGTAAATTTTAAACTTTACAAACGGAAAGCTCTCGGGAAAGTCAGTTGTTTTTCTGGTGTACAGAATCACTTAGCCGGCAAGAAAAGGTACGCCCGCTGAATGCCGCAGCGGAAATGACCAAAGTTCTCTACTCTAGTTTCTACAATAAATATTTTAACTAGAAATGTAGTTCCGACACGGACTACAATATTTACTATCGGAAACTATATAATGTTATTTAGTTTTGAGACGGGTGAAATGGAGACGTCTTAACTGTTCGCTATAGAGAAATTTATGTTAGGAAACCATGATTTTATAGAAAAGACAGTATTCATAGATTAAAGAAAAACTTATACACGACAGCCGTTTTAGTATGAAAAATAGCTTATGTTAATCTTCAGCTATAAAGTATATTATATATAAACTATACATATATAAATATATATGAACTATATTTCTGTAAAAAAATCGCGTCGATCTGTTGCTCCATTGCTGCGTGATTGACTGCCAAACTTTTTTCGGGATAAAAACTATTTTATCACAGCTTCTTTTCATCTTATAAACTATATCTATGTAAAAAATTAAAGCGGTTTTGGCAAAACTGTGTAGTCCAAGCGAAAGGATATTGAGTTTACCCGAAACAAACAAAATTTTTTCTTTTTATAATATTAGTATAGATATAATAAGATAGACGTTGTGGGTAAATATTTGCCAAAATTACGAATCGCAAAATAACAAATTACTAACTTTCAAAGCTGCTTGTCATATGTAATTGGAGAGATGTTTAATTGGTCATGAACTTTATCCACGCTGAGGACATGGTTGTGAAACGTAATATTGCACCAATCGATCTTTCCGTTTATATGTAATGTTTAACTAGCGAGTTGTCCGTAAAACGAGTCTTCTCATAACTTTGAAATACGAATGCGTGACCGTTGTATCAATAAATTAATCGAATAATATTAAAGCATCCACGACAAAACGTTGCCTAAAATCGCCTGAAACAATGACGCTGTTTTTTGTGTAAATATTATGTAAACTAATCTAGTGTTCATTGATTTCAGTACTGACGTCTAACGCTAGATGGCGCGTTTAAGCAAAACTTAATATCTTGTAATTTTCCGGTAAAATTCATGTGAAATTGAATTAAATCTAAGCACGTTCATATTCTAGTAGACTTCATAATTCGAATTTTATAATTTACAAAACAATTAAGACTGATTAAAAGCAAAATTAAATTTATTAAATTGATACTACATACATTATGTAGCTAATTGAGCAGAATGAACTTTTTGATTAATTCTATTCGAGTTGTATATCTCTCATGTTTTGGAAAAATAGAAAAATGGAAATTTATAAAGCTTTGGCAAAATTTTTGAAACTTTAAATAACAGTACTATTGAAAAAATGCTTTTATGTAAAAAGGACTGAAAATAATAAAATAAGTGCTTTCCATGTATGACAGAGGGTTTGAATTTCGGAAATTCGATAGGCAGTTTTCGAGTTTTTCGCGGTCAGACAGACAGACAGACGCGGCGGGGGGGATTTTGTTTTATAATATGAAATGATGATAGTTAATAATAACAAATAAACAATAGATGTTACGTGTATACGTTTTTCCATGTATTTCACAGATAACGTTTTTTTATATGTAAGTCAAATAGAATAAATAAACTAAAATGCGGTCGATCCTCTCCTCTTCCAAACAAAGAAAGCAATCCAACTTTTCTCCCGATTCCGCCATTTTTCGGAACAATTGGACATCCGCCGAAAACACTAAAGGAAATTTCAAGATATCTGAAAAAAGTAGACTAATAATAGAAAAATATATATATGATAATTATTAAATTCACATTTTTGTTGTGATGGGTTCTCCAAAGAAATTATTTAAAAAAAACAATATTATACTTTATTTAATTTTATGTATAAACTAGCGAACGTCTGCAGCTTTGCTTGCATTAAGAGTTTTAACAATTTTATAAAAACACTATTTAACTAATTTCTGATCTAAGGTGTAAATAACAATTTTAACTATTTTACCAATGTAGAGATTACTAAAACAGGTCTTTTTCAATTTTTAACTGAAAAGCTAAATACCAATTTCCACAGTTTCAACCTTAAAAAATGACGGGATTTCCCTACAAATATTTATCTCCTGAATCTCCTGAAATCCTGAAACGCGTATTTCTTAATTTCTGAACATAAAGCCAGAAAATGAATTTCATGGTTTTAACTCATAACATGACTTGTATTTATAAATTTTCAGCATTTGTTTTTTATCTTAAGGGTCGAATTTCCCAAAATCTTGAAACACGACATATTATTTAATTTTTGACTAAAAGGTCAAATACCATTTTTTGCACATTCAATTTCAACAATGACGGATTTTCGTACTTTATAGTTCGCCTCAAACTTTATGACGGATCTGAATACAACGCTAAATGCGGGCTTGCGCAGGTATAGGGTGGGATAGGCCGCCGCGGGGTTTGCGGGAAGAATACACTACCCCTTCGCTCCACTATGTCCCGCTGACATCTTTAACTGGTCACTGCAACGCGACTTGTGCCTACTTTCAGATCCGCCCTAAAGTTTGAGGCGAACTGTACCCGCCCTATATTACAATTTAGTACAATTTCCAAAAATCCTTTGGAAGGACAATTTACATTTTTTACAATTTCTAATTTCAAAGCCAAATACAACATTTAATGCATTTTTCAAAAATTACGTTTTTTTAAATGAAACTAATTATAACAGTGTTTTATATATAGGGAGATATCGAAATTAATAATATTTTTAATTTTATGAATAGAACATCTGGAATGACGAATTCGCGTAGGATTAAAAGATACGTTGAGTTTTTTTTTAAATATACGCAATTTTCAGTTAGGCACGATTTAAATTTATTGTGTAATTGATGTTTGAAATAATTTCTTGTATTATATGCTACGGAACCTTAATTTGATGTATGTTGACATTAACTTGGCAGTTTTTTATTCGTGACCGACTCAATAATAAAAATAAAATAAGTAATTTTTAAGTTGCTTACTCAGTGTCAGCAACGTAGGTTAAAATTCTATAAGTACAACATCTTCGCGAAAAATAGGCGACACAAGTGGGAAGAAGCGGTGCGGTGGAGCAGAGGACGCTTCCCGACGATTACTACTGCGAGCATCGAGAGAGCGGACAAAAAAAGATTAGTTCATTTAAAAAAAAAATTATTAAAATGTCACAGAAATTTATGTGTGTCTTATAGATTTGATATTGAACAAAATAGAAATTTATCTGTAGTTACGCGATATCGTCGACATCCCTGTTCGTGCGTCCCGCACTATATTTGTAAACCAGCGTTAGTATAGTTACATTCAAACTTTATGGCGGATCGGAATACAACGCTTTATGCATGCTTGCGCAGGTTCGGTCATATGCATGTCATATGCCCCTCGCTCCACTGCGTCCCGCTACACCTAAAACTGATTTCTGCGACGCGACTTGTGCCTATGTTCACATCCGCCATAAAGGTTGATTGGAACTATACCGAAAAGAAGATGACTTACTTACTCGGGGCCGCGCGCCCCAACTACTTTGAATTACGTTGAATGCGGGGGTCGGTGGTGTCGCGTGGTGACAAATACAATACATAACTGTTACTTATCTATGTCCATACTATATCTCAAAGAGGAAATATTTGATTTTTTGTTTATTTCTTACGTATAAACTCGCAAACTACTTAACTGATTCAAAAAATTCTTTCATCAGTACAAAGCTACATTATCAGCGAGTAACACGGGCTATATTTTATTTTTAAACTAGTTTACGCCCCGCGGCTCCGTTTGCGTGGACTACACAGTTTGTACTAGACCGCTATAATTATTTTGATAGCTAAAGTTCATAAGCTGAAGAGGCATAGGCTACCTTTTATTCCAAAAAGGGTCCCGGTACAACTGTGTAGTCCACGCGAGCGGAGTCACGGGCGGGGACCTAGATTTCCGAAATGAAATAGTAGAAAAATTATACCAATGTACCGAAAGTTCCGTTGCGGATCCATCATAATTGATCTATGTTCGGGGTGTCAAAAAGATTTCTGAAGTCGAAGTTATGCGCGGAAAATTTGGCGAGTTGTATAAACTTTGTTGCGGCGTATCTTAGTTTATTATACGAATGATTTAGCTCACGAAACTTTTTTGACTGATACGGTAATGATCTGTTAATTTTTCCTTTTCGTCGATAGCTAACTATACTTTTGTTTACCTACTATCCGTCTTTTGTTTGGAGCTATGATGATTTTCTTGCCGCACCCCATGGAGATTTATGATATGGCAGTAACTACGACTATGTCGTGATAACCGAGTGATAGCGAGCTCGCTTCTTGGTTAGAAGGCCGTGTTTCGAATCCCAGGGCATGTACCAACGAATTTCTTCCTACTTATGTATCTACATAACCATCACTGACTCTGCGCCTCGGAGAGCCGTCGATACCAGTTGCCATCAATAGACGGTAGTCGTTAAAATCCACCAACCCGCACTGGAGCAGCGTGGTGGATAAACCTCTAAACCCGTTCATCCCGAGGGGAGGACTAATGTGCCTGCAGGGTGTTTTATGACGTTTATGACCCAGGGGGCTTAGACGGAAGGTTTTTATATCACGGAAATTAGAATAAGTCACAAATGTTTAAGCGTGGGACGCGTAGAGCTCAAATGTGATCAGATGCGTCTCTTCTAACCTTAGTCTAACCTTAACCTTCAACTGCTTAGTTGGGGTCACTAACCACTCGGTCAATCGGTCAGTCATCGTTAAAATCGTTAGCTTATTCTTACTATTGTCTTAAAACAAAATTATTCAGATTTTTTCGCTATTAAGCTCTACAAAGCGCATTTAAAAGAACTCTCCTTGTTGCCTTTTGACGTTTTCAGCCTAAGAGTAATTTTTAGATAAACTTGATACTTGAATTTTATAAATGCGGTACTTTGCTAATTTTTATTTATTTATTTATTTATTTATTAATACAGTGTCGGATAAGTTAATGTAGCAAAGTATACATACGCCACAAAATTTGAAAATGATTGTAAATGCAAAATTAATAATTAAATTCATAAAAATAAATGGAAAAAAATTAATTACATATATATAAATAATATGAATTTTTTAATTTTTTATTTAAAATACTATTTCATTATTGATTGATAGTACCTACTACGTAATAAATATATTATCTGATAGGTCTTTATAATCAAACCGGTATTTTATAAGGCGTTTATGAAATATCCGTATTTTTACCTTTAATTATTTACATAACAAAAATTATACAATTATAAATTATAACAAAAATAACTGCCCAGCTTTTTCATTCTCGTGTGCGTGACTATAAAGTTCGACACTCCCGTTACGTCGTACTAACAATTTATGTGCGTGGATTATAACCGAACTGTTAGGTGATATTTTATTCTACCTAAGTTTTTTGATGCCGAATCCATATTTATATATATAAATAACCAAAGGCTTTATATACGTAAAACATTTTTGCGTCTTAAATAAAGTTACGGTTTACAAGTATTGAGATTAATAAAGTTTTATATCAGTATATTCAAGTACATTGTATTACTTTGTTACAGAACAAAAGTTCGAATTCCAGAATGAAGATCGTCCGTGCTCTAACCTAGTCAAAGTTAGAACATCTGGATCCAACACGAACAGCACTAACATGGATAACTTTTAATGGAATAGTTATAGCATGATAAATAGTACCGAAGTCACTGTTTTAGAAATAGGTACAGTTTTCATCCACAGAAATAGATTCCACGACAATCCTATTAAGGATTGATTAAATCACGAATTGTCAGTACCTACACGAAAATTTTTATACATTGTTGTTATACATTATATAATAAAATTGTAAATGTTCGAAAGAACATATCTTGTAAAAGAAATTAAAAAAAATATATAATTAAGTCAGTAAGTTATAAAATTAATATTTGTCAGAGCCAACAGATTTATATAGTAGATTTGTATATATAGTAGTTTTTAACCATGTTCTATAGTTTTTAACATTTTTAGTGTTTCGTACCCAAAAGGTACCAATGGGAACCCTATTCTAAGCCTCCGTTGTCCGCCCGTCCGCCTGTCTGTCATAGGGCTGTATTGTCTGAAACGTATTTGGTAGACACTTGAAATTTTTACAGAATATGTATAACTATGGCCGCTATAATTAGTTGTATTTATTTATTGTTATAATTTGTTAATATTTTATTTTATTGTGCTATTTAGTTTTAATACTTGATATGTAAATACTGTGTAAATATGTAAAGATTACTATGGGGCTAGCACCTGAAAACAAACGATTATTATTATAACAACAAACAATAAAAAAAATAAAGTTTTAAATTAAAGGGGATCCCCATACAAGAAACTTGTTTTTTTTTCAACGTTTTTTGTGATTGGTAATTGTGAGAGAATTGCTTACATTTAAAATTTTCATGGATTATGTACTACTATGACTGCACAAATGAGAAAAATAATTATTAATCAAGGGGGTCCATACACAAGAAACTTTTTTTTTTATATTGTACGGTGGCGCGGAACCCTTCGTGTGTGAGTCCGACTCGCACTTAGTTAGTTTTTTGTAAAAATTAAACGAGACTATTAAATTATATTAATTTTTATATTTTGTATTTTAAGATTGTGACTGACTCTTTATTCCCTTATTATTATTAAATAAATAAAAATAAAAAAATAGTAAGGGATGGTTATTTTACATTCAAATAAAACACAATACCTTTCTTTGATATCAAAGAAAAACGAGGATGAGTTGGATATTGTAGAACACAGTGTGCACATTTCAGGGCTGTACAGTAATAAGTCTCGGTGCCTCATTATTGCAGTGCAAAAACAATGGCCCGGCTGCAGAGAGAATTGCACTTTGTGCACGCGCCGGCCTCGGCCACTAGAAAATTATGCATCCTACAACACAATGAAAGGGTGTGTTGTTTTGCAAGAACTAAAGGTTATATATTAATTTTTTTTTACTTGGCTAGTAATAGTTTGTGTAAATTAATGTTTTGGAATTTACATTTGAAGGATTTAACTTAAATTTTTCAAAAAAAAAAACCGGGAAAATACTATATAGTTCGGAAAAAAATAAGTAAGCAACACATTTGTTTTTCCAAGACACGTGAATATTGAACTGACAGTAATTTTTTATTCAATTAGTAATAGTGTTGGGATATCAATAGATAGTGTCATGCTTTACACTAATATTGTGATACTTAATTTTCTACCCATTTTTTAAATGTACCGTTTTCGAAAATGTCGTTACTGATATTTGACTTGAAAATGTTAGGAATGATACTGAATAGATTCTTCTCCTTAGTTGTACACGCGTAGTGGAGTGGTCGTGGTCAGGGGTCGTCTGATAGGAGACCTTTCCATGACCCTCATGGTAAAAATAGTAGGAGTGGTTTCCCGTTGGCTTCTGCTCCAGTACTTTTAGAGGTTATTTAGACCTCGAGGCTGCTGTAGCCTCATAAGTTAATGAGTGGTTTTACCGCCACTTACTTGATCGCCAGGGCTTCTTCGATTATCCAGCAGGGAGTACCACGAAAGTCGATTGTCTTCCGCCGCCATCCGGCGCGTGCAAGTGAGGTTGACATTTGGGACGGTAGAGATGTTAATTATCTTCTCCCCTTACTTTCTTAATAATGTAATAATTTAGAACAAATAGATTGAGGCATCTAATAAATATATTTTAATAGCATACAAAGTACATAGCCACTTTTCTACACGGTATGGCGAGTTAGGGTTGTCGAAATGATAAAAGAAATTTTTTTTAAATGCGTGCCTACATAAAAAAAGCTGTGTTTGAAATAAGATCCTGTTTATGGCGGTATGTACTGTAGTACCGTCTGAAGCTGTATAATTATTCTGGTCAATTCTGAAAATAAGTGCTTTCAAATGTAAAAGCACTATGATCAATAGATTGCCGAAATTTTGATGCACGCCTTTCATGTTATTTAATCTATGCATATATTCGATTTTACAATTGAAACTATGATTTATTGATTGATAATTTAATATGTAAAATGCAAGAATTTCGATTTTGTGATTTACTATGCAGCGGCGTTTGATAAATTCTGAAACAAAAGTCACAACTAGTCCGATAGTATTTTTAAAGTAAAAGTTTGTACTCGTAGCAAGCGTACTTTATATTAATCTAGTGGAAATTTAAAATTCGATACTTGTTGCGACAAAACACTAGGAAAAAACTTTTGGTATATACACATATGTCAAAAGAAGCGCGAGTAAATTTTTATTGGTTGAAAATTCTAAATTTTCTGTGTAAAATTAAAACTTGGAACAGAGTTTTGTGTAAAGTTTCTTAATAAGATAGTTCCCGCAAACAAAGCCCTTTGAAAAATGTCTACCCCGGTAGCACAGTGAATCATAATAAGTTTGTAATTAAATTTCTGCTTCCGAGGTGGATTCTTTACTCCATTCCGACGTTTCTTGTGCGGGAAATGGTAAAAAAGGGAGATATTTCATCGGGAAAATTGGAAAACTCTTCTACGTGACATCGAAGAGAATTGAGTTAACGGCGAAAGCCTACACGATTACGTGGTATCGCAGAATATAGGTCAGGCGATGAAATTTCTTTATTTACTTAACGTTCTAGTCCATCGCAAACAATAGTTTTTTTTGCAAGGATTATTCTTATAAATATAAACATTGTATTGCTACGGGTACTAGATTCTCTGGCAGTCAATGAAACGCACTTTTCGTATAAAATCTGCACATCATTTTGATACTGACAATTCTTTTATAATTGCTCTAAATTTGGTTTTCACGAACTCGACTCTAATGACACGTCGTTTGTCGTGTGTGCCAAAAATATATTTTAGGTTTCAGACGTTCTAGCGCATTCTAGAAAACTACTTCAAATTTAATTAATTGGTTGTCGCTCGTTTTTTTTACCGTCTGGAATAAAACCAATGAGAGGTATACAGCACTCTGTTTGCTTTTACATAGTCTGTATGCTGTGTAAATATTTATTAAAATTTAAATATTTTTAAGATAAATTGTCGCATATTTACATAATTTAAAAAAAAATGTTATAAAGTAACTATATTTTATAATTTTTAACCGTTTTTTTCTATTAAGGTTTTATATTTATACTAGTTTGATATAAACAGGTAATATTATCTAGAAATATTTTACCGACTTTGCAGCGGAAGTTCGGAAAACGAAAAGTTACATAATTAAACATATAGACACAATCAAAGTTATTTACCTATAATTATTTTATAGAATTTATATTAAAATGGAAGAAATAGTATTCTTCATTGTAATGTGATTTTTTTTAAGTATATTACCATCTGCGATGTCGAATAAATATATATAACAAAAACAATTTGTGTTTAACCTCAAAGACGCGAGTCCAGACAGAGTTTTTTATTTTAAAATTTACGACTACTGGGCGTGAATACTTAACCTTTCCTCTGGTTTTATCATAGGCGGATAAAAATAAATTAAGTAGGTAAAAAGTCCTCCAATGAATGATTCAAATACAATACGTGAAATATATATTACCATGTTTATTATGTACTATAAAACGAAAGTCTTGACTGACCGATTCGCCAAAGCTCAACCCAAATTATTATGAGCTTAAGAGACGTAAAAATTTTCTCTTAGATCAAATATTTTAGCATATAGATAGAAACTTTGGGCTGTAGACGCGATTATGACATTTTTTTAAATATTACATCTAGACGTCTGCTTTTCTTTTTAATAGAGTCGTAAATGTCACTTCACAGTATCGAAAATGTCAAATGCAATTTTACGAGGTTGAAGACCAGCGCGGGGGGTTTTCGCGAGGGTGAAGACCGGCACGCGGGGACGCCGCGCGCTGAAACTTAGACTGAAACTCACCATCTTACACGACCTAGCTAGAGTATGGGTTATTAGGGGTAAACGCAGAAGAGGGCTTCTGGTTAATTCCTACCTGTATGATTATTATCAACGGCGAAGAGATCACATATCAAAATACCACCAGTTCAGTTTTTCTACTATAAATACTGTCCTCTCCACCATAAATAAATAAATGCTAGACAACGGAACTGAAATATTATATCAGAAAAAAAAGAAGCGAGACGGGGCCCCACATATTTTTATGAAGCTGTAGGCACGTAAAATTGAGTACCATCAAATCATGAACTAAACGCAGGCACAGAATATATAATAACGCAGATGAAGCAGTGCCGGGCCTTATGAAGTGTTTATTGCGTGTGGCCCTAAATTTACGGTCTCGTAAATATCTAGTGGGTTACTAGTACATTTTTCGGAGAACGGGTTAGATGATTATTTATTAAAATTATTTTATATGAAAGAGTTTTCTGAATCGTTAGGTTCACCTCTTAGGTTAAGTTACCTCAGAATACAGAACGAACCAGAAACCGCCTGTGAGCATGAAACTGAAGAAACAAAAACCACTCTTAAATAGAGTGGTTTCACTTTATTGCGATTAGTCACTCCGTTGCACTTACCGCGTTATAATGTACAGCACAAGTGTCAATTTTAATTTTAAAATGTTGTCTTGTGTCGTTCCTACATGCAAAAATGCTGCTGGGCTTACGAAGAAATCGGATGGGATCACATTTCATCTGTAAGTAACGTATTCAAAAGTGGATTTATTTAATTATTGAATTTGTTTTACATATTGTGATTGACTTAAAAAATGGCGCGTTCATTTTGTGAGTGTTGCCAGTTCCATCGAAAATTTCATCTACTTTTTATTTAATACCTGTTTAGAATACTCTATTGTTTGAGCAATAAAGCACCTGTGTGAACAACAAACAACAAAGAAAATTGAATTGGATGAAAGTCATACAAAGAGCAAGGCTAGATTAGTTTTTGAGACCATCAGAGCGGAACGTAATTTGTTCGATTCACCTTGACGAGCAATATTTTTGTGACACGAAATGTGGTTTAAAAAAACTAAAGAAATCAGCTATTCCGACTAAGGTAGAATTAGTCAAGATATATTAGTTAAATATTATTCATATTGCACCTTTCCTGTTCATTATGTAGGTCATAATTATATTATGAAATAATCCAATTTCATTCCATTCCATAATCCCATTAATACCCCACTACAGGGGCTTAGACCTCCCCTCGGGATGAGGAGGCTTGGAGCTTAATCCACCACGCTGGTTTAAAGCGGGTTGATGGCGGGTAGGTGGTTGGTGGGTAATCCAATACCGTACTGATAAATGCGGAATTCATTCACAACTAGTGACTGGAAATTCGGTGGCTATTATACCAAAAATTTCATTTTTTCATAGAAAATACAAAGGATATACCTTTATGAATACATTGTGTACGTGTTAATGAATCTTCTATGCATTCCGATTAAAATTAAATTTTGGTGAATGGAGTAATACTCGTATATGAATTATCTAATAATGGCATGCTATTTCGGTATTTGGTCTTGACATCACAATTGTCTGAGTCACATATAGAAACATCTGGACCTTCGATTTCGGAAAAAGTGCGTACATACCTACCTATAATTTTTATGTTTAATTGATTACATTTGATTTTCAGTTTTTGATTAAGCAATTTGCTTTTTCATTTTATGATAGACTTAAAGTTTTTCATTTCAGGATACACAGCCACAATCGCCTACACGATCAAACTCAGAAATTAGTGATGTCTATATTTCTGATTTGGATTTTCTATGTGATACAACGAGAAAGCTACTCAATAACGATCTATAATAGTGAAAATCGTGGTAGCATTGCAAAATTATTATCTTAAAATCGCCTCAGCTTCATGATTTGTCAAAATATATCGTAGATTATTATCGGGAACTGTTGCTTATTACTTGTCGAAATCAATAAAATATTCCTTTTGTGTAGAAGCAATTGGCCTCAGATGTGCTATGGATTCACAAGCTTATTGGTTTGAAAAATAATGGAGTTTATTTCTCTTCCCAAAATTTTAATTACATAAATACCGTATTTGTGATGCACATGTCCGAAAAATTTCAAATGAAGATTTTGTTATAAGTTCAAATATCAAACGATTAGCAATCGTTCTTTCAATTTTCAAGAAATTCATTGAAAAAAATAATATATTCCTTGTAAATGATGACCACATAAATGGTGAAAGTCATAGAAACGGCGGTTATTGAAAAAGATTTAGATATAAGATTAGGTACCTACATTATTTATCTAAACGTAAAATTCTGCCAATCAGTTCAAATTCTAAAAGAAAATATTATAAAAAGCTTACTCAACAAAAGGGTACCTAATAAAAATTTTACTTGCCTTACCTTACCTTTAAAAAGGTACTTTATTGAAGCCGGGTTTTATTTATTGGAATAGGTATAAAAAAAGAAATGTTTATTTATTTTAGGTATTTAACTAAAATGGTATGTATGCATTTCAAGTTGTAGTGAGTAACTTTCTATTAAATGAAGAACACTTATGTCAGAAGGTCATGCTACTTCCTTTCTATAATTGTACTCGTAGTGTACCAAAAAACTCATTGAACTCAAGTAAACACCTGGCGCCTGAAGGAAATTTGAATGTTGTAAGTTTTGGCCTAGTACCTAAAATAGTTAAAACTTACTATGAATGAACACAAGTACGCGGCGACCGTAGGGCTGCCCCGCAAGAAATAATTTGTGTTATATAAACGCACCCTAAATATATCTATCTGTTAATATTTTTATTAAACACCTTTTTTCTGATTTTATATGATTATCCCAAAAACAGTAGGAAACCTCTCCCGATCTAGCAACATTACGCGGGCGGGAAGTGAGGCAGGCGCGGGACGTACGTAATGTTTTTGGACACAGTGCGGTATGTGTAATCATAATTGAGCGCGCCACCTGTGGTAATAACAAAATTATAGATGTTTAAAAGTTCTGTTAGATAGAGAGGGCAATACTGCACGGCGTATTTAGCTGTGACGTCAGGCCATTTAAAGTAATGTTAAATATTGTTTTACAAGAAAGAGACAGAGATAAAAAATTTATAGCTTATAAGTTCAGTATTCTTCAACAGAATGTAATTTTGTTTATGAATTTTGTTATGGTATAGAGTCTATTTTTATATTTTCTTGATAAATATGTTTTCAATATAAGTCACATACCCTATTGGTGATTATTTCACTAAATTGAAACAAAGCCCGTAAAAGCTCCGCGGAAACTTTTAATAATATTATAAACTTTTCTAACATGTCTTAGCGTGATAGGTTTTGTTTTTCTCGAGTTTCCACTTACGTATGCACTTTTTAAAATGTTCCGGCTGTGGTTCGGATCCGCATTGGTGCAGCGTGGTGGATTTAAGCTTTAAGCCCCCTCACTCTGGGAGGAGGCCTAAGCCCCTGAAGTGGGGTATAATGGGCTAATGGATTGGAATGAAGGAGGAGTCCTGCTTTTTATCCAACTTCAAAAAGAAGGAAGGTCTTAAGGTCGTCTGCATGTATATTTTTTTTCTATGAATGTTCACCTATATCTTTATCAATTGTGGACCGATTTAGAGAATTCTTTTTAAAATAACAAGTCGGCGTTCATTTCTTGCATAGATATCGCTTATTAACTGGAGAATGCCATAGACTACTTTTTATTCCAGAAATAGGTACGGTTCCTGTGGGATAGCTATGCTCCATGCTAAAGTGGCTATACAGATTTTCATTGATGACAAAATTCGGTATAGAGATTTCGTAAGTACTTAAGTTTCAGAATGTTCTACAAAGTTTCATAATTTCCTGGAGCGTCGCGTCCTTTTAGCAGTCTCGGTACAACTGTGTAGTCCATGCAAACGAAACCGCGGGCGGAAAGCTAGTAAAACTATTTTTAATGCTACTTTACAATAAATAAATAACAGTGCTCAATAAGTTTGAAAACTACGTTGGAGGATCTCCATATAGCGCTTTAGCGGTTATTGGAAAAACATTAACTGCACACTTTATGAAATAGAAAATACAACGCGATTGGATACAAGTATCCGGTGTGCGCTAGCTTTAAGTTTAGCAATTTTTCCGTAAACGACACTCCACGTATTATTTTGTAATACGGACAAGAAATATGTAGAGCTTTTTCTAAAATAGCACAGTATTATATATATTAAACCGTAAGAGATACGAGAAAAAAATATTTAAAAACTTTAGCTCTTATTTGATAAAAATCAATTTTCCGTTTTTAATTTTTAAGTCAAGTGCGACCTTTACGCAACAAGCCGTAAAAATTGTGATTTTTTTAAACATTATTCGTCTTCTTTTTTCATTGGGAAATTAAAATGTACGTAATCGAAGAAATACTATCACAGGGTGGTATGCTTTTGGGTTTTTGATATCTTGTATAGTTAGATTTAGAATAAATTCCTGAAAAACATGATTTCCGTTGGTTTTTTGTTTTTGAAAATATTGGGCCGTGAATTCAATATTAATGCCAATTAAAAAAAAACGTACTGCCTTAGAGACATCCTTTCTTAAGGACCCTGCAAAATTTGGTTGCAATTCATATATATTTCAGGGGTGGAAACAGTTACGGCCAGTAAGCTATTTCAAAAGGTTTTTTATATGTATTTTTGGGGATTTTCTCTTGTCAACTCTGTCACTCAGGAATAGGTCAGGAAAGAGGGATTGAAACGGAGATAGCAATGCCAATTCGAAGCCGTGGAGAGAAAGATTATCCCCTTAACATAAAAATACAGTCTTAATTTGAAAGATGAACCTGGACGAGTGATATGATAGGGTAGGTGATGATGATGCAATCGTCACGTCAGCGCATTGCTGCTGCGAAAAAAAAATTAACTTCATCTTTTGTTAACTCTGAAATAGATTTTAAAAATGTAAACAAGTATAAGAGTAAAAATAAAAACATGTTGTTTTTTCAAACATGTTGAAAGTACTGTCTGTGATCGCTTTTTAAGTCTGAAAGCGTAAGGTATTAGTTGAAAACAGGTTAAGAGCGATTCCGTACCATAAAAATCACGTTTCTTTTGTGGGGAACCTATAATTTTGAATATTATTTTATTTTTAAGTGTCTACTTATTACGGTTTAAACGATACACCTTTGTGACAGGCGGACTAGACGAATAGAAAGGGCAGACGTAGAGCAGAGCTTTAGTAATAGAGAATCTTAAAAACTATATTCTTAATTTGATACAAAAAATAATACTATTAACCACGTTGTAAACATATCCCATTGATTTTGTTCTGCAACGAAATAGTCAAAGGAACCGGGGACATAAATAAAAAATACGAAAACGTAGTACATATAAAGAAAACAATGTCATAAGAACATGCGACCCTTGTCATTTGCCTTTCAAGCTGGAAAATGTAAAGGGATCATGGATGACATACACACTGTTTCTTTTGTGTGGGACCAAATTGATACAGATGATAACGTTTAGACTGACAAGTATAAAAATATTTGAAAAAAATGAAGAAAAAGAAAAATCGAGATGATTTTCTTTGAATATATAACTGTTATTAATTAATAATATGTCGATATGATGGCAACTGGCACAGCAATCTGGGTCAAGAGGTTGGTAACCACATTGATCTACTTTATTGTGCTCCGTACCGCTCCGTCGGTGTTCTCCCGCCGTATAATATTGACCTTAAACAGTCGCTGTTTTAATGAAAAACAATTTCGATATTATTTCAATTTCAAATATAATTATTGAATAATTTCATTTTTAAGAGTTTTCCACGCTAGTTAGTCGATACATAATCATCTGTACCTATTTACTACTTAACAGATTTCCCCAAAGTGTTTCATTTATTAAAGCAAATTTGACTTACTTCGAAACACAAATTTTTGGTTTTCGAAAAAACTCGTTCGCAAACTAAATAGAACTTAAAAAACGAAAATTAGACCAGTTTTCTGCTAGATATTTTGTGAATTAAAAAACAATTTGTGTTTCCCATGTTGTCGCCTCCCGCAGAGCAGCTGATGCCGGTGCAGAGTCAGCCGTGCGTTCGAAACGCTCTAAATACAAGGACATAATAGACAAGTATGAACTTTTAGTGTTTGCTGTAGAGAAGATGGGTCCATGGTCCGAGGATGCTGTTTGGTTCTCGGGCGAAATTGGCGCAAGGCTCCGATTGGTGTTCGGTGACCGTCTGAGCAAAGAATATTTTGTTCAGTGGATCAGCCTAGCGATTCAGCGCGGGAACGCTGCTAAGTTCTCGGCACTTTGTGCTCATCATTAATTTTTTTTTTTTTTTTATTGTAAACATCTTATAATAAAAATGTATAATGAAAATATATTCAAATTAAATAATATCACAAATAATTTTCGAAGTAATAGATTAAGATTAAAGATTTCCGAAAACGGTTTCCGAGAACCGCGTAATACTTCAAGAAGCTTTAACAGCCTAAAGCAGTGTTGTTTGAGTTTAAACGCGACGACTCCTCGACAATTATATTTGTAACTTTAGGATTCGGCATCCGGACTTTCTACTCATAAATTTCGCTAAATATCTAAAAGTTTCCTGTAGTAATCGCAGCGAATGCTGCTAACAGCTATTAGCGGATTGAATTTTCGATATTTTGCGAAGATAAAATCTTTAGTTACCGCCTATGTAATAGGCGTGTAATGTGAATTAATACGAAGTTCTAAATCTTCGCGAAAATTGTAGATGTGCCATATAGGTATGTAAAAAAGAAAAACTTATTAATGGAAAAGATAATAGCAAGCTCTATTCTATAGGATTTGGTTTGCACAACGTAGAATGCATTATGCAATGTTCGATAATGTAGACGAAAATAAGCGCTAAAGTCACAAAACATATTTTTTGTAAAAATCTTCACACAATTTCTAACACCAAACATAATTTGATTAATATATTTTAATATCTGCGTTATTCCTAAACGCGTTATACGCACATTTTGTTAGTTTCTTTCAAAATAGTAGTTTCTTTCAAATACAGTTCCGTCGATTGCCTTCAGGATTCAGCGAGTCAGTCAGAGTCAGATTTTTTTATTATTTATAAATTATTTTTTAAAGTTTTACTAATTAAATAAAAAATACATATCCACTTCCACTAGCCCATTATGCCCCACTGTAGGGGTTTAGGCCTCCTCAGGGTGGGGAGACTTAAAGCTTAATCCACCACGCTGCTCCAGTGCGGATTTGTGGATTTCAACGACTGCCATCTGTTGATCGCTACCAGAACCGACAGCTTAACTTGCTCTCCGAGGCACGGAATCACTGATAATTACTAGTACTTAAATTAGAAAAACTCATTTGTATACGCCCGGATTCGAACCACGGCCACACAGCCTTCTAAACCAGAAATAGATTCGTTGCGCTCGTGTTATCAGGACACACAAAATACATATTTATATTAAATTAAGATTTTTTAAATTTGTAATTATAGTACATAATCTTTAAACTTTTCGGTGAAGGCAAGAGTAGGCGAACTATATTGGGTTTACTGTGGATGGAGTGTTGACATGGAGAGTGCGCTCGACCAACTGACAATAACATTATATTATTTTAGAATGAGAATGTTGTATTATAATTCGAGATTATAATTAGAGAATTATAATTCGAGACGTGTATCAGTTGAGTTAATTGAAGGGGTGAGTGGACAAAGGTGTTATCTGAGAAAACAAAATAAATCGACTTTTTGCATGGAATTAGATTTTAAATGAACACAAATCGACTGCGCAAATTTTGATTCGTGTCAAAAATAAAGGCCTGTAGCAAAGGTTTTAACTGACAACATGCATACATTTCAGACTTTCAAATGTGGTAGGAGCAACATAAAAACATTCATAACTCATTTTGAACTTTTTGTTAGTTAACACCTTTGTCCCCTTACCCCTTCAATTGTTTTAACTGTAAAAGTTCACTCGACTGACCAATCACTCCATTGTATGTCAAAGTTGGACTCAATATAGGCTTTACAATGTGAAAGTTATCACTAAATAAATCAACACCGTTTGTAATATAAAAAAATGATCCTACTTACGGAAAGTTTTAAAACATTTTATTTTACGGAAAACGTTTTACTTTACTTAACTTTACACTGTGAATCTAATATTAATACTAACTAATCAGCAGGGCTGTAAAAAGTAAAATATAGAAATTTATCATTTCAATTTATCATTACAGTAAGCTTTCGGTGAAAATCAGAACGATGAATTTCTAGAAAAATCATATTACAACAATATAAATTGAGCAGTACAATAGAAGCAGGCAAAGTTTGTAATTTAAGCTTCGATTAGATAAGTATACACCACGTTCTTCTGAACGTAATCCAAAACTTATAGAGCGTGTAGAGGTCGACAGTTACCGAGAAAAACATGTTTAAGATTTTTTTTATTACAAACCTTATTTTTTATATTTTGTTAACGATTTTAGAATGAGTTGAATCAACAAACTAACGATGCAGAAAGTTCTGGGTGGGTAGTAGGTAAATAACACAATCAGCTAAATTTTGGTAAGAAATTCATCAATTCATCAAAGCCGTGCGACCTTGACCATGCGCTATAGCTTTCTTTACCTAACGGACTTAGAGCTCAACGTTGGTTGAAATACTAATAGTTTGAGCTAATTTTGACGCTTTCTAGTGAGAAGTTGTTTTTGATGACAATGGCACGTATTGAAAAACAGTCAATATGATTCAACCTCCTTTATACAATGCTTTTTATGAACCAGTCCAGTGTCTTGATATTACTCTATGATAATGTCTAATAAAATATGCGTGCAGTGCAAAATTTTAGAGGTAATAACGAATTTAAAATACTAAACTCGTGGGCACATATGGTGGCGGGCTTTATTTAGATAGTGAGTGACATAGGGATACAAACCTAACAAAACTCTAAATTTTGCATGTGTATTAGACAAGGAAAAATCTAAAATTTCGGGATTGTAACATGTATAGTAAAATGCAAATTTTTTTAATCCACATTTGATGTACTCGAAGATAAAGTATTTACTAATTATATTAGTTTTTTTTTGATTCAATACTGTAACAGACGAAAAGACTAACAGATATGGCGCAATTACAACTTGCTACTGTAGTCCCGAATTATGAGCAAAATCAGTATAAACTGTTGTAAAAGCAAACGATTTTAAAGCTTCTTCCTCCTCAAATCATTTTTAATTTAATTACTATGAAACTATTGACTAGTTTGTAATGTCAAAAAAAGTTGTATAATTTAGCAACTTTTGCGACCTTTATCTTTTTTTCTATACTGCTTGTGAAACTGTTGATGAAATAAAAAAAAGAAGACGTGTGAAGCTATTGTCCGAATATAACGAACCGTAGCAACATTTTTTCAGAACTATAAATCCATCCAACATTAAACATGTACATTAGTTTATTTACATAACAACAAAACTGAACTGTAGGCAAAGTATACATATTACTTGATTAGTCGTCGGCTTTTGGAATACTTCTCAGTACTAACAGGGTTTTAATTGTATTGAACAGATATCTATGTGCTATGGGCAAAGTAGGTTAAGATTCTATAAGTAGAACATCTTAGCAAAAATAGGCGACACTAGTGGAAAGAAGCAGTGAGCTGGACCAGAGGACTTTTCCCGGCAGATAAATGTAAAGGGCAGATAAAAAAGTTTTAATTAATTCAAAAAAAGGTAAAAAATGTCACAGAAGTTTACATGTGACTAATAGATTTGATATATATATACGAACCTACGAAAAAAAAACATGCATCTTTGACGATCATTACAAGCTACCAAGGCCTTTTCACGTATATTCCATTGTCTAAAACTTGTCTTAATACTTGATACTTAACAGCAAAATAAATCAAGTAACTCAGTGTACATTCCTATAAAACTTACACATTCTATTGACACTTACAATTAACTTTAAGAAATTAATTTACCTTTACCTTATTCTAACACTTCACTCCGAATCGATCGTCGACTTGGCTTACATCATCTTGAATCTCATCTAATTTCTGAAATAAAACCAGTTATTGGAAAGTTAATAATCGCCTTTGAGGATGTCTTGTAATAATGTTATATAGACAAAAGTTATTACTAGAAATGTCTAGGTTACTCTGTCTCTAAAATAAACTTTTTTAGTAGTCGAGTATTGAGGCGAGTATACTTGTATTTGTAAACGCCCTAAATTCTAATGAGAAAGTGAGTCGTGTTACCTAACGTTTCGTATGTTGTAGATTTTGTGAAAATAATAAATATATTTCAGTAAACCAAACCATGACAATATTAATACTTATTCATCCATTCTAAGTTGTGTTTGCTTGTCTGTATAGTATAAGCATACTTTATTGGGAAATTGAGATATTTTGTAAATTTTCAATATACCTACCTGTTCTAATTTAAAGATAAAAATTGTAAAAGAAAATTTGTGTAGATTAGTGTGTGCATTAGTTTCGTTGTGTGCCGCGTCATTTTCATAAGTCGGATGATGTGACATTAAAAGATTTTTCGATTATCAAATTAGATGCATCGATTTCTACAAATCACCGAGTCTATGATATTGCAATACAAACAAATGGGTAGGTGCCGTATGACGATAGCGGTGTGACGTCGCTATAGCTTTCGATTTGTGCAAACGGCGTTAATGACTGGAATACAAAATATCAAAGTGTTTGATTTCTGCTAGACTTAAAAGCTCGCATGATTTATTAGAACGTCAAAATACAAACGGCCAAGCGCCTGGCTTATGAAGCGCAGTATACCATTTTGTAGTCAATATAAGTCACTCGTAATCAAGATTTTTAAGAATTTAACCCTCAAGGAGGTATTATAGGGGAATAAAGTTTGTATAAGAATCCCGTTATTTTTAAGGTTGAAACAATGGAATTTGGTATTTCATCTCTTAATTGGAAATTAAGAAAGACCTATTTTAGCATTAACGGAAATTTAACGTTTTGAGGGGATAAATTAAAATTATGTTAAATTATGTTAAAATTGATATTGGGAATATCTTTTTGGTTGGAAATATAAAATTAAAGGTTTCTAGGCCGGTATTTCAGTTCTTACTTAAACGTTAAGTGAAGTTAAATTTTTTAGGTTAAGCTTAATTAAGCTCTGGTAATTAAGGACTGAAATACCGGTTCTCAATGTTTTTGTAAACTTGTAAAATAACCCTTAAGTATTTGCTAATACATAAATGCTGTCGCTAGTGGAATTTAGTTCATTTCGCTGTTCTGATCTCAGTGCTACTGTCTTTTGGCTTTGAAAATCGAAACCAAATCGATTTGTTTTATGGTTTTTTACATATACGCTAAACGAAAAAATCGTAGCGCTTAAAAAGTCAAGTCAATTTGTCGTTAAAGAGAGCTTTTACACTGACTGAATTCCGCCCGGGAACGGAGAGGGAATAGGTGCATGTAAATCATTGTTCCCGGATTGCGACGGATGCCGAGCGCGTTTTCACATTTAACTTTAGGTAGGGACAGCATATCGATATTTGTCATTTAATAATTCGTGCACTTGTGCCAAAGTCGTATCAAAATAACAAGAGAGGTAAACTAGTAACTGTATGCGGTTCCACTTAACTTAGCAAATGGGTAAAGGCGATCCGACCGCTTTGTGTGAAAGTTGAGCTAACTGCACAACTTTATATTTCAATATGTCCACACAATTACTACCGTACTTGTGTACAAATAACCGGCCAAGTGCGAGTTGAACACAAAGGGTTCCGTACCACCGTAACATATAAAGAACACGCTTCTTGTACGGGGACCCCTCTTTGAATTTTGGTTCTATTTTATATTTATTAGCGGCTATAATAGTGCACACTTCATAAAAATTGCAAACGTAAGTACCTACCTAATGATTTCATAATCACCAATCACCAAAAACGTCGAAAAAAACTCGTTTCTTGCACTAAATGTATGGGGTTCTCCTCTAATTTTTAACTTTCTTTTTAAACGACTTCAAAAAAGAAGAAGGTTTCTCAATTCGACCGTATATATGTTGTTTTTTTTATGTGTGTTCAGTGATAACTTCGTTGTTTATGAACCGAATTGGATGATTTTTTTGTGGAAGGGAGATATCTCCGGAGTGGTACTATGATAAAGAAACCAGGATCTGATGATGGCATCCCAGAGAAATCGAGGGCAACCTTCGAAAATCGTATTTTAAAGTGTCGTATTTTAAGTATTTTGATAAAGTACTACTACTGGTACTATTTAATGAAGGTCGGGAGTCGATCTGATGATGCAGCTGAAAGACAGTCGAGGGAACTCCTCAACGATTTACAGCAATCACCTGGTGTTTGGACTTAATTCATTTCTATTAATGAGAATTTGCACCCATATGGGTTATAAGTACCATTACAGGTCTGATGATGGAGACCATACACAGTCGAAGGAACTCCTTAACGATTTATAGCAATTACCTGGTGTTTGGACTTAATTCATTTCTATTGAAGGGAACTTTGCACTCATATGGGTTACAAGTGCCATTACAGGTCTGACGATGAAGACCATAAACAGTCGAGGGAGTCCCTCAACGATTTACAGCAGTTACCTTTTGTTGGGCTTACTTCGTACGGTTCAATATGCCAAAATGTTCAGTTCGCACAAAATTAATAATTAAAATTGAAGTTTTACATAGGAATACCACTACCTACTAGGCATGCTGATGCGTCAATTTGCCACTGAATTTACGTTGCGTAATCGCGGTGCTGTCTCATTAGAGTAGCGCGTTTAGAAGCCCCATTTATACTAAATACAAATAAGTTACGGATGCGTTCAACTAAAAATTGAAAAATAAAATAATTTAAAAATAAAATAAAAACCGACTTCTAAAACATTAACTTAAAAATTAAAAATAAAATTTTCACTTTAAAAAAAGGAGCATTAACAGGCGGCATATAGTTAATGAAGTCGGTGCCAACTCAGACACTTTAAATGGGTACTTACCAGGTAATAACAATTACAACAATGATATACTCGTATTTATAAGTATAACAAAAATAGAACACAATTTAAAGTGTCTGAGTGAGTAGGCACCGACTTCATTAACTATATGCCGCCTGTTAATGCTCCTTTCTTTAAAGTGAAAATTTTATTTTTAACTTTTTAGTTTTTGTTTTTTATTTTTATGATTTATTGTCATAGCGGCCATAGGAATACATAACGTGTGAAAGTTTCAAGTGTCTACATATTACGGTTCAGTCAACACAGTCGTGTGACAGACGGATGGGCGGGCAGACGGACAGCGGTGTTTGATTATATAAATATAATATAGGTAGAGATGTGGCGTGAAAAACGAAGACAAAATATTACCTAACGGTCATCATTGACGCCCACAGAAATAGCGTAGCGATAGTATAAATAATAAAAACTTTCTATAAAAAAATAATTGAAATGTTCCCGAGAAACAGTAGAAATAGCATTTACGATATTTCTTGAGTTTTGTGCTAAATATTTAGGGTTAGGGTCAATCCAAAACATTTTGGAAAATAAATATTTTTTTCTAAGCAAGTAAGTACCTATTGTTTTATTTTTCTTTGTATCAGAGGACAGACAGTCATTTACTTTTGAAGTATACGATAAAATAATCAATATTATAGAATACTATATCTTTTTGATTGAATTTTTGTTAATTCTTTGTTGAAATTCTTTGTTATTACATTTAATCACTTTTTAAGGAAGATTACCAGTTACACTAAATTTAAGACTTTTACAAAAGAACCACACCAAAAGTATTGAAATGACAAAAAAAGAAATTGTCGCTATAGGTTATACATTTACTTTTTTGACCACCGTCTCAAATTATGGTATTATTTGACCATACAAAGAAAAAAACCATAGTCAATGGCCGACCTAGGTCCTCCTCTTCAGAACTTATTTATGTCACGTCCACACTTATCACGTTATATCAAAAGGCCGCCATTTATAAAAATTTTTTCTCTGTTTGCACGGATAATACTGCACTCTTTTTAGGGTTTCGTAGCCAAATGGCAAAAAAGGAACCCTTATAGTTTTGCCATGGCCGTCCGCTTGTCTGTCTGGGGTTTTTCTCGGAAACTATTGGCAATTTATAGATGAAATTTGGAAGGTAGGTATAATCTATGAACCGCTACACAACGACGTAGTGAAATTAAGAAAAAATTTTTTGCGAGAGGTCGCCTGTTTATGAGCCCCTTGCGGGAATAAAGGAGTGAACTGTATTTGGCTGATTTAATGTACTTATTACAAAAAAGGTAGTTTATTTGAGCAACCTAATCAATTAATTGAAAACTCAAAAGGCCCAACAACGCCATGTACGCGAGAGGTACAAAACGATAGGTTTTCAAAAATGATATCAAGGTTTTAAACAATTTTTTTTATTTAAGTTAACAGTTGATGAGATATGCACTCCTAAAGTCATAATTTTTGATAGAGTCATGTCCCCCCCTTCCCACCTACTAAATCGTTCTTTTTGAATATGTGGAAAAAAATTATGACAGCAGTATATATAACGTAGTTAAAAGGAAAACTATCACAGCTAACTAGACTGTATTATTTAACAAGTAATAAATTAACTTATAAAATGTACTTTTATAAGTAAAAATTTCACAATCGATACTAAAAGTCAAATGTTCACTGTAGTAAAATAAGCAATAAAAACTGTCTCTACGTATCAGTGCACGCATGTCATTACTTTTCGGATTAGCCAGAGAGGATCGAGCGCCTTCTAAATAACTAACGAAATAAAAATGAAATATATTTATACAATAATTCTTAAATGACATATATAATAACGATTAATGGTTAAGTTCGATTAACGTTACGCTCGTTTTTTTTAATATTGTATGGTGGTACGGAACCCTTCGTGTGCGAATCCGATTCCACTTGGCTGGTTTTTTTTAAATATCACAGTAAAGTTGAAGTCAGTATAATTTTTAGCTATAACATCTGGGACACGTCGACATCTAGTCTAAAGGTAAGCAAGTATTATGCTTGTATTACGGACTACTAGACAACTGATATACATACCTAAACATTCTTTATACTTATACATATATAGATACTTTTACACCAAGACACGGAATAAATCAGAAAAGTATGAATTGACCACATAGAAGCACTCTTCTGTGCTTATCGTCTAACCACCCTTCTTCTAGTTACCTGGTGTATATTTGACAAGTTTCAGTTCAGTTTCAGTCCGCACGTCACCCTTTACCTTTGCGAAGCTGCGTTTGACAGGTTTCGATACTGTGAAGTGATATGTCTGACGGGAATCGAACCCGCTACCTTTGGCTTTGCAGTTAGGGTCTTTAATCACTTGGCCAATCGGTCGGTCAAAATTCAGGTCGCTTCTTCGCTTCGCTTCACTTTATTTTTTGTTTTAAATATTCGAGATTAAAAAGATATTCCTTGCAACTTAAGCCAGTGGCATAGTCAAAGTAAAAGGAGAAAGCCTGTCTTGTAGCCTGCGAGTGCCCGTAAGCACTGACGGATTAAAAATGCCTTTTGCCTTAAAGCTAAAACAAGGAACTTCTAAAGCTCCTTGTTTACAATACCCCGTCATAATGGTAACAGATTTCAATTTCACAATCCATAAAGTATTTTATTCTGTAAATATGAAACTGTGAAGGAGTAATATCTGCTTAAAGAAGATATTTTGGAAAATTGGTCGACTAGAATCACTGGAACCAAAAATAAAAATTATCATGTCTTGTAGTTACGTATGACTTTGCCCCAGAAAGGTACAAATAGTATTTTAGGAGGTATCATCCTTCAAAAATATGATTTATTTTATTTCTTCATTTGAGACACCGGCTTAAGAACTACAATTTTTTCTTTTTTGGAGTTTACTCCTTAAGAAACGATATAAGGGGCCCGGTATCGAAATTTTATGGAGAGTAAAATCGAGAAAGCGAGCGTTGAAGCGTTAAGTGCGTCTTGGCGGGGGTAACAGCGGAGCGAAAAAAGAGAGGCCCGACAGCGGGTAGAAAGTGGAGGGGATCGGACGGAGCGCGTCAGAAAAGAGATGGTGATGCCTTTTAGAACGATCGGGCGGTGGAGCGGAGCAAGAGGGGGCAGCCCGACAGCAGCGGGTCAAAAGTGGAGGGAGAGGGGATAGGTACATGCGTAGCTTCCTTTGCCCGTTGGAACGATCGGAAGGAGCGCGTCAGAAGAGTGCAAAGCAGTGACGCTATATCTAAAGTGCCAGTGAATTAATGGTGAGAACAAACGTACTTAAGGAGTAAACTCCTATCGCGCGTCGGAGTTGACACGTACGGGTTTTTATTATCGTTGTTATTGTGTAGCAGTATTTTCCATATGGACAACCGTAATATACACACCACAGGGCAGGCTTTGCCTAGTGTGGGGGTCAGTTTCAATGTAATTTGTATTGAATTCTTTGCGAAATAAACGATTTATAAATTTTTTATTTATTTTATTTCGAATTTGATGAAACTTTTACGTATTTTTTCTTAGGAACAGAGCAATAAAACTAAGACACCTGGTTTTCGGTTGAACGTAGCCTAAACTTATAGAGCGTGAAAAGGATTACCTAACTAAACAAAAAGTTTAAAAAATGATAAAACATGAAACTTTAAACATAGTTTTCTCGGTAACCGTTTGTTTGCGCCATCTATTCACATGAAATTTTTTATTTAGTTTAGCAAGCTCTATATGCTCTATAAGTTTGGACTACGTTCAGCTGAACACCCAGTGTATCCCGTTTCCGTCCCGGTTAATTGGACAAAAACCTATTGATCTTTAAAGAGTTATAAAAAGAAACACGAGAAATTAAAAATATAAAAAAATTACAGCGTAAATGTTAAGAAAAAATATCTTAAAAGTGATTTCTAAGGTTTCAGTATTTTCTAGAAAGTCTCACAGTGTCCTGTAACGTGTCGCTTCCCTTTAGCGGTCTCGGTACAAAAGGGTAGTGCACACTAGTTTTACATAAAATCGCTTGAATAACGTAACAAACAAACGATACCTTGGATGTAACCTATATGCGATCATGAAAAGCCATTGATATTAGATCATATCTTCAAATAAACACGTCTTACTGTATAATGCTACGGTATTTGATTAACACAAATATATGCCCCAACGAACGATGTTTAAGGGTGGGTTAGTACGTTCAAATAATATTGTAGATTTTTTATTCATTTATTTATTTATTACTTGGAAAACTTACAGCTAGTACATTGAGATTTATAAACACACATATATTACTATTAGCCATTTAACAGATGATGATACTAACAAAATCTATGATTCGTCACACATAATCTTAACGAAAAATGGACTCTAAACCGTCTATAGAGGTTGAGAGTTCAGACATGAAAATTGCTATAACGTTGTTTTAAAAAAAAATGGAAAATCCACAATTGTAGATCTCACATGCTTATTTAATAGCTAGAAATTCATTTTTTCATTTTGTACCAATTTTAATTTTTTAAATTATTATAAAACTACAATAGTTTAGACGGTGGTTTCTAATGAACAATATCAATCTGTTGACAAAAATTAGGTTATTTAGTATTTTTTGAAAGTTATTGTAACTTCTATGTTTCATATGACACAATTGCTAAAGCCTAAAGTAATTTTTCTTAATCAGCATATGCATAAATCGACCTAAAATTATTAATTAAAAGTAATTCTCAATAAATCGTCAGAAAAACGGTATACGATTCATTCAGTTTTTTTATAAGAAAAAGTGTCTATAAATGATTGAATATGAAGAATCACACGTGTTTTTTGCTAGATTAAAACCCCACCAATAACGTTTTACATTGTGAAGCGTGTATTTCTAAATATTAAAATTATGATTACCATTACATCACCATGCACTAATAATATGTACAAAATAATAAAAAACCTTTTTTTATTATAATGCTTTCAGGGCTTTCGGATATTTCAGAAAAAAATGTTTTAAATCACAATTTATAATCAGTGATATGATAATATTAAATTAATTTTGATGTCGACAATTTCTCAATTTATTTAAATAAGTAACTAGTATATTTCCAAAATCACCCCTGCGAATACCAACCAATTAAGATGTGTTTATTTTGCGGAAGACGTCTGCGTTCGGCAAATCCTATAAGGAAACCGATTGATATGAGATAAAGGTACCGTTTGTTTCTTCCGATTTCCGGTCACGCACGTCTGCCAAAAGCATAAACGGAAAGCAAACGGAGTGTGAATTGAGTGCGTGTGGTGAGAGTTGAAAGCTTTTAGCGCGTATACGTAGATATTTGAATCCTTTGAATAAGAAAAAAGAATCTACTACAGGGTAATTGGGAATTAAGAGTTTGTAGATACTTGAAATTTTCACTTAGTATGTAATACTATGGTCGCTATAGCAGCAAATAATAGAAATAGAGAAAATTTAAGAATCAAGAGGGTCTCTGTACAAGAAACGTGGTTTTTTCGACGTTTTTGGTATATCAATGATAGATCGGTTTCACCAATCGGTAGTGGTGAGATCATTGCTTACTCTTGAAATTTAATATGTGCTACAAACACCACTATAACAACAAATAATAAAAATTAAAGAAAATTAAAAATTAAAGGGGGTTTTCGTATAAGAAGCGTGTTTTTTTTTTTTTTGACGTTTTTGGTGATTGGTGTGGTGAGATCTTTGCATACACTTGAAATTTTCAAGGAGTGTGTACCACAATGGCCACAATAGCAACGATATTAGCAGCAGCAAATATTAAAAAAATTAAAAACGTTCCAAATGCTTAGGACTCGCACACGAAGGGTTTATTGTTTAAGTAAAAATTCTTTACACCGTTTTCGACAATTTAGAATGTAAAACATTAAGTACATAATGTGAGTGTTAGTGCCTGCGGTGGGTAACGGAGCGGATTTCCGCAGCGTAGCGGGTTTTTGTATGAAACCACTCCGCCGTAGTGCGTATAGTCCGGGAGCCCGTGACTAAGAATAATCACTACTTTCTAAAAGTTAATTAACTTATATACGACTAGCTTTCCGTTCACAGCTCCGTTCGCGTGGACTACGCAGTTGTTCTGGGATCCTTTTTTCCTAGATAAAAAGTAGCCCATGTCACTCTTCAGCTTAGAAACTATATTTTGCTATATCTATGAAAAAAAAATTTCCGGTCCCGGAGCCGCTGGCGGAAAGCTAGTTTGAAGTGAAATTATAAAATAAGTTAAGTAGTTTATGTAAGTAGTTTAAGTAGTTTAAGTAGTTTTATAGGTACAAACTGGAGACAAGTAGCACACGACAGAAACAAATGGGCATCTTTGGAGGAGGCCTTCACCCATTCTGGGGTTCTTGCAGATTGATTAATCTTATATAATTAACAATTATTAATATTTACTAACAAATAAACAGATAGATAAATAACATTAAGATAGAATTAGTTAATATGTAAATTGCAAGAAAATAAAGAGGCTTATTATTATTATAAGTAGTTTATGATTTTATTTATTGAAGTAAGACAGTAGATAAAATACATGACACGAAAGAAATGAGAGAAAAATAGTTTCACAAATTAATTTAATTGCTAATATAATAGTTAAGAACGTGCTGTACGCGTGAACGCCCATAAATGCGCTCTTAAGCGATTACAATCTTAATACACATTTTAATCTTGGTTTGTTTTGAATTGTAGTGTCATTTGAGTTAGAACTTAGTTTGTATAGAGCAAAAACTTCGAAATTTCTATAAACATCCTAGTTATGGAAGTAAAGTAAAAAAACTTGTATAAATATACGAAGTATTGAAGTTTTAAAAAGTTTGCTTCTTTTAGCTTTTCAACTATGGGATGGAATATTCTAAGATATTTAAATTAGTATAACTTAAAAATAAACTTTGAACTAAAATTGGTTTGAATAAAATAAGTTGAGTAGTGTTTTTGTGATACTTGTTTTTTTATTATTTTTTTGTATTTTAACCATGCATTTCATCCCGTACACGGAACCCTTCAATGTGCCGGTTTATTAAAAAATATTTTTCTCGATAATATTAATACTTATTTAGTTTATAGCCTTTAAGTTTAATGATACCGCAAGGCGTTTCCGAGAAGCGCCATCTATAATGCAGGGGCTTAGGCCTCCCTTCGGGATGATGGAGCTTGGAGCATATTTCACCACGCTACTACAGTGCGGGCTAGTGGATTTTAACGACTGCCATCTACTCATCGATGGCAACCGGGTGATATTTTGTATCAAAATACGACTCCCGTTATCATATTATGAGTCTACGCGTGGTGATGAAGTATGCGTTCGCGTGCAACAAAACGAGACACGTGTGAAAAAAATCACGCAGCTGTCATAAAACCTCATGAATATTAGAGGCAGGTTTTTCTTGTTCGATTTCACAGAACTTATTGCATACTTGCTCCATAAGGGACGCGCGAAAACGACGTTGCTGCCTAATGGTTTAGACCAAAATTTTAAAGTGCGTGCGTGAATAACCTCTCAAAATATCATTTTTTTCTTTTTACGAATTTGTCAAATATTTATGAAAGTTCATCTGAGGTTTAAATTGTCTCTGTGACCACGTCTGGGCGGTTAAGCTTTAAGCGCTGCCTTCCACAGTTAAAAACCAAAGCTAAAACTAAACAAAGAACTAGGTCAAATGAAATTGTAATCCCTATGAATCAACAAAAATATCATGACTTTAATAGTAAGCATCTGTCCAGCTGACGTCACAGGGATATTCAATTAATTAATTTTTTGATAAAAACCACCATGAAAATTGAAAACCATTTTTTTTATTTTAGGGTGTAGGTATAAATTTTGTCTACATTTTTGGAAAAAAAAAATAAAACTATTCATTAAAAAGTTTAGTTCAAGCCCATTATAACCGCTATGTAACCCTTAACGTGTACCTATGGTTGCTCTAACGAAGTCTTATCATAAAGGTTTCATTTTCGCTTAACCCCCATTAATACACCCATAGAGTAAATAAAAACGGACTCAATATAAACGGTGAAAACCTAAATCACTTACGTTTCGCGGATGATCTAATTTTATTCTCGGAATGTTCAAGAAAACTAGAACAAATGCTACAACAACTATCAGATCAAAGCATAAAAGCAAGACTTTCAATGAACACATCAAAAACTAAAATTATGACTAATGCTTCTCAGACATACATCATTATAAAAAAGGAGAAAATAGAATACGTAGATGAATATATATATATCCAGGTCAGCTGATAGCCACTCGGGATACTATGCAGAAAGAAATTGACAGAAGAATTGCCAACATGTGGAAAAGATTTTGGTCTCTTAGCGAAATAATGAAAAACAAAGACATGCCAATCAAAGATAAAAGAAAAGTTTATAACATGTGCATTTTGCCATGTTTAACATATGGATGTCAAACATGGACCCTAACAGAGAAACTAACTAACAAAATAATCGTATGCCAAAATGGAATAGAGAGAAGCGTAATCGGAGTAAGAAGAAAAGATAAAGTAAGATTAAACAAAATTAAAAATATAACTAAATTTAAAGAAGCTAATAAAGTGTGTAAAACACTTAAATGGAAGTGGGCAGGACTAGATGGACTAGAATAATATCTGAATGGCACCCAATGGATGGCAAAAGAAGTACAGGTCGACAAACGAAACGTTGGGAAGATGACTTCAAAAGAGTTGCTGGTCCAGAATGGATCAGAATTGCAAGAGACAGAGATAAGTGGAAGTCTTTGGAGGAGGCCTTTGTCCAAGGACAAGCTGTTGTTGAAAATCTATCGTCAGTAACAAATATAATACCCATATGTGGTATTGTAAACATATTTATAACTATGTGGTATTGTAAACTATGCTAAAACAGCAATAAAGGCTTATTTATTTATTTATTTATAGAGTAAATTAATTTGACAGCAGCGTTTGGTTTTAATAGAGTCATAAATGTCAGTTCATAGTAACGAAGTGACATTGCGAAATTTTGCAGGGTTGAAGACTGGCGCGCGGGAATTTCACAAGGGTGAAGTACCGGCGCGTGGGGACTTCGCGCACTGAAACTCAGGCTAAAACAACTCGCCATCTTGCACCAGCTAACTAGAGTACGAGTGGTTAGATGGTAAACGCATAAGAGGGCTTCTAGTCAATTCGTTCTTTTATGAATACACCCAATAACACTACAAAGATAAACCAATAAAAGACATACTCTAAAACCCTTAATACACCTTCACGGTGGCGGAGTGTTGTCGTGTCGATAAATCGATAGATTGATGTCGTGCCGGTAGCGCAACACTAGCGCGTGTCTCCATTGCGCCATTAATAATAAAATCTTAACATTATAAAATACACTTTGAGTTCATCACTGTTTGACTTTGAGATAATTAAAACACACATTTAGGAGTACTGTAAGATGGCAATTACTTTCTAGCCATATTTCATACCGTTTTTGAATTAGTTTCTCAATCATTGTACTATATATGGTGTAATCGGCGTGCATATAATTATTGTCATTTTCATATTACTATGACGTGGTCATGTTCAGGGTGTAGGCGATTCAAGTTTAAGTATTATAGGATTTGTGATCGCTGATAGCTGTTAATAAATACGGATCGTGGTTTGATATTTCCGCTTGATTTTGTAGAGTTACAAGGGTTACAAGGATCCAGGGGTTGACAATTACAAATTGTCGGATAATTAAGTTAAATCTATAATATATTTTTATTATTATACCATAAAAACGAACTTCTACTTTTACAAAATCAACTCATTGTCACTGCTATTGAAGGTTTTGCCGGTTCAGTCGTCAACTCAGGTCAGGTCAGTTACGTAGATGAACATTTATTACAATACACTTACCGGTTTATATGAATGAGTTTGGTAGAAGAAAAAACACCAACTTTGTTTATCACAAACTCTATCCGATGACTTTAGAATGGGCAACGAGAACAGAATGACTCTGCGTTATGTCCCCATTGTCACTTCATCTTGAAATTTAAAACTTGAAAATACATCGAAATCGTGACGGACAACAACGAAAACACGCTATCGCATGCAGAACTGTAGCGATATGCGACGTCTCGTCGACGCGAAATTGTTATTTATGGACTCGCACACCTGTGACGTGCTGCGATATCTGTTTGCAATTTCTGTTTTTCAAATATATTTGTTTTGCTTATATCACTTAAGTGACGAATGATAGTTGGCGGGCCTCGACCATTGTAAAAGTAGGCGTGTACATAATGGCAAATATATTGACACTAGCGACCGCCCGCAGCTTCGCTTGCGTAGACTACACATTCCTGTTTTAGGTAGAGTACTTTTTGCTGAAACTAATATTGGGTACACCCATTCAAACTTGCAATCTTCAGTCTCCCCACTCCTTTAAGAAAACCGATACTCCCATACTTTTCACCTCCCGTTTTCCACCCTTAAAATGTGGAAATCCAAAAACCCTGAAACACGTCATTATTTATTTATGTTAAAATGTTTATGTTTCTAACTTTAAAGAAAAAATACTCTCATACAAAGCCCCTCCATCCCTCCCTCCTTAAATTTGAAATTTCCATATATTCCTTTCTAAAAAAATTAATACTCACGTTATAAAATAAACCACTGTTTCAAATTTCGGCTTCCTAGACTTAGTAGTTTCGGCGTTATCTACGCTGATAGATCAGTGAGGACAAACGACAGACAGCCACAAAAAGTAACTGATGTCACTCTTGACAATCTTCTCTCACGTCTGCAAGGTTTCATTAAAATCTGTTTTGGAGATTAGCTCGACTAGACACATGACGTACAGAAAGATAGACGGACAAAAAGTAGCGTGTGTCACTTTTGACCGCCTCCTTTTCATACCCGTGAAATTTCATTAAAATCGGTTGAGCCGTTTTAGAGATTAGCTCGAATAGACAAATGGACGTCCATACAGACATACAAAAAGTAATGTATGTCATTTTTGACCACTTCCTTTCCACATCTGTGAAGTTTCCTAAAAACCGTTTTGGAGATTTGCTCGAATAGACAGACAGACAGATACTATTATTTAATACATATAGCCTATGGCCTTCCTCAATAAACAGACTATTCAACACAAAAAGAATTTTTCAATTAAAACTAGTCGTTCCTGAGATTTGCGCGTTCAAACAAACAAACAAACAAACAAACTCTTCAGCTTTATAATATTAAGTATAGATTTAGTTATATAAATTGTCACAGCACAGGACAGGCAGACTGATTCATAAAAACTTTGGATATTTCGATTTGATACCAAAGCTGATATTTGGCTAAAAATAAAGAGCGAAATTGTGTTATGTGAAAGTATTAGTCCTCAAACCCGGTGTCCGGCTAAACGTAGTCCAAACTTATAGAGCAAGCTTACTGAACTGAACAAAAACTTAAAAAAATTAAATGTTAAACACTTTTCTACTTGGTAACCGTTAGTTTGCGTCATCTGCTCATTGAAAACTTTTTGGTTAGTGCAGTAAAGTCTACATGCTCTATATGTTTGCACTGTGTTTAGCCGAACAAACAAATTGACTGTCTTACGTACTGACATATCGAGGCCCGACTCAAAATACTGTGTTTGGGCCTTTGAAGTTGTGCACAGAAGGTTTCTTCTGATAATATGATGTGCGGATCCACGAGGGACGGGTTTTCGAAAATTCAGTACCTAATGAAGAGGAAAGAAGCATTAAAGTTTGAATGGAAAAATATAAAGGACGCGCATAAGAACTCGAAACATTGCACAGTAACATCTATATTATTATTAGAAATTTGATCTCCAAGGGAAAAAAAGGGATGATAATGAGGGTCGAAAGCTATGGCTCATATTAATCAACTCAAAGCGATGCTTAACCATACATACTTATAATTTTAACATCGTCTCGCTATCAACACAACACAATCGTACACCAAAATTAGGTGAAAGGCCCATGGTTCCACCGATTTGCCCTACTGGACATAAATCTGAGCATAAAATTATTTTGAATGTGTTCAACTTCAAAATGAATTTTATTTTAAATGAAAAATATGTGTTAGTTTTAATTATTTTGTCATTGGAAATGACTTTCATTTCATTGGAGTATAGAGGGTCATTTGGGAGTTTTGTGAGACAGGCAGATTGCACAAAGAGTATTCGAGATATCGGGATGAACGTGGTGTCAAAAGACGCAGCTTGGCGAGCTCTACAAAATGGCATAAGACTGTTTGGAAAAATTTCAAAAACAAAAAAAAATATCGGCAAAAAAAAAACGAAAAAAATCGCAATTTTTTTTCCACGATTTTCATTTTGGGAGCCCGATATCTCGAGAACTAAGTTCGAATAAGAAAAAAATAAAGAAACGGCTCGGGGTAATTAGACGGGAGATCGATTGAGACTAAAATTGATAGAATCGGACAATTGGAAGTTGTGGTAAGGGTACCCTTAGTTGGAAGTCGGACATGCGTCGGTGTTACATTTCGTACTAATTCGGTTTGTTTGATCGAAATGTCGTACAGAATGTTATATTTCGAAGTATTAAGCTTATTCAGATACGGTTGTGTTATTTTTTTTGCGAAAAGAATTTATTTCGAAAAATATTATCCAAAATATGTGTGTTTACTTTATTCCGTTAGGTTCATTTCCAACGTCGTAAGAAGTTCGTGCGAAAGAAGGAGATCAGTTGATTTTTACTTAATTTACTTAATAAAAATACAGATAAATCATTCCTAGTCCAGAACGACCATGTATACATAGTGGTATGCCGTTGTCTTACTAGTAGGTCAAATTGGTGGGACCTGGGCCCTACACCCAAAACTACACTATAACCTATAGTATATCAAGGGACCACGTTGCGGGTTGCAGGCTGAAGACGCTTTGTAAATTAAATGAGTTTTGTAGCGACCATTCGGAAATCGTATATCCAGCAGTGGACGTCTGTTGGGCGAGACGACGGCGACTGAATATTGTAAGTGCATTGATAATAGGTAAATTTTTACCCATTATGACTGTCATCACGATTTATCCAATGAAATAGAAATCTGCAGTTATGCATATTAGTCCAAAGACAAAACGGTTTACTTTATTTGAAACTAAATGAAGTTTACCAACACTTTAAAAATCTCTCTCCGTGCTAAAATATTCCAGAGCAATATTTTAAGGTTGGACGCAGAAATTCGCTGGTCATATTTCACAGCGTTTTTTCCTCGAAACCGTTAATTAACTGTTAACTCTGTGAATGCTTTGTTCCGTTGTGTAATCGAGTAATTAAGTTTTGACGTGCGAATTTAGGTCAAAAGTAGTTTTTGGGTAGTAAAATTTACGAAAAGGGCACTCAGGGCGTCTGTACGATTTACGAAGTAAATATTAAATTATTGATCAGGGGGGTGCTTCTCGGACCACTTGATTTTACGTCTCATGAGACATTGTCGATGAAATTTAATATTTTTTTAGCGAAAACATAATTCTCTATTCTCAAAAGCCATTTCAATTTTCTACAATTTTCAAGAATCATACGAGATATACCAACTTTCATGATACAAAATTACGTTTTGAGTAGAAACAAAATGTGTTTCATTGAAATTGTCTCATGATACTAAAAGTCAAGCGGTACAAGAACCACCCCTCTGGTAACTAACTGAATACAAATATGTTTTGAATTTTGAATCACCAATTTTGCCATTTCTCAGACTGTTGATAATCTTTGAATACATTTACTTATATTGATTGAAAAGCGAATAAATATTATTTATACTAACCGTCAACTACGAGCGGTTTTTTTATTATAAAATAAAAAAAAAATTGAAATATATGTATTATATTTTATAGGACTGATTTATAAAAAATTAAAACCTAACTAAGTTAGCCACCTTTTTACCTGTTTTATTCAAGGGACTACCAAACCATTTTTGTTATAAACTTTCCCTAAATACCTAGATTTTGGAAGCACTAAACAGTATAGGTATCCCGTATGTTTAGATGCGAAAGTCCCTTCAACGAATTATTTTTTCGATTTGTGAATTCTACTAAAATTTATATCTCATTCCGTTTACAAGTCTGATGCTTCTAGCCAATATTAAGGCCATAATTCTAGATTGTTACACAAGGGGTGAAAGTGACCTATTTAGGCACTCGAACTATTAGCGCCCTCGCTACGCTCGTGCGCCAAACCATCTCGTGCCTAAATAGGTCTTTCACCCGAGATAAACATTCTGCTTTTCATTACGAATATGAGGAAAGTAAAAAAATAGCCCATATTAAATCCATATCTGAATCGGATGAACTGACTTTATAGAAATATCTGTCTATGTTACTAATCAGCACTTGACAAAACAACTGAAGATCGAGTTGCCGCTTTCTCGCCTTTTTTGTTTTTTTTTTTTCTGTGGCATTCTACCCAGCCAGTATTTTTTATCATTGATGATGGTAAATATTTACGTCAAATCTATATAAATTAAATGTTAATTTAGTTAAAACTAAATTATGAGTATGAAGTCATACTGCTAAATAGTTGATAATATTTTTTAATTACAACTTTACGCCGCGATTTCACAGAGTTGTATATAAAATTGAGACGTGGCTTGCATAATTTTTTTTTTTAATTTATCTGACAGCAGGGAAAATCGTTTCCCAGGGACAAAAAGACTACTTTCATCCCTCTGATTAGGTAACTTGAAGTGTACTTTCCGAGTATGAGTAATGAAAAAACAATTTTCACTTTTGAATCAATACGACAACAATAAAATTAGGAATCGTTGTCGCATGTCGTTCACTACATATAACTAAAAAAATACAAAGACAGGAAATATAAAATTATAATAATTGTAACGTTTAATACATTAGTTAATCAAGCGGTAAAAATTATGGCTTAATATTTGCAAATCGCTTGCATCAACTTGTCTCGCCTTGAAAGTTGTAATTAATGTTAACTTATCCTCGTCTAGGAGTTGCAGTCAACTTCGGAAGATGCCGGCGCTCAAGTATGTAATTACGATGGAAACATTTCGTATAAAATATTTATGAGATTCTACAAAAATTTCACGATCGAAAGAATGCGAGTACTGCGATTTTATTCGTAAATAAAATTTAAGTATTTATTTGTAAATATTAATAAATCGAGATAATTAGAATTTTGCATTTTAATATATACTGTTATGAAAATGCGTACGTATAAGGTTGTACATGAAATATATTTTCGCCTATCCTTGACTACAAAATTTACATATATTTTATATATTTGTTTGTTTAGAAGTCAACCATTCAAGATAAATTTCAATTTTAATTTGACTAACTGACTGACCGCGGTATTAGAGAGCCGGGACAATATTTGTGTGCATGAACATGACCATTTGTTTCGTGCCAGCGTGTAAAATATTTATATATGTATATATTTTAAACAATATTTCAGTACCCATAGTATAAGCTCTGCTTATTTTAGGACTACTAGATGGCGCTGTGACACTTGAGGATATCCCAAGTTTTATTATTATTATGAAGCTTTTATAAATATGTTTCCTATTGAGATACATAAAAGAATGCACTATCATTTTTAGGACCAGAACACTCAACTAGAAGAGAAGTAATTTCAAATTAAGTTCCACAAAACAAATCAGACGTAAAAAATTTAGTAATGTATGGGTGATGAATAGAGCACCAGCGGGTTACAAGAGTGCGCGGTGTACGAGAGTACGTAGATTACCGACTTACATGTACCTATAGGTACCAGACTGTTAGTAGCACAGAATGAAACTGCGCATGAAACTTAGTCCCATCGCGATGCGGGGACTAAATTCAAAATAGTCGCTTGTAGACCGTGTGTCAGTTTAGTCGATTGAAATTAATTTGTATCTTGCACGTATCTTGTAAAATTATCTAAAGAAAATGCCGTGCTGTGCTTTCAAATAGTGCACAAACAACATCCGGAACTCCAAAAAGGCAGATGGGATTAAATATCACACGTAAACTTATAATATTTTATTAACTTCATTTTTAATAATTTAATATTTGACAATTGCACATAAATTGAATTATTCGGTAAGCACAACGATAACAGTCTTTTCATCTCTTTTCAATCTATTAGATAGCTGTACACTTTCCGCATCACTTACCTCTTTCACAATTTCATTCAACGGTTCTGACACAAATTTTGAAAGATCAGGAACCAGGGCCACATTCGAAACAATTAATTTATTGTAAAATTAAATGAGGACATGAAATTTTGTTTTGGAGTAGTTATCTTTTTTAGGTACGTTCAGGGTGAAATTCTGTATGAAAAAGTGTTATGAAAGAGGTTACGATCTAAACAACTTCCGGGAACGCGATATATAACTCAAATGTTTCAACATTTGGGAACGTAATATCTACAAAATACGAACGTAAAAAAAACATTGGGACTTAGCCACGAAAGCTAAGGGTAAAAAATGGAATGGTAGAAAATGGCAGTAATTGATAAAACATGCTAGAAATGGCAGGATATGATGGCAAAGATAGAAAATCGTTTAAAATTACAAAATAAAAATGGTAGACAATGGTACGAAATTCTTGTTCTAGTGGAACATTTAGGTCAGTGACGCAGATTAATTAACAAATCACTTCAGTAACTTCAGTTTTCAAACGTTAAATAAAACAACTAAAATCACAGGTAAGAGCAATAAAAAAAATTTACACTAAAAAAGTGATTACAGCTTTTTGTGAACTAGGTTGCATCAAAAATTGACAGGTAAGCAGCAGGAATATTAGGAAACGTAAAAATAAACGACCACTTTATGATTTTTTTTAAGCAGTAACAACCTTTGCATATTAGCAAGTTTCTTACACGGATAGTAGCGCGTCGCTTCTGGTCGCGCTAGCTGTTTTATTCTTTGCAAAAGCTGATGACGTACCAACATTTTTAACAGGTTTATATAATTTGGTCGGTTTAACAACACAGCCACAATTAAATTATCGAAATCGGCTACACCGAATTCGACATGTACGACAATAAATTTGAATTCGGGACGTGGCTGTCTCCACGGGCTAACAGAGATGCGATACTGTTTTGTAGTTATAAGGATTTATATAGAGCGAAATATAAATTGATTAAACAAATGCAAATCGATTGTATAATTATAAATAATATATAGAAATATCATGTAAAATTCATAATTTTATTAAGTAAGTGGTATAAAACATGATTATATTAATAATACATAGCGGCATCTATTAGCGGTATTATTTATTACACATGAATCAGTAATATTTTGAATACAGTTGGGAATAGGGATTTTAAATATTTTCTCACAAAAAAATCTAACATATTTTGGTAAGCCCTATACAACGATACTCGATTCAATCGACTGTGACGAAATTCTTCATTTCCGCTAATGGTTAGCTATTCATACAGCGGACCGAAAAAAAATCGTATTTTATGTGGAACAGTGTTTGTTATTTCAAGAGCAACCCACGCTAAACGATTTCTTCTTGTTGTAAAGTAAAATGATTTTCAGCAGTCAGGACACTACGACAGACGGAAAGACGATAGTAGATTGTTCACCGAGGGAAGAAAGTGACCGATTACCGTTGAGTGTGCATTTGCAATAATGGAAAACACACGAAGAGGGAACTGCACTTTCTCCCGAATGTCTAAAATGAAATCTACTTTATACTACACCTACGAAGAAAATGAAACAAATAATTTGTTTATATATGAATCAAAGTTAAATATTAAAATTATTACAATTATTAAAACTTACGGCAATGCTTTTCCCGGTTCCAACAAGTTGTCGGTAACAGCTTGGGCAATTAATTCTATTGGAGTCAACGAATCGTCCCTATCGCTTCTAGAGGACATTTTTAGTAAAATTATTACGTAAATTAAGCACTTTTTAAATCACTAAAAGAAATCCGCTTAGTTTTTTATATAGATTGAAACAGTTAGACGGCTGTGACGTTAACTTGCTTTTTTTTAAAAAATTTTATTCAGAATAAAAAGTAAGTGGCTATAGTTTGACCGAAACCGTTGTACCGCGCCTTAGGTATGTGAGCGGCGCAGAGGGAAGGCAGCTCCTAAGCGTTGACGATGGACTGACAGAGCAGATCTGCCTCCGTTCGCGCCGCGCACATACCTAAGGCGCGGTATAGTGGTTTCGGTCAAACTATAGTACCGTTTTGCGTCTTCATATAAAAGATTCGTATTTTAATATTAGGAAAGCCAGCGGGAGTAATGTATTTTCATACATTTTTCTCTCCCACGGGAATAAAGAAGGACTTTCCACCTTCTTCTTTAAAAAGTATTAGAGCGCTGTCCGAGCAGGTGTAGTATAAATTATAAAATCGGGCGACGGAGCTCCGCTAGCAATTTTTTTTTTATATAATCGTTTATTAACAGGTAAACTTATTTATACTTTTAGGTGATACTCATGCAACGCAAAAAATCACGTCAAAATCCTTCCAGCCGTTTTAGAGAAACTTCCTTGCAACGCCCCTTGATGGTCCATGATCGCAAAACTTATCAAAGACCCCGCTCTTAAGTGATAACTTTACAACGCAAAAAACTCGTTAATATCATCCCAGCCGTTTTAGAGACAGGTCCATTGCAGCGCCACCTGGTGGCCCATAACTGCACAACTTATTTAATTATCTACCCCTAGGTGATATCTATATAGCGTAAAAACCGTGTAGAAATCCTCCCAGCCATTTTAAGGAATCATCTATTGCAGTGCCCCCTGGGGGCCAATAACTGCAAACCTTATATAAGAACCCGCTCTTAGATGATATCCGTGTAACGCAAAAAACCGCGTCGAGATCCTCTAAGCCGTTTTAGAGATACATATCTATTGCAGTGCCCCTTGGTGGCCCATAACTTCTCATGTGCCATAACTGCACAACTTATTTAATTATTTACTCGTAGATGATACCAATCAATCCTGTCATTTCGAAGATACACATTTACTGTAGCACCCCCTGGTGCCTAAAAACTTATTTAGAAACCAGTTTTGAGATGATATTTGTTCATATTATACTATAAGATTATGACGATCTATAATAGTTTATGAATTTGAAAATTGCATTAGAACAATGACCGTTTATCAGTTTAGTTTTAAGCGCTAGATATTATGCTACTATATCGATTCACTATTTACTGGAAAAAAATAATCGTGCACGTCGCCGACGTCAATTATCGATACTTCTCCATAACTAGTTTTGTTTTGAAAACTACGGTCAATAGCAACAAATATTTTATGTGATTTTATTTTTTTGTGTGAGACAATTGCAATCGGGTCGAGTCGATAGTTCGAAGTGAAGTTTTAAAATAGGTTATGACAACCAAATGGAAGTCAAATTTATAGAAAAAATAAATGAATCATCAGCGTCAAAGTAACGTACAGATTTTAGAGCAGTTTACGTCGACATTCGTAATTTATTTTGTTGTTATGTGTTACTCAGTGAAATAAACGAAGGAACAATTTAATTGTCGTGTGTGTTATGGTGCTCCTTATAGGGTTACATACTTTTTATATATAAGGTGTCAAATTACTTGTTCAATTTTTTTTAAATTTTTTTTTACATAGACTATGTACATAGGCAGTTCTACTATAAAACATTAGTTCACATCTACGTCAAACGGTCTAAGAGAAAAAATGCGGTGATTGTCAAACAGGCATCACATCAAAAAAGTCTAAGCAACACATACTAATTTAAATTTTACAATGTGATTTCGCATTAAATCCTTAGTATTTTCTTATTTATATTATTTTTTAATGCTTTTTTGATATTAAACAACAATTGTTTTTTATATTTATTTTTTAATGATCTTAATTAACAATAATTACGAGTATGTATTGTATGTACGTAGTACAAAGTAAAGTGCCTAATCAACTAAACATAAAGTAAAATTAAATGGTTGCACAAAAATTCCATAAATTAATACAAAGTGTGGCCTCCTCTTTTATGGAGAACTTGCTGGCACCGATTATTCATAGAATCGATGAGACTGTTAATGTTATCGTGCGGCAATTGCTCCCAATGAAATGTTAGTAAGTCCATCAGTTGTTGGGTTGTTGTCACTCCATCCAAGTTCTTTAAAACACGTCTCTGGAGCATGTCCCATGCATGCTCGAAGGGGTTGAGGTCTGGCGATTGTGCAGGCCAAGGCAATACCAGGATGTTTTCCCTTGTCAAGTACTCCCGTGTGTGCAAAGCTGTATGCGAAGGCGCATTGTCATGCATCAACGTGAAATCGGAGCCAAGCGTTTGTGCGAATGGACGGACATAAGGCCTTAGAACATCCTCAACGTAATTTACAGCGTTCATGTTACTATTTACAAAAACGAGCTCAGTTCGTCTGTTCTTCATAATACCCGCCCATACCATAACTGTTGAGCCGTGGTATGGATGCACTTCCTGAATGCACCTGAGTCTTTCAGTATTTCCAGGACGACGGTACACTCTTACTCTTCTAGTATAAGGCTTGAACCCAAATCGAGACTCATCGCAAAATAAAATTTTATGCCATTGTTCCCAGGTCCATGTAATGTGTTCCCTGGGCATCTAATTGGCCGTCGTGCTCGTAGGCCATAGTCATGCAGTCGATTTCGCACAGTTTGGCAGCTAACAACAACACCACTTGAATTTTGTAGCCTTAACCCTATCTCTCGGGCGGTTAACATCGGCTGGCGTCTTGCAGTCACTTGTATGTATCGATCTTGCCGTGTGGTTGTACACCTTCCTCGACCTGGGTGCTGCTCAGCAGGATCTCCCGTGTTAGTGTAACGCTGATGAAGACGGCAAATAACGCTTCTGTTGACACCAAAATACCGAGATACCTGAGATTGACTTCTTTCCGCTTGCAACATCCCTACAGCTCTTTGCATTTCATCTGCGTTCAAATGACGTAGCTCCATGATGAAAAAAATGTCTCAAAATCCAAATTTTTTCAAAACTTTTTTGAAATTATTGTTTAAATCATAAAATTGATACAGAATACTAAATTTTAATAAGCAAAGAAAACGCTATAAAATTCGAACAAATGCAATCGCTTTTGAATTTGTGAAAAAAAAACAAATGAAACTCGATTTTTTTTACAACCAGTTAGTATGTTTTCTAGATCAAAAAAGTTGACAGGGGTATTACCTACTTGGTAAGAAATGATATAATAATTGATTAATAATTTGAAATAGTATGTGTTGCTTAGACTTTTTTGATGTATGTATATTCAAAGAGGCGATTTCGCAAGTCTTCCATTTTAGACATGAAGCTAAGATCGTTTTTGCCGTGCCTTGTGAATTGTAACATGCCATTGAGTTCTGATCAAAGGAGAACCAACTCTTTGACTCACATTCTTATGACAGCTGTCTTGTTTGGACACACGTTGCCCAATACTTCATACCCTCTCTCCGAGGTCGCCAATAGCTGGTATAATCTTTGATACAAAATTGATTTAATGTTACAACCAGTGAAACAAACAGTCATAGCTCCATCTTTTGAGATGTTTTTAACGCTTCGAAACTCATTGGTACACGCCCGGATTCGAACCATGGCCCTATGGGGTCTTATAAATTTGAGACAGGTTCGTTGCGCTCTGGGCTATCACGACACCAAGGGTTCCATACCACCATACAATATTAAAAAAACGAGCGCGACGTAAATCGAACTTAACCATTAATCGTTATTATTATGTAATTTAAGAATTATTCCATAATTATATTTCATTTTTATTTCATTAGTTATTTAGAAGGCGCTCGATCCTCTCTGGCTAATCCGGAAAGTAATAACATGACTGCACTGATGGCTAGAGACAATTTTTATTACTCATTTTTTTACAGTGAACCTTTAACTTTTATTATCGACTGTGAAAAGAAGCAGCTCTGCAAAGGAATGCAGATAACACTCTATCTGTCATTTTCTATGCAATTTTTTACCAAATTTTTACTTTTAAAAGTACATTTTATAAGTTAATCTATTACTCGTTAAATAATACATTTTAGTTAGCTGTGATAGTTTTCCTTTTAACTACATTATAACTACTTTTAACTCCTGTCATAAATTTTTTCCACATATCCAAAAACAACGGTTTAGCTGGTAGAGAGGGAGGACACATGACTCTAACAAAAATTAGGACTTCAGGAGTGCATATCTCAACAATTGTTGACATCTCAAAAAAATTGTTTAACACCTTGATATCATTTTTTAAGATTTACTTATCGTTTGTACCTCTCGCGTTAATATATGATGATTTATTTTTCGTACTTCAGTTACATGTATGGCGACCTAACCAAAAAATTTCTTAATTTCACTACGTCATTGTGTAGTGGTTCATAGATTACACCTACTTTCCAAATTTCATCTATATATTGCCAATAGTTTCCAAGAAAAACCACAGACAGACAGACAGACAGACATACAGACGGACGGATGGACGGACGGACATGGTGAAACTATATAAGGGTTCCGTTTTTGCCATTTGGCTACGCCAAATAACAAAAAAAAATTTTCACAGGTTGTGGCGATGTCTAGCTAGGTTACGAAAAACGTAAATAGAAATACATATGTAATGTAAAATTCTTGCGCAGTCTTACTCAACTAAACTAGTTTTTTTTTTCATGTTTTTGAAGTGAAAATTTCTTTAGCCGCGTTGGACACTTTTTGGTAAGGGAAAATCTTATGTATTCGCTCCACGACACCGTCATGACATATTCATTTGATTGTAGAATTTCTGTGCGTATTAGTTCTATACTATTATGTACAAAAATAAGTAATTTTATATTGAACTAGCGACCGCCCGCAGCTTCGCTTGCGTAGACTACGAATTCCTGTTATAGGTACTATCAACGTTCGAGATGGTTTATACGTACTTTTTGCTGGAACCAATTTTGGTCACACCCATTCAAACTTTCAATCTTCATTCCCTTTCCACCCTTTAAAAAACCGATACAATTTTTCATCTCTCGTTTCCCACTCTTAAAACGTGAAAATCTAAAAACCCTGAAACACGTCATTATTTAAGTCCCTCCATTCCCATCCTTAAGTTTGAAATTTCTAAAAAAGCCTTTTTTAACTTTATAGTGCTCACGTTATAAAATAAACTTATGCTCCAAATTTAAGCTTCCTAGACTTAGTCCTTTTCGGCTGTACGTTGCTAGATCAGTGAGGACAAACGACAGACAGATAGACAGACAGACAAACACAAAAAGTAGCTTATGACACTCTTGACAACCTTCTTTCACGTCTGCAAAGTTTCATTAAAATCTGTTCAGTCGTATTGGAACTTAGCTCGAATAGATAAAATTGAATTGAATATACGTACAGACAAACAGACGGACAAAGAGTAGCTAATGTCAAATATCTTGACAACCTTCTTTCCCGTCTGCAAAGTTTCCTTAAAATCTGTTTAGCCGTTTTGGAGATTAGCTTAAATAGACAGATACACGTACAGACAGACAGACGGACAAAAAGGAACATTTGTTAGTTTTAACGACCTTCTTTTCATATTCATTGATGTTTCATTTAAATAGGTTTAGACATATGGACTTACAGACAGACATACAAAAAGTTCTGTATGTCACATATGGAAAGGGTGTAGTCAAAATATTACATCCTGTTATATGTGTAAAGTTTCATCAAAATCGGTTAAGCCGTTTTGGCCGAAGCCGATTTGCTCGAATAGACCGACAGTTCGTTTTCATGTATATAGCCTATAACTCTCCGCTAGAATCAGGCTATCAAAGGCAAAAAGAATTTTTCAAATCCGACTGATAGTTTCAGAGATTAACAAATTCAAACAAACAAACAAACGAACAAACCAACCAACCAACCAACAAACAAACAAACAAACAAAGAAACAACAATCAATCAATCAATCAATCATTCAATCAATCGATCATCAAATCAACGACGAACGCGCGACGGAAGCTCTCAAAAGGAATATTTTTTCCCGTTTTGCAACATTTTTCATTGATGCTCCACTCCTATTGGTCGTAGCGTGATGTAGTATAACCTATAGCCTTCCTCGATAAATGGACTATCCAACACAAAAATAATTTTTCAGTTTGAACCAGTAGTTCCTGAGATTTGCGCGTTTAAACAAACAAACGAACGAACCAACCAACCAACCAACCAACCAACTAACAAACAAACAAACAAACAAACAAACAAACAATCAATCAATCAATCAAACAATCAATCTATCAAACAAACAAACAAACTCTTCAGCTTTATAATAAGAATTTCTATTATATAGATTAATAGATTATAAGATAAAAAGAAAATAAGATATTACTAAAAACCGTATCAAAGTCTATTGGTTTGGAAGTAAAAAGTTAACGAACAGAGGCAGACAGCGAATTTATTTTCTCCCGCTATAGTTTTTAAATTTCAATAAAAACTGTTAAGATATTAATTTAAATTGTATGATGTAAAGGATAATTATAATATGCATGAAATGCTTAAGAAAACTAACGTATTTAATTTGATAAGGATTAATATCACGTTTAAAAAACATCTTCGCAATTAGTACATTATGTTGAACAAATTTGACTGTCATAAAAAAGGTTATAGTAAGTTAACCTTAAAATATACACATATGCTGTCGCGGACTTTTGGTTAGAACTTTTAAAGGGGTACAATTCCGTAATACATGATTTTTGCTTAACATCAACTGTTTACGCAGCGCGCGCGACGGAAGCTCTCAAAAGGAATATTTTTTCCCGTTTTTGCAACATTTTTCATTGATGCTCCACTCCTATTGGTCGTAGCGTGATGTAGTATAGCCTATAGCCTTCCTCGATAAATGGACTATCCAACAAAAAAATAATTTTTCAATTCGAACCAGTAGTTCCTGAGATTTGCGCGTTCAAACAAACAAACAAACAAACAAACAAACTCTTCAGCTTTATAATATTAGTATAGATTTTTTAAAAATATTATTTATTTTCTAATCTTTTAACCTCGCATTTTAAATCGCAGGCCTATCGTGTTTGGCCTCAAACTTAATGTTGTGGCGAGTTCTAAGTTTCCACTTCTATCGGCAGTCCCTTTAACTGCCAACCAGTTTCTTTATGATATATACACCGAAAGAGTATTAATCGCTCTATAAGTGTAACTAGTGCATCTAGTAAAGTGCTACAGTCAGTTTACGGCTCTTGCACAACCTTCTCACGGGATTTAGTTGATTAGTTTGATTCACAGGTGACGGAAACCAGGTGGGACGTTTTACACGCTGGGTAGACGTGCCCCGAGCGGTCAGTTTCACAATACAATTTTGCGACAAAATCCAGCCATATAGTGATGCACTTTGAAACACACAAGTTATAGAAAAGAGTTAGTGACGAATTAGTAACTCTTTTGTAACACTACTGTACATCTATATTACATATATATATATATATAGACAAATGAAAGGAGTTGTTATGTATTTCTATGTATCTGATAATTCCTAAGAAAGTTGACATCTGTTTGACTGTTTTACTTATTCAAGATGGGAAAGTTAACGTATTCACAGCTGCGCCTCACCGACTAGTAGAATGTTGTAGTGACACAAAATTTAAATCGTAAATAAAATTCAATAAAACCTTACATCAAAAACTATTTCATTGTAACACAAATCTAGACTTAGACTTGCGTACCTGAGAGTAGTAATTCTACTGATAGTGTTTTATATGAATACAGGGTTTTTATAGGATTTGAACATTATTATTTGATGCAGCTTATTTCTATTTAGTAAGCGTACGCCTTCTAAACGCACTGTTTAAATGAGACAGCGCCGTTTGAAGAAAACTTGGGACCAAAAGGGAAGGTTTTGCTTTTGACCTGTAAAGTAAAAATACCCTATTACTAAAGCTCGGCTGTCCGTCCGTCTGTCACAGGACTGTATCGTCTGAACCATAATAGGTAGACACTTGAAATTTTCACAAAGTGTGTATTACTATAAGTCATTATAACAACAAATAATAAAAATAAAATAATGTGAAAAATTAAAGGGGTCCCCATACAAGAAATGTGTTTGTTTCGACGTTTTCGGTGATTGATTGTTGTGAGATCATTGCTTAAACCTGAAATTTTCATGAAGTATGTACTACTATGGACGTTATAACAACAAATAATCAAAAAAATTAAGTTAAACATTCAAGGGGGTCCCGATACAACAAACGTTTTATTTCGTCGTTTTTGGAGTTTTTTAATTGTGAGATCGTTACTTTCACTTTAAATTTTTATAGAGTGTGTACTACTATGGCCGCTACTATTCATAAAATTTTTCTTTCTTTCTTTTCTTTCTATTACAAGAAATTATAAAATGAAGAAAAAAAATAAAGAGATATGCAAAAAACGTGTTTTTTACATAGTACGATAGTACGAAACCTTTCGTGTGCGAATGAGACTTGAACTTGCCGGTTTTTTTTATCTTCACTGACTTGATAAAATGTTTTTTAACTTCTCGCTGTTTGTTTTTTTCCAGTTCATCAGCCTATTATACCCCACTGCAGGGGCTTAGGCCTCCCCCAGGATAAGTAGGTTTGGAGCTTAAGTCCGCCACGCTGCTCCAATGCAGGTTGGCGGATTGTAACGACGGCCATTTATTCACAGCAGCCAGGACCGACTGCTTAACGTGCTCTCCGAGGCACGGAGTCATTGATAGTTATGTACTTAAGTCATAAAAACTTAGTGGTACATACCCGGATTCGAACAACGGCCACATACATGGCTTTAGCTTCTCGCTGTATTTCAACAATATTCGATTTGAAATTTCTCAGAGTAAACATCGTGTTGTTTTTCATCAGATCATAGACAGAGTAACTGCGCCTGCTATTGGCAGCGATCATTAACTTGATTGATGGCAAAAACCCACCGCCCTTACTACATGACGCGGATTTACTCATATCTGCGAAGACGAGCGAACAATGAACTTTTTTATTTGTATTTCGTTATAATATAAGTGTAAATGTATTTTTTAAATAAAATTCTTTAAGTTAAAAGCTAAAAGCTTTTAAGCTTATCGAAATAAAATGCAGAAACTTTTTGTTATAAGGTAAAAAAAATAAATGTACGTTTCACTTTTTTAAATATGTACGAGTTACTGAATGTTGTCATCCTATTAAATATTGGTTCACACAAGGATTTTGTGAATAATGTGGGAGATAATAAAGGAAAAAAGGTACTTATTACTAAAGATAATTTTATGAAATTTACATTTATTATTATTATTTATCATAGAGTAAATAAATTTTATTGCAGCGTTTGGTTTTAATAGAGTCATAAACGTCAGTTCACAGTATCGAAGTGACATTACGCTATTTTGAGGGTGTGAAACCGGCACGCAGGGATTTATTGGGCGTGAAGAGCGGCGCGCAGGGACCTTGCGCACTGAAACTCGGACTAAAACTCCACATCTTACACCAGCTAGCTATAGTATGAGTTGTTAGATGGTAAACGCAGAAGAGGGCTTCTAGTTAATTTGTATTTTTATGTTATTTATACATGTAGTTAATATTTAGTTTTAGTTTGGGGTTAATTTAGCGTAATTGACATTACCCTATTAAATAGACCGTTGGCCTTTGAAGTATCGCATCGCGCTTAATAATATAACAGATTTGAAAATTCTTTCTATCTGCTTAAGAAGATTACAGGACGTTATGATAATTTCTAAAATGCCATTTGGAGTAAAAAAATAAAATAAAATGAATCTCATTCCACCAGATTTCCACCAGTGGTTGTCGATGGCCGATATATATCTACGTATGAAACGTTTTGGAGAGATCTATGGCTGGAGAAGACGACAGGAAAATCTATTTTTTTAAGGAAAACTTTTCATTTCGAGTTTCGAGTTAAGAAATTGCTTTTATAATGTGTTAATAATAATTCCTTTTATAATGTGTTATTGTTTTTTAATGCCTTTTTGATATAGTATTATTTTTTAAATGTCTCTAAATAGGAGACAAACACTTGCAAATTTGGTAATGGAAGGGCTTTTCAATTCTTCCGTACTGTATCATTAGGCGCGATACGATAGATCAGGAAAATGGCTTCGGTCGCCGGTCTACTAGGTGCGATAACGTCAGACGCTTCCGCCTGTTCAATTCAGAAACGTTTATAAAGATCTAATTTGCTTAGTTAAAATATGTTTTGTGACTTTCTTCAAACTTAAGTTTCTAGAAAGATAAAATTGTAACACAAGGATAAAACCTAGTTTATTAAACTAAGTTTAAATAAACGTTTCAGAATTGGACAGTTATAGCAGATTGTTATAGGTTTGTTAATTTTTGAGATATCTTAACAATTGTTTCACACTTTTATTTAATTTTATTTTTCTATGCTAACATTATAAAGAAAAAACTCAAGAACTACGTGACTAATTTTGAAAATTCTTTCACATATAAAAAGCTACTTTATCCGCGAGTAACATGAGTTATATTTTATTTCCAAACTAGCTTTACGGCCCCGGCTCCGCTTGTGTAAATTACGCAGTTGTACCGGGACCACTACAATTGGTTGCATACATATAGTTTGTAAGTTGAAAAGTGACATAGGCTACTTTTTGTCCCTGAAAAACGTTTTTAGTTACGACTGTGTAGTCCACGCGAGCAGACCCGCAGGCTGAAAACTATCATTAATAAATTAATTTGATTGTAAACATTTCCAACTATTGTATAATCTGACCTACAAAGTAAAATGTAAAAAAAAACGAATGATAATAGACCTGCCTTCGGTTTTCAGGCTTTAATTGGTTGGGTTTTATAACATTAAAATTAGTAGGAACATATTGCATTACAAAACAATAAAACACAAATAACAAAGCAAATCGCAAGACAACCTACTAGAATTTCATCAATTTTTTCTTATGTAAGGATGTGGCGCCTTCGTCCCATCGACAACAGCTCGTTCTTGTGATTAATGACGCCTTCGAAATGAAGTTTACACGTCGAATGAAGTTTGCCCTTCATTATAAGCACAGTGGCGGCTTAAAGGCGCTAGTGATGGCATTTCGTCTGAAATCCATGTTATCGATTACGTAATTCAATTTATATCGATTAGTGGCCAATTAATCGGTAAAGGGATGTACAGCACAGTTATTTTGGAACGCAAATGACAGAAGATACAATATTGACACATTATGCTGTATTGACAGCGCGCGCGTTTACATATTTTGTACACGATAATTTTTCCAGTGACACCCGTTGTTATTTGACTCATTAGACTGTATATTGCCGATTTTCCCTGTTAGTGCACAGGAACGAATTTGGTATGTATGTTGGTGTAGAGGAATGTCGTCTATTTTAAAAATGTATTTGATTATACTGGCAACCCCAGTCATACGTTAATTGATTAATTTTTATAGAGATTTAGGCATTAAAAAATTGGTTGTATTGTGGTGGCGAAAATGTTAATATAAATAATTTTTTTCCAGCAGAAAAACTTAGAATATTAGTTAAGTGTGTGTCGGACTACGCAACAGTAAAGGATTCCTCAGTGGGGATGAATGTTCACGGTCAAAATTCAAATAATTTTAAAAATGAATATCACTTAACTCTTCAGCATGTGTTATTCAAATTAAATTCAGCTGAAAGTGTTTTTTTTAAACACTAACTTAATTTTTTTAGCTAAATTTTTCTTCTCAAAGTTGAAAATCATTAACTACTTGACTTAAATAAAAAAAATGTGCTTTGGAATATATTTTTTCGTCCCTCAGTAACTTGCATGTCTACGTTCCCTAAAAAAATTTTTCGTATTTTCTTAACACCATAATATTACATTTAACTTCCAAGAGTAAAATGGCTATGAAAAACGGACAAACAGATAGATGGACACGAGGAAATCAAAAGGGTTTCGCTTTTGCCTTTTTCGTACCTACGTAATCCTTAAAATTGAATTGAAAATATTGTCATGTCGAAGCTTTTGAACTGTGGTCCATAGTCCAAGATCCCAGAGCCGCCAGACATAAGTTATTCTCTGTAGGACGAAACTTGGGGTATTATGTAGTAACGTGTTAATATGTACTCTAAACGCCTGCATACCTGCTAACTTGGGTTGACGGCCAATTTACAGGTACCAGAAAAGAAAGGTGAATAAAAGTAAGCATACCTTAACTTAAATTCTAAGGGATGATTTATACGTATATTTCGTAGAATACGATTACAAAATAATGGTTAACACTCGCAGATACTTCTTGCTGGCCATAACTTCCGCTGAATGCTTTACAGTTCCAAAAAAATTTCACTTAATAAATTATTTTCTTTCTTTCTTCTTACTTACATTCTTATGCTTGATTTCCCAACGCGCAGTGGAATAGCGTGGTGAATTTAAGTTCCAAGCCCTCACCTGGGGGAGGCCTAAGCCCCTGCAACGGGGTAAAATTGGGCTGATGAAGTGAAGAATGCTTGATTTTCATATATATTTAAGGAGATAATTCAAAAATATATGTGGTCAGCCAGAGAAATCCGAAGCGCGGAACATCCCTGAGACCCCAAAAAACATTCAGCCGTGAGTTTGAGTGCGAGGGTTATGTGGTTACGCCTGGCGATTGAAAATTTAAACGACCAAATTGTGTAGGCGCCTAGTGATGCGGTCTTTTACTAAGTTAACATGGCTATTTCATTTGATAATTTTATAATTCGAATGATCGCCTCGAGTAGGCGATGGTACAATGCGTGAGTGGTTCTATATCTGAACGGAACCGTGACAAGAATATAAACTATAAGAGCCCCTGTATGTAAACGGTCGTCGACAAGGCCTTCGAGTCCAATTGGACTCAGAGAGCGTATACATAGGTTAATAAGGTAATTTTCGAAATTTTATTACAAAGAAGTTTGCAAACGAAAATAAAATACAAAAATAGTGTTCGGGAGACAAAACCTCAAATTTTAATTTTTATGGATTTTCATGTTATTTTCTTTAAATTGTAATGCGTAGACAACGATTTTGCGCACGCCCTTTTTCAACTTTTTTTTACAGTACTAATTAATTAAATTTTAAGAATTTTTTTTGTACATTTACAAATATACTATGTGCCTCGTACGTATGATTTTTCTGTGATTGGCCCAAAAATCTGCTGTTTCGTGCTAATTTAAAAAAGTATGTTTGAATTAATTTTTTATTTATTTATGTTCTGTTTTTATCAAAATAAAATTCTGTAAATTTACTAGATAAATAGCTGATGCATGACTATGCATTAAAAGATTATTGAGAAATTTGACCTGAAATAATAGTGTTTTCAGTAGTGTTTTAGTAAGTAATCTTAAATATCCTTAAGTAAGGAACCTAAAGTATCTCCCTGCAAAAATCACGTTTTTCGTTGCTCCGATACGAAGCAGTGACTACGCGAAGGAGAAACAAACGGACAGACAGAATTTCGTATGCATATTACTCTTAGTTAAGATATACGTGATATACGAGAAGGACGTACTCATTTCTCTTTCAACAAAACTGCATAAGGAAATCAAAACCGGCGCAGTAATGTATTCGAAAGGAAATTATATTTCCTTTTCAACACAAAGTATCTGTAACAGCTAATTTAAACTTCTCAAATCATATATTTGCGCTTTGTGATCGACGACGGTTGTTTGGAAAATGATTTTTTTATTGTTAATTTTCGCGATAACCTATTTTCACGACACGGTCCGTGAACGAATTTTCCTTTGTCGTTGTATTCGTAAATGTTATTGCCTATGTACGACTACGAAGGATGCTTTGGCAATTCGCTTCACTGAAATGTTCTGGATTTGTTTACGTTGACATTGTACATAAATTGTCTCAATATCATAGCTTGAAATAGAGCTTTCGTTGGCTTGGGAAGTATTAAAACTTTTTGTTTAGTTTGGTAAGCTCTATAAGTTTGGACTACGTTCAGCCTAACATTCCGTATACATGTACTATAATATACTGCACGTACTACTGAACGTATAGCACGTTCTTTAAACATATTTTTCTCAGTAATCGTTAGTTTGCGCCATCCGCTCACCTGAAACTTTTTGTTTAGCTCGGTAAGCTCTATGTGCTCTATAGGAGTGAATCACGTTCAGCCGGACACACGGTATATCCTCACTCTACTTAGGTCAATACGGATCTATCGACCCCTGATTAAATAAAAGTGGTTAAAGGGTTAAAGAGTCGTGATAGCCCGAGCGCAGCGAACCAATTTCAAATTTACAAAGCCGTGGCTCGCATCCGGGCGAGTTTTTCTGACTTAAGTACATAACTATCACTGTCTCCGTGCCTCGGAGAGCTCATTAAGCAATCAGTCCCGGTTGCTGTCAATAGGTGGCGTGATAGATTTAAGCTCCCAAAAACCCCTTCACTTTTAGGGGAGGCCGAAGCTCCAGGAGTGGGATATATAATGGGCTGATGGAATGGAATATATATGCATACTTTTGACTACTTTTGGCTTCGCCGTAAGCGGGTAAACGCGTTTCTTCATTTGAAATTCAAATTAATTCTGATTTAAGATATATTACCTATTTTTTGTTTGTGATCTTTGTAAATTATTTGGGTTGCCAAATAACGGTAAAAAACTAAGAGTCCAGGCTCGATTTTAGTTTTCCAAGATTTTTTTTAAATTTAATTTTATCATTGAAAACTAATATCTATATAGCAATGCAAATGACAATAATAAAGACGAATGAAACAAGTAATTAACTTAACTGCTGATTAAGAATTTTCAGAAACGAGCGGACTGAAATCACTCCACGGAAACTAAATTGAACTATTTGTATGAATTCTTGCTGAGTCGATTTGGGTTATTTGCATGAAAAATGCATTGTGCTTAAGCTGCAACAGCGAAAGGGGTAAAATACTTCTCTTTTTTTAATATGTATAACGATGAGTGTAAAGTCGTCAAAAACTATATCAACGTTTAATTTAATTAATTACGAAAATTAACACTGTCGATAAAAGCGCCAAGAAATTTTTCAGTCATATCTTTTTAAAATGCTTTTTGCATCAAACTTGAACCATACTAGAAAGTGATAAGACTAGAAATAAATATTATTTTATTTTTCAACATAATCTCCTCCTACTTTAATATACCCATTGCTTGCTGAACGTATTCCAAAGTTATAGAGCGGTATAAGCTTACCAAACTAAATAAAAAGTTTCAAGCTAGCAGATGGCGCAAACTAACGGTAATCGAGAAAAACATTTTTAAAGTAAATTTTTTTTTCTAACATATTTCATTGTGAAACTTTTTGTTTAATTCGGTAAGCTCGTACCGAATTAAATAAAAAGTTTCAAATGAGTAGATAATGCAAACTAACGGTCACCGAGAAAAACATGTTTGTAATTTCAATTTCTATCATTTTTTTGGAAGGTGTTTGTTTAGTTCGGCTCTACACGCTCTATAACTTTCGACTACGTTCAGCCGAACACGCTTTTTTTATTACCTCAGAAAATTAATTTTGTTTAAAAGTCCCGAATACTCCGCTAATGCAGCCATTACTTCGTTATTATTTTTTATATTGAGTCCCTTAGATGTGTTTCTTTGACATGAAAAACAGGAATCACTAGGAAGCGAGGTCTGGAGAATATGATGGGTGTTCTATCAATCGATATCCTGCATAGCAGCTATGCAGGGTATCGATATCGATTGATATCGATACCTATATATCGATAGCAGCGAGCGTAAAATTAGACACGTAGTCTTGATGATACAGCACGTAAACATTTAACTTTTGACGATATTTTACTTTTATTTTTTGGCTTAATTGAAAATTAATGTTGCTTAAAAAGAGCTTCTTAAGAAAATACATATTTTCCAATTTCTTACATTTTCTAGAGCGACCTTCACCTTGAGTAAGACAGCGCGTCGTCTTCTAAAGTAGTTAAAAGTTAACGCAGAATGAGTTTAGTTGTTTAATAGACACTTTTTAAAACACAGCCTTTTAACACTGCACGCGTATTTCAGTTTTATTCATAATAGGCTAAGTGCATTGATTCGATTAACAAAAAATATTGTGAAATGAGAGAAACGACTGTAAAGTTCCGATTAACAGCACAAACTACCAATAAAACAAATGCAAAAAAAAACGAGTAGAAGTTAGTTCAAATTATAAATTAAAGTATCACAATTTTTGATTTTCCCTAAATGGACAGGATCGATAAATAATCATAAAAAAATTACTGGAATGTTTTTTAGTTTTATTTCGAAAAAAGTAAAAAAAGGTAGTTGTTGAGTAATTATGTTACTGTTGATAATAATACCCTGTATACAATATTCCGCAAATTATTTGTTTTTCAAAAATAAAATTACTTAATTAACAAACAAAAAAACAAACTGAAATGGTTTCATCTTTGTACATTATGAATATACATTAAAATTATTAATCCAAAAAATATCAAGGAAAAACACCGGAAAAGATATGGAAGACATAATATTAAATTACATAAACGGCTGGCAGAAGTTGGCGAAAAACTTAACTAAGGCCAGATCTAATGACAGCAGTAAATCAAAAGGCGCTACAGATGCAGGGCCAAAAATTAATTGACCCATTTAGCGCAAACCACGTCTTCGCTGCAAAGAATATTTTTAGAAGAGACAAGGGTTTGGTGTGTTCCTGTCGATAGACTCCCAGAGGACACTCTTAAAAATCAACTACGCAATTTTGTTGTACACTTCCCTCTGTTCCATTCCATTCAATTACATCAGCCCACTATACCCCACTACAAGGGCTTAGGCCTCCCCCAAGCTTGGAGCCTAAATTTCGCTCGTTGGTACTCTATAACTTTATTTTACTTACACCTGCATCAAAAAAAACTTTGTCCAATACCAAATTGACATCAAAAATTTCTAGACTAGGTTAAATTTTGAAAGGTACAAATTACAATGTAACCTATGCTCGGTGTATTATCATTTGCGTGTTAATTAACACAGTAGTGCAGTAACCACACGATTTCTGGAAATACGGAATTATCAAATTACGAGTAACTGACTTCTCGTGAAAAAGAAATTCTCATACGTTGAAATGAAATTTGAAGAATTTTTTTATTTGCGTGTATGGTTTGATGGTACACAAAAAATTATCTTATGTAAACTACTTATGTCTGCGGTTTCGTTCATTTATTAATTGAATTTACACTGCTACTCTTTCTTTTGCTTTGACTCCCTCCTATATTTCTAGTCCTGTTTGTTCTTACAATTCACCATGGTATCAGGTTTGATACTATTTATGTCTTTACTCTAATTTACTTTAATGCAGTTTAGTTCAATTTTATTTGTTCGGTTGCTTTCATTTTCATTTTTGGTTCAATTTCCAACCCTGCCTTTGTTTACGTTATTACTACTTCTTTCAAACCTGCCCCTGTACTTATTCCTATTGCCATTCTGCTTTCTCATTCCGAGGCGTAGTTGAAGTGAAATTTTCTTTTTTTTTTTGGAGGAATCTTTTTTATTTCGGATTTCAATTAGTCTTTATATTATGCGGTTAAAATACAGATACTGAAAAGAAAAGTAGTTAATTTAACTTCTGTTATATCAGTAAAAGGAATACTACAAATATGAGATTTACGCTCGGATTGAATTTCGGTTTTCTTTGTATTCACACTTGCTAATACTCTGTTTTATCAATCCCGAAAAATCCCCACATTACTTTGCGTCGCTACAAATTTATTTTCCAGCTTCAACCTTTTGAGTGTCCACATGTTTAATGATAATATTACGTATCTTGGTTCCCATTTTTTGTCTTTTTTAGCATTTTCAATAAAGAATTGAAAAGAAAAACCAAAATTTTTTAAAACCAATGCAGCGCAAATGTTTTCCTTATATCTTATCAAAATTGGCACCTACGTTTTATGAACTAGGTATAGCTCAAAATTATAAGAACGTGTATTTAAAATTTTAGTCAGGTTCGTTTGGAAAAAAATAAGGCTTTGTGTAATCACGTATATACGCAAGTATATTTTATCATTTTACTGTAAGAATAGAGGATGGTGGGTCAGAAGAATATTCTTATATCTTTGTGATATCCTAATAGATTGAGCGCTATTTTCTTTTTCATTTCAGTTTTTTTTTTAATACGTTATGTAAACTTGCAATGACCTTTGATAGAAGACCAGAAACGTGTCTTTCAGGCAAATAATATAATAATAACACACACAATCACAACAACGTCTAGGTCCGAAACTAAGCATTAGCTTGCATTTTGGGTACCAAGCGAAGACACCACATACATATAACAACCAAGACCCGGTGCCAGTATTAATATTCATCATATAAATATTGACCCGACCTGGGATTCGAACCCGGGACCTCCAGCTTCGCAGGCAGGGTCGCTACCCACTAGGCTAAGCGGTCGTCATATGTGACATGTTCGTTTTGTAAATGACTTTCGTAGATTATTGAATCAATGCACAAAAGTTTGACTCTTAATTTAGTTGGTTTTATCTATAGCTAATGCTATTTTGTTCTAATAAGTGAAATAGTTTAAAATATGAAAACTAACATTAAGGTACTAAACTCAGAAAATTCTAATTGTTATTAAAAATTAACTTATTTTTAATTAATTATATTGTTGTCGCAAGACATTTGTTTTTAATCTAAAACGTACTTACTTATTTTGAGAGAATATTCCCTTCGGTATATATGATACAATATTTAATATTATATAAATTGTGTTTCCATATATATTAACAACCTACAGTTCCATCTGCAATACGCCACTTGACTTTTCTCAGACGCCGACCTCACCAGCTCTCATCTCGCTAAGTGCTCGAAAAACTTGGGAAGATTTATTTGTATTAAGTGCTGTAAGCCCGCGAAGAGTTCACGTAAGTATGCGTGAATTTTAACGTTTGAGTCTGATACCGGGGATAAGTTAATCAGTTAATCAGTTAAAATGTTATTGCGACTTACTAGATTATTAATTAAGACGGAGATTATTAATTATTGATTATTAATTACCACTTACTAGATTATTAATTATTAATTTATGTATATTTTTACTTCTATATATACTTTAGGCATATAACATACACTTACTATAGTTAAAATCAATTTCCGACCGGTTCCAAAATTAATACTAGGAGGCGAACACACAACAAGTAACTCTTTGCCTTAATTATCCTAAATACCAGATACTTAAAACTATTCCAGCAATGCTCATCACATACATTTAAAAAATATTTATTGATGGGATTTACTTTACTATTGCAAAATACATGAATACTGAAGGAATGGTGAATTATGTTTTTGCGCCCTAACTTTGTGTTGAATTTTTTCGAAAACTATGCATATACGCCGTGTGGTTTCGAAAAAAAAAACACTTATTTGACGAGCACTACCTGTGGTAATGCAAAGGTGGAGATATTTACCAACTTGTATCAACAGTAAATGTTAAGTTATAAAGTGTAATTGGTACACAGAAAAAACTATTTCTTAAACTGAGAAAATATGGTTTTGTATATATACCGAAGTATTGTTGTCGCAAAACATTTGTTGTTAAATTAAAAAAAAATTACCTATTTTGAAAGACTATTCTCTTCGGTGTACGTGAAACAATATTTTCTTGGTTCAGTAAATACTTTTTCCTGGGTATCAGACTGTTTCAAACTAAGTGGTAAATAAAATAATTTTTAAATTCAGCCTGTCAGTCAAAAGTCTATGGGGAGAAACCAGATACGCCTACCTAACCAAAACACTCACAATAAAACTCAACCCCACATTAGTATAAATCTATGGAATCGTAATAAAATGTATGAACGATACCTATTCATACCTAAACTGTGCTTTGCAACCCTATCAATCTACCGCTGATAGATGGGAGTTGGGACTCTCCATTTATGGCCTATTGGGTACATCTTCATGTAAAATAAATCATTGTTTGATTGCTAAGTTTTAATTTTTAATAAAAATATACATTATAATCTACAAATTAAAAATACTATATGTTTATATTATTATTAAATATTAATCGAATAACCCATCCCTCGTCGCCACCGGCGCAAAGGTGCCCAAGACATTGGTAGCATTGCCACGTTGAATGGCAATGGATAAACTCTGCGCCAGGAAAGACCCAGAGCGGGCGTCAAAACTCCTCTCTCTCAAACGACGGCAGATGTATGTGATAAAACGTTTAGGCTCACTACCCCAGCAGCCAGTAGTTTCTACGCCGCGAGGGACAAACAAGTATTGACACTTCAGGGCGGGGCATTTAATATGTATTTTTAATTGTGTTTATTGTTATAATTTCTTAATCTTTTATTTTATTGTACTGTTTCATTTTAATACTTAATTAATACGTAAATAGGTAACGGGTAAAAATTTAAAAGTAACTATGGGGCTAGCACTTGACAATAGATGATCATTATAATCATTATTATAATGCGTAAATAAATAAAACCTTCGTCATAATTTTTCATAAACTCTTTAAGTACTACAACGAAATTCAATTCGCTATTGGCCGTCTTCAGTGTAAATATTTTTCACAAACAGAATACAAATTGTCGTTTACTTGAGTTTGCACGCTTTTAGAGGTGTATTTTCTAGATATTAAATAAATGCTACAATAAAACGCGAAAGCGTTTTTAAACATTTTTAAGAGTTTTATTTATATAACTTTGATAGGATTACAAATGTGAATTTATAGGTATTCTTTGTCCTACAGGTATAAGGATTAAAATTACCAATTAAAACAATTGTATATGTTAAGAGCTTAGTAGACTAATAAGTCTGTAATCGAAATTAGTCATCGAGTTTGATTTTAGCATCTATCTTGGACGTGGTCGTTTGAGTATGTAAGTAAGGTCGTTTGGTCTTCGCTAAAATTACAGGGATAGACGTTATACCCAAAAAAGAGAAAGAAATCAATAACATTGTGAAATTGTTGTCGTTTTAGTTAGTTACACTTTAAAAATAGGGTTTTTTGTGATTAATAATAATTAATTTGGATAAAAATTTAAAAGATGCCTTTTTCATCCTCTTTAAAATTTATGTAATCAATCAGACAATGTGTCCAGGGTATTTCAGTAAATACCGGATTTTAATTTACTACTTGTATAATAAAAACGCAATGTTGTTAATTGTCTTTATTTCTTTCTTGATCGTTTAAAGAAATTTCAAATAAATGTTGGAATTTCAATTGAGAACAAAGTTTAGTATTGTCTATATTTGTTTAAAAATGAAAGACTGCCCCTTGAGAAAATGTAAAAAAAATAAATTTACGCGAAAATACCTTTAATTTAGAAATTGTAATTTGACAACAAAAGTAGTGGAATTCCGATGGAGTAGATAAACGACGGAATGAGATAAACCATCTAATGTATGCAGCGAAATAACTTTAAGTCGAATTAATTGCTATACCTCACTATAGATTGCGCTATCTAACTGGTTCTTTACAACAAATAGCGCTACCAGCACTAGGGTTGTCTTATATAAACCTCAATCGTTCAATTTTTAACAAAAATTATAAAGAAGCTTTCAAACAGTAACGTGTATTATATCTGTAAAACACATAAAGTCAATGCGGGTAACTTAAGCTTTCAATATAACATTGACCCACTCTTCACTATTGCATTATTTTATTTTACTTTACGATTCATTTAAAAATAAACAAAATGTTTCTTAAGTTATTTTGTACTTTAGTATATCCTTAACGCATCCATAACTCAGTGACATTGATACTGGCAATAGATTTAAAATCACAGACTATTTTGTCCGCAGCGTGATTGTGTCGTCGAAAAGATTAAGCAACAAAGTTATTTTTTACGCAGTGTCTGGATAATTTTAACAGGTATATGGCGCTTAAATTGTATTTATTGTTTATTAGTGTTGACACATATGCAAGTATAATTTAAAATATCTACAAAGTTACAGCGAAATTGTATGATTTGTTCAAAACCGTTTTGCCGCCGGTGAAATACGGCTAACATTGGCCCAGGCGAAAATTACCAGTATCGTTTATGAATTGCTGCCAATTGCTGAAGACAAACTAGGAGAGGAAAGATTGCCGGTTGCTTACCAAAGCACTTGCGAGGGAAGCTTGTTTCCTGGGCAAGTCAGATGTATTCAAGCTCCAAACTACGAAATATTACATAAGCAAAAGGCTGAATAAGCATGGGTATGGCCAAAACAGGTTGATGTGTGGAAATGTACAAAGAAGAACATCATGAAAATGCGTGAAAAGAACGCTATAGATATGAACCAAAGCTACTCTGATAAAAGACGACTTTCTGTCTATGGAGTGGGGCGATTAAAGAGCTTATATATTGCTATCATATGATCTGGATCTTGGAACAGTGTATTAAATTTGCATGTTATAATACTTTGTAAGACTCATTTTTAATTGTATTTTGTGTCAAGGATTGTAATATTACAAGTGTAATTTAAAAAATCTTGATTGAGAACAAATGTAGTACCTGTGTCATGGCAACATTTTTATTCTGCCTATAATTTCCAGAAAAAAAAAATATTTCGACGGTTATAGGTTGTCTATGGGCACTGAGTACGTTTATAAGCATAAACAAGAGGCCAAAGTTATAATGAGAAGCTCAGAATTCAAAATAATACGTAATAATTGAACATGGGTAAAGGTGGGCCAATTATACCTCAAGTCTCCATATAACTTTGGCCCACAAGTTTTAATGGTTTTTTTTAAATTTTTTATAAGGGTGATGCTATTTACGAATGATGCAATACAATCTAGGCGTTTAGATGCCACGAAAAACATAGGCAACGTTTATTACAAGTTTTAACTCTCTCTTTTCCTTAACGATATTCAACAAAAGTGGGGCAAAGTTACCCACATTGACTGTAAATACCTATTTTTTGAAATAAAAACATTCGAACGTAGCTGTGTAACTTATAAAGATGGCGCCACATGAATAAGTATTAATATATAATATCACAAAAAAGCCGCTTTCTTAAAAAATATCACATTCTACTTATTATTTAAGCCTACGAAGTTGGGGGGGTATCGGGTTCGAGTCCCAGGTCGAGTATATGACGAATATTGATACTGGTACCGGGTCTTGGTTGTTATACGTATGTGGTGTCTTCGCTTAACACCCAGAACACAAGCTAATGCTTAGTTTGGGTCCTAGACGTTAAAAAGGATCTTTTCAATGACAATGTTTCAATTGGGTCGATTGCATATGACGTAATAATCATTGTGGTTTCTCTCTGAACTTTCATTGCTTCAAAATACGTTATGTTTTTTACCGTTTAAAGGTTTCCGGTATAATATTAAAATAATCATAGAGTAAATAAATTTGACAGCAGCGTTTGGTTTTAATAGAGTCAGAAATGTCACTTCATAGTGTCGAAACTGTCTGAACTGAACTGAAGACCAGCGCGCGGGGATTTCGTGGGGGTGAAGGCCAGCGTGCGGCGACCTTGCGGGCTGAAACTCGCCATCTTGTACCAGCTATCTTAGAGTATGAGTGGTTAGACGGTTAAAAAACCCTAAAAATACTAATTAAATACTCACCACTATAAAGAAAGTCTGCGTAAAATGTCAAATAAATCCATTGAGCCTTGAACGCGAAGGACAACAAACAAAGAAACGAACACGCAAACAGACATAACAAAAAATTGTGTTTTATTATTGATGGATGTTAAAAGAAACGATATACTTGGATAATAGAATACCAGATATAAAATTATGGTATACGAACGCGTGACGTGACATGATGTTTATTTCAACAACATCTTTAATAAACATCGACCGAAAGTAAAAAACCTGAAATCCACTGGAATCCGTTGAGACGCTTGTCACGTACCCCTCCCGACTGCCGCCCTATGAAATATTCACTCGGCGAGAAATCTTCCCCGTGTAACTTAACTACGTATCTCTGATTGAAAACGCAAACAAGGGCGTGCGTAGGTGATTTCGGCGTCATAGCCAATTTTGTTTGAAATTGCTAGGTATTTTGTGTGTGTTATGTTACTCTGTTGTTAAAGAGTTAGTGGGGCAACACACCTGGGTCATATTCGCGTAAAAACTTCACTGGTACAGATGCTGTACAATACGCGTCTTAAGGGTTAATATAATGTGGAATTAGTTCGAACTGAGCGTACTTTGAAAGGTTGTATCTTGGAAACTATTAACTATAAAGATAAATTTCGATGACCAAATTGTAGCTCTATAATAATAATACATGGGACTTCCCACACAGCGTCATCTAGTTCCAAAGTAAGCAAGTATTATGCTTGTGTTATGGGTTACTAGACAACTGATATACATACTTAAATATTCTTTGTAATATATACATATATAAATATTTTTGCGAAGACACCAGATAGTACATGTAACAACCAAGACCTGGTACCAATATTCATCATATAAATACTGACCCGACCTGGGATTCGAACCCGGGACCTCCAGCTTCATAGGCAGGGTGGTTACCCACTAGGCTAAGCGGTCGTCTTAGTTGTGTAAACACTTTTGTTAAAAACATTTGCATTAAAACATACAGATCAGGACTCATTTAACCTCTTGTGCGTGTTCCATTACGTGACCGTCGCATAAACAGATGCGGTTGTTCGTGTTTAATATCGTACCAATGGCTCATGACAGGTTAATACAGAATATATTTTAGCTTTGAGAAAAAGCACCCCATCGACCCATTCCCTAGAAAAAAATAATATCCCCACCACGTGGAAACACTGGTACAATGGATAGAATGTTTTTTATATTACACATTCGCTACAATAAATGAATTTTGTATTTAGGATTTTGTAGTTAAACTCAAAATCAACTGTACACAGAGCATAGAATAGAAATAGCTCAAGCAGGAAACCCGTTCAATCCAATATATAATAATGACAATACCTGGGACATCCCACACACCACTATCTAGTCCCAAAGTAAGCAAGTACTATGCTTGTATTATGTGGTACTAGACAGCTGGTATAAACAGTTAAATATTCTTTTTATAATATATAAGTATATAAATACATTTTGCAACCAGACACGGTACAAATGAACAAAAAATCAGTTCATGTACACAAATACTTGTCCCGGGCGGGAATCGAACTCACGACCCTTGGGCTCCGCAGTTAGACTCTCTAACCACTCGGCTAAACGGTCAGTCTATATATTTGCCTCAAACATAGCCGTCATATAGTTACATAAATGCTATACGTCTATACCACATCAACGATACACTTTATTTTTAAAAGAAATCCAAGCAACAAAAGTAGTAAAAGAATCAGTAGTAATGTTATGTGGTATATTTGGAGAACCTAAAATTTCTCATATTAGGAATACCGTTATAGCCTTGAATTTGCCCCACGAGACTGTCAAAAAGACTTGTCGAAATTTTTTGACCAGAAATCCTGAAATTTCTTAAGCAAAAGGCAAAGCATATAACCGTATACCTTCTTCTAGCAATAAAAACAATTAAGTCCGTAATTTATTTACTAAGTTTTTGTTTTTAAATTTAATTAATAAACTGTCCTTGGACATCATCTGGACATATGTTTATTGTTTGCTTTATCTTGAGATTGTAATATATTGCATGATTCTTAAGGATTGCAGTTTCATTTGTTATAGTGAATAAACTAAATATTTTATACTTTTGCTTTTTGTTTTTTACTGTATGAAGTAACGGAATAAGCTCAACTGTCCAGATGACGTCATAGGGACAATTTCAAAGTCATATGAATAATCTTAAATATTTGGCAAATACATAAAAAGAAAAAAATATTAGAAGGTTGTTATAGAAACTTATTATAGAAACTAGAGAATCTTTGTTAACAGAGGAACCACCTAACGCTACCACATAAGTGTCATGTATATTAGAATAATACTCATTTGGGTACTGTATGAATATATGTGATGTGGTTGTCCTTTAATTAATAAATAAATAAACAAAACTTAGACTATATTTTGTACTTATAATATAATATTATTATACATTTATAAGTACAGCTTAAATCGGTGTTTTCGTGCATCTTGAAAATTTGCACCGTATAGCCTGTAACAATATAATATGCGTGCAGTTATTTCTATTGGTGTACCTATATATTTCTATTATTAATTTTTCATATTCACATCCACATTCGCCATTTTGATCTACATTATGTTTTTCCAGGACGCTACTTACCGATAATTTCAGCACATATATTCACTCTATGGATTTCTTTCTTATTCACCATTTTATCTGACTATGAAAAGAGGTTCTAAATTGGACTGTATTTTTTTGTGTGTGTGTAACGAGATATTTTCAGCGATCGTGAAGCGACTTCAATTATTATTTTTTTTTATTGAATAGACTTTTTTTCACCCATTTTTTCACCCATTGGGTACGAAAGGGAGGACCTTTCGTCCTTAGTTTCCTTCAAACGACACTGTCTCCTTTGAGCAGCTCATGTAGAAGGCCTACCCATAATAAGTACAACTAAGCTAAAGTCAAATATGAAAAAATACCGACTTCAAAACTTTGCCTATTACTGATTAGATACGTATTATAAATATTTGAGTTTTAGTCATTATGTATGTTGTCTTTATAGTCGTATAGTCTGTATAGTTGTGATAGCCCAAGCGCAAAGAAACTGTTTCAAATTTACAAGGCCGTATATGGTCGTAGTTCGAACCCGGGCATGTACCAATGAGTTTTCTGACTTAAGTACATAATAATCACTGACTCCATGCCTCGGAGAGCACGTTAAGCAGTCGATCCCGATTGCTGTCAATAGATAGCGGTCGTTACAATCCGCCAACCCGCATTAGAGCAGCGTGGTGGATTTAAGCTATAAGTCCCCTCACCCTGAAGGGAGGCCTAAACCCCTGCAGTGGAGTATAATGGGCTTATGGAATGCATGAAACAAAAAATGTTGTCTTTTAAAGCTCTTTTCTTTAAAGTAATAGAAAATATTATTTTTAATTTTCTAGTTTCAGTTTGTAAAAAAAGTTTAAAGTTTTAAAGAAAAGTTTAGGAAGTTAAAGAAAGTTTTAAACTAGGTTTTTTTTTCTGTGTGTTATAACCATTTTGGAATAGCATTATCTGTTCTTCTCACTAAGTAATTAACTTTATTGTTGGGTATTTAGGTCTTTGCGATACGATTAAATCATGTTTATAATCTGTAATCCCTTAAATTCTGTTAACTTCACCATATAAACATAAACTATAATAACATTAGTTAAGTAATCCAGTTTCTACGATAGAACCATAACAACCCTATCACGCATACAGCATTGAATATTCCGTACGTGATGTGGGCGCCTTAGAATGCCTTCAGACGATCGCGTGAGCATATAAAATTCTGAATCATTTAAAGATATACGACTCGCGAAAAAGGAAAACTCAATTTTGCTTTTATTCCGAATGGCTTTATTTTTTGTGTACATGTTACAGTTAAAGCCCGTTTTACTTTGAACCGTGTTGTTCTTAGTGACAACAATTTTTTTTTTCAGTGAACGACTGATGTACAATTAGTTTTTCCTAACATTAACTAGTTAATGCTACTTGAAACTAGTTGTAACTAGAGAAAACTAGAGCTGAAGAAATTAATCATATATTGATCATAAATGAAACTGCTCTTCGCTAAAACCCTTCTTAATCTACTTCATGTACCAAAAATTCCAAAGTTTTGTGTACTGTCATAAAAAAAAATACATGATTTATTTACATGCTCGATATTTAATGAAACATGTAAATATCAAGATTTCAGCATGGGAGAATATGAAATGGTTGTGAAAATCTCTTACAGATCTTCGAGAGAGGCTTCGAGATGTTTCTAAAATATATTTTACTTTGCTTTAGTTTTCTTCTATTTTGCTGTTACGTAGCGTGTCAGAGCAACCTTCACAGCCTTCGTGGTTTTTTTTGTTTCAATACAATAAAATCTACTACCCCAAGAATAGTTGAGCGCGTTGTACAAACAATAATAATTCATTCTTTAGCGTCGCGAGTAAACCAGATGATCTTTGATTGTAGTCTGAATTTAATTAAAACTAAAATTAAATTAATTAAAACTAAAAGACAATGGGCGGTTTCGTACCCAGTGGTGTATCAAGTGTGACATATATCATTTTAAGGATCTTAATAATAGCTTTATTTTATTGTAAAACACCAACAACGAGAAACGTGCAGGAAAAGAATTATGAATTATTTAATTTTTATTTAAATAACCATAATTTCTAGCTTATAGCATAATTTCTAGTTTTTTTACTTATATTATTTTATTTGCCATATTATATAGCATGCTGTGCGGTGCACCGCCCCGCTCGCGCACATACATACTACTAGAGTCACACATTAATCATAACGCTATAATGTTACGCTAGCTGTACTTACTAGCCGAGCGTAGGCGAGAGCCAGAGACAGCGCTATACGGATAAAAGAGAGGGAGGAGATGCCTTTTCTTTTATTCGTATAGCGCTGTCTCTAGCTCTCGCCTCCGCTCGGCGAGTGTGTACAGCCGGCGTTACGGGACAACTGAAAGAACGAGATAGCAGTAATGCGGAGGCAAAAGAGATAAAGACAAAGAAGTAATCCTTTTGTTTGCACCGGATTGGATACGTTGTTAAAATAGAACGTGTAAACCATTGTGTTACATGTGATCGTTCTCTAACGCGAGAGCGACGTCATCGGCTCAGAAGAGAAGTCTTAGTCCATCTATCTATCCATCTGTATAAGAAAAGACTAATGACTTGTTGATATTTTTTAATTTTAATTATTTTGACCTACGCAATATTGGCCTTTAATTATACTTTTTAATAAGAAATCCAAGAACAAGATGCCTACACTAGATACAGCATGGAGACGGAGCCTTTGCAACACATGCAATTTTTTTCGGCCAGTCTTAGGAGTATGTAGGTGTGCAAGCGGCGGTGGAATACTAGTAATAAAGTGATACGGTATACTTAGTAATAAAGTAATATTGTACAATGAATTCTGAAAACTAAAAATAACATTTCATGAGATATCAAAAAGCTCATAATTATTTCCTTGCACGTGTTTCATGGTTGGTGCCATACTACAAAATATAGCTATTGATACGACCTTTAAAATGACATATACCACAACTTGATACAACTTGGGTACGGAGCCCATACAAAGTTGCCCATTCACTTTTAACCTTTAAACTAGTCATCAATCATTATAAATCAATTGTCTCTGTTAATTAAAATGGTCGTGATCTCCAATCCGACCAAATATGGTTAATGAGTAGCGAATAGGTTAACTGATATTCACCTTAGTTTGTCAGTCAAAACTAGTTTTTATTAGTTAAAACTGGTTTCAATAGAAGCGTTCTATTTACGTTATTATATTTTATTTCACGCCATATTTTGTACGCTCTGCAAAAGATTTATGTTGACTAGTGTACCTACATAGATACGTTGTTATCATACTTGAAGTCGGACCAGATTCTAAACTCACGAAATAAGTACATAATAATAATACAAAAGAGATATCATTATTAGATTAAACCGTAAATGACATATAATTTTGGGACCTACTTTAATTATTTTTTTATTCATAAATCCTCATAAATTTTTAAGTTTACATGAGATTCGCTCAACAAAGGGCTGAAAGACTCCGTTAAAAAGTTCTAGTAGGAAAGTCAAAGTCAGTTCGATTGACAGAACAGAGTACCTAAGATGGTGATGATGGTGGAAGCCATCTAGGGACATTTTTTTGCCATGTAACGATCATTTATTGAGTTTTCCAACATCAAAAAATATTCAAAAATCCAGCCAAGTACATGTGACGGCCAGAGTAATAAATGTAAACACATCTGTTAATAATTACCGGAAAGTATTAATAATGACTGCAACATTGAGCTTGTAAGGTGTATTTATTTTATTATTTTATCGCAAATATAAGTGCACGAACTTAAACTTAACTTAAACCAAAAGAATGTTAATATTTGTTTAGCTTTCTGCGTGAACGCAACGAATCCGTGGACACGGGGTATGTTAATCAGTTGCCGGCTTTTGCGAATTTTGTCGAGAAGCGTTTGTCGGGAGTGGACCGCGCGCTGTGCGTGCAAGAGTTTGTAGTTTTTTAGTAACGCGTAGAAGATTCCGCAATATTCGAGATTATCGACACTTAAATGGTACGCCAAGCATATCTCTCATTCGGAAATGGGTGAAGATGTTTAAAGAGACCGGTTCACCGTTAGAAAAATCAAAAACGGGTCGACCAAAATCATTAATAACGGCAAAAAATGTGGCGAATGTTAACCAGGCTATTCACGACGATCCGGACACTTCATTTTGGAAGCACGCAAAAGCCTTTAATGTATCTAGATCGTTATTACACCGTATTATGCATAAAGACCTAAAACTGTACCCTATAAAATTCAATTGGTGCAAGAAATGAAGCCCCAGGATGCTAGTCAAAGGCTCGTCTTCGTAAACCATACAATTGAGCAGTTTTCAACGTTTATTTTGTTTTTGGATGAAGCTCATTTTCATCTTAATGGGTATTAATAAAAATACTCATGATATGATAAATAAATAGAGCTCAACAAGATAAATATAACACCAAAAAGACGACATAGTCACACACAGTTTATATCAATAATCGACATGAATAACATTCTATTTAATTTTATCATTGTTTTAAAACAACCACACCAAATGTTTAAGTGTGAAAAAATTTTGGTGCCGATTTGTATAAGTATGTGCAAACCTAAGTTGTTTGATACGTATTTTTTATAGCTCTTTCGGGTGGTTTCGATAATATTATTACAAACAAGATTTTCACAGGCTTATAATGTGGTTCTCAAACCGGTAATAAACGAAAAACATTGTATTTTAAGTTACAATGAGAAAGTATCTTGTGAAAATATTTCTGTTATGAATATCGTGGTAAAATTTTACAGTCGCCTAAGACTTCCGATTTCCCCTTTTGACAAATGGAACAATAATAAAACTAAATTGTAAAAAATATAACAGTTAAATATAAGCTTATATTCAATATCATATTATAACTCGATAACCTCTAGAATGTATTGACGCTGTTTTTACCGTAGTTTAGAGATCGATTCTAGGCGCTTCAAACACAGCCTCGACCTAAGGCTATTTTCAGAGTAGAATTAAATCACATTTCGTGAGAGTCAGACTTTTGCACAGTGGTATCCATAGAAATTATGAAATAATAGAAATAGCAAGCGTGCTCTTGAAATACAGTTCATAATTTTACTGACTGATTGACCCAGTGGTTAGAGATCCTAACTGCAGAAACAAAGGTCTCGGGTTCGATTCCCAACCAGGACAATTATTTGTGTGCATAAACATATCTATTGGTCCCGTGTCTGAGTGTAAAATATGTATATATCATAAAGGAAATTTAAGTATGTATATCAGTTGTCTAGTAACCCATAAGCATAAGCACACTTGCTCATTTTGGGACTAAATGGCGCTGTGCGGAACTCTTATGTATTATTATTATTATTACAATCAGTAGCGCCTACTGCATAGTGTCTGGACTGCTTGGTACGTGTAAAAGGTGTTTGAAAAAAAAAACGTGTCAAGTGCTTATCGGATCATACATAAAATGCTAACAACAAGAACATTTTATAAACCAAAATCACGAGTCTTAGAGTTGATCTACACAGTGTGGTGGTTTATAATTCATGTTTCGTCTCCATACAAATTTAAATAATATGATTTTGGTGAAAATTTTAATATACGTGTTTTTTTCGTTTGGTTTCCCTCAGTATTAAAATATTGAGATATGGTACCACAAAGTCATCTTATCGCGGAGATGCGTGGATGTCTGACAATTGCGTCGGTAGGCGGCTGCCGGCGGGACGCCCTTCTCAGCTACATCCACGGATGTCTCTTTCTCGTGCGTAGTATTTATTTTACATTTAGAACCGCATTGTACCGAAAATTACAAGGAACAAATATTTTAATGTTTAACCTACCATTATTTATCAAAAATAAATCTGAATAACATAACAAAAATTTATAAAAATAAAAATACACAAACCTGACGTTTTACGCGTCTAACTAGGTTCTAAAACTAGGTTCATCATCATCATCATCATCAGCCCATTTTTACCCCACTGCAGGGGCTTAGGCCTCCCCCAGGGTGAAGGGGGGGGGGGCTTGGAGCTTAAGTCCACCACGCTGCTCCACTGCGGGTTGGGAAACTAGGTTGTAGCTAACTAAAACTAGGAAAAAAACTAGGTTCATTTGTCAGAAGTGTTAATCTTAATATTAATCATAATTAGTGTAGATGAGGTATTCAAAAGTTTATTTGCAGTGAAACGTATAACTGCAAAACCTGAGGTAAAAACCGCATTACTCACGAGACACTCTCTATATTTACTCCGAAGTTATACAACCGGAAATAGATTTATTGACTCGCTTCACACGCGCGTAAATTTCAACTGAAACTTCCAGTATTTGCCCCTAAAATTAACCTGAAACACGCTTCACGCTTATTGCCTGCGTGTATTCGTCTTCACGTACAGCGTCTTTTGATATGAAGATTATTCGCTTTGATCCACTGAGTGGGAGGTTATCCAAATTTAGTTAGGCATTAGGCATGATAAGGACAATACCTGGAACATCTCACGCAGCGCCATCTAGTCTCAAAGTAAGCATGTATTATATACTTGTATTATGGATACTAGACTAGACAGGGTCGCTTGCAATTGCATTCACGGAATAAACAGATACGTGTCTATTTGTTCCGTGAATGCAATTGCAAGCGACCTTGTCTACGAAGCTGGAGCTCCCGGGTTCGAATCCCAGGTCGGGTCAGTAATTATATGATGAATATCGATACTGGTACCGGGTCTTGGTTGTTATTATTATTATTATTGTTATTATTATTAATAGATAAACTCATTAACCATGTTAACCACCTCAACAAAATCACAAAATCTTATTGTATACGCTTTTACAAAAAGATTCCAGTTAAGATTCAAGATTTACACTTTAACAGGTTTATAACTACAATAAAAAGAATTCATAAAGTTTGTTTCAAGAATATTAAATTTTAAGCACTTATTGTTAAAGCAATTATTTATATATTTTTTTTTAACAAAAGAGCTTCCTTCAGTTTCTTGTATATTCTTCTGAGAGCAGCCAGCACTTCTTTGAATGCGCTTTGTGGAGACGTTTTCCCACAAAATAATAAATTCACTTTTGCGACGTATTTCAAAATTATATTACATGAATGCGTAACAAATATATTTGATAAGATTTGAGGTAAATATTGGTTTTGTTTAGCTATCAACTTTCTATATTGTCAAATAGAAGCGACCAATAGAATTATAAGACAGGCAAAACACCGAATGTCGTCATTATAAAAAATAACCAAGAAGAAACTATTCACTGACCCGATCTGAGATTCGATATGTACTTCTTGTATTAACCATATGCCGTTTACTATTTTTTTTGCATAATACAATATTTTTTACATAAACTACTGCTTACATCCTTAATACCTACTTACCTACCTATACTAACTACTTCAATATCGGTAATACTTTATTAAATTGTATTTTGAATCAGTCAGATGTATAAATACGACCAACAACGACAGAATAAGTAACCCATCTGTTGATTAAGTATGCTAATGTGTAATTTCGATACGCGAATGACATAGAAAGAGCCAACCAAGTGCGAGTGTACTGTCGCACCATTGCTTGGTTTCTATATCGTTTCAATATGGAGATCGTTTTACGTTAACATAATTGACTCGCAAGCTTTCTTTGGCACATAAAACCTATCAAGATCAAGGGATGCGGAAGTGGTAGGGCAGTAGGAAGTGTAAGACCGTACGGGCGGAGCCGCGATCAAAAACTAGTCTTATATTATGCTATGTGGTCCTAGTATGTATGGTAAATTCTTAACGCGTTTTTTTTGTAATTTAAAAGAAAAATGGTAATTGCAATAGTAATAGGATCACTTCGTTGTCCATCTGTCTATCTGTGTCTCTCAAAACCCTTTTTCTCAGGAACGCGTAAAGCTATAAAGTTCAAATTAATTACAAATAGTTAAGTTTATGGTTTTTTGGAGCTGTAAAAAAATAAAGCTTCTAAGTCGATGCAATAAAAAAAGACAGCCATTTATTATTTTATGTTCTATTGACATTCGCAAGTAAATCAAAACCTACAGAGTATTTTCCGATGGTCTTACAGCACAAGTAAAAGAAAAAAATGAAAAAGAAATCAAAAAGCTTTTAAATAATTATCATGAAAATGGCTAGGCTATGCCTGCCAGTATTCCCAGTTTTACTAGTTATTTTTTTCTTTCCAAGGAGTATCTATCTCATTTTCGCTTTTTATTGAAAACAGCTTGTATATGACATAATTTTTATTATATTTTTAAATTGAAATATGCGTTTACGTGATATTTATACGTTTATACGAGTCCGACTCGCAATTGGTTTTTCTATAACTGAATTCGAGTTCTATTTTAATCCAATTAAAAATTCACATTTTTAAAAAACCAAGTTGCAATAATATTCTATGCAGTTCGTGTCTTCCGTTCTAAAATTTATTCCTTTGTAAGTACGTTCATAGTGAACTTTAAATATTTTTTATTTGAAAAACTTAATGCTCCCTCCATCCTAATGTTAGGTAAAGAAGAAATTGGTAACCCTATCCAGGGGTGCGTTTATATTTAAGTTTAATATATGATTCAGTCGCGTTAAATGTAGAAGTTGCCGGACGTCCATTAATTATGTGAGTTTAAAGTTGGAGGAGAGAGGTCCAGCAAAATCAAATTTGATCTCATTTAGAAGAAAGGGCGGTCAATGAAACATCTCATCTCACGTCAACTTTGTAATTCAGAGAATATACTTTTATAACATGTCGAATAAAATTTAATTTTCATCATTTTTGGAAAATAAATAGGAACTAGATTTAGTAAATAAACTCTACTCTTGACTGTTACCATGAATCGGCTCGTTAGCTGCATTATTAATAGCATATCGATGCTTTAAGCTATGGCTAAAACCAACAGTTTACGAGTAATAAATAATAAGCTCACAGGCATAATTATTTTAATTAAATATTATCCAATTAGTATTAGAAAGTAATTTTACACTGAACGGTAATTGTTTTCAAACCTGATTTAATCATCGGCAACCGGATATTCGTTACAAAGTTGAGAAATTTCCCTCTTTTCGTGACATATTTCAGGGAGCAACACCGAGCGAAGTTTTATTAAAATCGGTCAATATAAAAGTTTTCCCTCGAGACTAAGCTTGAACCTGATTATCGAATGGGCGAAGTCAAACTGAGATTCCGTCTAAAGGAAGCCAGAGGCCGGACTGTAATTTAAAAATTCTCAGTCCAACTTTTAATGTAAATATGACGTCTGGAGTTATTATATATGTCGTATAGAGCGATTAGTGTGCACTCAAATTTAAATTGAATATATTATGATTGATTTGATTAACTAATTAATAAAGCTTTTGTCTTTACAGCTCAGACCCAAAAAAAAGAGAAAAACTCTATCTACAGTTTTGTAAGGGTTGAACGCGATCGACAAGATTTTTAAATGGTCCATACATGACTGCATCTTTCGTGTATTGACAAGAAAATTAGCAAGATTTTTAAGCTTCTTTGTATATTTGTAGGATCATAATGTTCCTTTTTTGTCCTAAATTTTATTGTTTTATTCAAATTGGTGAATATTTTTAATATAAAAAAAAATATTTATAAAAAGTTGCTTTTGGGATAGTAGCTAATTTGTTGCTTCGACTTCGACATTTTTAGTATATTGTAGTAATAAATTTTGGTTTTTTTTTAGGCCTATGGAAGAATTATAGGGCTAGATGTTTTAACCAAATTATAATTACTTACGAATATTTCGAATAAGTACTCATATAATATTAAACAATCGCTCTGTTAAAGTTACAATAAGTAAAGTAAGTTTACATATGTACATGTTTATTAAAAGTATTGATTTTTAATCACAAATTATCTGTATTATTTTTCGTAAATTTCTATCTCGGAAAAGTAAAATTGTAATAAATAAAAACGCAGTAATTTTACTTTTATACGTGAATATTTGTTTTCCTATTTATGTTGTTAATTTTAATGTCGAACCAAATTGAAATATACTAACTAACTAACTTAACCTAATCAATTCATTTTCACTTTCAATAAGTGAGTGTAACCATGTTATATTGAATAAAAACTTTTTGAAATTGAATTCGGAAAAATAGATGATAAAGTATGGCTTATATAGTATGAAACCGGCTAAATGCGAAACAGACTCGTGCACTAACACACAACGTATTTGTATTATGTATTCCAAAAAAAATTACGAAAATTCATAAATACCATAGTATCCACTTATCGTACCTAAATAAAATCCAAAACTTTAACGACCCTCATTCCGTTTTTTATACAACTTAAAAACAAAACTATGTACTTTGCTTAATGTGTCCTAGACAACAACACCTTACATTTCGGGAAAAGAAAATGTTTTTTCTGGTCTTTTAATTGCATGGAACACCCTCGCATTATATACATATATTTTTTATTAATTATTTATTTAACATCTGTACCACATTGTCCTGACATGAAAAACACAATGGATATAGTGAATAAATTATTTGTTGTCTATTATTTACCATAATGTTTCTATAGTTGTTCACGTTTTAATGTTTAATGTAACACCATCAACTAACAATAACAGCATCGAACTAGTGTGGTGGACACAACTGCTCTGTATCTTTCTAACCACACCAATAAAGACTTCTGCACTCGCAACGACAATTTATTATTATGTTCATTTACAATGAAATCGATAGAAATAATTATTTGCAATATTGGCCACTTATGTTTTATTACTTAATATAAAGATTGTTACAGTTTAAAAGTTCGTTTGGTAGCTAGTTAGTAAATAGTTCACTTAAATACTAATTTGTATAGTTCCACGTTGTGTTAGAAAAACACTTCTTTGTTTTAAAAACTCATTATTTGGTATTTTTCCGGCAATCCAATAACATCCATTATACCATCCATTATACAACAATTATACCATTTAAATTAGAAGATTAAAATTTGACATGTACTAGTAGGAATTGGATGCTTCAATTGTTAAAGTCGATTTGTTTTCACCAAGTAACCGGTATTAACAAAAAGTCCTGAAAGGAATTTTCCGTGAAAAGTGGTTTCCGTGGTCTTTACTTTTGACTCGATGTCATCAGTCACTCAAATCTGACTGACATTGCGCATCCTCCTGAAACATCGCTTGTCGAGTGCGTAGCAATTTTCAGAAAACTGTCAACAAATAACTGCTTGTTTTTCAATAAAATACCTGAAACATAACTAATGATGGGAAAGTGTTCATTATCAATGACAAAGAAGTACTCGCAAGTTGACACTAGGTACAGATACAATCGGCAACGACACACGATTTATTGTAGCCCATATAAAGTCGACGTTTAATTTTCATTCTATGCTTTATTACTATTTTAAGTAAGTGACATGTGGTTTCGATTCGTAATTAAGAACATTTATAGAAAATATTTAGTTATAGAGATGTAATCGTTTGGCTCGACAAAAGAAAAACTCGGTGAAAATATTAATCTTCGTTGTGAAAAAGAAAAATGCACGCTCAGTTGTACAATTCCTTTAATTGTTGTTGCTTAAATACGAAATGAAAAGCGTTGGACACAATGGAAAATATAAGTTGAACAAGTTTCTTGACGACATTGTAAATGGCTGTACCGCATTAACTTTTGTCGAGAGCTTGTCGACTAAAAATAATTATACTACCTAAATTCAACCCCCACATTTTTATACCTTCAACGTCTTTGTTTCAACCTTTTCTTGAATGTTAAGTAAACTGTAATATGGAATACATTTTTGAACTTTATGCCAATTCAGTAATAGGTCGAATAAAAAAAAAATTATATTCAGAGATGTCTCCCCGTTTCTCGTTTTCAGGGTTCCGTACCGTTTCGTCCATTTGTCACAGGACTGCTATCGTCTGAACCGTAATCTACTTGATACTTGAGGACGGGCTCTTTTTCCGTAACTCGACGTCGAAACGCCTATTTTGCGTAGGTGGCAGCATCACTCCTGCGACCCCAGTTCCACCAGAAAGTCCAGCAGACTCTTCACGTTGCCGATGGCTTCTGGGAGCGACCTCACTGATCCGAGGTGTTTGGCCCAAAAAACCATAACCTAATAGATAGACACTTGAAATTTTCGAGGATTATGTATTACTATGGCTGCTATAACAACAAATAAAATGAAATATAAAATATTATTATTATTATTATCATTATAACAGCAAATAAAAAAAAAATTAAAGGGGATCCCTAAACAAGAAACATCTTTTTTGTATTGTACGGTGGTACGGAACCCTTCGTGTGCGACTCTGACTCGCACTTGACCGGTTTCTTGCAGAGAGATCGGTGATCGCAATATATACTGAATTTCATATCGAATTTAAGCTTAGTGCTTTTCTTTCTAACATATCAAGAGATGGTTAGCTAGAAAGCGTGAAATGTGTATGTCCAATTCCCTTATTCCGACAATCGATTAACAAAACTGATCCGAGGTTCAAGCACAGATGATTTCGATATATGTTATCGAAAAGTTTATTGACCGATTTTGTTAACTAGGGTCCTACCTTGGAACTTTTTATGTTATCAATAAACTGTCAATATAATCTGTCGAAATTTAAGAGGAATGTGTAGTGACAAATTTCTACAATCGGCGTTAACGTTTGCACCCCATTAAACCTTAACCGGTTGGCACAAAAAAAAATTTAGTATCCAGATCAACAAAAACTAGGTTCATACGTTTTTAAATATTTTGATACATCATAAGAAAAAAAATGATATGAATGATGAGTGATAGCCCAGAGCGCAACGTACCTGTCTCAAATTTATAAGGCCATAGAGCCATGGTTCGAATCCGGGCGTGTACCAATGAGTTTTTCTGTCTTAAGTACATTAACTATCACTGACTCCGTGCCACGGCGAGCACGTTAATTAGTCGGTCCCGGCCGCTGTCAATAGATGGCAGTCGTTACAATTCCCAACCCGCAGTGGAGTAGCGTGGTGGATTTAAGCTCCAAACCCTGGGGGAGCCTTAAACCCCTGTAGTGGGGTAAAATGGGCTAATGATGATGATGAAGAAAAAAAAACCAAGTTTTTTTTATCTGAACATCATATATTTTTTTGCGTCTCGGTTAAGGTTTAATGGGGTGTAACCGTGAACGCCTTTTGTATGGAAATTTGCCACTACACATCCCTCTTAAGTTGATCTATGTCACCAAACTAATCGATGAATAAAGTTTTTATATCGAGTCGATAAATATTTCGAATGACCTTTGTTAGACTCCTAGATCTGTTTTCAAATATGTAAGAATCTATTTCAACAGACACTCCATATTAAAAATCTTCACCAAAATTAGTTGCGCTCGAGTTTATGTACCTAATAACTACGGCAGTGTTAACGGACGTATGTGTGCGTATGACCACGAAAATAGGCCATCTTTTATGTATGTGTTTGTGACTAAACAGCATTTCTATTGATTGATGAAGTTTACAATTTCATTTGACATAGTAACTTCACCTCAATAATTTTTATACAATTTGGTCTTTTACGGGGGAAAGCAGCGTAATAAGCTCAACCACCCAGATGAAGTCACAGGGACAAATTCAACGTCGGATAAATTTTCATAAATATATGAGAAACTCGTAAATAGAAATAATTTTTTTTTAAAGGTTAGAACTCGTTCCCTTTAATTTTAAATTCCATCAACGCAACGTAAACATTTTGATCCGAGTCCATTGTCGTGATTAATTTTTTCCATTAGAAAATTGCCCAATGTAATATTTTCTTGTTAAACAACACCGGGTCGAAATGGTTTGAGTATCAAACAGAACTTGTCAGATGTTAAAACTTAATACACGAAATTCTGTCCAAGTTATATTTTAGTTCTGTTGCCAAAATATCCACGCAAAGGCTCCAACAGACGAATATTTTGTCGGATCTATATTACGTTTGAATACGAGCCAAACTCCACCAGCTAAATGTCTTAAGAAACTTTTGTTTTGCGATATTTATGGAAGCCGTTCGCGCATTGTGGTGGCGATATGGCTTTTCATGGTGAACAGTATAAAAGAAAAATAGCGGGCGATTATTTTCTTTGGAAAAATACTGCCATATATCGCATACGAGTCGATTGGAATCGAATAGGGTGGTTATTGTTGAATCCATAGAAAAGACCCCAAGGAAATGGATTGAGCATTTGAACAGATTTATTTTGTGTTTATTCAACAAGTATTCATACGTCCATCCAAACATTTGTCTTGAGTGTTCGCCGTACTACGTAAAACTAGCGCCATCGGTGAGAACTTCTACGAATTATATTAGGTCGGGAATTTTTTCGCTTATAAGAACTTTTCGCATATAGTTTGTATAAACTTTTAAGAAAATCTCTTTGGCTGTACTAGTTGTATCTGGCTGGTTTTGGTATCATTAAAAAGGTTAAACTTCAATGAAAGAAACAATTTAGTAGAATATTGTTTCCCGCCGATTTTCATTTTTTTCCTTTCTGTCAAAATAAGTGATTCTAATGAAGAAATTCAATACATTTTAAAATTTTATTATAAAACAGGAAAATATGCAACGCAAGCTGCGAAAAAAAATATGACGTTTGTAATCCGGAGTCAGTAAGAGTAGCACAAAGTTGGTTTAAACGTTTTCAATCCGGGAATTTTGATATAAAAGATGTACCTCGCTGTGGTCGCCCTGTCACGGCTAAAATAGACGTCATTTTTTTTAAAGTGGATTAAGATCGGCATATCAGTAGTTACAACATAACTGAAAATCTGGTAATTGACCACAAAAGAGTTTTGACCCATTTAAAAAAGCTGTCTACACAAAAAAGCTCAATATTTGGGTGCCACATGAGCTTCCTGAAAAAACCTAATGAACCGTGTACTCTTTTGCGATTATTTATTAAGACGTAATGAAACCGAACCGTTTTTTGAAAAAATTGATAATTGATGATGAAAAGTGGATCAAGTACGATAAGAACCTGCGAAAAAGGTCGTGGTCAAAGGTCAGTCAGGCTTCACAGACTGTGGCAAAACCCGGGCTAACTCGCAATGAGGTGATGCTGTGTGTATGGTGGGATTGGAAAAGTATTGTTCATTATGAGCTTTTATCGCCGGGCAGAACAATCGTTTATTGCGAAGAACCGATGAGATTAAAACAAAGGAGTGTGGTCTTTCATCACGATAACAGTAGACGTCACACATCTTTAGTCACTCAGAAAAAAATTAAGAGAGTTTGGCTGGGAGGTGTTAATGCCTCCGCCATATAGCCCTGACCTTGCACCTTCAGATTTCCACCTGTTTCGGTCTCTTCAGAATTCTTTAGACAGTACCAGGTTAACATCAGAGAGGAATGCCAAAACTACTTGTCGCGTTTTTTTGATCAAAATCCCAAAATTTCTACAATAACCGGATCATGTTACCACCTACAAAATGGCAGACATCATCGAACAAAATGGCACATATATATTGTAATTAGATGTAAATAAATTTAAAAAAATAAATGTCGTGAGTTTTCATATAAAATGCGAAGAATTTTTTCCCCGACCCAATATTATATTATTTACGTCGCTAGGCTCTACAGGACCATTCGTGACTGTACATTGTTGTCAGTGTTCTATACTTTGAGGTCCAGACTTCGCTAAAATTAGAGGCAGAAAGTTTAAACGGCGGTAGCTGAAAGAAAGACATGAACAAATAACACTGTGAAATATTTGTCGCTTGTTGTTATGCATTTAAAACAAGATTTTGTAATAAACCTTTAATTAATTTGGAGTTAAAACGATAAGTAAAACTATTGGATGCTAAAAATTAGTATTAAATTGGTATATAGATTTTGCTGTATAATTTTGTTCCGCGTGTTATGATATTTCTTATTTTTACGCAAATTAATACTATGCAGAAATATTCCAGTTGAAATAACAGTCAAAATATTTTTATATTTTTAACGATATTTAAATTACCTTACATTATTTTTAGCGGCTATTGAAAACAAACAAATAAAAACCTGTGAATTTGAAGCCTTTTTTTATTTATTTATTGTATATACATTTATTCGCTTATTATAGCATACATTAGCTTGAACTGTATATACAGAAATAAAATGAAAGCCCCGGTCTTAAGCATAAATTTCATATAATAATTAGACAATAAACAGAAGGAATTAGGGTCGGGTACCCACGTACGTATTCGATGCAATGCTACATATATTGGTATGTTCTAAGTAATTGGTTGTATGCAATAACTGTTTACTTCACGAATGGGATCGCTAATGGCCTATTAACCCTAATAGGTTAACGGGAACTGCTTGGGAAGATAACAGACAGTTAATGTTCACATCCGATATCATAGTCTTGGTATTTAACACTGCAATGTTTATTTTGTGGAAAACAAGGGCGAAATTTCAGCTATTTTGTTACCTACTTTTTGGTTTTATAACTAAAGGTCAATTAATAATAAAAGTACTGACGATACATTAAATGAATTGTTGACTTTTTAATCAATTATCAGAAAAAAAAAACATTTGACGTATTAACATAATCACCAAATAATCACAGATTAAATAATCACACGTAGGCGTTGTGTATTATGAACTAGATATATGAACATAATTAAAATTCTGATAACATATAAGATTGACCGATTGATTGGAGACCTTACCTGCATAGCCAAAGGTCGTGGGTTCGATTCCCGCTCGGGACAAATATTCGCGTGTTTAAACATATCTATAGGTATTTGTTACGTGTCCGATTATAAAAGTGTATTACGTACGTATATTAGTTGTCTAGTACCCCTTAATACAAGCATAATACTCGTTTACTTTAGACTAGATGGTGCTGTGTGGGATGTCCCAGATATTATAATTTATTATTAAGAAAACTGTGCATAAATTACGAGAAGTTTCTATTTTTTGCTATCGCAATGTGGCTGATTTGTCTTACTAAGTTCCAGAGTAATCTACGAAATTAAATCAAGTGTTTAAGTAAAATAGAGCTACGGAAGAAAAGTAGGTAGTGTACTAATTTATTTTCTTCGTCATCATAATATACTTTAATACTTCTGCAATCTTTGCGTGCTTAATAAATCAGAATCAGATAGATTATGTCTATTTAGAATAATAAAATAAAAAAAATATTTAGATAGATTGATACACTGCGTTGCAGAGGGAAGTTACAGATGACCGACGCAATTATCAATTACTCGCGCATCCTCACGGTAATGAAATAAATTTGTGGAACTATATCTTCATAGTTTAATACTAAATGATACTACAAACACTCGTATTTTGTTAGTTTGCTATAGATTATAACCCGTGATTATAACATTAAAATTGGGAAGGTAACGAAAAAATCAGCCTGCCGGTAGATATACATGGTATGATTGCCATGTCCTCCTGCTTAGCTCTGACATTGTGACTTTGGAAATAAATATTTCATAATACCTAATGATATGAATGAATAAATAACCTAAAAACAGATGTATATAGATACATCCGTGGTATCAATCTTGTATCACGGCATCTCTACAGATGTCGCGTTGTGACAGCAAAAATTTAAGCAATAAAATACACGCCGCAGACCAAACCACTTGATTTTTTAACGTATTCACTGTGAAGTAAAATTTTTTATGACCCATATGTAAAATTCGTACTGGAAATGAAAATGTAGATTCTGAAATTCCATTCCATTTCATTTGTAATTTAACTAAATGTTTGTTTAAAACCCTAATGAACACGTACTGGCTGTCGAATCACAGAATTTGTGATTATTCTGTCTAAAAGTAATGATAAATACTACTATATGTTATAATAATTGTTATTAAATGTGTGAATAACATTTTAAGCTTTAATTTCAAGCTTAAATTCATTGGTTTCGCAACACAAGATTCAGTGGCGCCGCCCTGGTGGCAAATCATACCGCAGTAACCTATGTTTCCGCGCCTCTACACTTCAAAATTTTGCGGTTTGGCTCTACGTTGAAATGTAAATATTTCGCAATTCTATAAATAAATAGTGTGTAAATTGTACGGATTTAAAAGAAATGAAATTTAAATCAGAACAAACTACAATATACATTTTCCATTACATTCCATCAGCCTATTATACCCCCCTGCAGGGGCTTAGGCGTCCCCTAGGGTGAAGACTTGGAGCTTGAATCTACCACGCTGCTCCAGTGCAGGTTGGCGGATTGTAATGAACGCTATCTATTGACAGCAACCGGGACCGACTGCTTAACGTGCTCTCCGAGGCACGGAGTCAGTGATAGTTATGTACTTAAGTAAGGAAACTCGTTGGTACACGCCCGGACTCAAACCACGGACTCACGGCCTTATTTTGAAACAGGTTTGCTGCGCTCGGGTTGTCACGACTCAAAAAAAATAAATACATATATTTAAATATTCAAAATTTAATTTTTAATGTCAGCTACACTTCTTTTAATTATAATAACTTTGAAATTGACCGAATACAAAGCAGTAAAAAAAATTGTAAGTTGCGCATTTTTCTCATAACGTCGAATGTTTTCTTTTTATTTTTATTTTATTTTTAAGGAAAACTTACAGCTAATTACAACTTGAAAATGAGTATAAAGAAAAAAACACGGTGATGGATGTTGCAACAAGCCAAAACAAGTTTCCACCAATTGATATTTAATTAGATATAGTTAAATTTTCACTGAGTTGTCAGTTGAGCCTTTTTTCTTTACGACGCATTGTAAACGATTTTCATAAAAATGTTTAGTGTGTGGAATATTTGATATGTGAAAGACAGAATGTGTAATTGAAATTTTCTCATCGGTCTTCTTAAAGTTTCTTCCGCATTGCGGGATCAATTTCCAATTCAAGACTATTTCGTGCTCGTTGACTATGTCTCCGTAGTGTTGTCTCATGGAAATTTATAGGTAATCGATGAAAATAGAACTGGAATATGTTAATACAATTAAATTTTCCACCGATTACCTATCACTTTTTGATTCCGGATAAAAAAATATTTTTGGGCTATTAAAATTATTCAGGTTCTAGCTTCCGTCAGCGACTCCATTCGCATGATACGCTTTTATTTCTGACGTTTTGCTCAATCAAACCAAAAACTAAATATTTCAATGTGATAAATTACCTACATAAGTAATAAAATTATTATCTTATAACTTTCTTAAAGGGAGGAATGAAGGAACATATTCTTCACATGTCACAATCACAAGGAGAATTTTTAATTTGTGTTCGCCCGTCGACCGGTTAATTTTTTAACTAACTTTCCAAATAACTTGCAACTTTGTGGGCGTCACAGCTTTTAAATCCTACGTAAAATTACGCCTTGGTATCTTTTACTTTTAACGTAACTTCTGTTCGTAGACAGTCCAAACCGCTTTTAAGATTTATTGATTCTCGCTCCCATAATTTTTTCAGCAACGGAATCAACGACCTATAAAAGGACGAAAGTGCATTAATAACAATGACATATGACGAATACATCACAACAACGTCTAGGCCATAAACTATGCATTAGTTTGTGTTTTGGGTACCAAACGAAGACACCACATACATATAACAACCAAGACCCGGTACCATTATCAATATTCATCATATAAATACTGACCTGACCTGGGATTCGAACCCAGAACCTCCAGCTTCGTAGGCAGGGTCGCTAACCACTAGGTTAAGCGGTCGTCAAAGGGCACATACAATTGTACATACTTTAATTTATTAAATATATATCTTCATATTTTTTTTTCGTTTTACTTTTTTCATATAAAACGCCAATTTCATATGTAAGTGCGATAGCGACCTCGCTTTTAAATAGTTAAAAAATTAATAACTTTCGATATTTTATACTAGAGCACTACGCAAAGGGAAACGTTATTAGCTTCTCCGCCTAGTATTTAGCAACGAAAACTCCAGTATTTACTGTTTCATATGGTCTCACCATGTACAAGGAATCACTAAGTCACACGTTATATATTTAGTGAAAGAGCTACACTAAAAAATTCTAGTAGGAAACAAGCCACAGCCGACTCTGAACTTGAAGACGCTTTACAAAAGATCGAAATGTTAAACAAACAAAATCGATACAGTTTCGATAAACATCTAATTTTTTGAATGTTCAATATCCAGTACAGTATCTTTCTTTTCCTCGGTGCACCGGCTTTATATGCTAGGATACTGGTCTGCCCAACCTTCAGCCACTCCTTTATCCAGACTGCAGTCTAGTAACACTCCGTTCTTTCTACTATGGGTCATCGGTGTCTTGGAGCTCTGTGATCTTTCAATATAACTACGGCATATATCATGACAATTGACATGACGATTTCGAAACTTAATGAATTCAGGATTAATCAAGTATCGATATCGACAATGGTACCTCTCACTAGCAACTGCACCGGCAGTTTTCAGCGTCTTCGAATGCTAATGCTTCGTATTCCAAAAGCAAAAACTTTTCAATGAATTTAGAACATCGTTGCACTACTTGTGGCGCAATTTGGAAAGGCGCTCGCATTTTTGTGGCGAAAAGTTCAATTTGCATTAAGCTCTCGAAACTATTGTTCCGAAATGAAAGTTTTGCATGCAAAATCTGCGCTGATGATAGTTGTTTCTTTCTTAGGATTGTGCTTCTTTCTTAAAGCTTATTTATGTTTATTTTAAGCAAGTTGCCGTAGCAAAGTTTCTGCGAGATAAAAGCGTAATTTATTGATCTAATCTTGCTTCCGACTATCTTAAGCCTCAACTTCTAAACCCTTAATCTTATCAAGTTATTTGTTAGAAGGGTAGGTAGTTATGACCTTTACGTAGTTTTGAAGGTACTTTCTCAATTAGGAAATTATTGGGGATAGGGGGTTCAGTTAAAGATTAGTAATATATATAATATTTAATATATCTTTATGCATGAAAACATTCATATTCAAATTTATGTCTTTCAATTAATATAACTACTAATCATTTTTTTAACTTTTAAAAATATTAAATATCTTTATTACCTTAAAATTAAGTCAGAAAACGGAAAACCGGTCGTTTATTAATACAATAGGAAAACTACAGCGGTTTTGAAGTTATCTGAAAAATGTTGTTTTACTATTCCTAACTATGAAAAAATACAAACAATAAATTGCGATTTAACGTTATTTAAGATTTTTATATTATTATTCATTTCTAACATTATTTTAAAACTACAATATAAAAATACAAATGTTCAAAACTCAAACATACTTCGATTCGCAATCTTTTATGACGTATGACGTCATGATGCTGAAGTACGATACAAAGTACCATAAAGCGTCGCATTAGGAAAATGAAATCCTTTCACGACTAGACTAGCAATAATAAGCGGGACGTTCGGAATTCTTAGGGTTAGGAGACAGCGTGAGTTATTGGCCGCGTGAGGCGTGTCGGCACGGCCGTTCCAGTCACGTAGTTGGCCACTCGGTCATCGACACTAGTGATGTTTTCCGATAACGTTTTATCGATAACACGTTGAAAATCACTATATCGATATGACTGATATTTTCTGGAGTAGCGTATACGTTTAGGATTGTCATGGTAGATTTGCCTAGTTACCAATGCGATAACAGAGCTAGTAATCGGGTTTGACTAAACAAAAACTCGGCGCGGTTATTTATGCGCGATTAGTTTAACCTGAACTAAAATTCGAGTACAGTTCGTTGTTAAAGAAATAATCAATGCGTAATTCAAAAAATGTCAGCAAACACGGACAGAGCAACTAGTTTAATACGAACGAGTTTCACAGTCGGCGAAAGTGAAGCTTGTTCTGGTTTATTCAAAGTTACTGAGATAAGAGTTGTTTTCACTTACTTGAGATCTTTGACCGACAAAGCAAGCGCGCTATCTTGTTTTGAAAGATGTTTTTACGGCCGTTCTTTTACATACATAGCGGTACGAGTATAACGATTCTTCTTTGTTATTTATTATATTTTGAAATTCTAAGTCTGTTTTACAATATATGATAATAAAAGGTCTTTCTATTAAAATTTAATTATGTTAATGATGTGTTGTTATGTAAAAAATAATTACATAGTAATGTATGTTAAGAGAAAATGATTAATAGTTGATTAAATTTCTTTTGTGTGTCGTGTCGTGTTAGCTCGAGCGCAGCGAACCTGTTTCAAATCTATAAGGCCATGTGGACGTGTACCAATGAGTTTTTTTCTTACTTAAGTACTTTAACTATCACGGAGTCCGTGCCCCGGAGTCCGTGCCCCGGAGAGCACGATAAGCAGTCGGTCCCGGTTGTTATAAGCCACTGCATTGGGGTAAAAAAAGGGCGGGTGGAAATTTCTTTTGTGTTTTGCATCAAGAAATTTCCTCGTAACGTCTTCGTACGAAAATGCGTCCAAATATCACTCAAAGTTTAATCGATATTATAAACTGGAACATTCTCAACTAAACTGTTTACTAATATGGAGCAAATACAAATGTTTAGTACTAAAGTTGTGGAATAAACAGCGATGGATATGATTTTTTTAAATTATTCTATTTGATTCATTTCGTCAAAGGGAATAAAACCACGACTACATTTAAAGATATCTAGTTTATGATTATAAAAAAGTTATCACATTTTCAAACATGAGTTTTAAAGTGACCTTCTTTTGGCAGGACACGTAAAAAATTACTTACGGACATGATTTCAATCAAATTATTTGGATATGGACGCTCGGTTTCTATAGTACCTAAAGCGTCAATTTTTAAATAGTTTTTCTTACTTTTCCACCGATGAAATATCAATCAATTTTGGTTCTTGAGTTACACGAATAAAACGAAATTGGACAAAAAATTAAAAGCATTTTTTTCTTTATTTGACGTATAATTAGTTAACCACAACTTTTCGGTACAGATATCCCCATTCCAATTCTCTAATAGCAACAATTAAACAAATTCTTTTTATTTATATACCACGATCTACCACATGTTTAAATTACAATCGAATGACTACAATTAAACTACAACAGCTCAAATAAGAAGTAAAATATCGATATATGTTTTCCCTTCAATATCTCTCCCCAAATGACGGTACAGGTGATAGCTGGTAATGTTCTTTTCTAGTTTCCTATGTCGGACACGTAACGTAAACCGCCAGCCAAAAATACGTAATGTAATTTCGATACTTTTGCAGTATTATTGAAATGCACTTGTAATTTGTACCGACTAGTGGAATAAAACATTTTTTGATGTTCCATTTATCGTAGAAAAGCTGAATTCAGTACTAAATAAAAGTCGTTAACATCCACCAACCCGCATTCAAGTAGCGTAGTGAATCACGCTTTAAGGACCCTCGTCCCGAGAGGAGACCTAAGCCCTTGCAGTGGGGTATAATATCTGATATGATGATATGGTAAAAACAAGAATTTCACTTAGTTTAAAACCAGCCGGAATATAATGTTTTAGTGTGAGTAGTGTCTGCCAATGCTGATGATGTTTTCAAACTTGTGCGAGCAGATTTCATGATAAATTACAAATGCCGTGCAGACGTAGCTCCTCCGCCATTAAATACGATCACATGCGCCTATTGCACAGTGTTTAAATAAAAATTAAACTTTTAAAAATAGAGTTTAAAGCTTATGAGGTTGCCATAATATCATCCCGCATTAGATATGTCACTAAGGTGGTATCTATGTAATTAAGTTATTTAATTAATATTATGAATGCGAAAGTATGTTTGTCGATTTGTACTTCTTTCACGCAACAACGGATCGACGCGATATTTTACACAGATATAGTTTATGAGGTGGAGAGCGACATAAGGTATTTTTTTATAACTGAAAAGAACAGGGTTTCTGTGGAACAACTATTTTTTCATGTTAAAACAGCAAAATGAATTTTAATGAAATTTATAAGGCTTGGTATAACACATAGGTTTAATGTCATCCGAGAAAAATATACAGTTCCTGTAGGATATCTATTCTACATGTTTAAATGTCTAAACGGACTTTGATGTTTGGTAGGTACAGAGATTTCCTAGCTATATAGTTAAGTTTCATAATGTTCCAGAAAGTCCCACTGTACCCTACAGCGTCACGTCCCTTTAGTGATCCCAGTACAACTGTGTACACTACGTGGGTGAAGCCGCAGGCGGAAAGCTATTCGCCAATAGTAATCATTTATTTATTTAATTTATTTATGTAGACAGTACAAGTACATTTGCAGGACGATAAATTAATACTGGGAAGTTATGTCCCTCATTTCTATCGTAGTTCCTTTTGTTTCTTACCCGACACGGGCAGGAATCTGCCTTCAGGCCTTGACAGTTGCCAGTCCATCGAATTCCTTTTGAATACCTCACCCTTGAGAAGATTCATCCTTAATCGGGTATGCGGCAGGATTCACGCGATTTCGGATTACGCGTATACTGCAGTATCTCTAAAACTTGCGGCTTTCATCAACTTATTTAAGAACAACAACACGAGAAAATTGTAGTTAAATACGCTGATTATGTTAGGTGCCGATTATAAAGTTATTTTTTGATTACCCACTATCCGATGAAAATCGATTTTGTATTATTTATTTCAGACGTAGTACGTACATAAATTTTATAACTATGTTTGTTAGTAAAAGACTTAATAGCTATGTTAGGCCGAATCAAAATCGTTACCATACTTTGAAAACCCAATATCTGACAAAAATCACAAATTTAGCCTATCGATGCAGTTCAATATAACTGTTTCTCTGTTTCGATTACTAAAACCCGATTTCAGTTACGAGTTTTAAAAGCGGAGATTAATTAGTAGTTATTTTAAAAGATAAAATAACAGCTAACACTACTCACTTACCTTGTATATTCTTGTAATAACAGATATAATAACGTATAATAATAATAACGTATGCAACACAACAACGTCTAGGCCCCAAACTAAGCATTAGCTTGTATTTTGGGTACCAAGCGAAGACACCACATACATATAACAACCAAGACCCGGTAACAGTATCAATATTCATCATATAAATACTGACCCGACCTGGGATTCGAACCCGGGACCTCCAGCTTCGTAGGCAAGGTCGCTCACCCACTAGGCTTAGCGGTCGTCATATAGCTCAATAACATTTTATTTATCAGTTTCTATATTTCAAAAAAAAAGTACAAATTGTTATAACATATTTTCGTCTAAATGAAATTTAAAAGCCGTTATATACATAAGGCGTTAAAAACCCTACAAAATATTTGATCGTTTTTTAATTGTAATATATTAATGCTAGAGTCAGAAAGGTTTATACTATTATAATATTAAACCACTTGGCCATACATATCTGTAGGCAGATTCTATGCACTCGAGTATAGAAACTGCAAAAAAAAAGTACATTGATAGGTATTTTCTACAATGGACTGGCTTAATATATTTCACAATGCAAGAAAAAGAAAAATTCAAAAAAACACAATTCAAACAAAAAAGTATAACTAAGATCGACCATATATCACAAAAGAATTTAAATACCATGAATTTAAAAATGCAAGGGCTTATGCTGCATGTAAATTAAAATAAAAACTAGCCAAGTACGAGTCGGATTCTCACACGAAGGGTTTCGTTCCACCGTACAATATAAAATAACACGTTTCTAGTATGAGGCCTCCCTTTAACGTTTACCTTCATTTTATTTTTATTGAAGAATTACACCCTTGGTACAATACGGTACGTATAGCTCAGTACGATCAGCTTTCTGAAACTGATTGTCGCGAAATGGATGACGAAATAAATTCTGTATAAACAAAGACCTTAAGAACCTCTTTGTTAAATAGGTACCTACCATAATTTTGTATTTTTGTAAAATTAATGAAAACCTTGCTTAAATACGTATTTTTTATTTTATTCTTTTCATTTAACAGTTACAGCTGATTTTCTAAATAATTTCATTAGGTCTATAACGTACATGTTAAACCAGACGAATATTTTCAGCATAACTTATCTTTGATATTTTTTTATAATAAAACATTTTAAATAAATAGGTGGCTTGATTATGTCGAAAATCATTTTTCATAAAATGTATTATGTTATAAAAATTTTAATATAGACGTATATGAAACGATTTTAGTTAAAAAAATTTTCAAACTTAAAAACTGCATTTACTCAAAACTAATGTTTGCGTAGATATAAGTTTTCGAAGTATGGTCACAAAATGCTAATTAGATCTGACATGCTTGCCATCCAAAATGTGAGGACATGGCTGGCCACCCTATCTGCAATCACCCTCAACAGAGTGTCGGTGCTGCCCCGCACCTGCTCCCACAGACAAGCTACACGCTTCCGTAGCACGGTGTGAAAGCCGTCGGTGCTACACGCTGCGAACATCCCCGAGGCGCTACAGCGCCAGGGCAACCCCAACAGACCCCTAGAGGCGTTGTTATACAGGACGCGCAGGGCACTGATGGTGATATATTTGTTTCGTGATGCGACCCACAAACGTTTCTAAAAAACGTCTTCTTTTTGATGTAAAGACAGCTAAGGATAGAATACAGTGTCAGCACAAGCTTAGCCACTTTTAGTACCTACAGTTCTTCTTTGAAATTTACAATGATAAATATTATTTATCATAATAATAATAATATCTGGGACATCGCACACATCGCCATATAGTCGCGAAATAAGCAAGTAATATGCTTGTATTACGGAGTCCTAGACAACTGATATAAATACATAAATATTCTTTTTTATATAATATATACATATATAGATACTTTTACATTCAGACATGGAACAAATAGATATGTTCATGCACACAAATATTTGTCCCGGGCGGGGATCGTACCCGCGACCCACGGGTCCGCAGTTATGGTCTCTAACCACTCGGCCCACCGGTCAGACGATGTCTGATGACAAAGGTGTTCAATCGATCACATCCTTATCTATAAAATGTTAACTGGTATTTATTATTTTTTATTATTGTTATTTATTAAGAAAAATAAGTAAAATATCTATGATTATTTAAGTATTCCTATCAGTTGTATGGTCTGCATAGTACAAGCTTTGCTTAGTTTGGAACTAGATGGCACTGTGTGGGATGTTCTAGGTATGACTAATCTATGAGTACACCAGCGCTATATACCACAAAACATGGTTAGTTCTCTGTTTACTGACTGAATGAAACCTATCATGACCGATAGGCCTAAAAATGGGCGGCTGTTTCTTTTTAGAGAATACGCAAATAGAAAGGATACGTCACTAATATTGAAAATACCTGGATTATATTTATCAAGAAAATATAAAAATGGACTTTATACGATAACCGGATTGATAAAAAAACTTATGTTCCTTTGAAATATATGGTACTCATAAGCTATTAAAATTTTAACTCTGTCTCTTTCTCGCAAAACGAAATTTAACATTATTTTAAGAGGCCTGATATCACCGCTAAGTACGCTGTGCGGTATTGTTATCTCTGTCTAACAGTACATTTAAAACATTCATAACTTTGTTATCATTAACTTAAAAAAAATAGTTCTCTACCCCATTGCTGTATAAACTTGCACAGTATGCATTTCCAATTCACACCCATTGGTTTTAGGTACTTTTTTTAGCCTTATAATGCATGAAACTGTAATTCTATTTGGGAAAATTAATTAACATCACAAAAGTATCACAAACGTACTGAAGGAATTGAAGTGGCGCTTTTATAAAATGTTTCTATAACGGTCCAGTAAATTATTATAGGCTGTATTTTATGACCATAGAAATTCACTCAAAAATTTGTTTAGAATTAATTTAAAAACTGTTTCACGTGTATTAATGAATTTGTTATAGAGATAAATTGAAGCTAAGGAAAATTTTCACTACTATTTACTGCAAGAATGTGAATGTGTTTTACCTTTTATGTCTAAACCGTTGAAGATATTGAGAAAATTTACATCCCAAAAATGGACTAATGGACGAAAATTAATTTGTCTGTTTAAACATTTTCGAGACTAAACTACTGAACTGTTTATGATGATTTTAGGAGAAAGGTAACTTCATGCGCAGAAAAGAAGGTCATTATTGTAAGGAATATAGCCATAGGGACATTATGGGAACGGACAACTAAATAATGTGAATCCTGTAATTCACGCAGGTGAAACCGTCGACAGCAGCTAGTTGTAGAATAAAAGAGTATTTAAAAAAATATAATGTTCAAAGCATTTAATCTAAGTAAGAAAAAAAAACAACTGTAAGTTAACAAATATTTAATGAAACGTTTTATTAAAATATAATTCTCATTAAGAATATTGATTTTATATAGATGATTTACTTTGTCGCGCGATAATAACAAAATTGCTGACTTTAGAAAGTAATCTTAACTCGAAAAGTCAACTAACGCTAAAAAGGCAATATCTCAAACTGGAAATTGATTTCAGAGCGGAAACAAATCCTCTTCGAAGACAAAAGCGAGAATTTAATTTAAAATTCGAGCATTATGACCCTCGGAGAGTTTTCACAAATTTAATATGCTCCGATGAAATTGGTAAGTTAAATAATCTAGAACGAAAACACCGTCAATTCACCGCAAGGGGATTACGGATTGTAATTTTGGTGTAAAAGCTTACAAAAGTACCTAATGATCAGTCGGTTTTAATTTTACGTGAAATGAGATCCGTGGCCGCAACTCTGATGGCTCGCCAAGCGTCTTGAACAATAGGTTCTATGTCATCCTCTGGTATCATGAAACCATTTTCTGCTTGTGGTATATCTATGTTCAGGGAATACAGAACACCATTCCTTTGCGCATAATCAGAACTAGTACCAGATGCTCTTTCTTCGAATGCATAGGATCCTACATCGAAATGATAGCTCGATGGATATGTCATAGCATTTATCATATCTCGGGCTAGGAAAAAATGTTGCCTGAACAATCCTGTCGCTGCTCTTTCATGCCTCCAAGGGAAAGTCACAAAAGGACCGTTATTCTGAATCGAAAAGTACATTCCTATTCTATCGCCGTATTCTTCTAGAAGATTCTTTATAAATCGACTTTCTGTTTCTGAGAATGGTTCAACCCCAGCGTATAAATTACTGCAAGGGCTCATACTGGAGCCCGAAACAGACCAATTGATATCAAAGTTGCGATTGACGTTGACACCCGGACAAATTTCGCCAAATTGGCTGTTGTTAGTTCTTGTTTTCTCCCAGAATCTATCCTAAAAAAATTACGATTTCTTTTATTTACGGATATTTAGAAATAAACGCCATTTCTAATAAAATTAAATTTTTAAATACTTACGTTCGTATGAGTGTATTCATAGCCATCGGGGTTAAGGAGCGGTATTACAATCCAATCGGCGTTTTGTAGCAAATTATCATCATCTTGCAATTGGTTAATAATGTTGATAGCTGCAGGTACGGTGATCCATTCTCTAGGATTAACTCCAGCTTCAACTATTATTATTGGTTTAGTTACATCAGCGAAACTGGACGCGGAAATTTTTAGATAATGCAATGTATTGTTCAGTTCAGTGACATCGCTTTCAACTACTTCTATGGTTTCAGGATGAGTTTCATGTAAATTGTGCAAATGTTCAACGATCTACAAAAAGACATTAGCATTGACTTTTATGGTAGGATATATAATTTGAAATTACGAAAGCAATATTTTTTCGTAATCTGGTATTTCTGTTATTTCATTATAATCTTCTGTCTTTGACAATATAAATGTTAAAAGCACTCACTTCACTGTAGCGGTAATAGGCGTCGAAACCGAATATTCTGTTCCCAACGTTTTTGAGTGTCCTCTTTAATTCCCTTTCGTTTTCCTCAAGAAATCTGGTAGGTGAAAAATTAATTAAAATTATTTTCTGAAATGAATCGCCGCAAACAACAAGAGGTTTACAATGACAGTCGTCTGGTTAAATTGACAAAAACGAAATTGTTTGAATTTCTTTAAGTAGATTTCTGGGATTATATTGGAATTGTTATTGTTTGGAATGAAGAGGTTTAAATATAATTTTTCATTAAATTGAACATTGTAAAATTACGAATTTAATATCAGTAATTCAAAGGACATTTAAATTATAAAAAGGAGGTCTCGAGTACTCTTTTGCTACGTTGTGCTAATTTAGTTTTTGTTAAAAATGGTGGGAGAAAACAGGTTGAGGCAATCCTATGTATTTATGTAGTTGCTTTGGCACGAAATTCGTTTTATCTGAACTATAATATACAACCCGTCCAGCGTGAAACATAAAATGCAAAAGTGAAGTTTCGTAGTCATTCCCGAAGTAAATACTAATCGTAGTAGGCTTTTCTGACATTTAAATTAAGCTGTTAGTTTAGGTATAAGTTAATTCATTTAGATCGAACAAAATTACCCATTAATGCCCTACCGCAGGAGCTTAGGCCTCCTCGGAGGGTGATAGGGTTTTCAAGCTTGCTTCACCACGCTGCTCCAGTGCAGGTAGGTGGATTTTAACGACTGCCATCTATTGATGGCAAACGGAATCGACGGCTTAACATGCTCTCCGTGGCACAGTAAATGATAGTTATCTTAGTCACAGACGCACAGTCAGTGATACATAAGTTAAATAAAAACTTATTGGTACATGCTCTGGGATTCGAACCATGGTCTTCTCAACAAGAAATGGTCTCGCTACCACTCGGCTACCACGACATTTGCTAAGTAGTATTTAAGGATTTTTTTTATTTTTCCTGTATATAGATTCAAGATTTACAGATGCGATACCATTATGACTAATAACATACAGACCAATTCGATGCCTAATATTTCGTAAATCTATATTACTCGTAACATTACAAAAAATTACAAAATTCTTTGTTGTGTGCGTTTGTGTCGTTTTAACTAAAAGCTATTTAAAAAAATTTAATGAAAGTATTTATTTAATATTCTCTGTGATTCCAGAAGTGGCACAGGCTATGTTTTATGGTTGCTGGCCACACGCATTGCATTAGATTTTAAACAAATTAACATAATTAATAATTTAGGTAACGCAAATAATTCATTATTATATACATAAAAATAATATAATAAAGTTTTATTCCGTCTACGGATTACATTTTTTTTTGTTTATGAAGTGATGGCAAGGAACCATAAGAGCGCGAGTCCCCCGTTTTTAACTCAAAATCGCCTGACGTGCTTTTTGTAGAATCAAGCTAATTTTCAGTTTTAGATACCGAATTCATTCTGGAAAGTTTTATAATTTCATCGCCAATCTGTTTATTCGGCTCAGCTAGAATGCGCCTAAGGTCTTAGAGTCCGTATAACGCAACTATAATAAGCACAAAATATTTACATGTTTTTTTTTTGTTTATGACGTTCGTATTAAATATATCAATTTAATTTTACAGTCCCATAATACAACAAGAAAATATGTGGAGTTTCTCACCAAAAGATTACATTTTGGTCTTAGATGATTCTTCACCAAATAACAAAACTTTATAACTCATGTACATAAGTTAAATTACAATATTATTATAGGATATAAAAATGAACGCTATGTACAATTCATAACGACCGCTTAGCTTAATGAATAGCGACCCTGCCTACGAAGCTTGAGGTCTAATTCGAATCTCAGGTCGGGTCAGTATTTATATGATGAATATCGATACTGGAACATGTCTTGGTTTTTATATGTATATAGTGTCTGCGCTTGGTACCCAAAAAAGCTAATGCTTAGTTTGGGGCCTAAACATTGTTCTCATGTATGCGTTATTATTATTATTATAATTTTGAGGTGAATTCAAATCACCAATATTTTGAGTAATTGCTATTGTAATTCGAGATCGATTTCGTACATGTTACACTTTGGTGCGACAAACATAAGTTGGAACGTTTTGTAAAAATTTTTACTTTTCGGTGTAAACCAAAGTGTGGACTAACTAGAAAATATGTTTTTATGAGCGAATTATATTTCTTTAATAAACTCAAGGCGTTTATATTATTTTTTATTTATTCGATGTAATTTCAATATAAACAAAATTAATGAAATGAGTGCAATTAAACTTAATTTCTAATACAGGTCGGTTCGTAATCAAAACAGTCTCAGTAATTTACGGTCACAGATTTCTTTTGTCTTCGGTAACTTTATACTTATTAGCTGAGTTCCATTTCACACTAAAGCTAACCTGAGCATTAATGAAAGTGTTGAGTTTCAAAAGATTTCATTTTTAAACTAATAAACAAATTAACTTTATGGTACAAAACTTGATTTTGCCGTGCATATAGCTTTGTGTTTATGATGCTTTAGTGCTATTTTAGTGAAGTAATGATTATTTTTTTATCTTTAGCGACCTATTCCCATGTCGTGATAGCTCAGAGCGCAACGAACCTGTCTGAAATTTATAAGGCCCCATAGGGCTATGGTTCGAATCCGGGCGTGTACCAATGAGTTTTTCTGACTTAAGTACACAATATCACTGACACCGTGCTTCGGAGGGCACGTTAAGCAGTCGGTCCCGGACGTTGTCAATAGATGGCGGTCGTTACAGTTCCCAACCCGCAGTGGAGCAGCGTGGTGGACTTAAGCTCCAAGCCCCCCTCCTCACCCTGGGGGAGGCCTAAGCCCCTGCAGTGGGGTAAAAATGGGCTGATGATGATGATGATGATGATCTATTACCAAATATAGTTAATTTTTTACCTTCAGTGAGAAATGTAATTTTTTGGAATGGACCTCCACATATTAATCAAATATGTTGCTCACTAGATATGAAATGTTCACATTGGTTACATAATCATCACTAATAAAATCGAATCGAATCGAATACACTATTACTGGCTTAAGTTTATGATCGATTTCAATTACATACCCATAAACGTCTTCTATATGAACCTTCTTAGGTATTTCTATTTCCTGTAATTTCTCTTCAAACCATTCTGTAAGACTTCCTGGTACCATAGCAAGTCCAGGTATTTTATATCGAAACGAAGGCTTCTTCCAAAAGTCGACGGAGTCATTTTTCAAGATGTGAATTTTTTCTTGCTGTTTTTGATAGGTTATCGTTATCTCATATACTTTGTGTCTGTTGAAAAAATATGTAATTAATTACATAAATAAATAAATCTATTTCTATATATAATGTAGACAATGAAAAGAATTAGACTAATATGAACGTATATTACTGTCATAATATCGATAGCTTAACATAGCACGGACAGCGCAAGGTAGTAGGAAAGTTTTTTTGAGACGCAGGAATTTTCGTGTAACTATATATAAGTGTTTATATTGCTATCTGCACGTCTTTTAGATCGGTTATCGGCATTCATTTCCACATCACTAGTTTGACGCCAGATGGTACGGTGAGAAATAGACTAAATAAACTAAAAAAAAAAAACTAAAACGTTTATTTAGTTGAATAGTTTCTGAAAAATACTTGAGCAAGCGAACAAATATTTATATACTAAATATTTCAAGAGTGTAACCTCTAAAACAGACATTTCATCGTGAAAAAAATATTTCGAGGATCATAAACCTTCTCAAAGTCCATACGAAATTTGTATATAGACTAGCTTTATTTAGACAGGGCCACACTACGTTTTTTTACGGAAAGGAAAAATACGTCGAAAATGAGATCTATAAATTTTAATGATTATAGATTTGTTTTATAACAATCATATCTGGGAAATCCCACACAGCGCCATCTAGTCCCAAAGGGAGTAAGTATTATGCATGTATTATGGGTACTAGACAACTGATTTATATAATTACTCTTTATAATGTTCATGGACACAAACATTTGTCCGGGAATATTTGACGGGAATAGAATACGCGATCTTCGGTTCTGCAGTTAGGGTCTTTATCCACTCGGCCAACCGGTCCGCCGTTCTTACGGTGTGGAAAAAGTCGAAGTGTACAAAAACTTACTGTACAATTATATAATATAACAAAATAATATAAAATCATCATTACACAGTTTTTGTTTTCAGTCAGTGTACATTCACAAAGTAATTCAAGTACCTCTGAAAACCTAATAAAATTGTATTTCACAAAAAGTAAATCAATTACAAACCCTTTGTAAAATTCATTTTTAGCCCAAATTGTCGCAAACAAACACAAAAATACAATTTTCAAAACGAACATTTCAATAAATCACTGTTGTTAACACACACGATACACTGATATCGAATGATGTTAAAATTTATGATAGCTAAGTGGGATTTATTTGATAAGTAGATAACTTTATCTCGAAGGATTCAGTTTGTTTCGCAAAACAATCTATCAATTTAATTAATTACTGTGTACTTTGATATAATAGGTACCTACTGTGCGACTTTTATTGTTATAATTACATTACGAGTTAGAGGTCCAGATATTTCAGATGCACGAAAACACCGATTCAAGTTGTAATCACAGACTCTTATCACACTTATCGTATTCGCAATTGTTCGCTCTTGACTCTTCTAAGAAACGGACTCGCTGGCGCCGCGTTGGCATCCTTAAATATATGCCAAAATCCCCCCCCCCCCAACCCGAGCAACCCGAAGTTTCCATCATTGAACATTTCACTTTGAAATCTTAATTACAGTTTATCGCGAGAAGAATTCATAGCGCTAAGCGCCTAGCTTTGAGTGCACGGATACCGTCTCAAAAATATAATTTGGAGCAGGGCAATTTCTTTGGACCAATGTCAATAGAATTCCATTTATAATTTATTTTGATCTCGAATTTCTAGTTATTTCTGTATTCGGTTGATGTTTTTGTGAAGTCACGTGATCATTCGAGAACTTTCTATAAAACATCGACGTGCTCTTACGTCACAATTACAAGGGAAAAAGCTCGATCAGAATAACGATTGGCAGGTAGTCACCTCTTATCATATGAATAATGATAATAGTGGTATGCTTATTGATTTATCGCGTGATTGTCATTTATTAACCGAATCTTAAAAAATAATGACGTACTCAATTTATTTAGATTTTTTGCACAACAAAATCTCGCGTGGTCTGTGGCGTCTACACGGTCATAGGTATTACAAGGTCTGTGGTAAGAGTTTTTATAGATTGTCTCGTCATAGAATTTGTATGTGGAAGACGACGTAATAAACATGTCCACATTTCGCTGCTGCTAGAATGGTTGAAATCTTGTTTACCTGACTCTGGAATGGATTTATTTAGTAGATTCACCATTCATCGTTTATTTTGTATTGTCGAGCGCTACTAGTATTGTTAATATTGCTAACATCATTTTTACTTAACACATAAACTATTAAAGATCATTTGTCACGTTTTTTTTTCACGTTTTTACTAGTGATCTTGACTTAATAAGTCTACAATAATGAATAAAAATAAATTTAAAAACCCTCACTGTTTTAACATTGTTTATCAGGTCGTTTTCGTGAGGGAGTGTAATTCGGCTATATTATCGAAATTAATGATGGTCGACGAAAGGCAGTGGTGTCAAAAGAGGCAACGGCTTGTGGGGCATCGTATGATACAAAATTTTCTAAAGTCTGTTCGTAAATTTTTTCGATAAATCGAAAATGATAAAAAAGTGAAGAAATTTCCAAAGTTGATTATTTCGAAAACGAAAGCCAATATCCAAAAATAAATTAATTAAAAATCTCAAGGCAGATAGATTGTCTACCGTTTGGGAAAAAAAATTTGGAATCAATCGAGAACTGAGGGCTGGTCAGGTGTCCTTTTCATTGAAAGATTTTTAGATCAGTTACCACGGAGAGTGAGATTCGGCTATATTTGAGAAAGTTATACAAGTAGACGAAAGGCAGCTGTCAAAAGATGCAGGTGCTCGCGGTACATCGTATGGTACCAAAGTTTTGAAAATTGGTATTTAATTTTTATCGAAAAATTTAATAAAATTGTTTGACAAAAATGTGTTAAAAGTTTTTATTATTGATGTTCATTTTAAATGTTCTCCGATAGTTGCGAGAAGCGCGAAATGTGTAGATTTTTTATTCGAGGAAGGCACGATTTTTTTCTCATTCCATCACAGGGACGTTTTTATAGAAAAAGTGGCATTGTCCAGCTTCCTGAGAACACATATTTTAAATCTTCGTTAAATGTGAAAACTAACCTTGGGATGGCGACACTTCAATTACGTTGCCTATCAGTTTTAAGAAGTTTCCTTTTCAATAGACGTCCCGCGCCCTATGCTAGAGCATGGATAGGTAGGCCGACCTACTTTAATTACTAGTACGAATCGCGTGAAATATCGAATCGATCTGAATACAACGCTTTAAGCAAGCTTGCGCAGGCACAGTGACATACCCCTCGCTCCACTGCATCCCACTTCACTTAAAATTGGTTATTGCGACGCGACTTGTGCCTGCTTTCGGATCCGTCATAAAGTTTTATTGTAACTGTACCTAGCGAAAGTCGGCATCGTCCATAATAGCCTATATTTTCTTTGTACTTTCTTCGTGATTCAAGGAATCACACTCTGAGTATAATTCTGTAAATTGTATATCTAACAATACAGAGCCGCCTTAATATTTGTATAAGTTTAAATCTATCGTTGCAATGTGCTTCTATAGGTTATAACTATCATAAGCAATTATTATTGATCGCGTTAAACAAAACTCAATGAATTAATCAAAGTGATGGATCAAGGATTTCACTGATACGAATGAATGATTATAATTATCTATAGTCGTATTATAATTATTGTTTTAATTTAAATCTAGTAGCATTATCATCATCATCATCAGTCCGTGTTTCTCCACTGCAGGATATAGGGCTCCCAAGGCTCGCCACTACACACGGTCCTCCGTCTTCCACTTCCAATTACCCCCCGTATGGTGCTTTAGTATCGTGATAGCCCAAAGCTCACCTGTCTCAAATTTATAAGGCCATAGGGCCACGGTTCGAATCCGGGCGTGTACCAATTAGTTTTCTGACCTAAGTACATAACTATCACTGACTCCGTGCTTCGGAGAGCACGTTAAGCAGTCGGTCCCGGGCTCTGTCAATAGATGGCGATCGTTAGAATCCCCCAACCAGCAGTGGAGCAACGTGGTGAATATAAGCTCCAAGCCCTCCCTCCTCACCCTGGGGGAGGCCTAAGCCTTTAGTTCCCTTAACTTAAATATTAGAAAAATTGAGTTTGCTTGTAATTGGCGAATCGACATTATTTCTTGTATCTATACTAGCTTTTCATCCGCGTTTCGATCACACATCTGTACCGGCACCGCTATAGGGACACGACGTTCCATAACTTTGTGGAACTTTTTGGAAGTTTCTGAAACTTTAGGGACTTTAAATACTTTTTTATTTAACGTTTGTTTCGTCGTGAATTTTTTGACTTTTTTATTTTACCTTTTTAAAGTTCCGTTCCGGTGTCGCGATAGCCCGAGCGCAGCGAACCTGTGTCGAGTTTACAAGGTCGTGTGGCCGTGGCTCGAATCCGGGCGTGTACCAATGAGTTTTTCTGACTTAAGTACATAACTATTACTGACTCCGTACCTCGGAGAGCACGTCAAGCAGTCGGTCCCGGGTGCCATCAAGAAATTGCAGTCGTTAAAATTCACCAACCCGCACTGGAGCAGCGTGTTGGATTAAGCTCCAAAACCCCACAACCCTCAGGGAAGGCCTAAGCCCCTGCAGTGGGCATAATGGGCTGGCGGATAGTTCCTTAGCTAAGTGGGAAAAAATGAACCCTTATAGTTTCGACTTGTCTATCTGACCGTTGGTCACAGCCAGTTTACTCGAAGACTATTGTCAATAAGTAGGTCATATTTAGAAGGTATATATGGGTACGGGCGGACTACGGACCTCTCAATGTACGTGGTCTGAAACGCATTTGGCCGGTTTTATAAATTAAGTTTATAAATCAGTGGACCTGTAAAATATAGTGAAATGGAATTAACTTTAACATTTTTAGGGTTCCGTACTCAAAGACTGAAAAGCGGGACCCTTTGTTAAGACTCCACTGTCTGTCCGTCTGTCTGTCTGTCTGTCCGTCTCTCACCAGGCTCTATCTCATAAACCGTGATAGTTAGACAGTTGAAATTTTCACAGATGATGTATTTTTGTTGCCGCTATAACATCAAATACTAAAAAACTGAATAAAATAAGGATCCTATACAACAAACGTGATTTTTTTGCTCGTTTTTGCTCGATATTGATAACGACAACAGGTAGAGACTTGAAATATTTATAGAATATATAGTTATATATTCATTTTAGAAATAAATAATTAAATTAAAATAAAGCAAATGTTTAAGGGGGGCTCTCATACAACAAACGTGATTTTTTTATATTGTACGATGGGATAGAACCCTTCGTGTGGGAGTCCTACTTGCACTTGGCTGGTTTTTTTAAAGTTCATTTTATATTTTTTTTAGATTTATGCTACTTAATAAAATTTACATTTACCCCGTCAGGGGATAAATTTCATTTCGTGATTTTTTTCTTAGTCACAAAAGGAACCCACTATCCATTGTAGAACGGGCATTGTCTTTTCTGTAATTAGCTTCAGACGTTTCGGAACGGGGCGGCGTTAACAATTCAGCCAGTCAGGACATTGAAGGATTATTAGTGAAAAGCAGCAAATAACCATAGGTTGTACACAGATTTATTTGGATAATTACAATAACACTTGGACGTGACCGACACTACAGGAAGCAGTAGGCAAAACGGAAACAATAGAGAAGTGTCACACAAAGAGCTGTCATAGCCTAATGACGTTACACATCTATTATCGTTGACAGTTAGATTGCGTTTAGAAACGTTTACTTCAACAGACATGTTCTTTTTATTCATACGAGCGACCGCCCGCGGCTTGTCTCGCATGAATCACACTTGAGTATTAGCATTAATTGAGGGTCATTTCACGCTAGTCTGGTATATGCTTGCCGAATAAAGACATTTACTAATAAAATACGATCGTTCATCTTTAGATAGTATAATCAGGATGCGTCTCATATTCCGAAACGATTAAAAAAGTGAGCGACATGTCAGCCTCAACACCATACGTTCTTAATGTTCTAATCATTGTTTTAAACAAAAATTTTGATAAATTACACATAAAATGTAACTTTAGAATGTTTATTTTCTTTTCCACTGCAAATATTTCTTACGATTTACACAAAAATCTGCTTCTCAGCGAACATTTCACAACTGGTGTATATTTGGTCAGTGTGTATATTTTTTTGGTTACATTTATGTTGTTACAACGCGGTATCTGAATATTGATACTAGTACCGGGTCTTGGTTGTTATATGTATGTGGTGTCTTCGCTTGGTATCCAAAACACAAGCTATGGGGCCTAGACGTTGTTGTGATGTATACGTTATTATTATTATTATTCTAATTATTATTATTATCTCTATGAACTTTCCTGCGCACATCTTATCATGCCAAAGAAAAAGAGAAAGGAGTATGGTGAAAAGCAGATGTGCGGGTGCAGGCCTGCTTTGAGGCAATGGCAATGGGCAGGACACGTGTCGCGCTGTTCTAACAGACGGACTGTACACAACACAACGTGGAAAGGACCAAATAATAATAATGACAACGTATACATCAAAACAACGTCTAGGCTCCGAACTAAGCATTAGATTGAGTTCTGGGTGCCAAGCGAGGACACCACATACATATAACCACCTAGACTTGGTACCAGTATCAATATTCATCATATAAATATTGACCCGACCTAGGATTCGAACCCGGGCCGCCCAGCTTCGTAGGCAGGGTCGCTACCCACTAGGTCAAGCCGTCTGCTGGAAGAAGAAAGCGGGTAGGCCATATAAAAGGTGGACCGATTAGAAATAGGTGGTATGGACTGGAAAAAAAACCAAAGCATAGAACCGTATAGAAGACAATGGCCTTTATTCAAGGGATCTATTTCTTACTATTTTTTAAATTATAATAATAACATTAAAATTATTTGTAGTTAATAACTATGTAATTAGTAAATAAACATAAGTAAGTACATTACTGTACATATATATAGCAAAAGTAATATGTTGTAAAAGAAGTTTACAACAAAAGTTTTATTATTATTTTTATTTAATAATTTTATAAAAACATTAACACATTTAATATTTCATTTCCAACCAAAAGGTACAAACTTCCATCACCTATTTTACCCCCTCAAGAATTAAATTTCCATTAGCCTTGAAACACGTGTTCATTAATGTCTGCCCATAAAACCAAATACTGAATTTCATGGTTTGAACTTTGAAAATGGCATAATTCTCGTAGAAACTTTCATTCAGGGTCAAATCTTCTATATCTATAAATTCAAAATCTTGAAACACGACGTATTTACTTTGTGACCTAAAGGTTGAACGCTATTTTTCATACACTTAACTTCAAAATTGACATAAGTCTCATTTAAAAATTCATCCCTTATTTTGCTCCCTTAAGATAAAATTTTCTATAAATCCTGAAGCATACATTTTTAATTTCTGGCCATGAAGCCAAATAATGAATTGTATGATTTTAACTTTAACAATGACAGAATTTTCTTACAAACTTTAATCCCCTATTTTACCACATAAGCGTTAAATTGGCAAAAATCTTGAAATAAGACATTATTAATTTCAGAGCCGAAGTTCTGCTAACAATTTTCATACATATATTCTCAAAATGGACGGGAGGACGTATTTCTCCCAGAATCTAGCCTGAAATATAGAAAAGGAAATATGCCAGGTGTTTGGCTGAACGTAATCAAAACTGACAGAGCATGTAGAGTTTACTGAACTAAACAAAATTTCATGGGAGCAGATGGCGCAAACTAACGGTTACCGAGAAAAACATGTTCAACTTTTCATTTTTTTTAACCTTTTTTTAATTCGGTGAGCTCTACACGCTCTATAAGATTGGACTACGTTCAGCCGAATACCAGGTATACTTTAATTCCAGATCAATTCAAATGCTGCAATTTATCCTGAGTATTGAAATTCACATAAATTGTGCCTTTAAGTTTTGTATGCCTAGTTCACATTTTTATAAAAAACATGTTGGACTTTTAAATAAAACAAAATTTTTATTTCAGATAATTCCAGCGACCGATAATTCGTATATATCTCAGTATATTGCATATACAGAAAATACATTCGTCAGCAGTGTTCGGTTTCGATAGGGTCAGAAATGTCACTTCACAGTATCGAAAATGTCAAACGCAATTTCCCTGGGATGAAGGCCGGCGCGCGAAGACCTCGCGGACTAAACTCGGACTGAAACTCGCAATCTCACTACGGGTACACACCAGCTAGCTAGAGTATGAGTGGTTAGACGGTAAGCGTAGAAGGGGTTTCTAGTCAATTCGTACTTTTATGCATAGACTACATAATTTTCTTATTTGAGTAACTTTTGATGAATATAAGCCAATCGATTTTTCTAATGAGGTCTTGTTCTACATCTAGGACTAGCTTCTACATGGCGTATCTACAACGTGGCAGGCAAGGTAGTCCATTTCTGAACTTCGATGAGTACTATGAATACTGTGAGTTTATTCTGGTCTTAGAGCGTAAAAAAATATTTCAATTGATAATCTGTTGAGCATAATTGTAGCTATTATGTCTGTCAAGAAGTTAATTGTGCAGTTGGTTTTTCATACAAATAAAATAAAAAAAATTAATAAATAAGTCTATAAAGCGTGTTGATACCTTTCAATGCCACACCTACCTACTTAAATATTAAAAATTTTCTGTAATGTTAACGAACAGTTAACGATTAGTGATTTCGATTTGTTTTTGCTAATAATCACAAAAAGAATTTTAATTATATTGGCCAAGTGGTTAGAGACCCTAACTGCGGAGCCAAGGGTCGCGGGTTCGATTCCTGCCCGGGACAAATATTTGTGTGCATGAACATGTCTATTTGTTCCATGCTGGGTGTGAAATATTCATATACATACTTAAATATTCTTTGTAATATATACATTTTACTTTTATTCGTAATTTTTAATTTATACCACATTTTCTAACAATAATAATAATACCTGGGACATTCTACGCAGCGCCATCTAGTCCAAAACGGAGCAAAACTTGTATTATAGGTACCAGACAAAGGATATATGTACACATTACAAAGAATATTTAAGTATGTATATCAGTTGTACGGTACCTATATTACAAGATTTGCTTAGTTTGGCACTAGATGGCGCTGTGTGGAATTTCCCAGGTATTATCATTATTATACCTATAATTACAAAATCACTACATATTATAAAATAAAGTCCCCCACCTCGTCTGTCTGCCTGTATGTCTGTCTGAACGCGATAAACTCAAAAACTACCGAACGGTTTGGCATATTATTGACACTAATGGACAGAGTGATTCAAGTGGAAGGTTTACATGTATAATTTATTATTGTTTTTGGAAATTTGTTAAAATACGACTATTATTGTTAACGAAGTCAGAAAAAAATCAAGCCAGCTGGGAGTTTTCATCGAAAACGCTGCCTAAAACTTTTGAGATATAACAAAATAATGTATCGAGAAATTGTGTGTCTTTTATAGGACTAAAGAAAAGTCCGCAATGGTATATGTCTATCCTTTATGGGTAACTTACCACGCCTATTTTTATGTTTAAAAAAATGGTGTCGTATGATGAGGTAATTGGAAAGCAATTTATACGGATACAGTATAAATCCTTATCAAATTAAATACGATATTTACCTTTAGCATTTCATGCAGATTATGATTGTCCTTTTCACCATACAAATTAAATTAATATCTTAGGCGCTAACGCGAAATATATATATCGCGCGACAAGCAGGGCACCGCGCCGGCCGGCCTTACCGGACGACGTGACAAGCGTGGTTAGGCGAAGTTATGAATGTCGTATACAAAGAAATATTGTAGTTAGTTTTTATGTAATTATTCTTTACTTTTTCAAATATTTATGGAATTGGAAATAAAATACATTAAAAATACTCCAAGTAGCCTGAATTTACGTTACATTTGAATCTAATTAAATCCAATCCACATGTTCGACGCAATAAGCTGATAGGACACTACGCAGAAAAAACAATACGGCTTATATACTCTGCTACCCGTGCGAAGCCGGGACGGGTGGCTAGTGTCGCATAAATTAAAAATAACAGCCAAAATTCGCTATAGAGCATTTACAGAACTAATTAAAAGTATGTTCTTGCTGACGGCTGAATATATTATATAGGTTGGAATCAGTGACTTGTAGGTTCGTAAAACATAAAATTCATTGCATCGAATCTATGTACGTCAAACTATCTCACAAAACAGACAAACAAACTCCGTTTTATCAATTTCGCTATCGAGTACTTGGATCAAAAATAATTACAATTACAGGTATATTTGCGTTTCGCATAAGAACATGTCAAAATCAAAAAATGAAACGTAAAAACGATTTTAGTCTAGTTAGTTAGACAAAACTACACTTGCGATATAGTTGTATACACGTACGTAATGATGTAAATTAACTCTAATTAAAATTGTTAGTTGAATATCAAATGACACAAAAACATAATTATCTTTAAATAATTTATTATAAGGAGGCCGTATGGAAACTAGAAAATGAGGTATATTTTGATTTTCCTTTGCCTTCATTTATAAAACATACAGGTTACGAGGTACTCTCGAGGGGTTTCCCCTGGAAATAACGAAGATCACCTCACTCTATTTTACTATGTAGCGTTTTACTATTCTATACACATGCGATTTTTATACCAGTGGAAAGGTTTCTCTATTCGACAGAAATTTGTTACTATAGTTCCATTTTTATTTTTACGAGGGTTCAAATTTTTATCACTGATCACTTATTTTATATATATTAATATATACAACAGTTTTTATTTAAATTTATTATTGTATTAGTCTGTAAAGGCGTCATTTAGAGGCAATTAATTTTCACTAAATTTGAGTGATTATTATAAACTTAGAAATAGGAAAATTTTCTAATATTTAGAATTTTTTTCCATACTACACCTACATAAAACGCGGAATTCATGGGTCTAAATATAGGTAGTTCAAACCTTCGGTCAATGTCAAACTAAATTTAATTTGAAGGACTTGGCGGGAGTTGTAGCAGGAAAGTGTAACCCACTTGCTTGATTTATGCGATGCCTTTGCGCAGTCCAGTAATAATAATAACACCTCGGACATCCCATACACCGCCATCTAGTTCTATACTAAGCAAAGAAAATTACTCTTTTTATTCGCTTTTAAGACGATCCATGGAGTTTTAACAACACATAAAATTTAAGTTTTAAAATATATTACAAATATCAGCGGTCTCACACACGGTATACTAAAAAATATAATAGAACTGAATTTTCTTGATCAGAGTTTAATAAGTGCTGCGCGGGTATAATGTTTTTATTTTATGTGAGTTGTCTTGGGTTCCGGAATTTTAGGGTAGGAGGTAGTAAGGAAATAATCACTGGAAAGAATATAAATATGGATTTCAAAGCCGACTATAATTTGGCAGCGACAGATAGATCTATCCTATCAGCAGAGTCTCGAAATCACTTAAATGAACTTGTATACAAATGACGTTAAACTTTCAAATGATTATTACCAAGTAGGTCATGGAAATTTCTTGTTAAAGCAATGTGAGCATATCTTATACACAATTTAAGTTATTAACACCTCGTTTCCACAAAGTATAATACACTGCATTATACTGTCATATCCATACTGTACCACTGTATCATACAGTGTATTATACTTAGTGGAAACGAAGTGTTATATTTAGAGGTATATCAAAATATTAAAAATTGATTAATAATTACAATAATAATAATATAATATATAATAGTTTATAATATACTAACACATACAATAACAACAACATCTAGGGGCCAAACTAAGCATTAATTAGCTTGTATAATACTGTTTTGGGTACCAAGCGAAGGCACCACATACATATAACAACTAAGACCGGGTGCCAGGATTAATATTCATCATATAAATACTGACCCGACCTGGGATTCGAACCCGGGACCTCCAGCTTCATAAACAGGGTCGCTGCCCATTAGGCTAAGCGGTCGTCGTAATAATAATAATAATCATTTATTGTCGGATATTAGTCCTATAGTAATTTTTACACGGTACACGTATTTTACACATATATGATATTAAATAGTATTGTAAACACATACCACAAGCAAAAGAATATGATTTGCTTATACTTTAAAATTTTACTTAAGAGCCTCTGTTATTTGTCCGTCGTCGACAAGTTCTCGAGTACGATTGAACGCAGCGATCGTGTACATAGGTTTATAAGGTAATTTTCGAAATTTTATTACAAACAAATTTGTAAACAAAAATAAAACAATAAAATTGAATTTGGGAGATAACACTTCAAATTTTAATTTTTAAAGGCTTTCTTATTATTTTCATTAAACTGTAACGCGTGGATGACGATTTCGCGCAAGACTTTTTTGCGTTTATTCAGCGTGGAAATCATACAGTACTAATTAAATAAATTTTAAGACAATTTGTCGTACACTTCCTAATATAATATTATATATGCCCCGTCCGTATGATTTTTCTGTTATTGGCATCGGTTACCAGTTCGCTATAAAAAAACATTCAAAAACCTGATGTTTCGTGCTTACCCAAAAACGTACATGTGAATTAATTTTTTATAAATTTATATTATGTTGTTATTATCTAATGGAAATTTCATAGACTTACTAGGTAAATAGGTGATGTATGATTGTGCATTAAAAAACTATAGAATAGCTTAATGGTTATTGAGAATTTTAACATGGAAAAAAGTGTTTTTTAGTTTTCAGATCGTGAAATCAGTAGGGAGCCTTAAAATCTGGAGTATTATATGGAGTATGGTCTATTCTCGACTTGTTTCTACATTCATTAATTCAGTGGTTCCCAAAACGCATGACTGTCACTCAAATTTGGATACCTGTCGAAATGTAATTTAAAGCGACGTCCAATTAAAACTTGGATCATTAGATGATTTCGAGGCGAGATTAGTTCACGCACCTGGAAGTTGGATGACGATATACGTAAATATTTGATAACGTGCCCTTCAACACTCCTCCCTCCCGAAACCACGGTCACCAACCACTTTATGATATTCGCTTTTCCAGTTCCACGAGACATGCGTCCACCTGAAAAGATCTAAAGTAAGCTTCCTATTAATTAGAGAGGTTAATTTATCTTCTAGATATAAAATATACAATATAGTGGTATTAGGTTTAGACTAATGTTAGAAACATAAATCAATTCTAAGTCCGTAATTTCTGCAAAAGGGCGAGGGCATCTAATTTTTTTTACATCAATTTATACTACGAACTTATATTTTGATGTAAATACGTAGAAAACACCTATACAATGTAATTTTTTTATTTAGACTACAGATTTTGTACTAAAGAATCAGAATGTTAAAACACAATGTTTCCAAGGACTGCCTAGATAAAGAACTACTTTAAAAATAAAATAATCTTGACGAATTCGTTTAAAAAAATTTAGACAACTTGTTTTGAAGATTTTGTACAACTGCTGTATCAATCTTATTTTTATATAATTATTGAGGTAACGAGAAGTGACGCACGGGTATTTGATACAAGAATGTATCTGGCAAAGTCATAATTACTTACAATTTATTGAAAAAAAAAAATTTTTTTCACATATTTTCCCATCTACTTTAAATGTATCTGTCTGTCTATTACGTTTTCACGGCTAAAGCGGTTTCAGTGAAAGATATAGAAATACCAAGAAAGAAAAGCTACTTTTTACACATCGATTTTTCCTTCTGTTCGTGACTTTTTACAGCTAAATTGTAGAACCGATTTGAATAATACTCGTATTTGATATAAATCTTTGGTGGCTGTAGTTGAAAATACAGCCTGATTACTTTTTCTTATATTTGATATATTTCTCTTAAAATATTTATAGTTCACTATTATAAGTATCGTAATAGCCGAGTGGTGGCGAGCCCGCTTTTTGTTTAGAAAGTCATAGTTAGAATTCCAGATACACTGGCATGCATCTAACAATGGGCTTTTATCTGATTTAAATACGTAATTATTACTGACTCCGTGCCTCGGAGAGCACGTTATGCCGTCGGTCTTGCCGTCACCAGATAACTGTCATTGAATCTACCAAACTGCACTGCGTGGTGGATTAAGCTCCAAACACCTTCACCCCGAGGAGAAGCGCCTGCAGTGAGGTATAATGGGCTGATATAATAAGTAGTGAAATTGCGATGGAGTAGATCAACCACTCAATATACGCAGCGAAACAAACTGACATCGAATTGGTTGCTATACTTTACCACAGATGGCACTATCTTACTAGTTATTTACCTTTACAACAGATAGCGCTGTCACTAAAGCTGTCTTGAATAAACCTAATTTATCCAATTTTTAATAAAAATGTATAAGCTTTCAAGCATGAAACAGGTATTAATTCGGGAAAATACATATTGTTTGAAATAAAAACATTCAAACACAACTGCATAACACATAAAGATGGCGCCACATGTATAAGTTTTGATACATATTTAAAAAACGCCGTTTTCTTGAAAATATATTCTATATCCTATTTAAAAATAGTCAAACTTTCAGCCACGTAAAATAATTTAGGTCAATTGCATATGACGCAATAGGCTTTATTATTTATATATACTTGTTGTTTGTTGGAAATGTTTAACAGAACAGCTTTCCCAACGAAATGAAACAGATGTGACGTCAAACAAAAAACATCCGGAAGTAAAACCGTGAAAATACTGAAATTACTTAATTGATCAAAGTGTTTATTAATCACATAGAGTAAATTAATTTGACAGGAGCGTTTGGTTTTAATTGAGTCATGTGTGTTTACATAATGTGAGTTTACAGTATCGAAGTGACATTTCTCAATTTTGGGAGGTTGAAACGGGGGCGCAGGGATTTCTCGGGGGTGAAGAGCGGCGCGCAGGGACCTTGCGCACTGAAACTCGTAGTAAAACTCGTCCTTTTACACCAGCTAGCTATAGTATGAGTGGTTAGACGGCAAACGCATGATAAATCATTATCAATTTGATAATATTTATTCTAGCTTAAATTTATCGTGTTCGCGCAATGTTACATTATTTATTTATTACTTAAATTTGTGCCAGTAGTACGAAGTTATTTATGTTAGTCTAGACGTTCCAGATGTAACACCCAAATTAATGAGGGGTTCTAGTTTTCCCCTGTGGGTATGTCATAACTGCCGCTAATTCATTTAAATAAACGAGTGAGTCCAATTAGCTATCTCTTTGTTATGCGAATATATATCGCAAAGATATGGTACCCGAGCATTTGATTCTCGGAATTTGATTGTACACTGAACAAAGTGTTCTTCAAAAAATATGATGATTCACAATAAGTAGAGCTATTGATGATCGAGATCATCATAAATACGAGGAAACCGAGGAAAACAAACTACGCCTCATCATAATTTTATTACGATAAAGAAACCGTAATTTGCAAATAAGAGACTGCTGTGTTGTGTATATGAAATTTTTACGTTTCGGCTACACAAATCTTAATGTATGTAACATGAGCGTCGTGGTGTAATGAGGTATACTAAGGTATACTTTACCATATCATACCATACCATAAGCCCATTAATGTCCCACTGTAGGGGCTTAGGCGTCCCCTCGGGATGAGAGGGCTTAGAGCTTAATCCACCGCAATGCTCCAATGCGGGTTGGTGGATTTAAACGAGAGAACTGGGACTGACGGCTCAACGTGCTCTCTGAGGCACAGAGTCAATGATAGTTATGTATATAAGTAAGAAAAATGAAGATTTATACTTGTTTCCTTTTTATTCAAATGTGGTACGGAAAAATGATATTAATTTTGTACGTTCGAATGTTTCATTTCATAAAACTATCTTTCGACTCATGGTCGCTTATGGGGAACAAATTGACGTCACTTCACATTGGTTTAACCGGTTGATAATCTTAATAAATCCGTATCATCGCTGATAAATAATTTTTGTAAACACTGTTAAGGCGGTCCTGCACAGCGGCTGAAACTTTAAGGTAGGAATAATTTGTTTTTCTTTCTTTCTAAAGGAGAGTAATATCCATTTCAGTGAACGCTGTCAATGATAACTGAACCAGAATAAGACTTCAAGATATACGAATATGACGAAGTAGAAAAATTACGATTTTTTGGTTGTTTCGTCTTAATTTTAGGTTGTTAACAGTACAATAAATTATAACTAAATTGAATAAATATATTTATTATAAATGGTAATTACAAATTATTTTTTATGTGAAAAACGCAATTATGTTGGGAGAAAAATTGCATAAAATTTTCCTATACAGACTTGAATATTTTATATATTTTCTACAAAACATGTAAATATATACATATTAGAAGATATATTTATTTCAAACCCAGACACGCAATAAATAGGCATGATCATATTGTTCATGCACAAATATGTTTGTCCCGTGTGAGAATCAAACCACGACGTTTGGTTGTGCAGTCGATGTCTCCAACTACTCCATCAACGGGTCAGTCGTTTACTGAAGATTTAGGTATAATAAAATAAGCTATTGTTAAAATGGTACTGAAAATATTTTTATTTGTGTTACAATTTATTAAAATGTTCATATCAAATTGGTTGGATATTTAAATTTAAATCCAATATAAATGACAGGTACATAATAATAAAATATGGTTGTCCTTTCAAATCCTCACTCTCATAGCTCATTCCTTTCGACTTTTTTTCATGTTATTACCCATGACGTCTTGCCCTAAAGTTATTCAGGGCGAATCTGGCACCGACCTTGATACCTTCCCAAGTTTCAAAACCAGCCTGCTCAATGAAAGCAGGGTCGACCAAAAATCCATTTAGACCCCCTGAATTTCTATAAGCTGGTAATTCGTAAGTGTAGGACAAGGTTGCTCCTGCAAGTTGAGCAAAGTCTTGGGCAGATCCTGATGTTGCGTACAAAACGTGATTAGAATTACCAACTATGTAGTTGCGATTTGATGGCCATTTAACGGCGTCAATTGCTTGGCCCATAAGTACACCTGCTAAGTTGATGGTCAAACCGTTAGGAGGTAAAACGCCTGTTCCGAATCCAAAAAGGATGTAACTTCCGTAACTGTGGATATCAAGGAAGAGCTCGATACGTCCACTGAAAGATCTGAGGATCTCGGCGACGACATTCGTTTCGGGTTCAGATTCAGCTCTGGAGCCATGGAAGGTTTCAGTACAGACGTTGCCGCTAGAGGCAGTGCCAAAGTTGAACGCGAAGTTACGATTCAAGTCGACACCCATGCAAATATTTCCGATCATGTAACCAGTTGCGCGATTCTTCCTCCAAAATCTATCCTATAAAATATAAAAGAAACATTTATGTGAATGTCAGTGTGGCATAATGCAATTGATTTAGATTATAATATTATACTAAGTAGGTAAACGAGCTTTTACACTAAAATTTCTCTGGCAATTAAGGTAACTTGAATATATATTGAAAATTATAAAAGTTTTATTCAAGTTGTAGAGATTTTATTTCAGATAAAAAATTACCTATATACAAAACTCAAACATTTCATTTATGTGAAGTACTTAGAGAACTAGTTTATATTTTAGATGCAGGAAACACTAATGTTAATATCAAAATAAAGTCTTTTTGGATTGTAAGGATTATTGTTAAAATTTTCAGTTATTTTACGATTCAAAACTTACATTGGCATGTGTATGTTCGTATCCATCAGGATTGGTTATTGGCAGGATAATCCAATCGATGTCTCTAATGAGGTCCTGTTCTGTGACATCAATGACTAGCTTCTCTATGGCATACAAAGTGGCTGGTAAGGTAACCCATTCACGAGCGTGGATGAGTGACTCCATAAATACTATGGGTTTGTTCTGGTCCTGAAACGAAAAATCATAATATAATTTTATACTCTAAAGCTTTCACTTGAAACCATATCTCAACCCATAAGGAGTCGAAGGACACTAACTATTACACTAGGACCTTCTGAATAGGGGTTTTACAGAAAGAAAAAGAAGCCTTTAGTAGTTTATAAATGTAATATAAACATAAATGAATTTCAGAAAAAACGTAGTAGGTATCGGTAGTCAAGCGACTATTTTTTTGGCCATTATAATTAATTCCTCTGGTAGTAAGAAATACCTAAGAGTGATACTGGTAGTGGTCGACTATTGAAAAGTACTTTAAAGAGACGTCCGATTAGAACTCGCATCATCATATTATTGTAGGTCGAAATCATTTCACGCACCTGGAAGTTGGACGACGAAATACGCAAATATTTGATATCCCGTCCCTCGAAACTCTGCCCGCCCGAAACTACTGTCACCACGTCAGGGAATCGCCTCGATAGTTCCACGAGGTACGCATCGACCTGAAAGAAATAAAATTATTGTCATGTAAAGAATACTGGAAAAACAGGAGAATACAGGAGCACGACTGACCGGTTGGGCGAATGGTTAGAGACCCTTACTGCGGAGTGAAGGGTCGCGGGTTCGATTCCCGCCCGAGATAAATATTTGTGTTCCGTGTCTGGGTGTAAAAGTATCTATACGTATATGTATACATTATAAAAAAATGTAAGTTTGTCTATCAGTCGGCAGTAGTATCCCATAATACAAGCATAATACTTGCTTGCTTTGGCGTTGTGTGGGATGTCCCAAATATAAATATAATAATAAATAACTGGCATAGCCCCTGTCTCCTTGCGAAAAATGTCAAGTACTTTAACTTTTTAGGGCAAATGGTTTAACAAATATGGCTCTTATGTAAAAAATTAAAATGATAAAGAGTGTACGAAATAGAGTTTGAAACAAAGAAAACAGGCATATGAGAATGTGACGACGTTTTTAAAAGGCAGTTATAGAAGCTTGTAAAAAAGAAACCAGAACACATCCTGATTAAATTTCAGGTATCTGTGAACACTGATGCAGAGTTAATCACTTAATAAAGAGTTTATCTGAAACATTTTATAAATTTCTTTTTTTATCTAATGTAAAAGCAAAGTAGTAAATAGAAGCGTTGAACAAATTTAAAAAAAAAAGAAAATCGATGTCATCTAGGTACCGTTCATTTTACGAAAATCACGGGGTTCGAATCAAAAACTCGAGTCAGAAACATAACGTAGAATCGAAACATCGACAAACTTAAATTGTGATGAATACAAGTACGTAAATGAATTACAACATTATGTTTGTATTGCCAAGACTTCTCATACAACTCACCACGGCGTATCTGTGAATGGTGTCAAATGAAAGTCCAACACGAGATTCACTGGTAGCGCTTGTTCGGTTCTCTGCTGCTGATAGCAAGGCGTCCTCTAGATCCAGCTGTCTGTAATTATTCAAAATGAGCCCTAAACTTGTAGTTAATGTCGATGAAAGGGTAGATATAAACTAAATATATAGAATTTAGCATAACTTTAATATGTAAATTACGAAATTTTCTAATCAACATTAAAAAAAAAATGATTTTTAATAAATCTGGTAACTATAAAAGGAAATTGTATTTCATAATTTTTTTTTTTTAATTTATTCTTAATTTTTTATACATATAAAAAAATTTAAAAGTATTCTTGTCTTACTCTTTTATGTTCTCTACTTCAATTCTGTACTGGATTCCTGCTTCATCCATTTTAGCTAGAAACACTTCTTTAACGACCGCAGGAACCAGTATGGTGGCAGGTCCTCCTAATACTGGATGGGACCATATGTCCAAACCAAGCTGTTCTTCCAGAAAACCCAAGACATTCACCTGTTCTGGTGTGTTAGCTGTCACCTCGTACAAAGTGTGTCTGAAAAAAAAAAGATTATTATAAGTATTAAAAGTAATCAAGATGGACGTTGTCTTGTCAGGCGCTTATTTAAAAAGTCTCACATTTATCCGGATAGTAAAAATTTGAACGCATCTGATTAAGCTTTTTCAGTCGCATAGCAATTCTTCTTCCGAATGGAACCATCGACATGAATACACAAGGATAAAGTTGATTTGCATCTTGATTTGGTTGGTATACCTATAAATTAAGGTTTGATAATATGTCACTAATTTTTGTTTTGTATTTTTGAAGAACTGTTGCCATCTGTTGCCATCATCAGATGGCAGTCGTTAAAATCCGTCCACCCGCACTGGAGCAGCATAGTGGATTAAGCTCGAAATACCCTCATCCTTTGGCGAAGCCTAAGCCCCTGCAGTGGAGCATAATGGGCTTATGGAGGAGCTAACTTTTTATAATCATATAAAAGTATATTTTTTCATGTCCGCGAACATGATCTTGTTCAAAGGGCGCTATTTGGGAATAGTAAAACTTCATTTAATAGATGCTGATTAACAATGATTCGATTCGGAAACAGTTCGATTAAATCCTTTAACTGTATTTTTTATTAGATTTTTTTTTTAATCTGTAATACTATTACTTCACTCACTCATCGTATATGTCATGTCTGGCATATACAAAATTAAATACAAAAACTAAAATTATGAATCGACCCATTGCCGTTCATACGAAACAATTGGCGTCACATAATATGGATTTCCCGATAGATAACTTTAATAAATCCGGTGTATCACTGATAACATTATTAGCACGTTATTAAAACCATAAGATAGTATTTAATCAATTACCGAAGGATTTTCCTTTGACATATTATTGTAATCTTAATTAATTGAAAATTACGTTTTACACGGTGTTGTAAGTATGTGAGTATCGGTTTTCTTAACGCTGTCAATATATGGCGGTCGTTACAATCCCCAACCCGCAGTGAAGTAGCGTGGTGGATTTAAGCTCCAAAACCCCCTCCTCACCCTGGGGGAGGCCTAAGCCCCTGCAGTGGGGTAAAATGGGCTGATGATGATCAGTTTTCTTAAAGGAGTGGGGAGAATGAAGATTGAAAGTTTAAATGGGTGTACCTAATATTAGTTTCAGCAAAAAGTACGTATAAATCGTTTCGAATGTTAATACTACCCAAAACAGGAATGTGTAGTCTACGCAAGCGAAGCTGCGGGCGGTCGCTAGTAACATATACACCATAACAACGTCTAGGCACCAGAACTAAGCATTAGCTTGTATTTTGTGTACCAAGCGAAGATACCATATACGACATCACAACGATGGTTCCATTCGGCAACAACCAAGACCCGGTACCAGTATCAATATTCGTCATATAAATACTGACCCGACCTGGGATTTGAACCCGGGATCTCCAGCTTCGTAGGCAGGGTCGCTACCCACTAGGCTAAGCGGTCGACAGTTTCTTATTAATTTTATTAAATGTCCAAATTCATCATAACGACATTTTATCGACGCTACGTAATACTTAACCGTCCACACAAGGTTACTGACCACGAAACGCATCCGTTGACACCTTGAATAGCGGTTAAAATGCGTTAATTTTACAAAAATAATAACAAATAAATTTTACCTTGTAACATAGTTTTTTACTATTTTATTTGGGCTTATTTAGAAGCTGATAATTAGTAGATAATCTACATCAGGCTGGAGTAGGTTTAAAACACACCTGTTATAAGAAACAAAAAAAAATCTTATCGATTCGTGATTTGAATACAATTAAGTTTATTGCGTTTACGATTACTCCTTGCTAATTAAGGAATAACATTTTAATATCTTCTTCACCATTTTCATTTACTTCTCCGGTCCTTGGACTGGTCTAGGCATCTTTTCGTGTTCAAATATTAGTATAATTCTAACGGTAGGTCAGGCTTCAGGTGCTTAATACTTATTGATTATAGATACGAGACAAGATCAATTATTACTTATGAACATTTGTGAGATATTTCCAATACTTGAATTTCTTAAAAATAGAAAAACCAATGGCTGTAAAACTTTAATTCAATGGGAGAATATTTTGTTGTGGTCCTGTAACGAGAAGCCCCTGCGTCATGCGGTTGCTACATTCGTAACATTTGAAATTGTTTCAAACAAATGACAAGTGCTAACACAAAAATAAAATACACCAACCTGAAAACCTAATTATTTTGTAAAATCGTTTATAACTACTGACAAAAATATTTTCTTGTATATATTTTTTTCTACCAACCCATTATACCCCACTGCAGGGGCTTAGGCTTCCCCCCAGGGTGAGGAGGCTTGGAGCTTAATCCACCACGCTGCTCCAGTGCGGGTTGGTGGATTTTAACGACATCTGTCATCTCTTGATTGCCCCCGGGACGGACGGTTTAACGTGCTTTCCAAGGCACGGAGTCAGTGATAAATGTACTCAAGTCAGAAAAACTCATTGGTACAACTTATATATGAATATGCCAAATAATAAAAATGTGTGAAAATGGAAAGTGGTCCAAGACAATGTCGATTGTTCACGATTTACTTTGTAGCTATTGTTGTATATTTAAAGATTTTTGTAAACATATTTAAGGTTAGGTTATAAAAATGTATCCGTTCCGAATTAAATATAAAATGGTACGTAAAAATTAATTAATATTTTTCCACGTACTACATACGTTTTTTAGGTACCTATATGTAAAAATATCAAAACACTAACCCATCGTAAATCTCGTGTCTTGCTAAAACAGCGCCGAGCAAGAAACACAGGGTAAGGACGCGGTGAAACATCTTGGGTCGAATGTCTAAAGCTACAGTGAGGCCTCGTTTTTAAAGTGTTTTCGCAAAATCACTACAGTTGTGGATAATTACATAGAACTGTTTAATCTAAAATTGATAACAGGCTAGATAATATAATTTGCTCATCGATCAAATCCGTCTGGATTAGCTGAATGTGGCTTTAATTAAATAACGTAATCTTAATGGTCATAGCGAAATACAAAAGAAATACGCGTGACGTATTATAATAATTATCTATGAGTAGGTATTTTTTAAATAATAATAATAATAATAATACCTGGAACATCCCACATAAGGCCATCTAGTACCAAACTAAGTAAAGCTTGTATTATGGGTATTAGACAATTGATATCCCATCAAAAACAATACTTGTCAAAAAAACCAAGTCTCGCAACTCAGTTGTTCTGCGGTAAAAAGTTGTGAGATCCATGTAATACCAAGTCGGTTATTAATTTATTCAGTCTCTACTTAAGCGACTTTCTGTCTTAATACGTCCAGTCTCTAAGACCACGATCGTGGTCCATAACAATTGAAAATCAATTGTGTCTGGAATCTCCGTACTCGAAGCATTAAGTTGTTACGTAATAATTAACACCATCTTATAGTGACGCATATTATAATATTAAATTAAATTATAATATTAAAATTCTTTAATGTTTTATATAAATATGTTGAGACTTGGCCATCGCACTAAATAATTGAATTTACATGTGTTTTCAGGCGATGGCCAGTTGATTCAGTTGATTCCGCGTTCGCCCGCAAGATGTCAGCAGGACAGCAGTTAAAGAAAATGGCGCTGACTGGCGAGCAGAAGTCGTTCTGTGATGCAGGCTGCATCTGTAAACGAAAATCAACTGACCGTCCGTCCAATAGTCCGTCGTTCACCCGATCTAACCCCGTGTGATTTCTTCATGTGGGGTTTTGTAAAGGATCGTGTTTACGTACCACCACTTCCAACAACACTGGATGAACTGCGTGCTCGCATTACAGAAGCCATTGCTGATATCGACCGCGATATGCTGCAGAAAGTTTGGCAGGAGATTGAATATCGGCTTGATGTCTGTCGTGTAACAAAAGGTGCTCACAGAGAACACCTGTGATGTGTTTTTTTTTAAAAAACTACACTAAACTAAACTTTGAGGGTTTACCTTTCACATAGTATATCTCACAATATTATATGTTCATTATATTTCACATAATAAATTTTTGAAATCCTGCATAACATTCTGACTTACCCTGTATTTCCAATCAATTTAACATCAACACACGACTTTACCTACATCACCTTAAAATGAGTTCCAATCCTAGACCCTTTTTTTCTATTTCCACTCTGTAGTCGACCTAGAATCGAAATCTATCAAAAAAAAATGTAAATAAATTAAGTCCACATTTGCTTCTTAGCGTGAAAATATTTTGTTAAGTGTTTTCAAAGTATACTCCAAGATTTCCAAATCTATCTAACAACCACAATAATTGTCAGTCAGATTCAAATTAGTTCGTCAGGTATCCTATGGAAACCGTCTTGTCGAGCAGAATAGACAGTTACGTTACTTTTTGTTTCTTCAGCTATAGTTGCGCAAAAACATTAAATTTTTTTGTTTCTCTGTGACAACGTAAAGGTAGAACAAATTTCAGTAACAAATTTCGTGTTGCGTGGGAACATTTGTGAACCGTTGTTTTGATTATCTGCGTGTAAAAAATTAAGTCGTTTCGTCGGCACAGTACGACGTAAAGAAAGGACTAATTTGGTAATCCTTCGGTAACCACATTTTTGCCGGGATGAACAGTAACTTAATGTAATGTTACTTTCCTTTAGTTCAAATAACTACGTGCGAAATTTCATAGTATTTAATTGCATCGTTACGACGTGAAAAAGAAACAAACAAACGAACGAAAAAACTGACATTTGTATTTATGATTTTAATCTGGATGGATTAACTCGCAAGAAACCGGACATTTTATAACTGTTTTTGGTAATTTTAGGTAGGAAAGACATTGTAAACTTTTATTAATATACGGGGTGCTCGGCTAAACATATTCCAAATTTATAGAGCATGGAGAGCATACCAAAGTAAACAAAAAGTTTTAAGTGAGCGGATGGCGTAAACTAACGGTTACCGAGAAAAACATGTTTAAAATTTAATTTTTTTGAAACTTTATTTAGTTTTGTAACTCTACACACTCTATAACTTTGGACTACGTTCATCTTAACAACCCAGAAAATTGTTACTCAAAGGTTGAAAACATAACGGTTGAAAATAATTTATATTTGTGTCTTTGCGCATTGAAATATATTAAATTTCTTGTATTATGTAAGATTCAATATATTTTATACATGACAAGCATATCAAATTTTAACATCGTTATTCTTGCAAATCCTTGTTTTATTAGTAATTCATTACGACTACTTCACATCTTATCGACCCTTACTTCTTGTTCTAAAATTATTCAGGGCGAATCTGGCGCCGGCCTTAATACCTTCCCAAGTTTCAAAACCAGCCTGCTCAATGAAAGCAGGATCGACCAAAAATCCATTTAGACCCCCAGAATTTCTGTAAGATGGTAATTCGTAGGTATAGGACAAATTTGCTCCTGTAGCTTGAGCAAAGTCTTGGGCACTTCCAGATGACGCATAAAGAACATGATTAGAATTTCCAACTATGTAGTTGCGATTTGATGGCCATTTGACTGCGTCGATTGCTTCAGCCATACGTACACCTGCTACGTGGACAGTTAAACCGTTAGGAGGCAAGACGCCTGTTCCGAAACCATAGAGAATGTAGCTTCCGTGACTGTGGATATCAAGGAATAGTTCAATTCGTCCCCGATAAAGTGTGATAATATTACTGATGACTTGTGCTTCGGGTTCAGAGTTGGCTCTGGCGCCATGGAAAGTGTCAGAACAAGCATTGTTGCTGGAAGCAGTGCCGAAGTTGAAATCAAAGTTCCGATTCAAATCGACTCCAATACACGTATTCCCGATCGTATAACCAGTTGCGCGATTCTTCCTCCAGAATCTAGTCTGAAATATAGAGATAAAAAAATATATTGTAAATTAATTGTAAAGATTGCTCAAAATTATACAGGTTCGCATTCTGTATATTTCTCTAAATGTGAAAATGTGATTTAATTCTGAGTGATTAAACAAAAAGTTTTTTGACATTTAAAGTAAACTGAATGTATATTTTAAATTCGAATAGTTTTGGGCAAAAAGTTTAACCGTTTAACTTTATTGCATTATATTAACTTACCATAAATATGGAAATTAGATGTGTGTGAATAATAACGAAAACAATAATTTATATGTTTCACTTATTTGTTTATATGTCAAATAAAATATTGTGTATCAACAAAGAACGTATTTGACTTTGAAAATACAAGCACATTTTCACAGTTAGATTAAAAGTTAAAACTTACATTGGTGTGTGTATGTTCGTATCCATCAGGGTTGGCTATTGGCAGGACAATCCAATCAATATTACTAATGAGGTCCTGTTCTGTGACATAAATGACTAGCTTCTCTATGGCATACAAAGTGGCTGGTAAGGTAATCCATTCACGAGCATGAATTAGTGACTCCATAAACACTATGGGTTTGTTCTGGTCCTGAAACGAATAGTTTGTTTAGCTTGTTTAGTCAGTTAGACCTTGATAATAAATCACCCTTTAGTGTTATCTGGGGGATCATTCTCAAACTACTTGACTTTATGTCTCATGAGACATTGTCGATGAAATTAATATTTTTCTAGCGAAAACGTAATTCTGTATTCTCAAAAGCCATATAAGACATTAAAATTTTCAAAAATCTTATGAGACATACCAACTTTCATGATACAAAATTACGTTTTGACGAAAAACAAAATTATGTTTTATTGAAATTGTCTCATGAGACTAAAAGTCAAGCTGTACGAGAATCATCCTCCATATAAGAATACTATAAACATTCGAAATATGTTACAATGCAAGATTTATCAATTTAGCATAGTAGTAACTCCAACCTACCAACGGTCTTTACAAAATATCGAATTAAATTATATTGAAAAAATATATAAGGATTTAGAAATTATTAATGCAGAATGTACAGAAATTCTTATTTGAAATCGATCTCGACATTCGACCATTGAATTCAACAATACGCATACCTAATAATATCAATGAACTTAGGAGACTTAACGGAACGTAATTTAATGTATAATTTATAATGATTTCTAATCGAAACTATTTTACCTGGAAGTTGGACGACGATATACGCAAATATTTGATATCACGTCCTTCAAAACTCCGTCCGCCTGACACCACAGTTACCACACTGGGAAATCGCGTCGCCAGCTCTACGAGGTACGCGTCAACCTGAAAGAAATAATGTATTTTTATGATGTAAAAAATATTAGCCTAATTTTTTTTTCTCCTTACAAATGTGTGAAAAACACACAGGTTGACATATATAATAATAATAATAATAATGATAACGAATACGTCACAACAACATCTAGGCCCCAAACCAAGCATTAGCTTGTATTTTGGGTACCAAGCGAAAACACCGCATACACATAACGCCCAAGACCCGGTTCCAGTATCAATATTCATCATATAAATACTGACCCGACCTGGGATTCGAACCCAGGGCCTCCAGCTTCGTAGGCAGGATCGCTACTCACTAGGCTAAGCGGTCGTCCGGTTATATGGCCTTCACACAAAGGGTAACAAAAGTAAAACAGTATTTTAATGATCTCTGATATTGTTTGTAATTCCTTCAAGTTTAGATTTGTTATTACTAGATAAATGGATTTGCTTAGAGTTTTCCACAGGTAATATACAGTTATAAACCAACTAAACTTCGACGTGAATCATTTCAAAATTGAAAATATCAAATAAATTAAAATTATTTCTATTTAATCTTGTTTTATTAGGAGTGTGATCGCAGTACACTGTTTCACAGAGAGACGCTGCTGCCCATCTTCTGCTAACCAGGATTAGTCGCCTTTTACGACACACTTCCCGGTGGCAGTGGGGAATTTTATTTTTTCCCGTCTCCATACAGCACTGAACGCCCTCCCGGCCTGGTGGACAGATGACCTGAAGCACCATACCGGTAATAATAGGGTGCGAAAGGTGGAGTACCGTGTGTGGTGGCGAGTCTTGGGAGAGGCCTTATCTTGCAGTGGAGAAACATAGACTGATGATGATGGTCATGAAAACATCTTGCCACTAATGCGGCTGTTTAAATAGATACATAAACAAGATCGGAACACAAACTGGTAAAAAGAAAGCCCTAAGTCAGCCTAATAGAATTACTGAACACTGATTGTGTGTCAAGAATATCCTAAAAAGTTTATTTAAAAAGCTTTGAAATTGTCATTACGATAGCTTGTAAAAGTAAAGACTAAATCTAAATCTCCTGCGATCTTAGGCCAAGTTCTGATTGAAATAAGTTGAAAAATAACGCCTTGAGCTTGTATGTTTGTGGCAGTTTCAACCACTAATCTTTGATATCTGATCCGCAGTAGTTTTGTGTGTAATTCAGTTAGTGCTTTTTTTGGAGCCGAAAACATGTCATTAACATTGAAATGTAACATCTAAATATAGGTTTATTAAATCTAATACATAAATAGGTAGATGCATAAAGTCATTATGTTTATATTGTCAAAATTTTATAAACAACTAACTACAGCATATCTGTGAATGGTGTCGAATGAAAGTCCAATACGAGACTCGCTGCGATTGCTATTACTTCGGTTTGCTGCTGCTGACAACAAAACGTCTTCTAGGTCCAGCTGTCTGTAATAAATCAACAATGTATATTTATTATAGTGTGGTTATTATCCATTCATGAGAATGACGATTGTCACTCTGTCTGTTTGTCTATCTACCAAAACATAACAGCAGAACTTTAAGAAGTGCCCTGGATTATTCTTAAGTAAACTGCTCGATAATTATGAGCGGTATAATCAGTTGGCATTGTTTTCTAAATAGGCAAACACAGGCAAACAGTGAAACTTCTGTGGGTCATACATACCTTTTAAGTATTTCAATCACACGCATAGATTCGTGCATATAACGCATCGCTGTGATATGGTACAATCAGTTAAGCAGAACATAAATTTTCCTCTTATGTTTAAAGAAATTTGTGTGTTACATGTATGACATTACATATAACAATGTATTTTCTACCTTGCATATAAAAATTTCACTATAAAAAGTATTATAAACTTACTTTTTGATGTTTTCTACATCAACTTTGTAGTGTATTCCCGATTCATCCATTTTAGCTAGAAACTCTTTTTTAACCTCCGCAGGAACCAGTACGGAGCTGGGAGACCATACATCTAAACCAATTTTTTCTTCCAGCAAACTCAAGACGTTCGCCTGTTCTGGTGTATTTACTGTCACCTCATATAAAGTATGTCTGTAAAAAGAAGGCTTTATTATAATTTCTTTTGTCAGTTGGTATCCTTATACTATCACCACCATTGAATAAGTAAATACGGGTCAATTGAAAAAAATAAAAACGAAACTACTATGATGCGAATTGTGCACTCATCAATAAAAACAAGACAAGACAGGATTGAGAGGAAGAGCTTTGCCGATCTACAATAACAATAATACATTGGACTTCGCATACAGCGCCATCTAGTCCCAAAGTAAGCGAATATTATGCTTGTGTTATGGGTTACTATATACATATTTCGTGATAGCCGTGTGGAGGCGAGCTCGCTTCTTGTTTAGCAGGCTGTGGTTTGAATCCCAGGGCATGTACCAATGAGTTTTTTCTAACTAATGTACTTAACTAGCACTTACTCCATGCCCCGTAGAGCGCGTTAAGCAGTCGGTCCTGGTTGCCACCAATAAATGGCAGTTTTTATAATCCACCAACCCGCACTAGAGCGGCGTGGCGGATTAACCTCCAAGCCCTCTCATTCGGAGTGGTGGCCCCTGCAGTGGGGCATTAACAGGCTGATAGCGTGGTATGGTATAGTATATACATATTGTATACTAGCTTTCTGCACGCGGCTTCGCCCACGTGAACTACAGTTGTAGCGGCATAACTAAATCGACGCGACCCTCCAGAATATTGTGTCACTTTCTAAAAAATTCTGCAACGTAACTACCCAAGAAATCTCTGTACTTCATTTCATCAAAATCCATTTAGCCATTTCAGCATGTAGAATAGCTATCCCACAAGTCGGTCCCAAAATCGATCAGCCATTTTCGAGATAAACCGAAATAGACAGACAGATAGACACAAAAATTTTATTGACTCCTCTCCTTACAACGCCCCCCTTATGTTTGCAAAATTTTAGTAAAATCAGATCAGCCATTTCGGCGATTAGCCCGAATAGGCAGACAAACACACAGACAAAAACCAGCCACTCTTGTCACTCTTGATAACCTTTTTTTTATATCAGTGAAGATTCGGGGATGCCGGAACAAAAAGACAAACAGACAACCACACGGACAAAAAGTTACTTATATAACTTCTGACAATCTAATTTTGATTTCTGCATTGTCTCATTAAAATCTTTAAATTTTTAGCTCGAAAGATAGACACACAGACAGACAAACAAAAAATAGCGTATGACATTACTCACACCCTTCTTTTCATGTCTGCGAAGTTTCATTAAAATCGGTTTAGCTGTTTTAAAGTTTAGCTCGAACAGACTGCAAGCAAGACAAAGAAAAAGTATTGTATGTCACTCCTGATAATCTTTTTAATCACATTTGTGAAGTTTCATTGAAATCAGTTCATCTCTTTCGGAGATCAGTTCGAACAAACAAACGGACGGACAGACAGACAAACAAAACGTATTGTATGTCACTCCTGACAATTTTTTAATCACATCTGGGAAGTTTCATTGAAGTCAGTTCATTCCTTTCGGGGATCAGTTCGAGCAAACAGACGGACGGACAGACAAATAAACAAAAAGTATTGTATGTCACTCCTTACAAATTTTTAATCACATCTGTGAAGTTTCATTGAAATCAGTTAAGTCGTTTTGGAGGTTAGCTCGAATAGACAGACAGACCGATAGACAGTTAGACAGACAGACAGACACTACAATTTTATTTATATAGATTCTTCATAATTTAAGACAGTTTACATTTTGTATTTACATAAGTTTTTAATATTACATTACATTAAATAGCCTATGACATCCCCAATAATGTTCTCTGCACGTTTGCAAAATTTCATTGAAATCGGTTCAACCGTTTCGGAGATTAGCTCGAACAGACAGACAGACGGAGACAGACAGGCAAAACGTAGCATATGTTACCCCCGATAATGCCTTCTGCACATCTGTAAAGTTTCATTGAAATCGGTTCAGCCGTTTCGGAGATTTTCCGGAACAGACAGACAGACACTAAAATTTTATTTATATAGACAAATATTGTAATACCCAGGCACGGAACAAAATGAACATGTTCATGCACACAAATATTTGTCCCATAGTCGGATTTATCTTGTTTTTCATTTTTTATTTATTTCTCAAAAACAGCTCAATATGTCTTATTCAAACCAATATTCGTTCAAAGTGTTTTATAAATTATATCTACTAATTATTTTTTATTTGAATTTCCACTCCGCAGTTGAAAAGTTTAAGGGCGGGGGAAGGAAAGAACTTGAGCCTTCATCATCATCTAATAGCTGAACCGTATTTCACCTAATTTTGAAAGTTAACTTTCAACAGGGTGAAAAGTTAAAATTTGTATTGAAGATGATAAAATCTTATATGTTATCCTTAACACTAAATTTTTTTGTTGATTTTTACGTTCACTAATGATATCATTGCTGCCATCTATCACATAGTGGAGCAGACCTTTACAAGCACCGAACTTTGAATTAGTTCAATAAAGGGATAAAGCTTCGAGAATAACAGTTAACACATTTAAGCTGTATAATGAGGAAGGAGACGGGCGCTTGTGTTGTGTCTAGGTCTTTGTGTATTACCCGTCACAATTAATTAAGTACATACTATTGAATGAAAGGCGACAACCGATAAAAAATTCAAAGTAATTAAGTGGACAATTTTTTTTTGTCGTCTATGGCATTGGTCTTCGAGTTCAAGCGAACGTCTCATAGTAGGTATATTACATTCAAAGTTCTGTGTTCACAAGATATTAACGAATTTCCTGTGCGTGATAAGTAAATACAAATCGGTATATTAATGGCAGACGTTGTTTGTGAACACATTCCATTCCACCAGTCTATTATGCCCCACTGCAGGGGCTTAGGCCTCTCTCGGGGTGAGGGGGCTTGGAGCTTAATCCACCACGCTGCTGGTTTTAACGACTGCCATCTATAGATGGCACCCGAGACCGACAGCTTGACAAAGTCTTAGATGCACGGATTCAGTGATAGTTATATACTTAAGTCAGAAAAACTGATTGGTACACACCCGGATTCGGGCGGGATAAGCACATAATTTCACATTTGTTTCTATGTTTGACATTAATGTATCATATTATGTGAGAGAGAAATAAAGGAATATTATTATTATTATTATTATTATAATTATATTAAAACACTAACCCATTGTAGATCTCGTGTTTAGCTACAACAGTTCCGAGCACGATACACAGAGTAGCGATGTAGTTAAACATCTTTAGCGAAATGTGCAAAGCTACAGTGAGCCTCAGAATTTAAATTATTTTCAGAAAATCAGTACAGTTGCGGATAAAGACATAAAACTATGTAATCTGAGTTAGATAACACGCTGGATAATGTAATTCCTCATCGATCAAATTCGTCCGGAATTGCTAAATGCAGTTTAATCTTATGGTAAAGTCTAAATACAAAACGAAAACATATAACCCATTATTATAGATATTATATGTACTTATTTTAAATGTAGTGCGCGATTTCATATTGATAAATTTGAATAAACGTATGGATCTTACTCGTGGTAATAATTGCGTATCCGGCGTGATTTTAACGAATTGTAATACTTTGTTTCGAAACTACGAAACATTTTAAAAACCATAAAATTATAACCCTGCAAATTTTTTGCTGATTCCCAAAACTACCGCAGATTTTTGTGTCACTGTGAATTTTCGTAAAAAATTAAGAAATTATCTTTCTTAACAAAATTATCTTAAGTATATAGGGCATAAAAAATAGTGAAAAAATATTAATAAAATTATCCTATAATTTTTTTTTAAATTAAACTTTACCAATACAAAGTTCATTCGAAGTATACTAAATAAATATTAAACAGTATAGAAATGATCTTTCTGAAATCTCTTCTTACTCCGGCCATTCAGAAATTATGAAGGTAAGCATCTCAAATGTAGATTTCGAAAAACCTTTTTTCAATAGAGGCATACGTTATGTAAGAAAGCTTCAAAGCCGCTGGTATACAAACAAGCTCATTTTAATTATGAATATGGCAAGTTTTGTACCAGAACTTGAAGTGTCGTGATATAGCCGATCGTATTATCTACAATATGTTACACATGTCTCCTCACTTCTTAACATAATGCATACAGGTATATAGGCATTTAGATAGGTACATATAGATACCAAAAGAAAACCGAAAAATTTAACGGACCCCTTGTATTATTTTTAAAGATAAAACAAATGTAATTGTACACTACTTAATGTGCTTTAAACAATCTCTCCACATGCCAGGAAAAGTAAAAAAAATTCCGTCAACTTTTTATTGAACGGAACTTCGTCAGATTTTTTTTAAATTTTTCATTCGATTCGATTTCGACTCAATACATAAAGTATCAAAGTTGGGTTTATGGAATATTTTGTTTCCAAGCTAGCATAACAAAAACCCGCGAAAGAAAAAATTTTTGTGTTGGTCATCGCATGCAAACTGCATTTTGGTTTAGTGCCTAATAAGCTATGGTAGCCTAGTACTAATGCGAAGAAGTCGGATTCAAATTCTAATCTAAAAATATTTAAAAAATATAGAAGTTGATGTGTTGATTTATAATACGTAATTCTCTCCACGCGAGTACTCCAGCGATTTTTTGTTATAAAGTAGGTACAGTTCCAATCAAACTTTATGGCGGATGTGAACATAGGCACAAGTCGCGTCGCAGTAACCAGTTTTAGGTGTAGCGGGACGCAGTGGAGCGAGCGACTGAACCTGCGCAAGCACGCATAAAGCGTTGTAATCCGCCATAAAGTTTGATTAGAGCTACACCTATTCAAAAAATACTTAAGATTCAAAATAGTCGATATTAGGGAATTAAACTTTTACTGCCACGTCGTCGTCAGTTACTAAATTTTGGAAACGATGGCTTAGTTCGTTCTTACCTTGACCGAAAGCAATAGGAAAAACGCTAGAACAGAATAGCGGAAAAAAAAGGGAAAAAGAAAAAGGACTTACCACGGAAGGAGCCGTCAGGTCTCACTCTACTGCGGGCGCACCCTGCTTCTCCTCTTTCTTCAGTTTTTCACTTGATTCGATCGGTTTTAAGTATTATGAATAAATTTTATACGACAAGACCCAGTGCTCGGGAGCCATTTTTTTGTTGTTCCGGTGAAATGCCGATGCTGCGACGAGACGGCGGCGTCGCAGTTTTTTGTTGAGCGCACCGACAGATGGCGCTCGTTGTTGTTTAGGAAGATAACGCGGTACAAATGATTGGATGGAATATTAATTTATACTGGACAGCTATGATGTTGCAATACTCGGGTTCCCGAAAATTCGAGAATGGACTATCACTATCATCTAGGTTATATAAGAAAACTAATCTAATACGCGAACAATAGAAAGTGGTATTCATTCGATTTAAGAAAATTTTATTTTTAAAGCAAAGGTTCATAAAAAAATGTAGAAAAATACTGTTTCAGAGTTGTGATTGCTACAAAATCCTCAACAAACCAGTCAAAATCATTTTGACTGTTTTTTGTAATTTCATATTTACCTATTTCTAAGTTTGTTAACTGTTGCTGTATCTATGTAATAACCAAATAAATAAGAGCAAATAATAATAAATAATATCTGGGTCAACCCACACAGCGCCACTTAGTCTCAAAGTATTATGCTCGTATTATGTGTACTAAACAGCTGATATACATACTTAAATACACTTTATAATATACATATATATATATAGACATTTTACACCCAGACACGGAACAAATAGACATGTTCATACACAATTTTTGTCCCGGGCGGGTATCGAACCCGCGACCTTTGGTGCTGCAGTTAGGGTCTTTAACCACACAGCCAATTGATCAGTCTATTTCTGTTAAAAGTTTCGATTCAAGGCATTGTGACATCTGAAGAAAGCTTTTCAGCAGACTAATGGGCGAAATGATAAATAAATGAATGAAAAATGGAAGGCCATTTCAAACTTGTAATATTTTAGGACAAATAAATTTTGTTGGTTTGAAGAGTCTGTTCGAAAATTTAGAAAATGTCTAAAGTAATTTAAAATATTTATTCTTGAAAGATGTCTTGATCTTGAATTTTTAATTGAAAATAAAATTGAAACCGGCCAACAATAGCCGAAGCGCTGAATCACTTACCGACTTAATCTGCTAGCTTATCCATATAATAATAATATCTGGGACATCCCACACAACGCCATTCAGTTCCATAGTAAGCAAGTATTATGCTTGTATTATGGGATACTTGACAACTGATATACATATTTTTATTATTTTTATTTTTTATAATACATACATATACACTTTTACACCCAGACACGGAACAAGTAGACATGTTCATGCCCACAATTATTTGTCCCGGCCGTGAATCGAACCCGCGACCCTCGGCTCCGCAGTCAGGGTCTCTAACCGCTCGGAAAACCGGTCAGTCTAATATAATAATTATGGTTGGATATTGCGGAAACGCTTGCAAGGCGTGTGATTGGGGAGATCAATCTAATATCCTAGGAACTGACCACCTTATTTTCCTCTGTTTAGTATATGGAAAATGTAATTCAAGTTATTTTGCAACTCGCCATAACTAATGCCATTATGATATGAAAATGTTACGTGGTTATACCAAACAAAATACCGAAAATATTCAAATATTAATTTGTAAGACTCGTTGTATACATGAAGTGTGTCACAAGGAGAAGTATCTAAGTTCCTTTGAACTTACTTAAAAATCTAATTCATTGCGTAATAAATTAATATTTGCTCCTTTAGATTTTTTTAGTAACGAAATTTTACTAAAATATTAAAGATTATGTTATTAAAGGCAAAGCGCCCAGGCAATTAATAGATAACAACTGGGCATTATTAGTAATTCTCTGTTGCTAATAATTTAGACTGGAACGTGTCAATTTGAGACTTTCTAGGTCTATTTCTAGGACTATGATTTTCTAGATCATCAGTACATACTGCTTTAAAGCTAAAAAATCTACAGATTTCGCGTTTCTCGCTACTATCGGAGGACATTGAAAATGAACATCAAAAAATTAAACTTATAACACATTTTTGTCAAATAATTTTATTAATGCGAGCCAAGTGTCGCGGGTTCGATTCCCGCGCCCGGGATAAATATTTGTGTGCATGAACATGTCTATTTGTTTCGTGTATGGGTGTAAAATATATCTATATATGTATATATTATAAGAAATATTTAAGTATTTATATCAGTTTTCTAGTACCTATAGTACAAGCTTTGCTTAGTTTGGAACTAGATGGCGCTGTGTGGAATGTCCAAAATATTATTATTATTATTAAATTTTCAAAGTTTCGTATTATAAATACATAATATATGATGATGACCCGCGAGCTCCTGTATCTTTCGACACCACTTCCTGTTGTCTACGTTTATAACTTTTTGAAATATAGCCGAATCTCACTCTCCGAGGTAACTGATCTGATAATAATAGAATGAAAAGGGTACCTGCCCAGCCCACAGTTTTTCCCGATTCCAAAATTTCTTTTTCCAAACGACAGACAATCTATCTACTTCGGGATACAATTAAATTTTTTCGATATTAGCTTTCGTTTTCGAAATAATCAACTTTTTGTCCGAAAAATTGGGACATTTATTTTCGATTTTCCGAAAAAGGTTACGAATCGATTTTAGAAAATTTGGTATTGTATTAGAAGTTTGGTATACGATGCCCCAAAAGCCCTTGCATTTTTTGACACCATTGTCTTTCGTCTACCATCATAAATTTAGGAAATATAGCCAAATTACACTCCCCACAAAAACGCTCTGATAAACATTTTCAATGTTAAAATTATCGTTCTTGTTTAAATATAATGTGTGACGCAAAGTAAACACATTGTCAATTAATTTGTTGCCACTCTTTCGCGCTACTTTTCGTATAGAAAAATCCTCCCTGTGTGGAAAATTTTCTTTTTCTACCGCGGTAATGGTAAGAATGGTATCATGGTAATCTATGGTACAATAGAGAGTCCTAATGTTAGTTTGCGGACGCGCGGGGAACACGAGACTGGCTTTGCCGTAAAACCTTTATGACAGTTGCCGTCGTTTGGTAATTTACACATGAAAAGTATTTTATATGTGGTTGGGGCCTAGAACGACGGTAATGATAACCCTGTCAAAAAGCGCGCAGCCCATAGAATCACTAACTCTATTATAAACTACTAGCCACTGTCCGCGGCTTCGCTTGCTTTGAATAGTGTATTAGCATTTATTATTGTTATTAATAATAATAATTTATTTCAGACTTTATAGTCTATATATGAAATACATAATATAATATATGACAATTTTACAAAAACACTGAAACATTTCATTTTTAATTTTCAGCCTCAAATGTTAAATTTTTATAAATTAAGGTGTTGGGTGAGCTGCGAAAAATAGATTTTAAGTTTAAAGAATGTTCGATGGTGGTGGAGTAGAACTAACCGATTAATTTTCACATGTTCCAGCTGGCCATTAGATACGTTTGCGTTCAACGACTGGCCAGTTGACATGCGCGTCATCAATTTCCATTGGCCGATGGTACATCGGTCGCTCAGACCCTAAGCTCCGTGTCTCGCACTATATTTGTGTAGAACAAATTATCTTCTTAAAAAGATTAGGTTTTCAGCCTTAAAGATATCAAGATGCTTTTGATTGTGCTGTCGATAAAAACTTGTCGATAATTTCTTCATTACTTACTAATATTCCCCCAGTGACTTCGCCCTTATGGGTCTCACGTTTGAACCAGGATCACTAATGAGACTAAAATTTCAGTTTAGTTGTGACAGGATAACTAAAACAGAAGCTTAGATTTTAAAATCGGTTCGGCGCATCAGCTGTGACAAAGTTACATATATACAGACACATTTACGCGGTAGACTATAGCCTATGTCCGTCTGTAGTTTGCAAGCTGACTCCCTACTAAGTTTAAAAACGATCGATTTACTGTTTTAAAAAGGCAGGCGAGACACTTTCACATTTATGTACCACACTTTTTGTAGCATGAAAATTGTTTACTTTTCATAATACCGATAAATTTATTTCTACATAAAATTTGGCCTATTTTACATAAAAATTAATTTAAATAATTAGGGTTAGTGTATGTATTGATTATGTAATACCTAAACTAAGCAAAATAGTTTGCCTGTGTCTTAGGTACTTATTCATATTAAGTAGGTTAGTGCTTATTTAACAATAAAATATTTAAACAATGACAATGTTCAACATAATTAGGTAACATTTGCATTTTTTATTTTTAAGTATCAAAACTTCTCATATTCTAATTTAACGAGAAAAAGATAATAATAATATATTTAGTTATTTAATAATAATAATAATAATAATAACACACACAATCACAACAACGTCTAGGTCCCAAACTAAGCATTTGCTTGTATTTTGGGTACCAAGCGAAAACACCACATACATATAACAACCAAGACCCGGTGACAGTATTAATATTCATCATATAAATACTGACCCGACCTGGGATTCGAACCCGGGACCTCCAGCTTTGCAGGCAGGGTCGCTGCCCACTAGGCTAAGCGGTCGTCACTTTACTTTTTTACTTATATTTTATATTTATATTTTATATATATTATTTACTTATAAACTTAGAAATACAATTTGATTGAACAATGGAATGTTTTTATTTAAAAAAAGTTCTACATGATGTCGCTACATGGCACTGGTTGGTTGCTTGAATGTCAAATCGTTGTCTATGTTATCGATGTTTGTTAGTTTTAGTTACGAGTTTTGCTATAAGAGACTTTTTAGTTTGTTTTTTAAAACTTTTAATTGCTTGTTAAGATCTTGTTGTTATTTCGTAATATTTTAATTATGTTTTTTTGTTGTTGTTTTATGTAGCCGTGGCCCAAATTTTATGGTGACGTCTTGTAATGACAGCCAAATGTAGATATTTGACACTGACAGCAATATTGACCTGCAAAGCCATCTGCTTTCCATATTAGCAATGAAACCCAGAAAGCCTCTCATTAGTTGCTGTATACATAATAAAATTAAATAGGTGATTGATTTTATATCTGCGACATCTATTAAAGTAACATATGGGAAAACCTACCGCGAAACGCTCGAAATGGTATCACAAGATTTTGTTATCAAAAATGATATCTTCTTCGATTTTATCTTGGAATATTGATTGGTTGTACCATTAGAGATCTTCATAATGACTAGGAACCTTTTGATGAAAGCATTATTAAAATCATATAGGTATTCTGTTTCAATAGCAAGTGATTTAATAATTTTTCAAAGGTGATTTATAAACGTTCACAGCGTAATCTAAAAATAAATTATGGAAATTTCTTCACAGGAACCGGCAGTGACAAACAATGTTTTTGCAGAATTTTATAAATTTTCCTAAGTTTTAATTAAATATCATTGACGGAGAACTACAAACAAGTACTTATTTATTTTTGAAGTAACCGTCAAACTTATTTGCATGTTTTATCTATCCTCTGCAACGAATTCAATTGGGATGAAAACAAAATCAAACGCAGTAAAAATTAGAAATGAAATTATTATTTAAGTACATATTAGTAATAGGTACTGTTACGGTCTATAGGTCCAGATATTTTTGGATGCAAAAAACACCAATTTAAGTTGTACTTATACTTTATTACAAAATGAAATTACAAACTGTTATCACACTTTTTAAAACTGTTACCGCAGTTGCTCGCTTTTGATTTCCAAAGAAACTACCTTGTAGGCGCGCCGATCGTGTTGTAAAGGCACTTAAATTCCACCCCGCAGCGTCTCGAAAATTTTTGAAATTCGAATTACTATTTATCGTGGGAAATTTCATAGCGCTTAGCTTTTTTAACCAAGTCGTTATGTCCTTACAAAATTTAATTTCAAACGGCGCAATCAATTTGATTTCTCGCCCCTCTAAAATAGAATTTTAATTTGAAATATATTTTTATCTTGAATTTCTAGTTATTTGTGTATTCAGTCGATGTGTTTGTGAACCCGCGAGTTTATTCAAGTACTTTCTATAACAATCGACGTGCTTCTACACATAGACGTCACAAGACTTTACTCATTAATGAATTACCTACCTACTCATTGCTACTACAGATAGTTTGAAATACTGTGTTAATACTACGGAATCCTATTACTCCAAATTTATTTCCCACTTTACACTATTACGCTATTTTTATCAGGCTCGTTATGTTATAAAACTGAGTGACATCTTTATCGGCTGTATTCGCCACCATGAGGTTTTTAGCACTGGCATTTCTGTTCGCTGTCGCGTGTGCTAAACACGAAGTCTATCGAGGGTATGTTATTTTGGTTAAATGTGATTGCTTCTTTGAAAAAAACGGAACATGGAAGGTGTAATTGAAGCAAGGAAATTAGCTTTTTAGAGTTTTTTTTTGTTACATAGATCATGTCTAGAGAAAGACGAATTTAATAATTTCAATACTATTTTGCCTTTAATACGAGCTCTATGAAAAGAATTATGTACTATGAAACTTTAGAGGCACGATAAATTTCGGAAAACACTATGAGTCCTTTTGAACTGCCAGCTACACTTTTGTAGTTTTACATGTATAATAATTAAACAAACAAAAACCGGTAATTTGATGTCACAATTTTTTTAAATTTTTTATCGTGGTAAAAATCAAAAGTATTAAATTTTAACTAATAAACGAGCCATGTTGGATCTTCCTAATTTACTCATTTTTCCTTAACATTTATTTTCCATGATTCCAGATGGAAGTCGTACTACGTAGGACCGACAACCCAGGAACAACAGGGAGCGTTAGGCGGAATGGTGAACGATTACCAACTTGATTTCTTGAGCAATCCCATCTTAAATCGAGAAGGTGTCGTTCTAGTTAAACCCCAATACCAGGAACTTTTCACCAAAGCATTGGAAGAATTAGGCATCAACTTTAGAATCCACTCCGATGACGTGAAAGCGTAAGTTATCTGGTGATTCCAATAGGTGTTAATAGCTTTATCAGGATAGTGTGCAATCTTATCAATTACTTAATTGATTGTTTTTCTAATCAGGGCGCTCGAACAAGATGACGAATTAATTGAAAAGAGACGCCAGGAATCCATACTTAGAAATGAAGGGCGAAATTTACCTTACGATAATTACCAGGAGTGGGAAGTGGTGTGTACATTTCAATCAAATCGATGATTTTTTATTAACACATATTATTATAGTAATCTCAGCCAGATTATTTCAAAGATTTTTCCAAAGCACACAGTGCTCAGCACAGCCGGCGTGCGTCGAGTAGATCGGGGTTGAATATTTTTTACCGTAAATGAACTGTCAAGAACCAAATTTATATAAATTTTAATCGGATTCCTTTTTCCCACAGATTGACGAATACGTCCAAGACATAGCCAGAAGATATCCAGATAAAGTGACTTTAGTAACCCCCGCAAACACATTTGAAGGTAGACCTATCAGGTACCTTAAGATCTCCACCACAAATTTTGAAGACGCCAGCAAGCCCGTCATCGTCATCGATGGTGGTATCCATGCCAGAGAATGGGTATCCCCACCTTCTGTTACTTGGGCCATCCACAAGTTGGTTGAAGATGTCACAGAGTCCGACCTACTGGATGAGTTTGATTGGATACTGCTCCCTATTGTGAACCCAGATGGATACAAATTTACTTTCACAAATGTAAGTTACTTATTTGCAATATGGTCAACGTAGTTGATTGTGATCTATGAAAATATTATGATTTTTTCTCGTGTCTAAATATCTGTTGTATTTTATTATTGGGCATCGGGCGGTCTGCCAGTTACAAATCTTACGAATTTGTATTTACCGAAAAAACATTTGTATTATAAAATATACCTTGTGAGAATGCTATTAAAAGGATAGTCTTTCTCTTCGCAGATGCCCAATAATTGGCATCGCTATCTCCGTTTCAATCCCTCTACCCCGACCTATTCCTGAATGACAGAGATGGTAAGATCTAATTCCCAAAAATACCAATAAAATACCTGTCGAAACAGCTTGCGGGCGTGACTGTTTCCACCCCTGAAATGTGTATGAATTGGAACCAAAATTTACAAGGTCATTAAGCAAGGATGTCCCTAGGACGGTACGTTTGTTTTTGAAGTCCACATTAATATCGAATTCACGGCTCATTATTTTCTCAAAACAGATGAGACATTGAATTCGAGAGAGTAACATTTCATCACTTATCGTAATATTCAGCCTCTGTAGTCTGTTTGTATATTCAAGGTTCGAAAACGCATCAAACTACTTGATGTTGTTTGTGCATGAAAGAATTTATCTGAAAGCATCTAATTATTCTGCCGAAAGCTCAGCACAAGCAATCACATGGACAATTATACCAACTGTAGGTGATGGGACACGCCAACTGTGTCACGCAGAACCCACCAAGGGGGATTTAGAATCCCTTCATCAGACGCCTTGGAAATAGGGGTGCAACAGTTCACCGTTTCTGCGTTATTTTCGTCTTGTACGCCTTTACGTGTGTACCGAACCTTGTTTCACGATGTCACTAATGCCCTTTTCTGCGATGTCGGCAATATTCCCGGGGGTTGAGAAGTTAAAACATCACTTCTCAACCCCCGGTTTAAAAACATTAAATGTAAAGTCGATCCGAGTCCATTTTTGAGATACGATCGGTCCGCCCTTCTATGCTTCGCATTACGTTTCCCCATCACAGTACTACATATTCTGGCATTATTTTTACCTAATTTGGCACTAGTGTGCTCTATCCTGGCACTATTTTTCTCTACTTTGGGGCTAGTCTACTTTCTTCTGGCCTTGGCGGCTGGCTTTGGCTGTCTTTTCCGGTTATTTGTTCCTGGTCCAGTTTCTGGTTCCTGGTTCCTCTTATCGTTTCTTTTTGTTTTCTTCTCGTCCTCGATGGCTGAGCATATATATCTCGTATTTAGCGTGCGGAAGTACATATACACATTAGGTGTATTGGCGGCCGCGAGAGGCCCGTTGGATCACCCCAAAAAAATTGCCCTACCGAGAAGTCGATTGTCTCTTGAATTTAGACAGTTATCTTTATTCATTTAAAACATTCAATATTCTAATATACCTTATGCTAATATTGTATACCCAAGTTTAGTAGTTTTTGTATGAAAGTATGGAATTTACATGGAAAATGTATCGAAAAAATCACTGTACTACCCAGGTATCCTGCTATAAGACCTTTTAATCTCTGCGTATCATTGATGGCTAATTAAAAAACACTCAATAGTCCACGTGTTATGAAATTCTGCGCTACAGCCGTTTTTTCACTTTGCAATACGGAATACGCTTTCTCCGTCGCGGTGAGGAGGTGGGCCGCGGGGCCGCCCCGCCCGCATGCCCTTTGGGCGGGAACCGCAACCCTTTAGTGGGGTAACCTCACCCCGTTGGTGCGGTGACCGCAACCCGCAAACTTGTACTCGTTTTATCTTGCGCACAGGGGCATCGGATTCTTTTTCCATTTCTACACGTAATGTTGTCGTCACTGTCCTCCACTTCTATTAACAGTCGTATACGACTATATTCAATTAGTAATTTACTTCATAAATAATGGATTAAATGACCGGATGGTTATGTGCAACGTTTTAATAAAATTTTAAGAAATGATCGGATTTGTTGGCATACTGCGTTGATTTTTTATGTGAACGTGTAGAATTTGGCAGTCTTGCAATGAAGTTTTCGTAGTAGGTAATATTCGAAGAGGATTGACGTATTACTTGTTTTTGAATTAATCTAACAAGGTCGTGAAAGATAAATGTTTGACATCATAATCGCTTGCGTACCTCATACTAATTCCTTAGTGTGTCTCTGATTTCAAAATGTCAACAGATAATGAAAAGTGATTAAACATATTATAAAGCATGTACGAATATAATTAAATGTAACGTGGTTTAATGCGATAAATTCCAGATTTGTCCATTTTATATTAGACTAGCAACCCGCCCCGGCTTCGCACGGGTAGTAGAGCATACAAACCGTAGTGTTTTTTCTGTCGTAGTTCCTATCAGCTTGTTGCGTCGTACATGTGGATTAGATTTAATTAGACTTAAATGTACCGTAAATTTATCCTGCGTATTTTAAATGTAATTTTATTTCCAATTTCATAAATATTTGAAAAAGTAAAGAATAAATACATAAAAACAAACTATAGTATTTTTGTGTATACAACATTGATAACTTTACCCTAATTTCACATACACGAGTCGCGTCGGTGTAGGGCCCCCGTCGCGCTATATTATTTCTTTCGCGATAACTCCGAAGATTTTAATTTAAATTGTATGATGTAAAGGGCAATTAAAATGTGCATGAAATTCTGAAGGTAAATAACGTATTTAATGTGATAAGGATTAATACTGTATCCGTATAAATTGCTTTTCAATCACTACATCGCATTATATGACACAATTTTTTTAAACATAAAAATTGATATATTGCGCTACTCATAAAAAATAGACATATGCCATTGCGGACTTTTGTGAAGTCCTATAAAAAAGAAACAATTCCTCAGTACATTATTTTGTTATATCTCATAGGGATTAGGCAGCGTTTTCGATGAAAGTTCCCAGTCGGCAATATTTTTTCCGGCGTCTTCAACAATAATCGTCATATTTCAACTAATTTGCAGAAAACATTATTATATTATAAACATAAAACCTTCCTCTTGAATCACTCCATCCACTGGTGTCAGCCACATTTGGTAGTTTTTGAGTTTATTGCGTTCAGACAGACATACAGACGCGGCGGGGTACTTTATTTTATAATATGTAAAGATAAATATTTTATTTATAAATTACAAGAAACCGCAGCAGTCTTAATACCAGAACAATGAAGTATATAACGTCTGTAATTGCAAAATTTTTCTTTTGATCTATTTTTCTGGGAACTTTTAAAAGTGTGGCAATAATCGTGTGTATCTAAATATTTTCAACTTTTTCAAGTAACAAGTCATATTCTTTACAGGAAAGATTCTGGAGGAAGACCCGTTCAACTGACCAGAATATAATCTCAACTGTGTGTCCAGGAGTGGACGGAAACAGAAACTTTGACTTCTACTGGAACACCGTTGGCACCAGTAACAACCCTTGCTCAGACGTATTCGCTGGAAGCACAGCTTTCTCTGAAATCGAAACTAGAGTTGTTCGAGATATTCTACTGGAATATCAGCCTAGGATATCTTTGTACCTAACCATGCACAGTTACGGAAGTATGATTTTGTATCCTTGGGGCCACGACGGTAGTTTCTCCCCCTATGTGTTTGCTTTGCATACCGTCGGAGTAGCTATGGCCGAAGCTATTGATAACAATGCTCATCCGTCCTTCCCGAGGTACACTGTGGGCAATTCCGTGCTTGTGATCGGCTATCCAGCTGCAGGGGCCTCAGAAGATTACGCCCATCTCATCGGTGTGCCGCTTTCTTATACCTATGAACTACCTGGTTTAAGTGGGGGTTTACAAGGTTTTAATCTAGACCCTGTATGGATCCAGCAAGTGTGTAGAGAAACTTGGGAAGGTATTGTTGTCGGTGCTCGGGAATCTAAACGGTTCTTCCTAAGAAAATAAAATAGTATTAATTTTTTTATATTTTGTAATGTTTTTGTACTGAAAATATAAATAAGCTAGTCACGCAAACTTGTTTTTGTATTACTAATTGTGCTTAGTACAGATATTTTTGGATGCACAAAAACACCGATTCAAGTCCACTTATACTTTATTACGAAACAAAATCATAAACTGTTATCACACTAGTATCCCACTCGCGGTTAAGTTCGCTCTTGATTCTTCCAAGAAACTCATTTTCTGGCGACGTGCCGGTCTCCTTATATATGCGCCGAAATCCCTACCCCGTAGCATCTCGAAGTTTCCATCATCGAATATTCGATTTTGAAATTCTAATTATAATTTATCATGGGAATGATCCATGGCACCAGCACTTAACTTTGGCGCGCGACGCCGCCTCAAAAATACAATTTCGAGCGCTATCAATTTCTTTAACACGAGCCGCCTCAAAATGGGATTTCATTTATAATTTATTTTGATCTCGAATTACTAGTTATTTCTTTATTCGGTCGATGTGTTTGTGAAACCGCGTGATCTTTAAAATGTCGACGTAAAATGTAATCATTCCAATAAAAAATATGTTAATATAATGAAACGATTCAAAAAATTAAGTTAATAAGTGAACGACTTTCATTAATAGCGCAAAGTTTGAGGAACTTAATACGGGTAAAAGCTCTTTAGGCATCAAATGTTTAAATACCAGCCTATCGCTAAATGAAATCGTAATGTGGAACACGCAACACTAGTTACCTATTCGGCAGCAATCAAAACTTACCGAGAATCATTTAGTCGGTTCGCTTTGTGCGATCGCTGGTTTTAATTGCTAGGTCCAGCATCGAAAATGTCATTATTATATAGCGACAATGAAAAATGAATCCGTCGGAATTTCTCATTTCAACTAAGCGACGACGTTGCGCGATGAATGTTAGCCCATTGAGCTTTTTTGAAGAATTCATTCTGCTCTGTTAGAGAATTTATTTTTTGTACTTTTTCTAAACACGAAAAATCTTTATTGTCTATTTAGACATGGCGATTGTTTCATCACACGCAAAACTTTTTCTAGGCATTATTTTATCAACTTAAGATAGAATAATAGTTAGGGACTCGGGTCTCATACGTCGAAGCGATTGAAAGGGTGAGTGATATATCGGACTCAGTGATTATGTATACGATACGTTCATATTATTGTTTTAAACACTGTTAAATAACACATGAAATGTAATTTTAGAATATTCCAGTACGAAATTGACTTATGCACACTGTCTATGGATCACTAAATTTTTCTTCGTAATGTTATGTCAAAAGATCAAGTGGCATATATTTTCAAGGTCTTTGTGCATATTTTTGTTCACATTTTTTTGTTACAACGTGGTATCTCTGTCAACATTTACAAATAAAATAAATTTTGAATAAAAATAAGTAGCGAAAATGTTCACATTAAAATTAAAAGTGCGATTGCGGGTGTAGCGGAGAGGGGTATCCGGAGGGATACCTCTCTCCGCTACACCCGCAATCGGTCCGAGGACCGACGCAATTGTCAGTCGCCCGTACATCACCACGGTAATTCGATAACTTTGTAGCGCCATAAGCTAATATTTTACTACTGAGTGATACTAAAAGAAAAAACGCGTATTCCATTATTTTAATTATCATAAACTTAATGAGTTCTGTTTGTGCCAAACATCTTGTCCGTTCTGAAATCGAAGCGAATAGCGTCACAGTAAGAAAAACGTATATCATAAGATCGAAAGCGAGCACATGCGCAAAACGCGTCCGTGTCGACTTCAGAGCGAACTTGTGTTTTGGCGCGATCGTATTAGGTAATAACCATTAAAACTATGAAAATATTTACTATTTCAAATTATTATTACAAATATAAAACAATTCAATGAATTAACATCGACTTTGTAATTTATAAGTCGTTAAAATCTACCAACTTATTTAAATACGATTAAGCTCCAAACCCCTCATTCCGAGGAGAAGCCTAAGCCTTCACAGTGGGGCATAATGGTATGATATGATAAATAACTAAATGTGTGTTAGTAGATCTAGATTAGTAGTGTCGTGATAACCCAAAGCGCAACGAACCTGTCTCAAATTTATAAGGCCATAGCGCCATGGTTCGAATTCGGGCGTGTAGGTACCAATGAGTTTTTTTTGACTTAAGTACATAGCTATCACTGACTCCGTGCCTCGGAGAGCACGTTAAGCAGTCGCTCCCGGACGCTGTCAATAGATGGCGGTCGTTACAATCCCCAACCCGCAGTGGAGCAGCGTGGTGGATTTAAGCTACAAGCCCCCGTCCTCACCCTGGGGGAGGCCTAAGCCCCTGCAGTGGGGTAAAAATGGCCAGATGAAGTGAAGAAGAAGAAGTGTTAGTAGATGTGCTGAAACCATTCTGTCCATTACACAAAAAACATTAATGATAATGACCGGTTGTACTAGTAGTTATCGGTTTGCCCGGTTTCGGACATTTTTCACATTGCCCGGGAATTAATAGCAAAGTTTATTTTCACTTCACGTAGAATTTGTAATACGCGTAAACATACGTCACATAAATGTTGCTACCTTTAAATTAATTATCTTCAAAATTTAGCTTCGTTTCATTAAATAAAAACTGGTCACATTGACAAAATCAAAATTTATTGTTCATTTATTTGCAGTGGTTTGTACCATTTTTATTTTGTGTTGCAATTGATTTTTTTATATAGAACAATGATTGAACGAGCGGTTAGAGACCCTAACTGCGGAGCCAAGGGTCGCGGGTTCGATCCCCAACCGGGAAAAATATTTGTGTGGATGAACATGTCTATTTGTTCCATGTCTGCGCGTAAAATATCTATTTAGTTTGTTTAGGTTTAGGTTAGGTTTAGCTTTGTTTAGTTTGAAACTAGATGGTGCTGCGTAGAACGTTCTAGATCTAGATATTATCATTCCATGCGCAAGTTAACAAGTCAAGTTAAAGTGTATGTATGTTTACGTGGCTATTAAATATTCAATATTTTTTGGATGTGTGAAGACTACACTTAAAAAAAAGTGCGATGGCGTATAATTTCTTTTTAAATTTCTCGAACTTCGCGTCTCGAATTCCGACAAGCATTCATCATGGAGATACTCGTGGACACTTTGTAAATAATTTAAGTGTCTAGGAGTCTCCTTGGCGAATGCTTGTTGGACTTGTCCGGCCGTGCGAAAATTTGCAATTTCCGGCCCTGCCTGTTCGAGGCCTAAGCTCAGGAGTTGTAAACATAGTAGTTATAGGCCTAGCGACTCTTCTGTACTTTTGTAATGGGTGGAATACTTAATCTCTGAACGCGTGCGTACTTGGCCGATTTTTCTTATATCAGTAATTACTTCATGTTTACTTTTATCTAACCGAACGTCAATATATTGCTTGATTGATTGGTTTTATCGGATTGGCGCAATAATTAGAATAATATTCTACCGCGTTAAAATTTACTATGAAATCCGACAAGAAATACCAAGGTTTTTGAATAAAAATACCGCATAGAAATATATATATACCGCGTGTTCGCCTGCACGTAGTCCAAACTTATAGAGTGCATAAAGCATGCCGAACTTAACAAAAAGTTTCAAGTGAGCAAATGACGCAAACTAACGTTTACCGAGAAAAAGTGTTCAAAGTTTAATTTTTTTAAATTCTTTTTTTAACTTTTTGTATAGTTCAGTGAGTTCTACACGCTTTATAAGATTGGACTACGATCAGCCGAACACGTGGTGTACCTACTCGCAGCTTCAACGAAATTACAGAAAAAAATTTAAGCCACATTTAAAATATTCAAGTTTCTTCAGAAGAACATTACCACTTTATCATTTAGTTCGAAAAATAAAGATCTCCGCACAATTTAAGAATGTCGAAAGGATTAAATTAAAAAAAAAAAATTCGTTGAAATTAATGCAGATTTCTGCGGTATCATCTGATATTGGTCGCTTTGAGATTGAACGACAGACCAGCTTTCTCACATACAGCTCTACGTGCAGGATCTTACGAATTGTAGTCCTTCAAATGCTCGAAGATGTTTCTACGTCACGGTATGTTACATGCCTGTATTAAAGAACGTGGCGGCAAGTTTTGCAGATCCTTTAGAGGTTTTTTCCCTGAGAAGATTTGTCCGCACTGGAATTATAAATACCGACATTTTGCTGCCCTAAGACATGGTGATTTATCACAAAAAAACAAACAGAAGTCAACTCCTTGAAAGACTGAAATCGAGTTAAACTTCCCCGAAAGTGGTGAAAAATTATCACCCGAATATTTATTTTAAAAAAATTGTTAAAATATGAATAAAGGTCAAGTTAAAGTTTAAAAAAAAAAAAATACGGCCCGAAAATATTTTAAAAAATATGAAAAAGACTTTAAAATAATATTGATAAATATCGAGTTAATAATGTTCTTCGAAAATAGTAAAAAAATATCGCACGAAAAAATTCCCAAGAGAATTCCATTTTCGTGATTTAGCTACATTAAAAGAATGTCGTGGCCAAATAATTTCACTAATGTTAAATCTTTCAATACTTTCGGGCTTATAAATTAAAAAAAAAACGGCATCAAATGATAAATTAGAAAATGGCGGGAAATATGCAAACGACGAGAGTTTTGTATTTACAGGCTCTTACATATTTACAGGCTGATACACACACATATCACACATGCGTCTTTTCCTATATTAGTTTTAAAAAGATTGAAAATTACTTTCAAGTTTCAACTAAAACTAACCAATTCCGAAAATGATACGTTTTCAAAACAATCTACCACATTATCGTATAAGATTTCATGCTTATAGTCCGACATTTCAATTTGATAATTACAAAAAATTCAATATTATTCAATACACTTTCATTGTGATAGAGGATTTTGTTGAGAATAGGGTCCCAATGACTTCTCCACGATCTAAATGAAGAATAGGCCTCTGACATATTTACGACGTTCTACGCGTATTTTGTTGGACTTGGAAAGGCACGATAAATGTACATACTATTCGAAGAAGTACTCATAGCACATTAATACATAGGTACTGATGTTGTAAAGACCGGCCGACCCTAACTGCGGAGCCGACCGAGGTTCGCGGGTTCGATTCCCGCCCGAGACAAATATTTGTGTGCATGAACATGTCGCCCCCCCCTCCCCCGCGAAATTGCGTTTGATATTTTCGATACTGTGAAGTGACATTTCTGACTCTATTAAAACTAAACGCTGCTCTCAAATTTATTTACTCTAAGAGCAAACGAACACAAAAATAAAATTTTAGGAGGTGTTAATAAATTTAAAAAAGTCTTACGTAATTAATGGATGCCCCCAAATTAGCATAAACTTTTGAACGCGCGAATTTCTCTCGCAAAGTTTTCTTAGTATACGAAATAACGCCTGTACGCAATTTTACTCTAAAATTAGTACTCACGCTTTGCCTTGCGTGTACTATTAAAGCCGGCGTTCTACTGCACGTGTAAGCGTAATGTAACTTCGTACTTACAAGTGTAGATTATACTGTTTCAAAATTCTGAATGTTGTAATTGTTTTAATTATTTAAAGAAAGTCTCTATTTCCGAAGTTGAAAAAAAAAATATTTTTTTGTAATTGTCAATTTTTTTTGTAACTTTATAGAATTAAAAACTGTGTTCATACAAAAAAACTTACTTCAAAACTTTACTTATATGAGTAAAAAGTTAAAAAATATCTTTTTTATTAGTTTAAAGAAAAAAGCATTGAAGGAAAATATACAAAATTATTGGTACTTAAACCATAGAGAATCGAATACGTTAGAGATGCCATGTGACGGTATTTGTTTAGAGAGAGGTGTCCCAAAATTAATTACTCATTCAACGAATATACTAGTAAGTAAGAATATAAAGCATACATAAATAATTCTTTCATGGGAAATTGTATCCGTTTTTATAATAAAATTCCAAAAGAAACATTAGACTTGAATTCTAATCAATTTATAAAGCGAGTTAAAGTCCAACTCGTGAAAAAAGCTAACTATTGTATTACCGAGTATTTAAATGTAAAGTGCGCATGGACATCATTGTAATAGTTGTGAGCATATTATGCAATGCTACATAAGGCATTGAAGAACATATTTTTCAATATATTTGTCATTAATACGGTCTTTATAATATGGAAACTTATACAATTATGTTGTATTTTACAGTGTTGGGCCTTTTTACCTTACACCAATCACAAACGAGCATTCTGTTTGTAACGCACGCGCAAACGGCGAAAAGAAACCCGCTCCTGCCTTTAGCTTCTGCCTTTAATATTGAAAATAATAATAATAAAAAAAATAAAAACCGACTTCAAAAACATAAACTAAAAACTTAAAAATAAAATTTTCACTTAAAAAAAAGAGCATTAACTGGCGGCATATAGTCAGTGAAGTCGGTGCCTACTCGTTTAGACACTTTAAATGGTGTTATATATTCGTTATAGTTATAAATATATCATTGTTGTAATTGTTTTTACCTGGTAAGTACCCATTTAAAGTGTCTGAGTTGGCACCGACTTCATTAACTATATGCCGCCTGTTAATGCTCCTTTCTTTAAAGTTAAAATTTTATTTTTAACTTTTTAGTTTATGTTTTTGAAGTCGGTTTTTTTTGAAATTATTTTATTTTTCAATTTTTAGTTCAACGCATCTGTAACTTATTTGTATTTAGTATAAATGGGGCTTCTAAACGCGCTACTCAAATGAGACAGCGCCGCGATTACGCAACTTAAATTCAGTGTCAAATTGACGCATCAGCATACCTAGTAAGTAGTGGTATTCCTATGTAAACCTTCAATCATAATCAATCATAATTAAGTATTCTTTTTTTGCGAACTGAACATTTTGCCATATTGAACCGTATGAAGTAAGCCCAACAAAAGGTAACTGCTGTAAATAGTTGAAGAATCCCTTCGACTGTTTATAGTCTTCATCATCAGACCTGTAATGGCACTTATAACCCATATGAGTGCAAAGTTCTCATCAATAGAAATGAATTAAGTCCAAACACCAGGTAATTGCTGTAAATCGTTAAGGAGTTCATTCGACTGTGCATGGTCTCCATCATCAGACCTGTAATGGTACTTATAACCTATATAGGTGCAAAGTTCTCATAAATAGAAATGAATTAAGTCCAAACACCAGGTAATTGCTGTAAATCGTTAAGGAGTTCCTTCGACGGTGTATGGTCTCCACTATCAGACCTGTAATGGCACTAATAATCTACATGGGTGCAAAGATCTCATCAATAGAAATAAATCAAGTCCAAACACCAGGTAATTGCTGTAAATCGTTGAGGAGTTCCCTCGACTGTATTTCAGCTCCATCATCAGATCGACTTTCGACCTTCATTAAATAGTACTAGTAGTAGTACTTCATAAAAATATTTAAAATACGATACTTTAAAATATGATTTTCGAAGGTTGCTCTCGATTTCTCTGGGATGCCATTATCAGATCCTGGTTTCTATATCATGGTACCACTCCTGAGATATCTCCTGTCCACAAAAAAAAATCATCCAATTCGGTTCATAAACAACGAAGTTATCCCTGAACACATATAAAAAAATAAAAAAAAACATGTAACGGTCGAATTGAGAAACCTCCTTTTTTGAAGTCGTTTAAAAAACGTCGTGTGATGCGATAAGCTGGCTATTATAATTATCGGTTTATTATAAGCACGAGGCGAATTTTACTTCTAGTCAAATAAATTTTCTATGGAAATCAGCGCTATTTTTTAACCTTAAGTGTTTTTATTTCTACATCTACAGTCCAGAGTTTGGGGTCGCTTAACAAGCGTCTTCCTATAGGTAAGTTGGCAATCGGGCGATTCTTTGCCAACTAAACAATAGACTGAGAACTTATATTGCTTTGTCTGGCAACTAGTATAAGTTTTAACATAAATTTGAATGTGAATATATGACCGAGGGAGTTTTGCCGTCGACAAATTATTTTCACTGGAAGTTTACAACTTTCGGCGCTTAGCACGTAGTACTTTGTGCGAGCTGAAATTTCAATTTAATATTTTTAATGTATTTTGTTATAAAAACAATTATAGGGAGAATACTAATAGGGTTCCGTAGAAGATGAATTCTGTTATTTATTTTCATCTCGATTATGCTCGTGACCACATGTTATAAAAATTGCTAGTGTACAGTAATCTAATGATACCATACTCAATGGGTTTACTAGTTGCTCTTGATGGGGTCTGTTATCCATCTTGCAAATCTGTTGTCAGACCCTCGTCCGCATGAGCTATGAAAGATGATCACCAAGACAAATCTAATGAGCCTGAACATTGTGGGTATACAAGGGATATCAATCGATTCTCTTATCCACCTTCCAGCTCCAATATCAGGTGGTTATTATGTGCTGTGAAAAATGCTGCCGAAGCCGAAGTTAATGAGCCCAAACTCCAGTGGGTTTACGATAAGTAATTGAAGGGTTCCGTTACTTATTTTTCAGCTCGGTCGTCAGATTCCGTTCCGCATGCTACTAAAAGCTCTCGTGAATAATAATCTATTGAGCTCAAACTCAATGGGTTTACTGAGGGGTTCTGTTATCCACCTCGCGGCTCCATCGTCAGAGCCTCGCCGCTACATGCTATGAAAAATGCCTATGACAATGACTCTAAAGAGTCCAGACTCGGTGGATTTATTAGAAGCCAATGAAGGGTTCTTAGGGTTCTGTTATCTACCTTTCAGTTCCATCATAAAATTAGCTAAATACTACGTGATTATCGATTGTCATCCAAATCATACATCTCTGTAAGATTCTTCCAGAAGCAAATACACGTCTAAATTTATCATTATATTTGTATTAAATAAATATATATAAGTATTAAATCTACACAATAATATAAAAATAATAATAAAAAATAAAACTAATCCAATAATCCACCCCTCGTCGCCCCCGACGCAAATGTGCCCATGACGCTCATCGCATTGCCGCGCTGAATTGCAATGGCAATTCTTTGCACCAGGAAGGAACCGGAACGGGCGTCGAGTCCCCTTTCTTTTAGACGACGGCCGATGCTCGCGACGAAACGTTTGGCTTCAATCCCCCAACAGCCAGCGTCTTCCACCGCAAGAGGGACGAACAAGTATTTACTCTCTGTAAGATTTAATTTCGATACGATTCACTATTGAAAAGTTAAAAGAAAAGATAGACGAACCTGGCTCCATTCACAGTACTTGGTCACCAAGTTATTGCATTATCATCGTAATCACATAAGCATGCAAAATTTCAACTTCGTAGTACAAGAGAAAGTGACTCTAAATCAACTTGCAAGATTTGAATCAACTATACTCGTACTTGTATCCCTCTTCCCCGTATGTATGTATGTTTGCATGCATGTAAACATACATACATACGGGGAAGAGGGCAACAAGTGAATCTAAATAAAATCTTATAAGGTTGATTATTATTTTTTGTTTAAACTAACTGCACAATAAATCTGTCAAAGCTTGTGTATTGATGTTTTTTAGTCAAAATTACTTCTAAAACAAAAATTTTGTTTAAATTTCTTTATTTTGCCTGTGTCGTGCCCCGAATAGCAGTTTTTCACTCTCGGAAAGGGATGCCGATTATACAAATTCGAATTTCAAATTCACGGCAACTTTCCATAATGTTCGCGAATTTGTTTTTCAATCATTTACCCAAGGGTTTGTAATCTGTCGTCCGTTTCATTGTCCTTTTCCGGGGGTAGTCAGCTATCGGTTCGTGTAAACATTGTGACGTCTATGCGTAGAACACGTTGATTTATATAGAGTACTCGATAGATCACGCTACTTCGCAATACTTGACTGACCGGTTGGCCGAGTGGTTAGAGATCCTAACTGCGGAGCCGAGGGTCGCGGGTTTGATTCCCGGCAGGGACAAATATTTGTGTGCATGAACATGTTTATTTGTTCCGTGTCTGGGTGTAAAAGTATATAGTATATATTTAAAAAATAATAATTAAGTATGTATATCAGTTGTCTAGTACCCCATAATACAAGCATAAAACTTGCTTACTTTACTTGACTAGATGGCGCAGTGTGGGATGTCCCAAATATTATTATTATTATTATTATTACATCGACTGAACACAGAAATTACTAGTAATTCGAGATCGACCTAAATATATGAAATTCTATTGTTGAGGCATTAGTCAAAAGAAAATGCGCCGCTAGAAATTATATTTTTGAGGCGGTGTCTGCGCACTCGAAGCTAGGTGCCTGGCGCTATAAATTATTCCCACGATAAAGATAATTTACAAATAACTGCAAATCTAATGAAAAGACACCAGAGAAATCTATCTCCATACAAATATGTCGACATAATATTTAATTTTTATGATTAAAAAATCATTGGAATAAAATCCCTCCGATGAATAAAACCAAGACTATATTAGCTTTAGTTTTATTCTATTATACAGCTAATTATACAAAATATTTAAGCTATTATACAAAAGCTTTCTTATTGTAAAGTATTGCACTACTCGGATGATAGACGTCCGTTGGTATAAACCACTCTACTGTCAGATTCGTTTCAATGGTAATATTTAAACCCATAGTTTCTTAAAACAATTGTTTGTTCATTTGAAAAAAAAAGAGCCTGCTTCAGTTTTTTGTGTGTTCTTCTGAGAGGAACGAGAATTTTACCACAATTTATCAACCAACGATTTGGTACAAAGCAATAAATTTAAATACTCTTGCAACGTTTTTCATGATTACGTTACATAATTAGGAAATAAAGATATTTGTCTTCGATTTCGATATTCGTATTCGATACGTAATTTTAAAAATGTACGCGTTTCTTCGAATAAGTTTGAAAAAAAAAATATTTTTCAAGAATTTCGATTCTTTTCCTATTTTTGAAGTTATCACAATTTTCCGAGGATTAAAACTTACGTAATTTAAGAAATAACGATTTCAATAAAGTAGCTTAGCAAAGCACAATACATTCGCCCTCGAAGCCATGATTATTCATAAGGTACAGAAATATTACTTTAAGACATCACACGGCCCGTTTATGTAAATTTCAACCGTTTGGAATTCATAAGGCGGTGTTAAGTCGCCGCACGAGTGGGGCGAGCGCCAGAAACATTTTTCAAAATTTCCTTTCTACATTTATCAAATCCTCCGGTGTTATTGCTTGGAATGGCTCTTATTTTAGAATGACTTATAATATCGTATTTTAATATCATAATTATGGATATATATATCTTCAGGTCTCTAAATTTATACACTCAATTAACATAAGAAATGTTACGTTAGGGCGTATTCAGGCTCGGCCGTTAGTGAGTCGCTCACTATCTACTTGGATTAAATTTATATCCAAATGAAACAACGTACTATCTGCTTTCGTGTGAAAAACCAGCAATTAAGGCCGATTTACATTATATTTTGTTAACTATAGCGAGTTTGGTTAATGGTTAATGTTAAACCATTGTGAATGAAATGATTGAGGAGGTTTTTTAGATGGATCAAGTAGTGATTGTGTTACTTCCGGTTTTGTTATGAATTACAATAAAAATCCAGCGGGGTGATTCTGGACTAGCTCTATACATAACACGGGTGATATTTAAAACTATATGACTGGTTGGCCGAGTGGTTAGAGACCCTAACTGCGCAGCCAAAGGTCGGGGGTTCGATTCCCGCCCGGGACAAATATTAGTGTGATTGAGCATGTCTATTTGTTCCGTGTCTGAGTGTAAAAAAATGTATATAATATATATATATATATACAGGGTGAGATTTTTATGACCAGCCAAATTTTAATATAATGATCTTTGGTAGAAAACCTATAGCCGTCTTGTTTCCTTTTAGTATCGTTCTATAGAAAAATATTGAGATATGACTACATAAACCTTTCCCGTAAAAACCAAAAACTCTAGTTACCATTCTTGCTCGCCGCATCATCCCGTTTCAAAAGCCTTGGGTGCGTACGTTTACTATAGCGTTGAGAAGGCAACCAAACGTTATAAAATAAACTGTAGATAAAATAATTTATTTTGAAAATGTAACCCATATTTTTTATTTACGCAATGAGGTCTATTGGTGATACCTAACACCTAGAAAAATTTTGGCCGGTTAATAAAATCTCACCTTGTATATATATATATAAGTATTTACATAAATTTTCAGGTAGCCATAGTACAAGCTTTGCATAGTTTGGAACTAGATGGCGCTATGTGAGATGTCTGAGGCATTATTATTATTATATCTCGGGTGGAAAGCTAATTTTCCTAACAATGAATTGTGGAAAAAATAAACGTTTTCAAATTTAGATTTTAGGAACATAAAAATAAACTTTTCGCTTTATTGAAAGTGATAAGTGACTTAACACTCGTTAGGAACCAGCCTGAACGGCTGCAGGACATCACCACGCTTACTATTTCGAAATGTTTCATTGATTATGACATATTATAATGATATTATTATTATTTGAACCATACCCTGAGTAGTGTCTTGATAACCGAGTGATGGCGAGCCCGTTTCTTGTCTAGAAGGTCGTGGTTCGAATCCCAGAACCGGCATGTACCATTGAGTTTTTTTTTACTATTAGTATACATGACTATACTGACTCCGTGCCTCGGAGGGCACGTAAAGCCGTCGGCCCCGGTTGCCATCATCATCATATCAGCACCTGGAGGAGCGTGGTGGATCAAACTTCAAGCACCCTTATTCCGAGGGGAGGCCTAAGCCCCTGCAGTGGGCAGTGAGTTGATATGCTAGCAGGGTTACTAGCCTAGTGGGTAGCAACCCTGCCTACGAAGCTGGAGATCCCAGGTTCGAATCCCAGGTCGGGTCAGTATTTGAATGATTATTGATTATCGATGATATTGATACTGGTACCGGGTCTTGGTCGTTATAAGTATGTTGTGTCTTCGTTTGGTACTCAAAACACAAGCTAATGCTTAGTTTGGGGCCTAGACGTTATAGTGATGTATACGTCATCATCATTATTATTATTATTATCAATTTGCTACTTAATTAAATAAATTCTGATCATCCTTTATAGTCCCTGACTGGACTGCATGAGGTCTCCATTAACTGAACATGACAACTTTATCCTTAAAATTCTAATTTAAGTACTGATTATAATTATTATATTAATTATAATAGGCCGTGAGGTCTCGGTTCGAGTCCGGGCGTGTATCAATGAGTTTTCCTGACTTAAGAACATAACTATCACTCCCTCCGTGCCTTGGAGAGTACGTTAAGCTGTCGGTCCCGGTTGCTGTCAATAGATGGCAGCTGTTACGATCCACCAACCCGCACTGGAGCGGCGTGGTGAATTTAAACTCCAAGTCCTTTAAATGTGAAAATTTTAAAACAATTTATTTACAGTATACTCAGTAGCTGTAATTAAAATTTTCGTTTTTTTATTCTACTTTATAAAATAAAGACTCTCATACAAAGTTTCATTTTCCCTTTCCCCGCTCCCCCCCACCCATTGAAATTTAAATTTCCAAAAATAGTTTCTTAGCGAATCTTAAATTATAAAATAAACGTCACGTGAAGGCAAACGATTTTATAAGTTTAAATAATTACACAAACTATTCATTTTAAAATATGAATTCTTAGTTTGTCAAATTTCATAATACGAAGTAGGTAAGAAAATATTACTTCTACGTTATGTATAAACCAACTACCTGAATCACACTTAACTTTTAGGGTTCCTTACTCATAGAGTGCCAACGGAAACCCTATATACTATACCTCCGCTGTCCGTCCGTCTATCACAGGGTTGTATTTTCTGGATTGTAATAGGTAGACACTTGAAATTTTTACAGAGTATGTACCTATTACTGTGGCCGCTATTACAAAAATGTTCCAATACAAAAAATGTGTTTTTTTCAACGCTTTTGGTGGTCGGTGGTTTTGAGATTACTGCTTATAAGTACTTAAAATTTTAATAAAATATTCACTACTACAGCCACTATAACAAAAAATAATAAAAATAAAACAAAGTTAAAAATTAAAGCGGAGATCCCTATACAAGAAGCGCATGCGAGTCCGCCTCGCATTTTGACGGTTTTTACTTTGATACATATCGTGTCAAACTTTATGGCGGATCTGAATACAACGCTTCATGCGTGCTTGCACAGAAACAGCTATATACCCCTCGCTCCACTGCGTTCTGCTACACCTAAAACTGGTTACTAGAACGCGACTGCGACAGCGACCATCTCTAATACTAATAAGCGTGGAGTAAACAAAAAAAATTACTCTTCAGAAAATTAAAATGTCTATTTTTTCCGAGTCTGCGTTTGAAATATCTATATCTGTATTAAACGTATTGCATAAAATGTTCCAGTGTATACATTAGTTATATATTATCCATAATACAAGCATAATGTTTGGTTAGTTTGGGAATAGATGACGCTGTGTGAAATGTCCCAGGTATTTAATAATATCATATTATAAGGTTTCATAAAAGCTTCTTTGTCGACTCGATACTTCGTTGTTGTGTTAATGTTATTTTATTATATACTACACGTCTTTTAATAATTTGTTTATATTTTTTTCGGTAGTATTTATAACTGTTGTTTTTTTTTAATTTGACTTGATATCCCAAAATTTTCTAAGACAATATTATTTAATACATATATAGCGTCTGAGTAAGTTGTTTTTTACATTCAGGCCTACCCGATGAAAGTTATTTCCATTCCATTCCATCAGCCCATTTTACCCCACTGCAGGGCCTTAGGCCTCCAGGGTGAGGAGGAGCTTGGAGCTTAAATATACCATGCTACTCCAGTGTGGGTTGGTGGATTGTAACGACAGCCATCTATTGATAGCAGCCGGGACCGACTGCTTAACGTGCTCTCCGAGGCACGGAGTCAGTGTTAGCTACAAAAAAACTCATTGGTACATGCCCGGATTCGAACCACGGCCCCACGCCTTATAAATTTGAAACAATTTCACTGCACTCGGGCTATCGACGACACGAAAGTTATTTGTATTGATAGAGTGGAAATTTTTATTTTCGAAATACGCTGCTTTTTTTATTTTTTAATATATTTGTTTTAACTTTAGTAATTTTCTCGTATATTGCTTCATTAAAAGGTCTTGTCTTATACGATAGTTCTAAATTAAACAGCTGTTAAACTAGAAAATCGAAGGAGTGTCGTTGAAAAGTATTGTATTTGTTTACATCAAAAGTTTTTTTTTTTCAATGTTTTGTGATAATAATAAATTCGTTGAAAATGATACAACTCTTTTCGCAACACTTTACTGTTCTAATTAGGTAGGTCTGCGAGGGCTTTTCATTCTAACGAGCCCTGTGTGAGGCAAAGGGCTTTCTTGAAAGGGTGCGAGTTCTTTATATGCGAAAGGATTATGTGTGCTTTGTTATATGAAACTAAATTGCGTGCGTACTTATAATAAGAAAAGAGTGCATGGAACTCAGTACATAAGTTCTTTCTCACCGAAAAAAATAAATCCCTGCCTAACGTGTGTCTCCAAAACATTGGAGAGAAACAAGTATCGTTTTAAATAATAATAATACCTGGGACATCCCACACAGCGCCATTTACTTACATAATAAAAATGAAATATGCTCGTGTTACGGATACTATACAACTGATATAATTTGTATAAATTGTAAAAATTATATCATATAAATTGTAAAAAAACAATTTGTATAATAATAATATAATAATACCTGGGACGCCGCGAGTGGTTAAAGAAGACCCTAACTGCGTAGCCAAGGGTGGCGGGTTCGATTCCCGCTCGAGACAAATATCTGTGAGCATGAACATGTCTATTTGTTTCTGGGTCTGGGTGTAAAAGAGTCTTTATATGAGTAGGGCATAAAGTTTTAATATTCACAAAAAAATACAAACTAATAACCAATATATAACTAATATATGTATATATTTAGACGAGTTCTCGAATGGAGGCCACGTACCGGAAAGCGAAGCGTTGGACGCCCCCCGGCCAGGTGGACAGATGACCTGAAGCGGGTAAAAGCGGGTATACCGGGGGTAGTTGGATGCGAAAGGCGGAGGACCGTGTGTGGTGGCGAGCCTTAGGAGAAGCCTATATCCTGCAGTGGAGAGACACGGGCTGACGATGATGATGATGATATGTATATATTATTAAAAAAAATAATTAAATATGTATATCAGTCGTCTAGTACCCCATAATACAAGCATTATACTAGCTTACTTTTGTTCTAGATGGCCCAGATATTATTATTATTATATCCCATACGACGGCATCTATTCCCAAAGTAAGCAACTATTATGCTTATATTATGGGGTACTAGACAACTGGCACACATACTTAATTATTTTAAATAATATATACATACACAACTGGCACACATACTTAATTATTTTAAATAATATATACATACACAACTGGCACACATACTTAATTATTTTAAATAATATATACATACACAACTGGCACACATACTTAATTATTTTAAATAATATATACATACACAACTGGCACACATACTTAATTATTTTAAATAATATACACATACACAACTGGCACACATACTTTTTCACCCACACGCAGAACAACAACTCACAAAAAATTGTTCCAGGTTGGAATTAAAAACGCGACCTTAGGTTTAGGGTCTTTAGCCACTCGGCCAATCGGTGAGTCATTAATATTCATTTCTTTGTTTATGAAACTTCAAAACCTAGGCAGCAAATAATATTCAGATTTTTATGCTGACGGTTTTGGCTGCCATTTTGTATGGGTGACTTTCATCGTTTTGACATTAGATGTCACGACATGGTCACGACAATGTTATATAATTATGCTACTTTTGTAGTATACGTTATCCAGTACTATGGACACGAGAACCATATTGATTTCGTATTGAATGATCGAACTGTCATTTCGATCTAGTCATTTCCTGCAATTGCAGAGCTAAAGAACACGGATTAGATTTTAGCCCGGTTTGTGTGCATGAACATGTCTATTCGTTCGGTGTCTGGATGTAAAATGTCCATTATCGATACCGGAAATTTCAATTGGCGTAAGGGACATTTAGTGTCGTGATAGCCCAGAGCACAACGAACCTGTCTTAAATTTATAAGGCCCCACAGGGCCATGGTTCGAATCCGGGCGTGTACCAATGAGTTTTTCTGACTTAAGTACACAATATCACTGACACCGTGCTTCGGAGGGCACGTTAAGCAGTCGGTCCCGGACGCTGTCAATAGATGGCGGTCGATACAGTTCCCAACCCGCAGTGGAGAAGCGTGGTGTACTTGAAGACTTGGTGGACTGAAGCTCCAAGCCCCCCTTCTCACCCTGGGGGAGGCCTAAGCCCCTGCAGTGGGGTAAAAATGGGCTGATAATTTATTTATTTTATTTTATTTTATTCGGAATACCAACAGCATTTTTACATTTAGTAATACTAAAATTGACATAAACATAGCTATTAATAGGTATTCGCATCTAGATAATGATGATGATGAAGGGACATTTTGTTAAAAATGAGTTTTTACACCATCATATTCAGTTTTTTGAGCTCTATCGAATGGTATAGTTAAAATCCTTGTATCTTAAAAAATTAGACTCTTACGTCCACGGTTTCTTAACGCGAAAATATATTTTTTTTTCTTAAGTAGGTTGTAATGGACATGAACAAATCGAGAGCTAATGTATGATGCATTCGTTAGAGTAAGCATGGTCGTATAATGATTTTTTTTCCACAAGACGTTTACGCTATACCAATAGATTCATCAATAAATCAATTCCAGGTCGTAAGTACCTGTAAGTACCTTATTTCAAATAATTATTGTTCCTTACGACTTATTTAACGTTTGGTTTTTATTTTACTCAAGTAGGTAAAAATAGGTTGCAAGGGACATATAGGTAAGTAAATATTTATTGATATAGGTACTTTACGAATCGTTTGTTCATTAGACAAACCTTACAGATTCGTGTGTTCATCACTCTTAATCTTTCAAAAGACGCTTACTATTTGTATGAAAGTGATGGAGGTATAATTCTAAAATAAAACTGAGTGAAAAGGTATTGATTTCCATACTTAAAAATTATTATAACATGAGCTTTCTCGTACCAAAAAAGACAAATGTATGTTCGACACAAAAAGACACAAACAGAATACGATGCTACAGATATGGCTATTTATCTTAAAAAAAGTGCCAGCTTTATATAAGATTTAAGATTCATCAGAAATTTAAATCAATCAACACCATCACAGTCAGTTTTGATTTGCAGAAACTGTTAAATACACCTCACGGCGACAGCATGCTGCTTTAACTATTCAAGAAAATATGCTGAGTATAATTTGCACTTTATGACAGCCGGTTACAAAACGGACATTCTTATACGTAGGGCATATTTAAAGTTTCAGGAACTGGCCACTTGAAATAGAAAATAGAAAGCCATTTATGGAAATTGAAAATGGAACTCTCTGGGAAGACGTTGCTTTTGAAATTGCAAGATCGTCATTTGTTTCTTGATCGTGGCATCATCAGTTTGAAAATTGTGTGTCGGAATTAATTACAATTAACTAGAGAAAATTTTCGCGCTATGATTTTTTATGATTTTCGCTGCGGCTTAAGTCAGTTAGAGAGTTGCCAGAAATTTCAATCCGCATTAGGTAATAAACACAGACAAGTCAACCTTATAGACCACGCTTTGACAGGGAGTAGCATTCGCCAAGGCTAAGTAGTGACACTACATAACTACATCTCTTCTGAGCGGTCAGTTGGAAGCACGTCGGAAGCCATTAAATTGTCAATTTTGAACGAGCCAATGAAAACTAGCCGACTTCTCCCCGCACTCCGCCACTTTTTGGCGATTTCGTTTTCATACTGACGTTTATTAAAGCGTGGTCTATAGGTTGACTGGTCTGTGGGTAATAAAGCTCCGTGTCGTAGCTCTGTGTACGTGGTTCAGTGATTTTAAACGTGGATGTAATTATCTCCATGACTATGGACTTGAAGGTCGACCAGTTACATGTCAGCAAATTCGTATTGTATTAGGCATTGGAATGAGTCAAGTTCAAAAGATTTTCATGTCCAACTGAAGATACGGAAGCTTTACAGTCGATGGATACAGCATGATTTGACGGAAGACCAGAAACGACTGCGTGTAGAGTGGTGCCGCAAAATGATAGCAAAGTTTAATGGAGAGCAATCATTCGCAGTCCATAATATCGTGACAGGTGACAAAACCTGGGTGTACTGCTTTGACCCGGAAAGAAGAAGTCAATCGGCAGAATGGGTTTTTCCTTTTGAAGATTTGCCAACGAAAGTTAACAAAAGTCGAACCGTTGGCAAGAAAATGGTTGCTTCTTTTTTCGGCAAAACAGAACATTACACAACAGTGTCACTTGAAGATCAAAGAACAATAACTGCAAATTAATATCGATGAAGATTAGTTTAATCTCAATTTTATTAACACCAACTAACTAACATTATTGTTGAAAAGAAATGGCAAGCAACAGAAAGAGTTAGTTTTCGTGACTCGTAGATTTAGTATTTGTGATTTTCTTTACGGAAACTTTTAGGAGTGTGATATTTTGTTTTAAAGAGGAACTCTGTACAGTTACATGTACCATTATTTTAGTAAAAATTTCTTGGATAATTTGTCTTGAAATAAAAAAAAAACATGATTTGAAGCTTTGGTTACTTTATTTCTTGAAAATAATTTCACTAGAAAGCCATATAATATCATCGATTATTAGGCTATACACTCTTTTTACCCTTAAGTCATTGTTTTATTACCTAAAATGATATTCAAAAACAAACTATGTGACCCTTACAACATACTATTAGTTATTCTGAAAAATTAACAACATAAACAACAATACAGACAGATTGTAACGGTCAATATCTCCGTAAATAAGTGAATTCAAAAAATTTTCACGTTATCAAACTAAGAAGCTCCAAATTTTAGCTTAAGTCTCCATCGACACCATAATATTTCAATGATAAACGAAAAAGTTATGGTTAGAAAAGTAAAAATAAAACTGTTTTTTGCTCGCCCTGTAAAGTTGCCATTTGTCCCTTACGCCAATTGAAATTTCCGGTGTCCATATGTATAGAAAAATATTTAAGTACGTATATTTATAAATACGTGAGTGCGGTTATTTATAAATAAGTTCGACCGTACTCACTTTTTTGAAACTTTTTTTTTTGACAAACTATTAAACTACAGTGGGTTTTAGCTTTTGGCACTCCTTTTCCATATAAAACTTTACGTATTTCAAATCTCACACACCTCCGTACACAATACGCTTTAAAAGGGGTACACAGTTTTCTCTTCGCGTATTAAATAATCAAATTAAGTAGTTTGATTCCCTGTTAGAGTAACAAATTTTTCAAAAATATAAAAATGCAGTTTTTTTTTCCTCATAAATTGGAGCGTAATCCTTTAAACGCTTTTCGTTATTTCTCATAGTTTATAGGAATTGGCCATAAAGTCCCATTTCAAAAACTTGTGCTGTATATATTTAGATTTTAACTTTCTGCTCTTTTGCTCCATATAAACTGTAACTGTGCCGAATATTACGCTCCTCCATGCGCGGAGTATGCTTAAAAAGGGGTCTAAAGTTTTTCATTTACGTATTTATATATAGATTTTTCTAATGATTATTCATAGATTGTTATTATTACTTTGTTGCATCAATTTATTTTAACAGATGTTTTTTATTATTGTTAGATACGTAAGTTTAAATAAATGTATATATGGAATTGAGGACCTGACTGTTTTAAGAGGTCTCAAATACCTTTTGTTTAATTTATGTTGCTGTGAATGAAGTATGAAGCTCTCTTCTGCGTTTAACATCTAACCACTCATACTTTAGCTAGCTGGTGCAAGATGGCGAGATTCAGTACGTTAGGCCCCCGTGCGCCGGTCTTCACCTCCGCAAAATTGACTAAAAAATTGAAAAGATATTATGAAGTGACATTTATGACTACTAAAACCAAACGCTGCTGTGAAATTTAGTTACTCTGTAACTGGCTAACCCAGACTTATGTTAAGACTACGGACTGAAGCTGTTTATTATACATGAATGCAATAAACAATAAATAAATGAAATAAATTATATGCGTTGCCTAGAACCCATAGTACAAGCCCTGCTTACTTTGGGACTAGATGACGCTGTGTGGGATGTCTCAGGTGTTATTATTATTTTTGGCCAAAGAATTCGAAACTACTTACATATTTTCGAATTTTAAATTTAGAGTTACAAAAATAATAACAATAACTCAAGTTAAATTGTGAAACGAGTTCAATACAGCAGCGGTCATCAGGTCCAGACCAATTTTGGAGCAGTTCGTCAAGTATTGGAACAGGTCATAGAGAACATTGATCACCAGCCCATACGCACACCATATTTTCTGGACCAAATTTCGTGATAAATTTAATTCAATTATTTATTGCATTGTCACATGTAAATTAATAACAATAATAATGTATACATCACAACAACGTCTAGGCCCCAAACTAAGCATTAGCTTGTGCTTTGGGTACTAAACGAAGACACCACATACATATAACAATCAAGACCCGGTACCAGTATCAATATTCATCATAAAAATACTGACCCGACCTGGGATGCGAACAGGGGACCTCCAGCTTCGTAGGCAGGGTCGCTATCCACTAGGCTAAGCGGTCGTCAATCGTACGATGGTAAGTGTCGTTGTCTATTGTGATCTATTAATAGTGCCTTCGGTACTTTTCGATGGACATACGGCTGGCGATGCTGTGATGATCGAATTCTTCGATTGCGACAACTAGATTCAATTAAATATTAAGCGTTTCGAGTGTCCATTGCTTATGGACGTAATAGTTATCCTGAAGATTTGTTTTTATTGATTTGGATTGTGTTGCGTAGTGGTATCACGAGCTGTTCATGTTAACTGTTAACTTCATTTCATGGTGTTAAGTTCCTAATTGTACGTTGTTTTGTTCAGTGCCTGAAAATCTTTCGGGACGGATAGATTGATCTCAGTATCAAGTAGGACAGAATATTCAAACACAGAGGCTGTTCTGCGAGATGACTGTAACATCGAGATTTTGCAAACAAGAAATAAGGTACTACCCAAAGCAAAAACGTAACAATTTTTATTATCCTTGGTAACGGTGAATAAGCACCGATCAAAGGTGTGACTTTCCGAGCTTGGATTCGGGCTACGATTCAACATTTGATAGCACAACTTTTGAATCGGTCTTGGGTCGGTGATTTACTCAAATTATTGTATATAATAAATAATATGTACAAACAACAATATTCAATAACAAAAATATATTGAATTTTCGGAAAACCGTGCACCGAAACTTGTCATTTTTGTAATTGAAAAAGCTTTGGAAAATCTGAAACCTGTCGATTTCCCGACGTTCGTGCATATGTATGTCGTATTCCATTTTCGTTCAAAGAAAAATCGTCGTGACGCCTACATCGTATTTGCATTTTCCTCCTAACGGCGTATGTTTGGAAAACAATGGAAATACCTTTATAAAACTTTTAGGTTTGACTCTAAAAGAGAAAGGGTAAAAAACACTTATTGATTTTTGTATAAATAAAGCTTAATGGTGAAAAAAAAATCAGATATTTTCGTTTGGCGTTTTTTCATCTATTTTACACGATATATGATACAAATACAAACAAGATACAACATTAACTATTTAACTTAGATCATCTGCCACTAACGGGCAGTCAGTCGTATCTCTTTCACCAAGTCTTTGTTGGGACCGGGTAAGACACGATTTAAACTTTTATTCACATTTTTACTATGCTCTCTATGGACGTTCATTGAGCCTGTTGGTTTTAATTGATGTGCAAAATGGTGTGGGTGTGGTGGTATGATATGATTATAATGGACAACGACTCAAAATTTTAAAATTACATATGGATACTTTTTTATGAAAATACAGACTATAAGGAATATTTCAGTAATTTTTTTTTTAATTTTCATTTATGAATTTTCAAAAAATAATCAATTGCTACAAAAGGATAGCCGAAGACGTCACTACACTAGTTATAGCTACGGATTTTCTACGTTTTTATGTATTGCACTTGTTTGTGTGGCCGTTGATCGCTTTTTATATCTCCACTATTACGCCTCCAAAAACATTAATTTTTTTCTGGGGAATAAAGACACCTATTCCTATAAATATATAATGTTTGGAAAAATGTTGCAATTTTTTTGAAAATAATTTCCTGTTACACACTTTACTGTAGGTATCATGTACAGCTGTCAGTTTTGCTAATTTAACATGTGATCCCAACGCCGTGAATTACGATATCCTGGCGATCTCGCTTCGGCTTTGGGTGAGTTTCTATAACTGCGTCTCTGATATTTTTATACCGCCGTATTATCGCGGTCCGCGGCGTCACATCATCGTAATAATAATATCTGGGACATCCCACACAGCGCCACCTAGTCCCGAAGTACTGTTCGCCCCAAACTTTATGGTAGATCGGAATACAACGCTATAAGCGTGCTTGCGTAGGTACAGTCATATACCCTCGCCCCACTGCGCCCCAAAACTGGCTACTGCGATGAGAGTTGTGCTTATGTTCACATCCACCATAAAGTTTGAACGTAACTGTAAGCAAATATTTTGCTTGAATTATGGGGTCCTAGACAAGTGATATACATACTTAAATATTTTTTTAATATGTAGTATATACATATATAAATACTTTTGCAACCAGACACGGAAAAAATAGACATGTTCATATACACAAATATTTGTCCCGAGCGGGAATCGAACCCGCGAACCTCGGCTCCGCAGTTAGGGTCTCTAACCACTCGTTCAACCGGTCAGTAAATTGCCTGCTGTGAAAGCGGTGAGTGGAGATTAGGAAATAAGTATTAGTATTTTCATTTTATAGAGTCGTTTGCAATAGTAAAGTAGAGCGTGAGATCTAGGATTAAAAAAATTAAAAAAAAAGACATATCCTTACAACTCGTCAAGTATCGATCCATCGGAAGGCAATTAATCAGCGTTTTAATGCCTTCGAAACGTCATACTAAATTGTTGGGAAACATCGTTAGTTCGATAATAGGTTTGACCTCGTGAAAGTTTTACAACCTCATACTGACATCTGTCAGTGTCTCCGTAATAACATGGTAATAACCGTCTATAATATTCATAGCCAATTAATTTGACGACAGCGTTTGGTTTTAATATGGTTTTAAGGGTTTTTACGTAAGGACATTGCCCAATTTGTAGGATTGCCGGGGATTCCTCGGGGGTGAAGAGCGGCGCGCGGGGACCTTGCGCACCGAAACTCGAACTAAAACTCGCCATCTTACACGAGTTAGCTAGAGTATGAGTGGTTAGACGGTAAACGCAGAAGAAGGATTCTAGCCAATGCGTAATTTTATGATAATATGTTTACGACTCATTCATTCAACCCGTATCAGTACTTTTAGTAGGTACTATCTCAGCTTTCGCTTCCATTTCTTTTTATTTCATTGCCCAAAGCTTTGCTCGTGTTTGTTTCCACTAAGTTGCACTTTCCACAGACTGTTTGAACAGGAAAAAAATCTCAAATAATCTAAGATATTATTCAGTTTTGAGAAGATATTCGAACAAACGAATATATTATTAAAAATTTTTTTTAAATTATCCATTGTAGCTTTCGATAGATTTTGATATGTAGTTACGTGATTTTTAAGAGTGCTGTATTACATTTTATTCCAAAAGATCTCAACGATTATCAGCTTTCTAAAAGTAACCTCTGTGTCTTTCTAGGTTTTGATGTTATACTTCTATTGACGCGTTAGGGGAAAATAATTTGGTTTTGGTTCAGTGTTCTAGTATAAATAAAACTACCATAGCACTTTTTAAGTTTCTAGATCGACTGGTTTTGGAGAAACTGGGCTGATCAGTGGTATTAGTATTTGGAATAAGTACATAGATTACGCGATGGATACCATATCAGCCCATTCTGCTCCATTGCAGGGGTTAAGCCTCCCCTCAGGACAAGGGTGCTTGGAGCTTAATCCACCACACTGGATAGTAATGGTGTAAGCACATACCTATATAAAGTTTTTGTAAATGTTACATCACTCCTGTTTCTGTAGCCGCGCCACATTTTCTAATTCATTTCTTTAGTTCTATTCGAATATTGAGATAACAACTCAAATTTTTGTTAAGTTAAATAAGTAGGTATTATTGCTAGCAAAACAAACATATTGGCTTGGTAACTTGGGTCTATAACCATCGTGTGGAAGGGGAGGTACTTGTAAAGAAAACACCAAGTAAATCTTATCATTAGTATAATCTAGGTTTTACAATAAGATACGTCATATTCACTAACCAAGATAGTTGGTATCAACTTTAACAATCTCGATTTGTAGGGCTGAACTATTTATCCAGTCCAAAATTCAGGTTTAACAAATTAAAATCGTAAAAACGCCTCTTTACTTTTTTTATCTCCCATTTGTCTTTCAATCGCTCAATCATTCTTTTATCAATCTACATCTTTCTTTTTTTTTAAACATGACATGACAGTTATTCTTTTCGGATGTTGATTACTTTTGTATCTTACGACAACCTTCTACCAGGATGAGTAGAAAGCTTTTGCTCATGACCTTCTGTAATATAATAATAATAATAGTATCTCGGACATGCCACACAGCGTCAAACTGAGCAAAGCTTGTATCATGAGTACCACACAACTGATGTACAAACTTAAATATTCTTTACAATATATAAATAAATAGATGTTTTACACCTAGACACGGAACAAAGAGACATGTTAATGTACAAAAATATTTTTCCCGGGCGGGAATCGAACCCGCGACCCTTGGATCCACAGTTAGGGTCTCTAACCACTCGGCCAATCGGTCAGTCAGCGAGCGATATATGAGTGATGACGTATTTTCTTCAATCAATACAATAACACAATAACGGAATCCCTTATTACTTGTCCGGAAAGACTTGGCCAATTTATTACCCGTCATTTCGAAGTGAAAATCGGTTTTGTAACTATGAGTGGCAGCGCAACGACACAAACACTTGTTAAGTTCTCACGCATAAAACAAGACTCCCGAGAAACTTGTTACAAAAGCTCGCCAACGTAAATACAATACACACGAGCAATATACTTACACATATGCTGACCTGCTATGTTTGTTATATTTGACTGACCGACGATAGGCCGAATGGTCAGAAGAGATCCTAAATACAGACCAAAGGTCGCGGATTCGAATCCCGCGAAAAAAAATTTATATAAGTACGTATTATAAAGAATATTTATGTATGTATATCAGTTGTCTAGTAACCCATAATACAAGCATGATACTTGCTTATTTAGGACTAGATGGCGCTGTGTGGGATGTGCCATGTATTATGATTTATTATATGCATTTATAATATTTTACGCATACATAAATAGATATGTGTTAGTAAACCGCTTGTGCGAGCTTTCCTTGCGTTACCTTTATTATTTCGGAAGGGATACATTGCTATATGTGAACCTAAATTATCATAATTTTCAAAAATTATTAAACGCACAGACACCATCTCGTTACAGTTTTATTATATCCAGATAATCATCTATTTTTAAAATTGGGATCGATATGACAAAATCACATATAATAATAGTTTTTAAAATCCGAATTTCGCCATTTCAGACGAATTTAAATTTAAAAAATCCGAAATTAATCTGAATTTACAGGAGCGTCAACCCTAAACGACACGCAGTAAAGAGGTAAAAACGAATGATCCTTATAATGAACATCGCCGTAATATCGGATCCGTTCACCGTTTTTCTAGATAGCTGCCAGTACACGAGGGGCGTACTTTGCATAGTAATGACAAAATCACTAATTACCATGTTAATGCAATTTGCGCTAACGTAGCCGATTATAGGAACTTTGATGAAATATTTTTAGATGGCACCGTATTTTGTTTACGGTGATTGTTCTTAAAACTGAAAAGCTTAAAATTATCACAATTGACGACCGCTTAGCCTAGTGGGTAGCGACCCTGCTTACGAAGCTGGAGCTCCCGGGTTCGAATCCCAGGTCGGGTTAGTATTTATATGACGAATATTGATACTGGTACCGGATCTTGGTTGTTATATTTAAGTGATGTCTTCGCTTGGTACCCAAAACACTTGCTAATGCTTAGTTTGGGACGTAGAGGTTGTTGTGATGTATACATTATTATTATTATTAAAGACGTTATGAAAACCCATTTTTGGGATAACTCTCACACACGTTGAACTGAGTGATGGAGTTTTATTCGCGGAATATTCATTTGACAGATCTTAAAATATGCAAGTAATGTTCTTTGGTGACTTCTTTATTTAGTTGAATATTTCGCGACATATCAGCTCCTGAATTTATTGACAATGTCCGGATTGGATTTACATATATTTCACAAATTTTGTTGGCGTAAGACGGCAACATTTTAATATATTTTTTTTATCATTCCAAACTTACATTCTTTTATTTTAATACACAAATTAAAAAAAAAAAACAGTGATACGTTGGCTCCGTCCCTCATTCTGGCGACTTGTAAGAGTGCTGGCGCGGCTACGTCCGCCGCTGAAGGCGCCGCAAATATTTGAATGTAAAGATTGAGTACATTTTTGCGTTGTTTGGAGTTGAAACCCTAGGGCCGTGGGGTCCGCCAGAAGCTCAGTGGCTCGCCAGGGAAGTCTGTGCGTTTGGTCGTGGTGTCCGGTGAACGGAGGGCCGACAGTCTACGTATTAGCCCTGGTAAACAAATTTTAAATAGTATTTTTTATATTTGTTATATATAGACATGCATGTGATGTTAACACACACCAATACTGAGTATTGTTTATGTTTTAGTAACACCAATTCAGAAAATATGGGAACGACAACATCCTCCAGTGGTTGTTCAAAAAATTAATCAAATTTCAACTTGCCTTGCCTGAATTTCAATTATCAAAAAAATTTTTTTTAAGTGACAAACCACCCGTTTGTCACTTAAAAAAAATTTGATCTTGCGGCTCCTTTATAGCCATTCCCTCGACTTCGCACGAACACCCGATGTAAGGCGTCTGCGCTGTTTGATAATAAAAAAAACATTTTTTTCCATTCAAAAAGATGTGACATTACATACGACAGCCGTAATTTTTACAAATTTACTGTACACCAAACAAAAATAATTATATGCAATACTAAATTTTATTCGGTTGAATAAAATGGACATTATAAGCTTTTAAAATTTTATCTCTGTCTCTTTTTCACAAAACATTATTTAACATTATTTTAAATGACCTGACGTCACATAGGCATGTACGCTCTTCTACGATCTTCCAATGGAATTTGTATTAAGCTATTTTGAGAGTCATTTTCAAGCGCTTTCTGTCCAAATAACTCGTATCTGAAATCCTTATCCTATTCGCATTTCGTTATACGACGCGTTTCAGAAGATTGTCTAGATCTTAATATCTTTCGTCTGAATTCCAGGATCATTTGTTTAATAATGAATTGAAAATTTAAGTTGGAAATTGTAACATACAAATATGGTTTCATTACCGTGGGACATACTATACATCCTTGAGAATTGTACCTACTTTTTGTTTACCGAGAATATTATACCAATACCAAGTTTTCCTTCTCTCATAAATTAAGTAATGGCTGCCACATATCACGGGATAGAGTATTTCGAAGCGTTTCCTCTGATATATTATTTAATACGCGTACAATGACTGAATGTATGGGAAAATGTGAAGTATATATGAGAATATTAGGGATCTTGTAGTGCATTGCTTTTATTGACGAATAGACAACGAAAATAAAAAAAAATAAAAAAACAATTTTCCAGCCATCCTTTATATTATGCCTGGAAAACTAATAAAATTGTTGAATGACTAAAAATAAATATTGTTCAATTTCCATTTGCGTTCGTTCAGTTCCTAAGAAGAAAAGTCATTTTAGAATGAGTTTTCAGAAAATTTTCTTTTTACTTTTATATGTGAACCATACTGTGAAAATGTATACCAAAATTTAGAATATAATATAAACTATGATTGATAGTAAGTGTACAATTAATAACTTTATACTTCGAAAAATGTTAATGAAACTTTTACGAAAATCAAAGCCTCTAATTTCGTAGTTATGGATTTTACTGATACGTATATTAAAGGAGGTTACGAGAAATATCACAACCAGATTTTTATAAAGAAAAATAATATTTTGATAGGACTTTTTCCTTAGTATGTGACGGATTAAATGCACTTCGTAAGACTTTAGGCACTTTAACCACTTTTTAAACTTATATACAATTAAATTACCATTCGACGAAGTTCTTATACGCTCAAACACAGACCAACCACTTTAAATATAGTTCATTGTTTTGCCGCGGGACTTCTTTGGTGGCGCTGACTTTAGTATTAAAATGCTTTGAAATGGAAAATCGAGTACCTACCGCGACCGTGACGGTCGTAACATCTCGTTTCCACCAAGTATAATACACTGTATGATACAGTGATACAGTATGGATATGACAGTATAATACAGTGTATGATACTTGGTGGAAACGAGATGTATATTTACAAATGACTTTTCAAAACAATGAAAATAAAAACTAAAAAAGTATTAATTTGTAAGTAGGTATTTTTACCAAAATTTATTACTGTTATGTTAATACGATATGTTTCGGAAGTATAAAAAAAAAATCATTAATGATTTTACCTCATCAATAAAATTTCTGTTAATAATTTAAGAAGAAACAATTCTAGAAATGTGGAATACATTTATATCTGAGGTATATAATAAGTTGATATCGGGCATTTATAATAATAACAATATCTGGGACATCCCACACAGCGCCATCTAGTACCAAAGTAAGCAAGTAATGTTATGAATTGTTATGTAATGTTAAAAAAAATTATGTAATGTTGTGAAATGTCATGAAATGTTAGGAATGTTATGAAATGCTATGAAATGTTATAAAATATTTCGAAATGTTATGAAATATTATGAAATGTTTCGAAATGTTATGAAATGTTGTAAAATGTTATAGATCAAGATCCCAAGGCCCACCAGACCTTACTTATTTTCTCAGAACTAAAATATGTGGGATTAAGTAGTGTGCACATATGCATACCTGCTAGCTTGGGCCGACGGTCAATTCACAGGTACCAGGTGCTAAAAGTAGGTAAAAATATAACTTACTTTTCTTAAAGTCTCCGTGTGTATCATTTTACTTCATTTCACTGCAAACATAATTGCAATTCACTCCTTAATTTACATAATCCATAATTTCTTTCTTATCTCCTATAGACCATGTCACTTAAAAATATCTACGGCTGAGTGGCTTACAATGTAAACCATTTTTTCGTCTTCATTTTAATTAAATGTACCTGGTGTTCGGCTGAACGTTATGCAAACCTAAAGAGCGTGTGGATCTACCCAACTAGACAATAAGATTTAAAAAATGAAACTTAAAACATGTTTTACTCGGTAATCGTTAGTTTGCATCATCTGCTCTTTTGAAACTTTTTGTTTAGTTCAGTATGTTCTACACGCTTTATAACTTTAGACTACGTTCAGCCGAACACTCGGTTTATTATATTTTTCCGTTACTTCAATCACTTTGACATTAAATATATTTTTCGTAATCATCAGGTAAAATGAAATAGATTATTCAGCACAATCGTATTTGTGCAAATTCAACGTGATCTTGTTTACGTGAGATGAGACAAAAGAAATGGAGCGGAGGTGGTAACAATCGCCTTACGTAAGTACAGAATATTTTCGAGTAAAACAATTTCGTGCTTTATGATTATATTGTGTTCAACCGCTCATAAAATAGGTGCCTAATAAAAGCCGACCACGAACAGTGAAGGATCCCGTTGTTGGAATTAAAAACCAATGTTTCAAATCGACTTATCCTATTGAAAGCAAATTTTGTTGAGAGTGTTTTAAAGTCGCAATAACTAAAATTTTTACCGAATCTTCCACTCAATAGTCGAAAACTTTTAGGGGGAGGCCACATTGTGCTTAGTGCACAATATACATTGTGTTATTAAGAAAACTTCTTTAAATAAATTAATATTATTATTTATATTTATAATTTGTCATAAAAATTTGGAAACAGTATTTAGCACATTAAATTTCTAATGGTTGACGAATATGTCAAGAATTTTCAAATTATGTAATTAATTTACCCTAAAACGAATAGTACATACAATAACAAAAAAATTAATATCAAAAATATCTTATTCTAATGAAAGGAAGGAAGGAAGTGCTTAAAACAAAAGACTTTGTTCCTTTTTACATCTTTGTCCTTACATCATCCAAACGTTAACAATTCATTTAATAGATTTGCTACAAAAAAATCACAACAAATTTGGTGATATCTAATTAGACATGCGTCATTTAAATGAAAACAGTCTTTAAAAAAAATTAACATATCTGCACGGATTCCCATTTTGTGGCAGTTTTATGATACAATTTAATTTTCATATTAATGTCACGTCAATACACATATATCAGATGTTTTTCCGACAAATTTTCACTTTTATCAATCACTTGTCACAGAAAAGAATTGCACTGTTGCCGTGAAAGATTTTTGTGAGAGCAATGTGTTATTCGACACTCTCGACACTAGTTCTGTTTCAGAGAGTACGGTCACATACAACCGACGGCTATGTGGATTATTTCCGAAAAGCGCTAGAACGTCTGAACCCTAAAATGTAAAAAGTGAACTTGTCAGACGAGGAGTCGAAGTACCTAAAATTTACATATTTCGATTTTAGTGGCAAAAAAGGACAAAAAACAAAACCGTCAAATACACGTAGCGTAAATAAAATTCGCCCGCCCGAAGCGCTCGCAATTTTATTTCCGATATCGTTATATTTAAATTTGCATTTGTTTCGGAAAATTGTTCATACGGGCGACCGAATGAACGTTTGAACGAACGAACGAGTCCGATTAATTAAAAGATTATTTTAACGACTCTGAGCTTTTGATGTTGTTGACCGATTAAAAAGACACGTTTTGTTTATTTCAACTGATATCACTCGAATGCTCATAAAAAATCAGTGGGTGATGCTACCAAGGTTGAAATGCCGGAAGCGATAGTTCATCGTATTGTACATACGACACACGCAAATTGAGCTGAATATTTAAACCAATCTTGCGCGTCAATCACTTGAGAATGTCGTGCTAGCCAATCGTAACTCAGTAAATGGTCCTTATACCAGGGCAAAGCTCAGGCATCTTTTTGTTTAGGAAGGGGTACTCGTTTACCTCATTTCATATTATATTTACTGTGCAAATACAGCTCAACTATGCCATCCGTTGAGGTATAAGAAATACTTTAATAAACCAGCCAAGTGCGAGTCGGACTCGCACATGAAGGGTTCCGTACCACCGTACAATATAAAAAAAAACACGTTTTTAGTATCGTTATGAAGAGGGGCCCATTTTAATTTTCAATTTATTTTATATTTATTATTTATTGTTATAGCGGCTCATACACACTGTGAGAATTTCAAGTGTCTACTTATTACGGTCGTTTCAGTCGACACAGTGGCCCTACTCTGACTATTAACACAACGCCTAAGTAGGACCGAATACGTTCCGTTTCAAAAATCCGATCGCTAGGAATATAGGTGAGAATACGGATTTTTTAAATGGTCCGTATTCAGCGCTGCGTTAATTTACCAGAGTAAGTACGGCCGAAGTTCTGTGACAGACGGACGGACGCACAGACAGCGGAGCCTTAGTAATAGGATTCTTGTTGGTACATTTCGGGTCCGGAACCCTAAAAATTACAAATAAAAATCTACTTTAAGCGAATTAAGTAAAATTATAAATTAAGTTTCACATTATTAGAAAGTCCTCTATAGCTACATCGTATTTTTACTCAAGAATAGATTTTACATTATAAATTTTGAAGTAATCATGATTTGAAAAAATTGCATTTTTATGGTGTGTTTGTGTAACAAATTCAATATGAAATCACGTAAGCGACTCTTAATATGTGAAATCTACACTTTACTTATTTCATTGAATTGATGTTCTTATTTTCAATTCCATTACTTAACCCATTTTATACCCCGCTGCAGGGGCTTAGGCCTCCCCTAAAGTTAAAGGGGCTTAGGAGCTTAAATTCACCATGCTGCTTCAATGCGGGTTGGCGGATTGTAACGACCGCCAACTGTTGACAGCAACGGGGACCGACTGCTTAACGTGCTTTCCGCGGCACGGAATCAGTGATAGTTAATGTACTTAAGTAAGAAAAAACTCATTATTACACGCCCGGATTCAAACCACGGCCCCATGGCCTTATAGATTTGACTTTTGATTTGATGATTTGATTTTTGAGAAACAGGTTCACTGCGCTCGGGCTATCACGACATTATGTTGTTATACAAGTAAGTAAATAACACAAGTTATTTTTTCAAGTTAAGTAGAGAAAACACCTTTCTTATTGCTAATGTATTTCATGAACAACACAAATATATTACGTGGAAAATGGCAATTTTTTATTTTCAAATCTATGATGAAAATAGGCAACAAATATATTTCAAAGAATGTAAACTAAATTATATAAAAACATTGGTTTTTTTTTTGTTACATTGGTAGGGTATAAGATTAGTAATAATAATAATAACAACATATACATCACAACAACGTCTAGGCCCCAAACTAATCATTAGCTTATGTTTTGGGTACCAAGCGAAACAACCAAGACCCGGTACCTATCAATATTCATCATATAAATACTGACCCGACCTGGGATTCGAACCCGGGATCCCTAGCTTCGTAGGCAGGGTCGCTGCCCACTAGGCTAAGCGATCGTCATATGAAAGTTAGGTATGAAATTTTTATAATTTTAACGCAACAATAAAAAAAAAATTATTATTTAAGAAACACTTAACAACATTGTTAAGCAAATTAATATAATATTCTAGCAACACATTGAACGCTTTTGTGTAGTTAATTACATATTAATTAACAAAATAGACTGCCTCGTTGTAAAGAGGAATTTGGTGTTAATCGCTTTCTGGAGAAATCCTCTCGCGTGTACAGTAAGCAAAAGTGAATGTGAATAATAAATTTCGTACAGTGTTTAGTACTATCTAACAATTGTTTTGCAGTTAGTACATCAATATTGAACACAATAGAATTGGAGATCGATTGTTCTGGCAATAAAAAGTTGTTAAAGAACTTAATAAAACATACTGGACTTTCGAGACAACAAAAGCTTTTTCTCTTGTCGCAGACTTCTAATGGACTAAAGGCACATATTTGTGTGCATGAACATGTCTACTTGTTCCGTGTCTGGGTGTAAAAGAATCTATATATTCTTAAAAAAAAAATATTTTGGTATGTATATCAGTTGTCTAGTACCCCATAATACAAGCATAATACTTGCTTACTTTGGGACTTGATGGCGCTGTGTAGGATGTCTCAGATATTATTATTATTATAAAGGACTTCCTGAAATAAACTAAAAACGTACTTCAGGAATACAAAATTTTAATAATGATAAGCGCTTGAAATCTTTACATTTGGCTGAAAGTTCATTTAAAATAACTTGCGTAGATTGTTGTAGGTACAGAAAATGACTTATGTGTAGTGGAAAATAAAAGGAAGTCTTTACGAAATAAATAAAACATGAACTACTGATAAATACGTGGAACCCAGTAAAGAATAGATATACCACCGATTGACCGACTGACCGATTGGGTCGTGGGTTCGATTTCTGCCCGGGACAAATATTTGTGTGCATAAAAATATCCATTTGTTTCGTGCCTGGGTGTAAAATATCTTTCTAATATGTATATATTAAAGAATATTTAAGTACCTGTGTATATCAGTTGTCTGGTTCTTATGATACAAGCTTGGCTTAGTTTGGGACTAGATGGCGCTGTGTGGCGTGTCCGATATATTATATTATTATTATTAATTATAGATCGGTTGTCACCCACTGAATTTTGAATTAGTTCAATAGAGGAGTAATGTTGACCGTTTAGTTGGAGAACCAAAGTTAACACATTTGAATCATAGAATGAAGAAGACGGGAGGACGCGCTTATGGCCCACGTGGTTGGTTATCTAGATACTGTGTAGTGTCTAGGTTTTTCTGTATTATCCGTCGCAACTAGTATCACTCTATTGAAAGGCGAATACCGATAAAAAAATTTAAAGTAAATAAAGTTGACAAAATGCATCGGTTTTCAACAAAATTTCAGTGGTTGTCGCCACAGAGAATGGAGTAGGTTAGAGGTGCCATATGCCGGTATTTGTTCAGAGACACATGTCCCAAAAATAATTACTCACACAACGAATATAAGTAGAAATATTAAGCATACGCAAATAGTTTTGTCTCATATTTACATCAATTTAGAAAGCGTTCAAGTCGTTCATCCCTTTCACATACATTTTTGGTATCATTTGATGTCGCATTTTAGATTTAAAGCTATGAGATCTGTTTTATGTACGCAACGTATTGCATACTTAAAGGGGACAACGTATCCGCCTACGTGCTACCTCTAATCTACTCGAATGCTCTGTGGTTGTCAGTGTCACTATACTACGTATGAGTCAAATTTCATTCAAAAAAAACGAAGAAAGGTTATGATAAAAACCGTTAGGAGGCAACCCAAATGTTTTATATTCAAGATTTTAAACACTCAACTATGTAGCAGTTATAATAAATTAAATAAAACAATATAATTGAATTTTAATTTTAAATAAATTAAAATAAAATTATAAAATGCAAAATTTTAATTTTATTGTCCTAATGGTGTATAAAAGCAAAACCTTGAGAAAATGAAAGCATTTAAAAGACGTTATTTTTTGAGTGAATTTTTCTTCACACAAAAGTGTTAATTTAGTTATTTTTTTGCTATACTATAAGTTTTTTTTTTTTGTTCTTGTATTTTATATATGAAATCTTCATAATTTAATATAGTTTACATTTTGTATTTTCATATATTTTTGATATTAACATTACGTTCAATATGTTACCCCGGCATCGGCTCGGTCCCGGTGTTGCCAAAGCATAAAATGATGCTTTAAAATAAGACATCTGCACTAAATCCCACTTTTCCGCACAATAACAGCTTGTATACAATTTTAAATCTAACGCGCGGACGGTACAACGTTCAACAAGCGCCATTCGAAATGTACACGTTATTTCTTATCTGTCTATAAAGTTTAAAGTCGGTTGTCGTCGAGTTGGGCGGAAGTGTCGCGGGAACTTCCGCTCGTAACGAGCTGCGCTCTACGTGCTTTTCCAAGTTTTTGACTCAACTACATCGAAAGTCTTAAAGTCTAGCCTACGAATTTTAACACCAAGAATTTAATAAAAACCGTTTTCGGGGAGTTTTCGCATAAGCTGCGACAATTCTTGGAACTAAAACTTTTTAAAAGTATAGTATCTACCAGTAATGAATGAAGTGTCGTAATAGTCGAGTGGTGGCGACCCCGCTTTCGTTTCGAAGGTCCTGGTTAGAATTTCAGAAACCGGCATGTACTAATGAGTTTTTTCTGACTTAAGTACATAATTATCACTGACACCGTGCCTCAGAGAGCTCATGAAGCCGTCGGTCTCCGTTGCCATCATTAGATTGCAGTCGTTATATTCAACAACTTGCCCTGGAGCAGTGTAGTGGATTAAGCTCCAAGCAGCTTCATCCCAAAGGGAAGCCTAAGCCTCTGCAGTGGAACATGATGGGTTGATATGGAAATGACACGTAGAGTGGAAAGTTTTGTCCACAAGCTAAATGTCACACAGAATACAATGCAGAAAAGATTAAATTGAAAGTTTGTTTGCGCGACATAATCCGCAATAAAACGAGTCAATGACACAGGCCACCGTTGTCTCCTGTTGGAAGGTTCGAATGGAGACCATTATATCAGCCGATTATACACCACTGCAGGGACTTAGGTCTCCCGTCAGGATGAGGGAGCTTGGAGATTAATCCACCACGCTAGTCCAGCGCGAGTTAGTGGATGGGCATCACGTATTATAAAAAGGGTTTTAAATGCCCTCCAGCTAGGTGAACCGACGTCAACGACCTGATAAAGGTGATGGGAATTAGCTGGATGTACGCGAAGGACGACCATGTAACGTGGCTTACATTAGGAGACGGCATTGTTCAGTAGTGTACGAAGTCAGGCTGCAAAATATGAAGTCGAACTCACGTACTTATAGAGCCCGTATCGTCTACTTAAATGTACGTGTGTTGAATGTTTGGCGTATACTTAGCTATTACCCTCGAATGCGATCACTTGCGCTTATTTTCTGCCACCATTACTATTACCATCATGTCGTCTTACCTGAGTTTGTAGATTTTATCTCTGACAGATTTTAACCCACAAAAGAAAAGGAGAGTTTTCAAGTCGACGCGTATGTATGTATACGATTTTTTTTTAATAATGTGTAATACATATTTTATTAAACGTTTTCCAGTTCTCTTTCGTCTGTTTAATTTTTTGTTGGAAAAACAGTACCTTAATAAAGCAGTGGTCATATGTACTCGTGGAAAATAATTTGTAATTCTATCTGTATACGAAACTGGTGACGTTTCTACAAATTTTAGAATAACTGAAAAATGAAATACAGTTCAAATCCACATCACCGAGATGTTTTCAATAATGAGCATTAGCCATAAAAGCACGAATTCACTAGATGCCCTCTTCTGCGTTTACCGTCTAACCACTCATATTTTAGCTAACAGGTGGAAGATGGCGAGTTTAGGTCTGCGAGGTCTCCGCGCGCCGGTCTTCACCCTCGCGAAATAGTTTTCACATTTTCGATACTGTGATGTGACATTTCTGGATATTAAAACCAAACGCTGCCGTAAAATTTATTTACTTCATAGCATTAACCATAAACGTAAATATTTTTTAGAAAGAACAATTTAACATATGGATAATTTTGAATAATAGACGGGTCATACAATAACTATATTTTATGGAAATCACAACGTCATACGATTAATAGTTTAGCATTTGTAGGCCTGTGATATATGAATGAAAGATCAGTTTAATCTTGTGTGAATTGAGGAATTTTCTAACCGATGCGATGAAATTATTTCGTTATTCTTTGTTAATTTTACAATTTAGATTAAATTCTGATTTTCCAAAATTAATTATCGTGTCCGTGTCTATTTAATTATATCAATTAAAATCGCACCATAATAATTTTTTTCTTGATTTGATAGGTGGCGTATATCAAACATTATTAAGAATGGTATGTGTGTTTTCAATAGCAAGATATTATTCCAAGCATTCAGTTGTAGCACGTAAAGTGAATCGCAATGTGAGCGGAAACGGCGCACTGTTACCGCAGTTATCGTCGCTACACGCAAACCACGACCTGTGGAGGATCTATGAGAGATGCGCTGAATAATAGTGAAGTATTAACTTTAATTATATTGTCTGACCGATTCGTTTGATACGGTGGTTAGAGACAAATATTTGTGAGCAAGAACATGTCTCTTGATTCCGTGTCTGGGTGCAAAAAGTATTTGTATATGTATGTATTATAAAAAAAATATATTTAAGTATGTATACCAGTTGTCTAGTACTCCATAATACAAGCATAAGACTTGCTTACTTTGGGACTAAATGACGATGTGTGGGATGTTTCAGATATTATTAATAAACAATAATATTCAGAAATATTTGCATAATGAAATTGTAAAATTAGTGAAGAGTTATGAACCTGTGACATAAGGGCAGATGCCACGGACAGATACGACACGATAAAAAGACAGAAATCTGTGATTGGCTAATAACAGACAGAATCAGATTAATAGGTCCCATGCGACATCTTTGAGGGGTGCAAGCTATAAAACCTTTGAAAAAATGTATGACAAAATTATATTATTTATTTACGGACACATAGTAGTATTAAATTACACGTAGGCTTTTGCTGATGACCTTCAAAGGAACAGTTCTGAACATTCGGCATCCAACGGTCTCTGTCTTTTGAGCATCTAGTCGGGAGCGTCGCACGCCTTGTTTTCCAGTCCGAAACTATCTTTCTCCTCAACGCCAACGTCTGTTACTACTATACTGTGAACAACTTGGCCAGCCTAGTACTACTCAAAACTATTTTATTAAGCTCTTTACTACTGAACTTTGAATGTAGCAGACTAGGAGACGCCTCAAAAACGACAAATTTCGTCAACTCTATTTACATTTAAAAAAAAAATTTAAAGACCTTTCATTCAGAAGTATGTAACTAGTTGTGATGGGTAATAAGCGAAGACATAGACACAACACAAACATATAGGTAACCAATCGCATGGTCCATACGCGCGTCTTCCCGTATCCGCTCCTCATTCTATGGCTCATATGTGATAACTTTGATTCTCGAATTAAACGAGCACAGTTACTTGTCTATTAAACTAATTCAAAGCTTGTCAGGTTATTACACAATGCCTGTTGCGCATCGAAAACGCCGGTGTGAAATCGGGAGTATTTTAACATTTAGATATGTATTAGTGTAACAAGTCTGCATATGATCGTCCAATTTCGTGAGCACTATATTTGGTCGAACAGAGTTTAAGTTAAGCCAAGCCATCTGCGTCTCCAGATTGCACCCGCCACTAAGTCTAGTGGGAGCAAGAGATACAAGATTGTGTGAGTTTAACTACGCCGAACGATTGCAACACTTGCCACGAATATAAGCTTCAACCGATCCTCTGCCGTGTCGTTTTCGACGTGTTAGTATTATCGATTTGCCAAGGACTGCGGCGGTTTGATATCTTGTAATTCAAGTGAAGATTTGTAATATCTTTTTGCTTCTTAATTGATAACAGACTTGTGTTTGTACATACACATACGACTTAGTACATACAACAGGGGAAATGCATTACAAGAAATCCAAACTAGCGGCGAATATGCTGAATGAGAAGCCAAGGATCGCGGGTTCGGTTCCCTCTCGGGAAAAAATATTTGTGTGCCTGAACCTGTCTATTTGTTCTTTGACAGGGTGTAAAAGTATCTATACATGTATACTTGTTATCGTATTATAAAAAAATATTTAAATATTTATATCAGTTGTCTATACCCCATAATACAAGCATAACATTTCCTTATTTTGGGACTAGATAGCGCTGTATGGGATGTCCTAGATATTATTATTATTATTATGAATAAGTTAATAATCTATATAGACGGAAAACATGAAAATTCAAAATTGTGATTTGAATAATATGTTTTTTTTAAATGAATATCATCACTAAGTCCTTAGGAAGTAGCATAAATTTCTTTCATTAATAACCTTAGAAAGCTGAAGTTAAAAATTTTATGTTAGTAGAATACAAGCCAATGGAAAACTTTATATAAAAAATAACTAAGTATAACCCAGACAAATATTTTAGGTATGTTTTATTAAATAAAAAAAATCCTTAAACGGTGTTGTTAGAAAGTTTAAAACCGCTTTACAACGATAATAAATTGAAGAATAAATACAACAAATTAAATTTTTACTAGTTATCAATTGTACAAAGACACAGCTTGCAAAACTGTATTATGTTAATTGTTTAAAAAAAATTATAAAGCTTAATTTTCAATTTTCTTCTTCATTAAATATAATTAATTTTTATCCTCAAAGTTTACTATACACGAACAGACAGACGGAAGGACATGAGGAAACTCTATGGGTTCCTTGTAGACCTACAAAACTATGAAAATACATAAAATTAGAAAGGTAAAGTATCTAGACTGTTTTTGAGTTGATGGCAACTAATCATTTTCGTAGACACAAAACAGTCAAGAAATATCCAGTTGTATTTTGTTAGCGACGTAATCATTCCATGAAAAGTCTAGTTGACTTAGTAGAAGCATGTAATGATTTCGAATTAAATTATAAACATAAAGGTGGGTACACACATTGTACTTAACTTTACTCAGATGACAAACGAAGTCAAGCCAAGCTGCCCGATTCTGTATAAAGCACAACATGGATGGAAACACTAAACAAGGTATAAAGTTTCAACAGCATCCCACCCTACGGGAATAGTATGAACAATAGCTTAAAAAGTTGTATTTGACAAAATATTGCCGTGTATTGAGTTGTTGAGCGCAGGTACAGATACATAGACTGGCCAGAATCAAAAGAGACGGGTTCGGTTCCCGCCCGGGGAAAATATTTGTGTACGTGAACTTAGTCGTTCCGTGTCTGAGTGCAAAATGTTTATATAAAGAATATTTCATTTGTATATCAGTTGTCTAGTAACCCATAACACAAGCATAATACTTGCTTACTTTGGGAATAGAAGAAACTGGGTGGGATGTACCAGGTTTTATTATTATTATAGATATATAGACACTTAATATTAGATTAATGGTTGACGACCTCTGAATAACTGAAAACAATTTTAAACAATCGAAATTAAATAGATAATCACAGAACTACGTAATTACAGAGACGGGTTCTATATAAAGATTGAATAAAGCGATTTCAAATAGAAATACTTAAAGCAAAAATAAGTAGTAATACCTACATAAAAGCAAGCGCAGTAGTTAATCTATGGGCAATACATATTACACCATGTTTTAAAAAGTCAACTGGAGTAAGGTCAGATTTTCGGAGTGAGAATAAGGAAAAACTTTTTTTTTACAATATCAATTCATAATAGAATAAATAGATTATGACTTTAAAAATATCTCACAATTTTTTTTTTGTGTCACTATTTTCTTATTTTTTTAAATTTAAACGCATATTTAGAGTCCTTAAAAGTAAAAACCCTTATCAGGTTACTTCCTTGTCCGTCTGTCTGTGTATCAAGACTTTTTTCTCAAGAACGCGTAAAGATATCAAGTTGAAATTAAAGTTAAACTCAAACAAACAAAATCAAAATTTAAAGCGAACGCAATCGAAAAAATGTTTGTGATTGTACGAGTATTAGTTTATGCCGCATATTTTTACACTGGCAAATAAATTAAAACTCATAGGCAAGAGTAATGAAATTCCTTTAACCTAGAACAATGAAATTTGGCAAGAAGCATAAAAAAATTAAGTAAATATGCCGCATATTTTGACACTTGCAAATAAATTAAAACCTATAGGGTAATTCCACTTAATTCAAAGTCATGAAATTTGACAAGAAGCAAATTCTTACAAGAATAAATCCGAAAATATATTAATATATATATATGTATATATTTATATTTAAGGTGGTGAACGACGATAAACACGTCAGTATATACGTTTATAAATGTATGGAACCCTCAGGGCGCAATCCCGACTCGCACTTTACGGTATTTTAATTTAAAACTATAATGTCAAACTAAGTTTAAAATTTCCGATTAAACGGAGGGCAATATTGAGAAGTGATTTACGTCTCAATACAGCCGTTTTCAATATTTTAGATATTATGCAATAAAAATAAAAATTATAATCTTTTACAGCTTACCATCACTGCAGGGGCTTAGGCCTTCCCTCGGGATGAGGGGGCACCATGCTACTCGAGTACGAGTTGATGTATTTAAACGACTACCATCTGTTGATAGCAACCTGGACCGACGGCTTAACGTGCTCTCCGAGGCACAAACTCAGTGATAGTTACGTACATTAGTTAGAAAGAACTCATTAGTACATGCCCTGGGATTCAAACCACGGCCTTCTAGACAAGAATCGGGCTCATTACCACTCGGCCATCACGACACAATTCAATAGCTTGTAAGATCTTTATTTTAGAAGTGGTTTTAAATTTTTTGTGGTTTAGTTATAGCAAATGTATTTTTATGTTTCTTTTTTTTTCCACAATTTATTCTTTTCATACCAGTTAACTGTCCTATCCGAATATTCCCAAGCGGTAATATAAAATCATGGAATTGTACAATCCTCGTCTATCCCGCCATTGATTGACTTCGGTAATAACTCTTTAGCGTTTCTAGGCCCTTTAAGTACTTCAGAATTAAGCGTTAAAAGGGAAAACCGATATTCTATTAACAGACGAAACTTTCTTTGGGAATGTATAAGCCGATTTCAGGTTCGTACATTGCGTATCCAAGGCACGTTGTTCTTGTTATTTTGGGTTTCAGCTTTTCGACCGACGATTTTCATAAGTTTGCTTAGGATAAAATCGGTCATTCCACCTTAAATCTTACGCAGTTGTTCACATAATATTAACACACTAAATATTAAGAGCGCCCTTGTAGTATTTATAGTTTCAAACTTTAAATTTAAAGTTACAAAGATTTAAGATTTAAAGTTTCAAACTTTATGGCGGATCGAAATACAACGCTTTAAGAATTCTTGCGCAGGTTCACTCATATGCCCCTCGCTCCACTGCGTCCCGCTACACATAAAACTGGTTACTGCGACGGAACTTGTGCCTATGTTCACATCCGCCATAAAGGTTGATTGGAACTGTACCTGTATTAAAATTCCTGTGTGCTTTTGACGTTCTGCGACGCAATATAGTGGTTATAGTTTGTATGTATTATTTTTTTTTAAATTATTTTCATTTTTCACTTTGCGCTTATAGTATTGAATTTAATTAAATATTAAAAAGACACTTAGCCCATGGGGGTCTGAGGCATCAGTGTCACTAAAAATTACAGTAAACTCGATATGGTGACCAGACGCCATATATGTATTCAATTCAATTTAAATCAACTAAATCTTTATTGCATTCGACAATTTTTGCGACAAATAGACACGGTATGACATCATAGTAGACCCAGTCACAAAGGACACACCAAAACAAAAATAGGTAAAAGGGAGCCTTAAATCTACTAGGAATATTAGGTTTGTAAGTTCTATTGTGGTTGTATTACAAGGTGTCATCTAAATGTCATCTCGAGTGGTTAGACACCTTAACTGCGGAGCCAAGGGTCACGGGTTCGATTTCCGCCCGGGACAAATATTTGTGTGCATGAACATGTTCATTTCGTTCCAGGTCTAGGTGTAAAATATTTATATATGTATATATTATATTAAAAAAAAGAATATTTACGAATGTATATCAGTTGTCTAGCAACCCATAACACAAACATAAAACTTGCTTACTTTGGGACTAGATGGCGCTGTGTGGGATGTCTCATGTATTATGTATTATAAAATATTCAGTGTAAGTGTAATAATTCTTTGTATATAATAAGTTCTTTAATAATGTTACAAATTCTTTATAGTTTTTTTTTTTAATTTTTCATGATTTCGGGTAATTTACTATATATTTTAATACACATAACAAAGGCACTTGCAGGGTGAAGAGTAAGATTTGAAGTTGGCAGTATTAATTTTTTATTATATGACAAAGAATAGCTTCAGAGGTTATCCTCTCGCTTTTTAAAGAAATCGGGATTTTTACGTATAAATTTGCAACGTCTGTGAGAGTAAATGTTTTGTAAACATTTTGTGTTTATGGAAATAGGGTTTACAGCTATCAGTTTCTTTGATATTTATCAATGTATGTATGTATGTCAGTTGTCTAGTAACCCATAACACAAGCGTAACACTTGCTTATTTTGTTACTAGATGGCGCTGTGTGGAATGTCCGTGGTATTATTATTATAATAATGGTATTAAATTGTCACTAGTCATGTCTTCAAAAATAATTCAGTGTGCTAAGGATGCAGTCTAAAAAGTCTAACGATGTAGTTAAGGCACTGAAGTAATATACCAGTTGTTCGGCTGAACGTAGTACATACTTACAGCGTGTAGAGCTTACGGAACTAAACAAAAAGTTAAAAAAAGATAAAATAATGAAATAAATAATTTAAACATGTTTTTTTCGGTAACGGTTAGTTTGCGCTATCTGCTAACTTGAAACTTTTTGTTTAGTTCGATAAGCTCTACAGGCTCTATAAGATTGGGCTACGTTCAACCGAATACTTGGTACATAAAAATGTTTACATTAAAGTCCTGGCCATGAGTGGTCCCTGTTTTGTGCGCAACGTAGCGTCTCCAGTACAATAGCATATAATACCTCAATGAAAAGAAAATGGAAAATTTCGTTGGAATTAAAGTGTCCCAACGTGACAAAACGAGTAAACCGTTTTCACGCCGCTGTGATGTCAGAAAAATCAAGATCAAAGTAAGCCTTGTGATCCGCGACTCCCGTCAAATATCACGTTTTAGTCGTTGGATTTACAAAAATAGAGATTTCCTGTTTGTATTTCCTTTGTGTTTTTGGAAAAAAAAGTGTTGTTTTCGCGATATAGTCCCTCATAACCCTTTTTTAAAAGGCTTCTTTGTTTTCAGAGTTCGGTACCGATGTTGGGAAAACGGAATAAATCTCGGTATGTGTCCGTCTGTAACATAGAGTAGAGAGTAGAGAGAGCGTTTGGTTTTAATAGAGTCATAAATTTCAGTTCACAGTATCGAAGTGACATTACGCCAATTTTGGGGGGGTCGAAACCGGGGTGCGGGGAATTCTCGGGGGTGAAGAGTGGCGAAGAGCGGCGCGCGGGGACCTTGCGTACTGAAACTCGGACTAAACTCCCCATCTCACACCAGCTAGCTATAGTGTGAGTGCGGTTAGACGGTTAACGCAGAAGAGGGTATCTAATCAATTTGTACTTTTACGGTATATAGCAAATAAGGATGTTTTTCAGGGTTTTTGTATTTTCGCATTTTAATAGGAGGAAATAGGAGATGAAAATGTTTTTTTTTTTTTATAGCGTATACATCACAACAACGTCTAGGCCCAAACTAAGCATTAGCTTGTGTTTTGGGTACCAAGCGAAAACACCACATTCATAAAACAACCAAGACCCGGTACCAGTATCAATATTCATCATATAAATACTGACCCGACCTGGGATTCGAACCCGGGACTTCCAGCTTCGTAGACAGGGTCGCTACCCACTAGGCTAAGCGGTCGTCAATGTGTACAGGAGTACCGTTTTTTAATGCAAGGTAAAGAAGGTTATAAGGAGTGACATTGGATACTTTTCATATCTATTTTCATTATGAAAATATTTGGGGGTCCTTCATAAACTTCCAAAATTGTAAAACTAGAAATCACGAAAACGCTGCTTACAGCGACAACGTCGCGACGTTGTAGGCCGTCGCTAGTTTGTACTAATATTGTAAAGTAGAAAAATTAGATTTTTTGTTTGTTATGGATAAACTCAAAAACTACTTAACTGATTTTAAAAATACTTTCATCTATAGAAAGCTACATTATCAACGAGTAACATGGGTTATGTTTTTATTTTCAAACTAGCTTCCGCCTGCTGCTACACAGCTGTGCAGGGATCGCAATATTTTTTTGCATACATATAGTTTATAAGTTACTTTCTATCCCGGAATAAGGGGTCCCGGTACAACTGGGTAGTCCACGCGAGCGGAGCTTTATAAAATAAATCCTAAATTGTAAAATCACATGGTACACAAAATCAGCATCCATACAGATCGTTAGCCACTTATAACTTTTCTCAGTTAACTATATTAATAGGTAGCTGAGGCGCTTCAATCTCCGATCGCCGATGCCTTAGATCGTTTACGCGACCTCTCATTTCCGCCGCACAATGATCTCATTTTCTCCGGCCTTTTTAAATGATGTCGCTTTGTGCGTATTGACCGAAAAATATTGGTGGACGCCTTTGAAAATTCCGATTTCGACCAACTTATTTTCCTTATTCCAGCATAACAAAGGAATATTCATAACCAGTAGTCCGCCTTGACTCTGCTGCTTTAAAACTTATCAGTATGTCTACACGTATGTTTATTGTATTTTTGCCACACCAAAATTTAGTCGCAGGAGGTTGGTAAAACCATGTAAAAGACACGAACTAGTTTTTTTTTGTCAAACATAAAAAAAACTAGTTCGTGCCATTTACAAAATCTGTGTTGTCATGTTGACACTGACAAATCGTTTATTTTGTCTCTAAAGCTAACCTTCATACTATTGGCATCACGCCACTGCCACCAATCTTTCTCACATTTCACTTGTCAAGTGAGTCGTATGTATTTGAGGTTCATATGTTCTAGAGCTGTACAGAAAATTCTCCGTGTTAATAATATGAAATTAGAAAAATGACATGCATTTTTCTTGAATTAACGACATTTCAAAGTCTTTGTACGATGGGTGGTCACCGGTGTAACAGTACTTGACACAATAATCTAGGGCTAACAAAGTCGACGACCGTTATTGGATGATTAGTTCATATATGCCTCTCTAATTGCAGACTATTTAAGGATCATATTAATTTTTAAAACGGATGTATAATAACTTTCACTCCATTCCATTCCACCAGTCCTTCATGTCTCACTGTAGGGACTTAGGCCTCCCCCAGGGTGAGGGTACTTGGAGCTTAATCCACCACGCTCTTCCACCGCGAGTTGGTGGATTTTAACGACTTACGATACGAATTTCAACGATAATAACTTATTTGAGATATATATTTGACTGACCGAAGAATGGCCGAGTTGTTAGAGACGCTGAATGCGGAGCCAAAGGTTGCGGGTTCGATTCCCGCCCGGGACAAATATTGTTGTACATGAACATGTTTATTTCGTTCCGTGACTGGATGTAAAGTATTTATATGTGAATATATTATAAAAAAAATTATATATGTATATCCGCTGTATAGTTACCCATAACACAAGCATAATACTTGCTTACTTTGGGACTAGATGGCGCTGTGTAGGATGTCACATGTATTATTATTATTTTTCCATGATTTAGCCGATTATCCTTATATTTGTTTATTTCTTTTCCATTTGACATTCTGTCTCCGTCATTTTAACGACTAGAAAATCAATGATTTTTTTTGTTAGCATTCAATGTTACCTGACATTGATTTAATCCAGCTTAAAGATATTTTCGTTTACAAATTGAAAAATACATGAAGTTTTGTGCTTGCCCACCATTAAATATAGTTGCTTCAATACGAAATTAGGTCCTTGTTAGGAGAAACATGAAATAAATATTGTTATTTCCAACGTCGAGTTGTTTTTATCAGACAAGTCAGGTACTCTGATAACAACAACACGTCTTGGCCAATAATGATATTGTTTTTAGGTTAAGGGTATCTTTTTCCAGTGTGTGTATGTATGACAAAGAACTATATATATATATATATATATTGTATTTTAAATATATAGACAATGCATTAGGGATTCTACTTTCGATATTTTACTAGCGTATTAATTAGACAATTTATTCGATAAAAAACCCACCAAATGGGGGTCGCAACCCAACTCTCTTAAAAACGTGGCCATTTTAAAATTTTATGTTTCGGATTCGACTTATTTCTATAAAAAACTAATAAGAAATGAATGTCAATGTTCTCGTTTTAGAAATGAAATTAGAAAACTAAAAAAATCTTTAAAAAAATAAAATTATTTGTACGTTTTGCGTATTTTTTCAAGCATAGTTTCAGATCGGTCGATAATTATTTGATACCAGAAGCTACAGATCGTATTGGCTACAAATTAAAACCATTTGTTTTTTTAAAGTTTAAATTTGAAATATTCAAATTTATACAGATATATAAAATTTTAAAATGGCCGCTATTTTAAAGGAGTCGGTTTGCGACCCCTATTTAGGAGGTTTTTGTCGATAAAATTATGTACATAATACGCCAGTAAAATATCGAAACTAACATCCCAAACACATTGTATATATTTCTTAACGTTTTGATAGAATTTAACATAATTATGAAATATTCTTAGATTCGTTCTAATAGTGAAAGTGACATAAGGTATAATATGAAAAAAAATATATTAAAATTAATAAACCCTATTTGTAATTATTAAATTATAATAATATAAGTTGAAATTACATTAAAATGATACTTTAATAAAAAAAAAATAGGTTGTGATTATAATTACTTATATGGGTATCAAATATAAGCTAGTAAATAGCAAAGTAATCTAATCCAATAGGAAATAAAGAGCTTTATTTGCGTTTATCGACAGGGGATCCTTTGAGTAAGGAATACCATGTTCAGAGGATCAGTGTCGCAAATCGCAAAACAGCGTGGCAACGCGGCAAATATTCTTGGCACCCTGGACCCATCTTCTCTTTAAAATTTTTTCGTATCATGTAGATAGTATTTTTAATTTGTAGGTATAGTTCGCTTTAAACTTTATGGCGGATCGGAATACAACGCTATAAGCGCGCTTGCGCAGGTACGGTCATATACCCCTCGTTCCACTGCGTCTCGGTACACCTTAAACTGGTTACTGCGACGCGACTTGTGCCTATGTTCACATCCGCCATAAAGTTTGATTGGAATTGTATTTTTAATTTTTCAATTATATTTTAATTTAGAGTAACTGTTATATAATATAATAAGCTTTTTAAGCATAAAAGTACAAATTTACTAGAAGCCCTCTCTGCGTTTACCTCCTAACCACTCATACTCTAGCTAGCTGGTGTAAGACGGCGAGTTTCAGTCCGCGAGGTCCCCGCGCGTCGGCCTTCACCCCCGGGAAATTGCGTTTGACATTTTTGATACTGTGAAGTTACATTTATGACTCTATTAAAACCAAACGCTGTTGTCAAATTAATTTATTTTATATTTTTTAAGTATTATACGTGTATAACATTTTAGTAAATAATTAGCTGTAACATAAAATTATTTCGACAAACAAATATTTACCATTTAAGTACGTGATACTGTCAAGTTATTTTAATCGGCTTAGAAAGTCATCGATTTTTCACTCGTAGATTCATATGAAAGCTTTATAATCTACCTAAAGAATTTTGTTTGAGGAATCAAACATTTACTAAATAATATTTTTTTTCCAATAAATTTGCTATTAATACGGTCTCTATGACATATAAACTTGAATCGTGGTGTTGCATTTTACAGTACTAGGCCTTATTACTTTACAGTAATCACAAACGAGCTTCCTGTTTATAACGCATGCGTAAACCGCGAAAAGCAACCCGCTCGCGCCCTTAGCTCCCACCTTTATTACATTCGAAGTATCTACCTAATTTTAATCGCAAATGTATTGAAAAAACGTCGTATGATGCTCGTGCTCAGTAAGCTGGCTGGTCGTCGGTTTATTGTAGGCACGAGGCCAAGCCTCGTTATACCGAACACCTCGACTATAACATGCAGCTTACCGTACTTGCATCAGAATACTCGTATGTACTATTGTTCGAAAGAAAATATGAAGATACTGTTTTTGCAATTATATTGTGGAACCCCAAGTAATTTCTGACGGTAATGGACAAAATTACTTTATTTTCTAATTTACCATATGTTACCTGTGACATTTATTTTGAGCAAGCCCCGAGTTAAATCAACCGAGGTCATACCGAAAGCGATAAGGAAAATAATCAAATGATGTCGTTTGTGCCATATACATACTTCAAAATTGCCGGAAAATGAGTAATTTGTTCAAATAAAGAAAAAATAACGTATTTTCATGTAGTACATGCTACTGTTATTTTTTGAACGTCTCAAAGTTCATACGCGATCACGAAGACGTTCATCACGGTGCTTGGGAGTTTTCTATTTCGGCTTAGTTTTAGTATAAGAAAAAAGTTATTACTAGAAAAAAAAAACATTAAAATCTAGTTTCCATTTTTTTATGTATTTCACTTACTACTTAGAGATTTAATTTTAATAGTTTTTTTTTACCGCAGTTGCGTCTTTAAATGTCAAGTAGCAACGTCAGAAAATAAAACAACTCCTAAAATAAAATCTCTAAATAGTAACAGAAAACATTAAAAAAAGAATAACTAAATTTAAATATTTTTTTGAGAAATTACTCTTTTCTCATACTAAGACTAAGTCGGAAAAGGAGACTCCCACGGGGCGCGATAATAGTTTTCGTGATTGCATAACAACCTCCATAAACTTAACTTCAAGACGTTCAAAAATGACAGCAGAAATGTGTCTTTGTTGGAACATATAACTCTATTTTCTAATTATTATTTTCTGATATCTTACAAAAAATATCTAGAGTAGAAAAATCTCACAGGAAACATAAAACATAATCCCCCGAAGTAGAGACAGAAAATTGGACTAGAGCCGTTTGTACTGTGGTATCCATAGCCTTCACTTTACCCCTCGTGGGGAACAGATGTGAACTGATATAATCGGTTACATGCAAAAGTATACGAAACTGTATCTCCATATTACATATTCTGTGATATCGGCGAAGTTAGAGTCGGAAATTAGGCGCGCGCGTCGAATGACCCCGGCGCCCTTATCGGTGACTTGAACGGTTTTCTAAACGGTCGTTTTCCCTCTTGCATGCACCATTCCTCTATACTTAACTTGACGGTGTAGGTAAATCGAATTTTTTCGGGCGTGGAAAGGCGACGAATAAGTTATTCAGAAGCTATTCGTCAAAAATAATATATTTTTATATGTGCCAAATATGGTTGGGAAAATAGGTTAATTGACTGGTTTTTTTTAAAAATTATTTTACATGAAAAAGTTTTCTAAATTTATCATAAAAGTGAAAGAATTTATAAAAATAAATCATTATCAACAAAATTATGACTGTTTAAAATATCCTGTTAGATAGAGAAGGCAATACTGGACGGCGTAGGCCACTTAAAATAATGTTAAATTTCGTTTCGAGAGAAAAGGACAGAAATAAAATTTTATGGACATGGACAGACACACAGGACAGAAAGTAACATATGTCACCCCTGATAATACCCTCTGCACGTCTGCAAAGTTTCACTGAAATCAGTTTAGCCGTTTCGAAGACTAGCCGGAACAAACAGACAGACGCTACAATTTTGTTAATATAGATAGATACTCATTATATCATATTTACATAAAGAAATATAACTAGACATATTTTTATCATTCATCATTTTCTGTTGAACGGGCAATACAGAAAGGAAATCATACGTAAATAATTTTACACAAGATTTCACAATTTTATTGGTATTATTATTGAAGAACAATTCCCAATAACATATGTTGTGCAACATTGTGAAATATTGCGATATATTACGAAACAATATTAAATATTGTGAAATATAGAAGATAAAATTTTCTTTTTTCATGTTTTTTCTTTTGTGAAATAGGTATTGAATCTTATGGAAAAAAGGAGCAAAATTTCCAAATGTGTATATTTTTCAAAGACGTGTTTACAAATCACTTAGAATAAATTAAATACTAATATATTTGTAGAACCAATGAAATAAAATTTTAAACCTCTTACGAAGGTCGTTCTATTACTCGTCTGATATTTTGTTTTCATGACCTTTTAGCATCTCTTACTTATCATTAAGTGTATTTGGATATTTTTTTTTTAATATTTGCCTTTGGTGGTATTTGTTCAAAGGAAAATAAATAGAATTACAAAATGAGTTCGAATGATCAAAACTTTTCTATTTTCGTTATCATTCAAAATAAAGCTAATAAGCCAAGCTATTTAACTGTGAAATTTTCATGAAAATTCATAAAAAATTTCTGCATGTGTTTCAGAAAATGTATGCATAAATAGAGTATTTACTTATAAGTCTGGGAGTTTAGATTTCAAAGTTTAAAATCACACTACGAAGAATTTAAAATTCATTACAGCCCATCATACAACACTGCAGGGGGTTAACCCTCCCCTCGGGATGAGGGTGCTTGGAGCTTAATCAACTACGCTGCTCCAGTGCGTGTTGGTGGATTGTAACGACTGCCATCTAATGCTGGCGACCGGGACCGACAACGGATTAACGTGCTCTCTCCGAGGCAAGGAATTAGTAATAGTTATATTCTAAAGTCAGAAAAAACTCATTGGTACTTGCCGGTTTCTGGGAATCGAACCACAACTTTCTAAATGTTTTTCAAGTTTTTTATATATGTCGCAGTGAAATCGTAAGTTTAGTAAAACTATAAGTTTATAAATAATTAAATTATAATATCCCGTTTCATTGTGATTTAAATTAAAGGCAATTTCAGTAATTTTACAACATTACTAGAAAGACTGTTTTCAAATTCGTAGTTTGATTTTAAGCAAATCCAAATTGGACTCATTAAAATTAAACGTGAGCTAGAGAAAATCTACCATTTTACAGATCTGTAGAGATGAAAATATAATTTTTTCCACCACTCGACGCCACTTAACCGAGAGGTCAACGTACGTATGTGCTAATTACATACTCATAACCAGATATTTGTACGCTATATTTTAATGTGGTATTTAGATAAATAATCTTATGTCGCTGAAAGTAGCAAGCTTAAAATAATATTTGTATGGATTGATGGGTCATAACATCTCGACGCTCTAACGTATACTTATGCCTTTTTCGACCTAACAGTTGCCTCTCACTATACTGCGACCAAAACATAACAAAATTATACTAATACTAATTTATTAGTATTACAATTTCTTTTTAAACATATACGCAACAAAGTATCACAAAAAATAAACAAATTGAGTCACCCGCATCGGCAAATCATAAATATTGCGCAATATTGCTATATAAAAAGCGCCGATCGTCCAAAGGTGCCATAACTTGCCGATATCTCGACGAGAACGCATCGAAACCATACTGAAAAAAAATGAGGGATCATCATGGTTACAGCAGATGCGATCACGGACCAATGGGTTCCGACTTTGATTTTGGTTTCGACCACTGGGGACAGCATCGTGCTCGTGGACATCATTTTGGCGGCCGTGGGCATTGCAGACCGAATTTCGGGCCTCTCTTCGGACCGTGGAATTTCGGAGTTCACGGACCTTATGGTGATCATGGACCTCATGGACATCACGGTCATTACCATCGCGGGCATCATCACGGCCGTCATTTTTTCGGTGGTCCATTCGGCTTTGGGCCTAGACCTTTTTTCGGTATGCATAAACCCGATAAATGTTCTTGCGACAAACCGGAAAAATCTGACGACGCGGAAGGTCGTGGATGCAGGCGTGGATGCGGGTGTGGAGCCAGGTCTGCTAGGTCTCCCCCCTGTTTTGAAGATCCTGGATGTTGCTCGGATGGACCACGACAAAGGAAGAAGGGTTGCAGAAAAAATGCCGATAAAACGAACGAACCGCAAGAAACCACGGTACTACTCCAAAGAATCATCGTTGAAAATCCCAGACCACAAAGTATTTAAACATGAAAAACATTTATCAGTATTAAAATTAAACAATACCTTATTTAGTTTATCTATCACTGATAACAAGTGGTAAGTTTAATCGACCTATCTACGAATACAATATAAAGATTTTTTTTAAATGAAGACTTACAGGCGAGGACCAACAAAATAACTGGACCAAAAACTCTAAAAATTGGAAAAAAAATAGAATAAGTAAATAAAGAATATAAAATAAAAAGACAAAAACTATTTTCGTTTTTCAATTCAACGCCCATATTCAAATCCTTGTATTAATCATAATTATTTAACCTCTAAATCGAGTCTAGAGATATTTGTCTTTGGACTTAAAACGCCTTTAATTATAACTTTTTTATTTAAATTAGAGCGTAGCTTAGACGGTTAAAAGGCATTTTATGTTCGGTTGGCTAACTTTGTCCACACCCCGAGGAAACATTTTGTAGTCCATTTAATTAATTGAAAGATGGGTCTAGGTACTTAAAGAAATGATAGGCTACAAGTATCCTATTGTTTTGTTTGGTTGTTTTTCCGTCTATACGTAATTATTCATTAATTTTTTATTACTTTCTACGACGTCTACCGACTACCTATTAACCTCTATCTACCTTTCGACTATCTAACTGGATTATTTACTTCGTATAGAAATTTAAATTAATATTTGCTGCACAAATAAAAGGTATGATTTATTTTTAGGGTTCCACATATTCGACACAAAATCGAAGCCCTCGCTCTTTATGAACGTATAGAGTAAATTTCGGTTATTGCTTATTCGGTTGATTTCGGGGGTTAAGTTTAGGGCGCAAATTAGAAAATTAAAAATATATATTTTCATTAGTCATACTCGGAAAGTACGCTTGAAGTTACCTGGTCAGAGGGATGAAAACAGCATTTTCCGATCCTGGGAAATACCCGCTTTCAAAAAAAAAATTTAAAAAACTATGCGAAGCATGTCCCAACTTTTTATACAGCAACTATTGTCATAAAAAAATATTATCAACAATTTCGTAATATGCCTTTATACTTATAATTTACTTTTAAATATATTATCATTTAATTTACATAGATTTGAGGTAAATATTTACCTTCATTAATGATAAAAAATCCTGGTTGGTTGAATTGCCACAGTAAACAAAACTTAAAAAAGGCAAGAAAGCGGCAATTCGATCTTCAGTTGTTTGGCGAGCGCTAATTATTTACGTAAGTATAGATATACTAGCGACCGCCCGCAGCTTCGTTTGCGTAGACTACACATTCCTGTTTTAGGTAGTATTAACATTCGAAATGGTTTATACGTACTTTTTGCCAAAACTAATATTGGGTACACCCATTCAAACTTTCAATCTTCATTCTCACCACTCCTTTAAGGAAACCGATACTCCTATACTTTTCACCTCCCATTTCCCACCCATAAAATGTAGAAATCCAAAAACCCTGAAACACTTCATTATTTATTTATGTTAAAATTTTTATGTTTCTAACTTTAAAGAACAAAGACTGTCATACAAAGCCCCTCCATCCCTCCCTCCTTAAATTTGAAATTTCCAAATATTCCTTTCTTAAAAAATTTATACTCACGTTATAAAATTAACCACTGTTCCAAATTTCGGCTTCCTAGATTTAGTAGTTTCGTTTTTATCTACGTTGATAGATCAGTGAAGACAAACGACAGACAGCCATAAAAAGTAGCTGATGTCACTCTTGCCAACCTGTTTTCACGTCTGCAAAGTTTCATTAAAATCTGATCAGCCGTTTTGGAGATTAGCTCGAATAGACACATAGACGTACAGACAGACAGACGGACAAAAGCGTATGTCACTTTTGACCACCTCCTTTTCATACCCGTGAAATTTCATTAAAATCGGTTTAGCCGTTTTGGAGATTAGCTCAAATAGACAGTTGGACGTACATACAGACATATAAAAAGTAGTGTATGGCACTTTTGACCACTTCCTTTCCATATCTGTGAAGTTTCATCAAAATCAGTTTAGCCGTTTTGAAGATTTGCTCGAATAGACAGACAGACAGATAGTATAATTTTATACATGTAGCCTATAGCATTCCTCAATAAATAGACTATCCAACACAAAAAGATTTTTTTCAATTCGAACCAGTAGTTCCTGAGATTTGCGCGTTCAAACAAACAAACAAACTCTTCAGCTTTATAATATTAGTATAGATTCGTAAAAATTAATTCATCTTTTTCAGATATGGTTTAACGCGTTTTTTTTTTGTACTTTGGTTATATTCATAATGAAAAACAGAATGTTTACCTCGGGTGCAAACTTATTTAGGCACTCGAACTGTTGGCGCACGAGCGTAGTGAGGGCGCCAAACCATCTCGTGCCTAAATAGGTCCCTTTCATCCCTTGTGTAACAATCTACTATTTACACCCAGACACAAAACAAATGGACATGTTCATACACAAGCCGCAATCTTTGAGACTGCAGTCGTCGGCATCTTCGACCACTGGAGCAATCAAACAGTCCAGTTGCCAGAAATACAAATATATTTTTAATAATCATGAAATACGTGGTTTAAAAGGTATCAAAGACATAAGAAAAATGAGCATCCTTATATCCGAAACTACTGGGCCGAGGTTTTAAAAAAAAAAAACTTATACTTTACATGCGTTACTTATAGTTCTTCTAGGTTAATTTAGGGTTAGATTAAAAGAAAAAAAAAAACATATAATAAACAATGGGATGATTTATAATATGGAATTTTCTCTACGCGAGTTCGGCTCGCGCTTGACAGGTTTTTCTAATCTAACAGAATAACGTGAAATCATAAATAAATATTAATAATTTACATATATTTGAAATACCTCTATGTTTTTTGAAATTTCGAATCATCGTGTTTAGCTGTAGATATTTTTTTTTTAAATTTATTCAAACGTTTAATGTTATGTATAGAAATTAATCATTTTGTAGCAAGTTTCTCCCGAAACAGTAAAATCCAATGAGTGTGACTATAATCGGTTTAGAGTTGAAGCAGATAAACACCCATGGAGTTGGTATACGTAATGAATTTGCTAAACTTCAATTCGGGAGGTGTCGTTAGAGATGGGAAGTGTGAGCCGGATCGAATCGACTGAGCCGTACCGCTAATGGCCGCCCCCGGCTCAGCTCCTCGACGTTTTACAAAAATATCGAGGATTTATACAGAGCTGTCACCTCTTCAGTTTATCGATCATTATACAGATTTGATTCGCGACTCCGCCTGCCTTTTGTACATATTCGATTCCCCTGACTATATCCTCCCTTTCCCGTAATACTTTTTCTATTTTATTCCTTTAATTCTACACAATTCCATCAAAACTTGAAACTTTGTTCATCATTAATTTCGAATCTTAATTAGTTTTGTATCCAATGGAAATCTTGTACCATGATAAGCAATAGCATATTTTATTCCTGAATTTGCATTGCCTACGTGCAAAAAAATTATGCCATTTCCGATAAAAGAAAAGACAAACAAGCAAGTACATTTTCGCATTTATAATATTACAGTTTAGTTTAACTTGATGTGGCTGTATAAAATTATAATTTCTGTTGAATTCGCCGTGTTCACAAAATACTAAAATTTAAATTATTTTTTTATCAGCAAGACATAGATTTGAATTCTAGTATTTTGTCAAAAAAATTGTCAGTGAGAGGCATTTACCGTTCTAAAACTTCTTACGTCTTCGCTATAGAGTATAAGATTCTTTTGGGTTCACTTAGAAATATTTATTCAACTACTGCCAGGTATTTTTATCTGATATTTCAAGATATTTATGCTATTAAAACTCACGAATCCCTACATAGAAGTAAATATGAACATATTTATCCAATCAAGATTTTAATTAATCAACATAAAACCATAAAAACTTCCATAAACAGCTCTCTATATTTCCAACAGTTCACTTAATCGAAGTGTTGAACGGATCCGAATCGGAGCGTCTTTACATAAAGATAAGGACCACGGTCATTGCCATATCAGTTTAGCAAAGTATGATGCGACACGAAGTACTTGAGACATGTCGTTCCATGTTATTTATCTTTTAGTACATTCATAATAGTACTTTCCTTTACTCACAATTTTGGATTACGTAGAAAAATTCTAATCAATGCATTTGCATATGCCGCGTGTTCGGTGAACATAGTCCAAACTTGTAGATCATGTAGACAGTCTGTAGAGCTTACCAACTAAACAAAAAAATGAAATTTTAAATGTCTTTCTTGGTAACCCTTAGTTTGCGTTATCTGCTAGCTCGAAACTTTTTGTTTGGTTCGGTATGCTCTACAGTCTCTACACGCTCTATAAGTTTGGACTACGTTCAGCTGAACACGCAGCACGTAGTTCAACTTCAAACGTGTTCTTCTCGGCAACCGTTAGTTTGCGCTAGCTGCTTAAAACTTTTTTTTTTATTCTTTTAGCTGTACATGCTCTATAAGTTTGGACTACACATTCAGTCGAACATCCCGTTTATGTTGAGCAAAGAAATCAGCTTTGATTGCAAATGTTAAAGAAAGGCACGCGTGCCCTCAAAAGCATGACATATACCCATTGCACAATGCTAATGATCAATGCAAAATATAAAGAAAATTTGCAAAGTTTTACAAATCTATCTAAAAGGAACCGGCCATATTAATTTTCAAATAAACGTGTCAACATAACATCTCTATCCTATTTTAAATTAATTAAATTACGGTATCAGCTATGTTCGTGTAATTCAAACAACACTTTGACACATTAAGCTGTGCTCTAGAAACAAGACTGTTTTTGACAATAGTTTCTGTTTTTTTTTTAGAGAGCCTGAATTTCTTATATTACACCAGCGTTTATTTAAAATTATACTTAAACTGATTTAGGACTCCAATTTAAAATAGAAACCGTTTTTATAAGTATCATTAGAACAGAGTTAGAGACAGTTTAGAGGCGTCTCAATGGGAAAATTGAGATAAAAAAATTGTCTGCTTTTCCCTGTTTTACATAACAAAGTTTTCCTGAACCCATATTTATTTAAAATTAAATGAGTGAACATGAAAAGAAAATGCTTAATGAGATTTTTATTTAAGTCAATTTTATACTTTCCACGGACTTTTTCGTATTAAGTAATAAATCGATATATCTTTTAAAACACGTTCTAGATATGAAATAATATAAATCTTGTGTTATAGCGTCAAATAATGTTACCTATTAAGACGTTCTAATCATAAATTATCAAAGGATATCCATTCTATCTTCATGGTAATCAACACTAATCAGAGAATTTGCAGGATTGGAAGTGGGGTCTTGATTACTGTCAATATATAATTTCACGCTCACTGAGCCAATGCACGCACTGAAAAGCGATTGTGCTTACATATATACCTAGATACTTAGCGTCTTGTTGAAAGCAATCTCTATATGTTTGCATATAATTATCAAGAATGTATACGTATACCGTTTGCATTATATTTATTAAGTCCTGATAGCTGTGTGGTGGTGAGCTGACTTCTTGTTTAGAAGATCGTGATTCTAATCCCAGGGCATATACCTACCAATGCGTTTTTTTATGACTAAGTACATAATTATCACTGACTCCGTGCCTCGGAGAGCAGATCGAACCGTCGGTTTTCTTAAGTTTGACTGGTAAAAATGTAATATTTTGATATTAAACAGTAAATCCAAAACAGTTCATTTCCGTATTCACGTTGCTTCGCTTCGTATGCGTTAGTAAAAGTGTACTACTATTCTCATACGTAAACTTGGTTGATTTTATGTTCGGAGTTTCATTACTCCAAATCACAGACCAGTCAACCTATAGACCACGCTTTAATAAACGTTGATACGAAAACGAAATCGCCAAAAAGTGGCGGGGTGCGGGGAGAGGTCGGCTAGTTTTCATTGGCTCGTTCAAAATTGACAATATCGCTGACAAATAGGCTTCCGACATGCTTCCAACTGACCGCTCACAAGAGACGTAGTTATGTAGTTATGGTAGTGTCACTACCATAGCCTTGGCGAATGCTACTCCCTGTCAAAGCGTGGTCTATAAGGTTGACTGGTCTGTGCTCCAAATGTAAACTCAAGTGGTTTTCAGTTCTAAATGTACCTATGCTGATGCGTTTTCAAGTTATACTTATGCGGTGATGCGATGAGACGATCTCAGGGACGTATTAAGTTAGCGCCAGGTCCCAACTGCTGAAGTACAGTTTACAGGAGGGCAAGGGTATTTAAATTACAAGGCGGTTGTTAGCTTTACACATGGGTATATATTACATAAAACTTACTTAACTAAACACAAATTCTACCATCGAGAACTAGTACAAGGTCGTGACAAGAACATGACTAAATGGTGACACAAAAAGACAAGATTGTTAATACTAAACGAAACAAGTTAGACGAGAGGTTAGGCAAACAACGAAGACTTACAGTTTCCGTGTCCTCGAGTTCTAGATTCTAAACACACGCGCGCGACCAGATTTTTCAAACGCACTTGATACCAAAACGTGTAATGGCCATTACGTGTTCACTGTGAGCACAGAAATACGAACACTATGAACCGGCTGGCGTGCTCGCCGCCGAAGAGGACGCGACAAGCGTCACGACGTGGAATTGCAGAAACCTCTGGACCCTCGGCCTGACTAGGCCCCAAGGTAGACGTTTAAGTCACGGCGTCGCGACGAGGGGTATCCATTCTCCTATCTCGTAGCTGAGGGCCATTTAGTCATGCTACTCAAGTGAGCCCATGATGTATTCATGGCGGAAGCCGCGTCGCACTGCATGCGGCATCCATGGCCTAGAAAATGGACTGCAGATGTCCCTAGTTGAGATCAAGAACCGTATGGTCGAGTGGCGACTCGAATGCGGCCGATCGCGGACAGGGGCGCTTCTTGGGACGACGATTTTAATTACAAAGGGCACGACCCTTCGGCCTAGTGCCCCAAATCGACTGTCTCGAAGATGGGCGCCGGCGCGTGGAGGGGTCGCGTCTCCAATCTTCAATTTCATTGGTTACTGCCGATGGCGCACGCGATTCTATGCTCGTGCGCTATTGGCTGTTGCAACCGACTTCGCCGGTCAGCAACGTACGTCTTTGATTACGCAACAATATGTAGACACAAATTAATATACAGTTACACGTATAACTATCTCTTTTTTTTGTTCTCGATTGTAATCAGAGTGCGCAGTATAGAGTATAAAGGGAGTAAAACTTTGTTATCAAATTAGTCATCACAGATTATAAAGCGATTCCAGAGAAGTCTAATGGCAAAAATTTAAAAATTTTATGGTGAATGAGTAGTTTTTATTTTGTGGCTTTCGAAGTTATATGAAATGCTTTTGTGTATAATAAAATATTGAAAAAGCCACAACAGAAATATCACTAAAACTTTAGGTGTAACTTTTCATAAGTAAATATCTATCGACCTGTCATAGTAGGTATTGGTACATAGATTAGTATTAAGAAAATTCGGATGAATTGAGCGAGCTAAGTCAAAAGTTTGTCTTTACTAAAGGTATTATTGTCTAAAAATGATAAATTTCTAAAAAAATGTACGACGAAAAACGTTAAGTGAAAATATATTAGTAAGAAGCAAGTCCTTGGAGTTTCGAAATTTTTCAGAAAGTCCCACAATGTTTAGAACATCGCGTTCCTTTGATTCAACTCGTTTAATTTTATAAACCTATTAATGCTTTTGATATATATTACAGAATAATATTATTATTCTGATTGCTATAAATAGATGGCACTCGTTAAAATCCATCAACCCGTACTGAATTAAGTTGCAAGCCCCCTCATCCCGAGAAGAGGTCTGAGCCCCTACAGTACAGTGGAGCATTAATGGGCTGATGATTATTATTATTCAGAGGTAAATAGTCTCAAAATTATTCTTGACACAGAGTGTAACAAGCAGAATTTGTGAGCTGTAACAACGTGTCGCATCTTTCTCTGAATACGCTCTCGAAGTCATTTCTTGAAGCGTTGTGTTCTTTTTAACTTTTTTTTCAATTACTTACTATCAATTTTCACTGTTATACGTTAGGTGCCGGGCGTCTTGTGATGTCCATGTTTTCTAATCTAATAGGTAATGTCTAGAACGATTTTCAAAAGAGTGCATTCATCTTGACAAAACTTAGAGAATTTCTCTCCAGGCCTGCATAAAGGACGAGAAGTTTTTCTATGGCACGCGTATTATAGGCAAGACTATTTTAGGTTATGATGTTAGGTACTTAAATACTTACCGACGATTGAAGACCGAATACTTTAACAATTTTATTGTCAATTTCTAATACTATGTTTTACAAAGTATAGAAAACTATTTTTGACCAACCGGTCAAAAATAGTCTTGGTCTCCATAGGGTCTCTAGGGTCGCTCCATAGAGACCCTAACTTTGGAGCCAAGTGTCGCGGATTCGATTCCCACAAATATTTGTGTGCATTAACATATTTATTTGTTCCGTGTATAGGTGTAAAAAGTATTTATATACGTATATATTATAAAAAAGAATATTAAAGTACGTATATTAGTTATTATATCTAGTACCCCATAATACAAGCATTATACTTGCTTACTTTAGGACTAGATGGCGCTGTGTGGAATGTCCAAGGTATTATTATGTATTATTATTATACATTTTCAAGTTAATATTTTGATATTTTACTTTCCTTATACTGTATTTCCTTTACAGTCTATAACTTAATACTCTATGCTTTGTTGTCATTTATTAATATTTCACGTCTTACTTATGAAAGGATTATGCTCAGGAGAATAGTGTAGGTAACTTAAGTTTGGAGTGGATGAAATAATTTTGATATTCTAATGATTCCAATAGATTTTTGTGATGAAAGTTAATCGTGTCGTGATAGCCCGGACGCAGTGAACCTTTTCAAATCTATAAGGTCATGTGGCCGTGGTTCGAATCCGGGCGTGTACCAATTAGATTTTTCTGACTTAAGTACATTAACTATCACTGACTCTGCCTCGGAGTGCACGTTAAGCAGTCGGTCCCGGTTGCTGTCAATAAATGGCGGTCGTTACAATCCGCCAACCTGCATTGGAGCAACATGGTGGATTTAAGTTCCAAGCCCCTTCGTGTTGAGGGGAGGCCGAATTCTCTGCAGTGGGGTATAAAAAGGGCTGATGGGATGGAATGGGATAAAAATTAAGATTGTGTATATTATTATGTTTTTTTTTTTTATGAAACCAGATACTAAAAGTACAGATAATTTGAGCTTCTGTCCAGACTTACATTAATTTTGGCACATTTTCGGTCGTTTTCTTGTTTTCGGGGTAACTCTTCTTTCCAGTTTGAGTTTCAGTGCCATTCCTTCATTTGTTTCAGTGCCCGAGGTAAAATACAAATCCTTTGATGTGAAGACGTAATACTTAAAGAATATGCGTATAACCAGGGGGAATCGAAACAGGAACTTGAAACGCGAAACTTTTTAAATATGTAAATGAAATCGAAATCGATATTACATTACTAGGAACTAGGATTACAAGGCTGCGTTTGCAATTTCGATGCGACTTCTAGTTTCATTAGAGCTGACTAGTGCGTATATTCAGTTTAATAAATATATTTTTCATTAAAATGCTAATGACTTAAATAAATAAATAAAAATGATCAAAAAATTTCGGTCCAAGTAGACAGCTGGCTACATATTAGGGCACCTTGCACTGGACCGTGTGCTGTTTTGCCAACTAAAATAATTTCGCTGTGAAATTAGTTTCATCAAACAAAATAAACTGCAGTAAATGCTAGTTGGTTTTGTCGCACCGAAATGTAACTTCTAATTATAATTCTGCCTGTCTTCTGACTTTTTGATATAACATACAAAAAAGTGTATATGCATTTCGATTTTATGTAGGTAATTTTATATAAGACAAACACATAATGAATTTTTTATTACGTCTTTGTGCATATCCCGTGCTCGTTGCTACGAATATGTATTTGAACTTTCAAAATCAAATAGCTTCGCGTATCTAGGTATGACAATTTGTTTAATGTAAATATAACCAAAATTCTATCATTATGTTATAATTCTCAATCAGTTGCTATCTGTGAAACATGTCAAAACGCAAAATTTTATTTCGCCGCACTGTGCTGCATCTATTTGTCTTGAAACTTACAAATATAAATTACTCATTAACTAACGAGTTACTAACAATACACTCAATTATCACTTTTCATTCAATTAAGTATAACATAGTAAAGGATATAACAATTTGTAGCTGCTTCAAAGAAAGATTTATGTAGATGATTAATTAATGAACAATGCAACGCTATAAATTAAACACAGTATGTTGCGAGACGGCGCGTGTCCGGACGCAGCTGGGTATAGTCATATAATATCGAACAATAGGTCTTGATCCTCTGAATAATTGTAATGATTTTAAAATTCATTAGTTGTATTTCAGTAGAAAGAGCCCTGGTATCGGCTTCTAGAGATCAACTCCTGGGTTCGAATCTCAGGTCGGGTCAGTATTTATATGATGAATATCGATACTCGTATCTTGGGTCTTGGTTGTTATATGCATATGGTGTCTTCGCTTAGCACACAAAACACAAGCTAATGCATAGTTTGGGGCCTAGACCTAGACCACCTTGTTGTGGTGTATACGTTGTTATTATTATTATGTTATTATTGTTGTTTTTAATGAAATGACGTTACTGGCCCCTCTACATAAACTACATCCGTGGGGATAATTCGGGCCATTTATTGACCTGTCCCTTACTAGACGGAAGATAATTAAAACAGTCGAGCCATACCCACATTTACGAAAAAATATGTGATTTTGATGCCTTTATTTTTCACATTTTTGTCGATAATTTTTTTTTATTTCCTTCGCTTAAATTTCGATCCCACTGGAACATTGTATGTTGACTAAAGTTGAAATGATCAAAAGTATGCAATCTGCCTAACAACGATTATTGCATCAGGCTCAGTGAGGCGATAATAATCCATTTGGTGTAATACTGAGTCGTAGCCGCTGATAGATTAGCACGCCTTGACTAAAGTCAAAGGATCAAAGCTGTTAATTCTTTCTAACAAAGATTATTGTATAAAGTCCAGTTCAATGCTTATACAGTGCTTACACAACATTTTCACGAGACGAGTTTTGTTATTTCGAATTAGAATGGAAATTGAAAGCAATTTGAAATATGTCAACCCATGATCCGCCATATTATATCTGGCAGATGTGAAACATCATAACGTATTATTATTTTTCATAGAAGTACGAATTGACTAGAAGCCTTTTTCTGCGTTTACCGTATAACCACTCATACTCTAGCTAGCTGGTACAAGATAGCGACTTTCAGTGAGCAAGGTACCCGCGTGCCGATCTTCACCCCCGCAAAATCCCCGAGCGCCGGTCTTCAACCACGCAACATTGCGTAATGTCACTTCGACACTGTGAAGTGACATTTATATTAAAACCAAACGCTGCTGTCAAATTAATTTACTCAATGTTATTTTTATATTGAAATATTTTTAAATGCGAACGAAAAAAAATTTCTTTATTTTATTTTCATTTCCCTATTTCCAAAAGAAATTAATTTTAAGGATCTATTAAAATATTAATTAAATTTTAATGTACTGCTAAGAAAATATATTGAGACAGGAGCGCCAAGTCGGAAAATTAGCCAAGAGCGAGTCGGAGTCGCACACGAAGGATTCCTTGCCTTCGTACAATATAAAAAAACACGTTTCTTGTACGGGGACCCCCTTTAATTTTTAACTTTATTTTATTTTTATTATTCGTTGTTATTGCAGTCACAGTAGTACACACTCAATGAAAATTTCAAGTGTAAGCAATGACACTTACCAATGAACAAAAATGTTAGAAATACACGTTACTTGTATAATAATAATAATAATAATAACACATACAATCACAACACGTCTAGGTCCCAAACTAAGCATTAGCTTGTATTTTGGGTACCAAGCGAAGACACCAAATACATATAACAACCAAGACCCGGTGCCAGTATTAATATTCATCATATAAATACTGACCCGACCTGGGATTCGAACCCGGGACCTCCAGCTTCGTAGGCAGGGTCGCTGCCCACTAGGCTAAGCGGTCGTATGGGGATTAACTGTATATAATTTTTATTATTTTGTGTAGTAGCGGCTATAGTAATAATAATAACAAATAATTTCAACAATAACCCATAGACAAAATACTAAACACGAACAATCATAACATATACAATGAACATTTTGTTATTTGCATATTAAAAAGTAATTGATACATACCCAAAATGAAAACAAAAAAAAACCAATGCTTAAATGCGTATAATACACGCAATGTAAAAATATCTTCAGACGATACCTACAGCTTTGTGACAGACGGACGGGCTTCGGCGGCTTAGTAATAGGGTTCCCGTTGGTACGCGAGGAACCCTAATAATAAGGGGCGAAGTTAGCCGAATGACAGGTTGTGATGTGACTTCGTCAAATGAAAAGTTAAAGGGAATGGAACCTTTCCGAAAGAGTGAATATCTCAACAACTATCGACTTAGATAAAAAAGTAAATTAGTAACTTTTATACAATTTTTAAAAATCTATCTTTAGGCACTCCAAACCTTAATATGCGCGGAATTTTTTTCGTTCTTTAGGCGGCGACCATCCGCAAAAAAATTTTTTTAGTAATTTCTATTTCCCTACATTGTATTACAACTACATATTAAATTTCATTTTTGTAGTCACAATAGTTGCCAGTAAAATGGCTGCGACAGACGGACAGACAGACAGAAAAACAGTCACACAGTTGTTTACTGTAGCATATTATACTTTTCAGAATATTTTCAAACCGATGCTCTTACAATTACTTTACTTACTTTCTATAGTCGATTGTGTTGACAAAATGAATAAGAAATATACAACAATAAAAAAAATTGTAAGTAATATAGAAATGTATCAAAAAATACATTACACAACGAGGAAAGGTATTTCACAGCCTTACGAAGTAATTGATTGACAGTACATTTCGTTCCCGTCTGTCGTTGTACAATAGATGTTTACCCAATAGGGATTGGGTATAAGAAAATGATAAAATATTGATTTTCATCGTATTTTTATTTGAGATACATAGCGTTGTTTTAAGAATAGAACAGAATTTAAAAAGTTAAAAATAAAACATTTTTTATCTTCTCTTGAACTAAACTAAGAAAAACTAACAAAACTAATGCACTGAAATATTCAAAACCAAGTTCTGATTTTGTAATATTCTTCCAATATTAGCCAAATACAATAAACACAATGAACATGTCTTTTTGTTCCGTGTATGGGTGTAAAATATCTGTATAAAAATATCGATGAATAGATATTATTTAGAATATTTATTTATGTACACCAATTGTTTAATACCCATAATACAAACATAATACTTGCTTGCTTTGAGACTAGATGGCGTTGTGTGGGATGGCCGAAATATTATTATTATTAGAACCCATCAAAATTATTTCATTTATTTAAAGACGAACGCCGCGCCGTAAAGAAGTGTTCTCAATAATTACACCGTGTATGTTAGACTTTTTTGTTTGTACATATATTTACTAGGATTACATCGTTTAAAGGTCATAACTATGGACAAAATTATAACGTCCATATAAACGAAACTATGTGCGGCCGCTAGTTTTCAATGTAGCCATGAAAACGCCACAAGAACTTCCCGGGTCTTGAATATACATAATTTATATGCAAAATAAATTTTAAGTAGAACGCCTTCGATGAAATATTGTTTGGATGCACTTTAATATACTTAGAATGCTAATTATATTTAAATATCAAATATTATTCTTCTTAAAATTATTTCGTCATTATAACCTTCTATAAAAAAAGCAATGCAATGTAATATCTGTGCAATAAACAAATATGGTAATTTTAATATCATCGAGATCAGTATAAGTCTTATACTATTTTTTTCGTTATGTATCCAATGCGAGTCATGATCGAAGAGAAAGGCCTACTAAAAATTCTTGCCTAGAGTGAGTGGGCATATGTTTATAGCGTGCGGGTAACCGCTCCGGCCCTTTATATGCCGGGCCACTCGTAAAAAGTTCATTATTTTTCGGTCTGCAAAAAAAGGTACACTTTTCGGACAGTTTCACTTTTTAGATGGCGTCGTTAAATTTTTAAAATGAAATCGTATAATTAATTTAAGAGCAAAGGGATTAGATAGAAGAAAAACGGGGCAAGTGCGAATCGGACTCGCATACCCAGGGTTCCGTACAACCATACAATACAAAAAACAGATTTTGACGGACCGGTTGGCCGAGTGGTTAGAGACCCTAACTGCAGAGCCAAGGATCGTGGGTTTGATTCCCGCCCTGGACAAATATTTGTGTGCATGAACATGTTTATTTATTCCGTGTCTGGGTGTAAAAATATCTATATATGTATATATTATAAAGAAAAAAATATTTAAGTATATCAGTTCTCTAGTACGCTATACTAGTACCCTATAATACAAATATAATACTTGCTTACTTTGGCACTAGATGGCGCTGTATGGGATATCTCAAATATTATTATTATTATTAAAAAATTTATGGGAACTCTCTTTATTGTTTAATATTACTTTATTTCTCTCAATTGTTCTTATAGCGGCCATTGCATTGCACACACTCCATGAAAATATCAAGTGTCTATCTATTACGGTTCAGACAATACAGCCCTGTGACACACGGACGGGCAGCGGAGGCTTAGTAACAGGGTTCGCGTTGGTACCCTTTGGGTACGAAAATCTAAAATTAAGTAAAAAACTTTTAAAAACTGCCCAAGTGCGGGTCGGAGTCCGTAATAAATAAATATGAATAATAAAGTGTGTTCATATGTTTAGTTGTAAACAAGGTGAAGCCACACAAAAAATTTAGTTAAAATACTTTGCTTCAGTTCAATATTTCGCCCGCTGAAAATGCGTCAAGGCAGAGAAAAGTTCAGTACACTGACACAAAGGTGATTAGCAATTTCTGGCGAATTTCAGACGGATGTAGGGTGGCCATAAAAAGTTTTTTAATTAACCCGCTGTAGGATTTTTATCGCTTCCTAATATTAATTAACTTCCTTTCCTTAGCTAAGTGGCGGTTCATTTATCCACAGTAATAAAGAGGGGATGTTTTTGTTAAACTAATTAAATCTGAGTTACTTAAGAAAACTAAAGTATTAAATCTTACCTTCATTATTAAACAAGATTTACAAGTGATTGTAAAGATCCTGGAAGCTCTGAGCTTATATTTTGGTACATGTTTATGTGTGAAGACGTGTAAGTATATAAGATTTTTAAACCAAAAATAATAATAATAAATAAAACTAATCCAATAATCCACCCCTCGTCGCCCCCGACGCAAATGTGCCCATGACGCTCATCGCATTGCCGCGCTGAATTGCAAAGGCAATTCTTTGCACCAGGAAGGAACCGGAACGGGGGTCGAGTCCCCTTTCTTTTAGATGACGGCCGATGCTCGCGACGAAACGTTTGGCTTCAATCCCCCAACAGCCAGCATCTTCCACCGCAAGAGGGACGAACAAGTATTTACTCTTAGATTTTTAAATCTATACTAATCTATACTAATATTATAAAGCTGAAGAGTTTGTTTGTTTGTTTGTTTGTTTGTTTGTTTGTTTGTTTGAACGCGCAAATCTCAGGAACTACTGGTTCGAATTGAAAAATTCTTTTTGTGTTGGATAGTCTATTTATTGAGAAAGGCTATAGGCTATATATATAAAATAATACTATCTGTCTGTCTGTCTATTCGAGCAAATCTCCAAAACGGCTAAACTGATTTTGATGAAACTTCACAGATGTGGAAAAAAAGTGGTAAAAAATGGCATACACTACTTTTTGTATGTCTGTATGTACGTCCATCTGTCTATTCGAGCTAATCTCTAAAATGGCTAAACCGATTTTAATGAAATTTCACGAGTATGAAAAGGAGGTGGTCAAAAGTGAAATACGCTACTTTTTGTCCGTCTGTCTGTCTGTACGTCTATGTATCTATTCGAGCTAATCTCCAAAACGGCTGAACAGATTTTGATGAAACTTTGCAGACGTGAGAGAAGGTTGTCATGAGTGACATCAGTTACTTTTTGTGGCTGTCTATCGTTTGTCCTCACTGATCTATCAGCGTAGATAAAGCCGAAACTACTAAGTCTAGGAAGCCAAAATTCGGAACAGTGGTTTATTTTATAACGTGAGTATTAATTTTTTAAGAAAGGAATATATGGAAATTTCAAATTTAAGGAGGGATGGATGGAGGGGCTTTGTGTGAGAGTCTTTGTTCTTTAAAGTAAGAAACATAAAAAAATTTACATAAATAAATAATGACGTGTTTCAGGGTTTTTGGATTTCCACATTTTAAGGGTCAGGAAACGGGAGATGAAAAGTATGGGAGTATCGGTTTTCTTAAAGGAGTGGGGAGAATGAAGACTGAAAGTTTGAATGGGTGTACCCAATATTAGTTTCAGCAAAAAGTACCTACATATAAACCATTTCGAATGTTAATACTACCTAAAACAGTAATGTGTACTCTACGCAAGCGAAGCTGCGGGCGGTCGCTAGTATATTAGAAAAAAGTGCAATCGCTCAAATTTCAAGAACATGCGGCCAAATAGATGGCAATGCTACATGCTAAAGAATTATATGCGGAATGAAAAATAACTTTAAGGAACCATAGACTCTAAGTCCATGTCATTATTGGAGCTTTTATCACTAAGATTTTAATAGATAATTACTACTATAATTTTTGACTATATAATCAATTTTATTGATTATATAGTCAAAAATTATATATATTTATATAGTCACAATTTTATTTGCTTATATTAGACAATATTACAATTACATTTTACATTATAATTACTTAAATTTAATTAATTACAATTTTTAACTTTTATGTTATTGGACTGTTTAGACATGACAATTTATTAGTAAAGTAATAAAAATAAAAATGGTGGAGCTAAGTCACGTTTTTTACTTATATATTTTTTATGAAATAAGATGTCGTGATAGCCGAGTGGTAGCGAGTCCGCTTCTTGTTTAGAAGGGCGTGGTTCGATTCCCAGTGCACGTACCAAAGACTTTTGTTTTACTTATGTACATAACCATCACTGACTTTCTGCCCCAGAGAGCACGTTAAGCCTTCGGTCCCGGTTGCCATCTATTGATGGCATTACAACCCACCAATACGTACTGAAGCAGAGTGGTGGATTAAGTTCCAAGCCCCCTCATCCCGAGGGGAGGCCTAAACCTCTGCAGTGGGGCATTAATAGGCTGATGGTATGGTATGGTAAGATATCAAGTATATATGATTCTTTTTAGATTCCTGAATGAAGGTGTAGTGTTCGGAATTTAACCCTCATAATTAATTGTGCGGTTTTTAATTCGAGCGCATTTATCTTTATACATAAAATTCCTGTGTCTGTGGGTACGTAATTCTTCTCCTAAACGGCTCGACCGATTTTGATGATTTTTTTATACTCATGGGGCCACAGGGTGTCGTACTAGCTGTGTGGTGGCGAGTCCACTTCTCGTTTAGAAGGGCTTGGTTCGAATCCCAGCGCATGTAACAATGATTTTTTTACGTCAAGCCAACGGTCTCGCTTGCCATTGTCAGATGCTAGTCGTTAAAATCTACCAACCCGCACTGAAGCATTGTGGTGAAAAGCTCAAGGCACCGTCATCTCGAGAGGTGGCCTAAGCCTATGCAGTGGAACATAATGAGTGGATAGGTATGGATGGAGGGGGTCACTTGGATAATTCTTGCTATAACTGGATATGTGGAGCTGTTGCCCAGATCCAGATTTTTTTATATTTTCCGACAAATGTTTTTGATCTTTCACATAAAAAAAACATATGAAAAACACTGAAAAACGTATTAAGTTAAAAGTTTTGACCTCGATTTTCTTATGATTTTAATTTTGTTAAATATATCGCCTTCGTCCACTTACTTCTTTTTAAAGGCGTACGTGTGGATTTCTTTTTGTATGCTTACTTTTGAAACAGTCATGCTTTTCAAAGCTCTAGCCGCTATTCTGGATTTGCGACTTTTTCAAAATGCACCGCGAGCGCCTAAGAAAAAACAAATTTAAAAATAAAATTATAAGTAATCTTGTAATTTTTCATTTAATTATAATAACGTCAAACAATGTAATTTTGTAATAAATTAAAAAAAAAACGATAAGAATACCTATAGTTTAATTTTTAAACTTCTTTTTACTTAGCCGCTTTCTAGAACTCGTGTGCATCACTCACGGCCGGGTATTGTATATCAAGTAACGAAGTTATTTGATTTCGCTAGGGCAAATGCCAGTAATTCAATTCGAAACTGTATGGACAACTCAGACGTAAATCGAATTTACTTTTGGACATACATTATGGCCGGTCCGAACGTAACGTTGCAGTAGCAAATTTTAGGTGTCAGCAGGTGTGAACGGATGTGCCATGCCGCCGCAAATTCGCATTCGCCTCGTGTTCGGAACGGACATGAAGTTTTGCTCGATCTGTAATTACAACAAGAGCCCATTAGGAGTCTATTCTTACAATACAAAACAAGTAATAATGCGATATTGCTGTAAGTAGGTACTTCATACCTACCATCACTACACTTCACACCATCTTCTGGGGAAATTGCTGTGACATCCAAGATATTTTCGCCCTCCAAAAAAAAATTTATAAGAATACTCATGAACATTGACCAGACAGACTCCTGTAAACCTTACTTTAAATAATATAGCATATTAACACTTACAGATATATAAATTTTTGAAGCCAGTAAATTTGTTAAAAAACACACTGACCTATACTCACCAGTTAAAACGATAAGACGTAATGATCGTAATTTGAACAAACTTAACAATCCATTCTCGAAATTAAAACTATATACATCCGCTTCTCATTCCATGGCAATCAAAATATATAATCATTTGCCAAATCATATAAAAAAATTTAATAAAAACTGCGACTTTTGAAAAAAGACTCAGAGTTTCTTGTTGAAAAAAGTTATTATCGTATAAGTTAATTTTTGGAAGATAAAATAAAATAATTATTACATTCTAATAAATATCATATCAATAAATGTACTCACCTATATGAATAAATGTAATATAAATTTTATTAACTTTGACTCAATGTGACAATGAATAAAATTATTATTATTATTTTGTAAGTACTCTAATAATTCAGGTTTGTTTAGTTTAATATTTAATTGTTTAATTTAAGTATACAGTAGTAATTTTGGAAATCATTGACCTATATATATATATATAAGTTATATATACCGTGTGTTTGGTTGAAGGTAGTCCAAACTTATAGAGCGTGTAGACCTTATCGAACTAAAAAAAATAAAAATAAAATTTATTAAAAAAAATTAAATTTTAAATATAATTTTCTCGGTGGCCGTAAGTTTGCGCTATCTGCTTACTTGAAATTTTTGTGTAGTTCGGTAAGTTCTTCATGTTTTTCAAATTTGATATTACTGAGTCACCACGCTCCCACACCCTGAAAATTTAACAATGTCACAATGTATGGTAGGTACTACGATTGTTACAGTTTGAACCACAGGTTTGAACAATTCTGTAGGTACACAATATGTGACGCCCTGCAAGGGCGTAGCAATTTCAACATGTTTTATTTTCTTTATATATCTATACTAATATTATAAAGCTGAAGAGTTTGTTTGTTTGTTTGTTTGTTTGTTTGTTTGTTTGTTTGTTTGTTTGTTTGTTTGTTTGTTTGTTTGAACGCGCAAATCTCAGGAACTACTGGTTCGAATTGAAAAATTATTTTTTTGTTGGATAGTCCATTTATCGAGGAAGGCTATAGGCTATACTACATCACGCTACGACCAATAGGAGTGGAGCATCAATGAAAAATGTTGCAAAAACGGGAAAAATTATTCCTTTTGAGAGCTTCCGTCGCGCGCGCTGCGTAAACGGTTGATGTTAAGCAAAAATCATGTATTACGGAATTGTACCCCTTTAAAAGTTCTAACCAAAAGTCCGCGACAGCATATGTGTATCTTTTAAGGTTAACTTACTATAACCTTTTTTATGACAATCAAATTTGTTCAACATAATGTACGATTTGTGAAGATGTATTTTAAACGTGATATTAATCCTTATCAAATTAAATACGTTAGTTGTCTTTAAGCATTTCATGCATATTATAATTGCCTTTTACACCATACAATTTAAATTAATATCTTAACAGTTTTTATTGAAATTTATGTTTTTTGATTTTTTGACATTTACGTTAAAATTAATGAAACTATAGCGGGAGAAAATAAATTCGCTGTCTGCCTCTGTTCGTTAACTTTTTACTTCCAAACCAATAGACTTTGATACGGTTTTTAGTAATATCTTATTTTCTTATTATCTTATAATCTATTAATCTATATAATAGAAATACTTATTATAAAGCTGAAGAGTTTGTTTGTTTGATAGATAGATAGATAGATTGATTGATTGATTGCGTGATTAATTGATTGATTGATTGCTTGCTTGATTAATTGATTGATTGTTTGTTTGTTTGTTTGTTTGTTGGTTGGTTGGTTCTTTCGTTCGTTCGTTTGTTTGTTTGTTTGTTTGTTTGGATGTGTTAATCTCTGAAACTACCAGTCGGATGTGAAAAATTATTTTTGCCTTTGATAGCCTGATTCTAGCGGAGAGTTATAGGCTATTTACATGAAAACGAACTGTCTGTCTATTCGAGGAAATCGGCTTCGGCCAAAACGGCTTAACCGATTTTGATGAAACTTTACACATATAACAGGATGTAATCTTTTGACTACACCCTTTCCTTAAGTGATATACAGAACTTTTTGTATGTCTGTCTGTACGTCCATATGTCTAAACCGATTTAAATGAAACATCAATGAATATGAAAAGAAGGTCGTTAAAATTAACAAATGTTGCTTTTTGTCCGTCTGTCTGTACGTGTATCTGTCTATTTGAGCTAATCTGCAAAACGGCTAAACAGATTTTAAGGAAACTTTGCAGACGGGAAAGAAGGTTGTCAAGATAGTTGACATTAGCTTCTTTTTGTCCGTCTGTTTGTCTGTACGTCTATTCAATTCAATTTTATCTATTCGAGCTAATTTCCAATACGACTGAACAGATTTTAATGAAACTTTGCAGACGTGAAAGAAGGTTGTCAAGAGTGTCATAAGCTACTTTTTGTGTTTGTCTGTCTGTCTATCTGTCTGTCGTTTGTCCTCACTGATCTAGCAACGTACAGCCGAAAGTACTAAGTCTAGGAAGCTTAAATTTGGAACATAAGTTTATTTTATAACGTGAGCATTAAGTTAAGAAAGGCTTTTTTAGAAATTTCAAACTTAAGGATGGGAATGGAGGGACTTAAATAATGACGTGTTTCAGGGTTTTTAGATTTCCACATTTTAAGAGTGGGAAACGGGAGATGAAAAATTGTATCGGTTTTTTAAAAGGTGGAAGGGGAATGAAGATTGAAAGTTTGAATGGGTGTGACCAAAATTGGTTCCAGCAAAAAGTACGTATAAACCATCTCGAACGTTAATAGTACCTATAACAGGAATTTGTAGTCTACGCAAGCGAAGCTGCGGGCGGTCGCTAGTATATATATATAAAGAAAAAAAAAACATGTTGAAATTGCTATTGATAAAATTTTTTTTAGTTCGATAAGGTCTACACGCTCTATAAGTTTGGACTACGTTCAACCAAACACGCGGTATATATAACTTACTATGGGATATTATGGGATTCGAAACGTTGTATGGATTTTTTTAATATATAAAAATATCTGGTACCATTTGCAAAGGTAAAACAGCTAATCCACTGTCATTTAGTATGAAAACAAATGAATACAAATAACATGTGAAGTAATTTCAGCGCGTTACAATATCACCCGACCTATTAATTTTCATTAAACCGACTAGTAGCGTCAGCAAAATAATAAAATTTTCGTCACATACTAACTTTTTAACACGATTTTGTTCAGACATATTTCTGCTATCACCACACCTGGCTTACGGGTGGAGGACACGGGTTCTATTCCCGACCGTGTCAAATTTGAAAAGAGATTTTCTCATTTGATATCGGGTCTGGGTGTGGACTGTCCATGTCCTCGCTGTTTCTCATACCCATACTACAGTGTGCTAATTATTATTATTAGTCAAAAAATCAATTTTTTTTCTTGATAAGTCCGTATGTTGGCAACGAGTCGAATATCACATAAGAGAATTCCATAAGGATGATCCCACACAGAGAGCATCTAAAGATTATACCTGGTGATCGGCTGAACATAACCCAATTGAATAGATCGTGTAGAGCATACCGAACTAAACGAAAACTTTCAAGTGAGCAGATGGCGCAAACTAACGGTTACTGAGAAAAAAATGTTTAATTTTTTTTATAATTTTTTTTCGGTTATCTTCACACGCTCTATGAGCTTTGACTACGTATACACACCACGTATCTTCAATCTTTAGGAACTCTGTGTGGTAATCCGACTTATTTTAGTCATGTTCATTATAAAGTTATTACATAGCAATTGCTTGAAGGAAATTTAGATAAAAAGGTAAAACAAATTCCGGAAATAATGGTTTTACGACGACCCGTTTACACAAAGCGAGTCATAATTTTGAAACCTCTGAACCAATTTTCATAAACCACCGCTTAAAATCTTTTAATTAATATTACCCACAGAACTGGCAGTGTCTATGATACCAGTAGCGGCTGTAGTGAAAAAAATATTTGTAACTAAGTAGTGGTTCTAATCTGACTAATAATAATGAACCACATAGAGTCACCTAGTCCCAAACTAAGCAAAGCTTGTGTTATGGGTACTAGACAACTAATGTACTTAAATATTTCGTATAATATGTACATATAGATATTTTACACCCAGACACGAAACAAATAGTCATGATCCTACAAACAAATATTTGTCTCGGGCAGGAATCGAACTCGCGACCATTGGTTTGCAGTTATGCAGTTGCAGTTAGGGTCTCTAATAACCACTCGGCCAATCGGTCAGTCAGTAATTTGAAAAATTTTATTTTTTATTTTTTTGTGATATTTTTATTAAATGGTCTCTCTCGACCTTTTGATGATTTTATCCAGAAATACCATATGTACCAAAAATGACATAATGCCTACATGAAATGTCGGCCAAATAATAGTCTGGAGACATCGTCTCATATTCTGTATGTCACCATAGAAGTATAGCTACACCATCCATATCAGCCATTAAGACCTATTGCAGGGGTTTAGGCCTCCTCTCAGAATGAGGCTGATTGGAGCTTAATCCATCACGCTACTCCAGTGCGTATCGGTAGATTTTAATGACTGCCATCTCACGATCGCAACCGGGGCCGACGGCTTAACGTGCTCGCCGTGTACGAAGTCAGTGATAGTTATGTACTTAAGTCAGAAAAACTCATTGGTACATGAGGGTTTCTGGGATTCAAAAGACGACCTTCTTTTTAAACAAGAAGCGGGCTCGCCACCACTAGGCTATCACGACACAATAGGTACACTATTTATAGCAGAGTTGGGAAAATAGTTATACAATGTCTTTTCGTTGACAAAGTTCGTGATGGAAATGCTCCGTTTTCAAAGGCTCAAGAAAACGTGAAACTTTGTTTGTGTAATAACAGTTATTACGAATTTACTACAGGCTTACTCTAGTCGTGTTTACTGTGACTTACGGTTTTAACGCTTGTACGCCAAAAAGAATACATTAGTTAAATTATATATAAATATTTTTAACTAGTTTGCCAGGGATTGGTTATTTTTAGCTTTTTTAGATTGTGTTATATAAACTTTATAATTGTAGATTTGACAGCAGCGTTTGATTTTTGTAATAAATGTCAGTTCACAGTATCGAAGTGACAATACGCAATTTTTTTTTCGGGGGGGGGGGGGGTGAAACAGGCGCGCGGGTATTTCTCTGGGGTGAAAAGCGGCTGAAGAGCGGCACGCGGGGACCTTGGGCACTGAAACTTGGACTAAAAGTCCCCATCTTACGCCAGCTAGCTATATTATGAGTGATTAGACGGTAAACGCAGAAGAAACCTTCTAGTCAATTCGTTTTTATGATATGTTATATAAATAAATCGTCAAAGTTCATATTTTATTTCACTTCTTGTGAAAATAAATATTTTAACTTTCTTTAATTAAAAACATTACTTTTGTTTATGCATTAATGATTGTCATACTTTACCAAGTAAGTTGTAAAAAAATGATAAAAAAAATTACAACCCATTTATTCTCCCAATTATAAATATAACCTAAGGATAAACATTAAAAAAAACATAAATAATACATAGATTAAGTAAATAGGATAAATAAGGAAAACTCACTAACGCAGGAGTACATTGCAAACACGGCGGATGTACCAAATTAGCTCTAATAATTAAAGAATAAAAGCTCATGCAATGGCATGGACCTTGAGTCTGTGGCAGTTAAAGTTATTAAAAAAAAAAGTAAAATCACCACGTATGAAAATATTTGTGGAAAAGGAGGTTGGCATGCAAAGGGTTAAATTTTTTTTTTAAGTAAAGCTTTTAGTCAACGCAATCAACAAATATGGCTATTTATATAACTAAAATCTATAGGTTACTTCACGTTGACCTAGAATCATGAAATTAAACAAGAGACAAGATCTTACAGTATAAGTAAAGGAATAAATCCAAATATCGTTATTTTGGAGCTATATTGTATTATAAAAAAGTTTGCTATTAATAATAATTATTATATTAATAATAACTTATTTTTATATTTTTTTTTTTGGAACACAACCTTAAGTGCGTGGTCCGATTCCCACCTGGCCAGTTTTTTTTTATTATTCTTTTTTGAATTATTAAAGTAAATAGTGTTTAACTTACTATCTGTTAACAATATTTTCAAAAGTATTCAAGCATTTTCTTCCATACATAAAACAATAATATTACATTTTGGATATTATAATTTTTTGCCCACTTTACATGCACACCGGACCGAGTCGATCCTACGTTATACTCGCAATACAGGCTGATTTTAAATTCCGTCAATTTAACAATGCGCTGTACCATTTGAGCCGTTTTAGGATGAATTTTTATGGTAACCTTACCATTTTCATATATTTTTTTTATTCCTTATGTACAAAAGAACATATAAAAGTTTGTTGGTCATTTAAACAATAGATTGACGAAAACTAAATAGAAACTGAAACGGCATGACGACCGCTTAGCCTATAGTGGGTAGCGCCCCTGTCTACGAAGCTGGAGGTCCCGGGTTCGAATCCCAGTCAGTATTTATATGATGAATATTAATACTATGGTACCGGGTCTTGGATGTTATATGTATGTGGTGTTTTCACTTGGTACCAAAAACACAAGCTAATGCTTAGTTTGGGGCCTGGACTTTGTTGTGATGTATACGTAATTATATTATTATTATATTATTATTTTGCACAAATTTTTTTTGTTAAAACAGTCTATTCAGTATCAGCAATTGTTTTTCTGTTCTAAAATTCATAGAAATTCATCGTTATGAAGACCTCTCGATGCTGTTACGACCGCGACATAGAAAAAAAAACATAGATAAAAATATCACCTAATAGGTTTGCCCCTTGGGCGTGCAACATAGAAATACAGGCTAGTACGTTATAATGTCTGGATAGACAGTCAGCATCAAAGAACGTAGTTAAAAATATCACCTAACAGTTCGGTTATAATTCACGCATACAAAGACAGGTTGCTCATAGTTAGTATGGCGTAGCGAGAGTGTGTGAACTGCTGATTCACACAAGTATGTAAAAGTTGGCGTGTCATTTTTGTTGACATTGTATAATAATATAATAATAATAATCCCAGATGATGTCACAGGAACAATTTCCACGTGACATGAATTTGAATAAATATCTGGCAAATTCAAATAGAAAAAAATAATATTTTGGGAGGTTATTCTAGAAACTTATTTTCATTTTAATGATCGTCAGCGTAACATCAAAATTTTAGTCGGCACGCATTTTCGCCATTTGTATGAGTGTGAGTAGTATTTACAAACGATAATTTATTTAACTCAGCAACTAACCAAATTGGTTAATGTGTAGCATTAACCCATTTGGGTTAGATCCAAGGTCACGAGCCATTTGATTGACAGAGACATTTGATTGATAATGAGTTCATAGGTTAAATTTTACACACACTCGAGAGTACTTGGTGGAATTTAACTTTCTCGAAAATACACACTATGTTACAGACTGTGCAAACACCGTGGTAAGGATTTTCGTGATCAAAATTGTTCGGAGACATCAATTTATTGGTCGAGTAAATTTAAATACCCACGTAATACATGGCCAAAAAAAACCATAATTTCTTTCTAAGAATCTGAGCACTTTGATTTAAAATATATTTTATAGCGCAATTATTTGAATTCTAACTAAATTCGATACATTTTTCACACCGACATATCAGGTCGTTGGATTTTTCCTAATATTTTTCTTGAATTGCACGTCGAATGTCAATCATGTCAAAAATATTTTTCCTCCATAATTTAGAAAAAAGTTTAAATTCCAAAATGCTTAAATTTTTTTATTGTATTATACGCTTAATAAATAAATAAATAAATTACTCCCCGAAATTGCAATGAGCGGGGTGGTGGGGGCGGGTGATAAAGTTTTAAAAGTAAATCTCTTTTTCAAATGCCAGTGTATCGATTTGCCTGGAGTTTTGTGTACGAAAACTTATTCGTGAATTAAATTATTGAAAATATTTTAAATAACCACTTATTGTACTATTTTTGTAATTGTGATATTATAATTTTTGGTATTTGTGGGTTTTAAGTGTATAAACGTTTTCGGCGATGACTTAGAGACATGATTTTTTTTACAGGACCATGGAGTCGTGGACCTATAGATTTCACACATTAGTTTCAATTTGAAATCTCTATCAGTTCCCGCAAAAAAAGGTTTTGACGGACAGAAAGTCAGAGAGACAGACAACAAAGTGGCCGTATAAGGCTTCCTGAATTTTTACGTTTTGTGATACGGAATTCTAAGAATTGCGAACTTCGGACATCGGACATTTAATGGTTGGTTGGTTTAATGGACATGGTTGTAAACCCAGCGCGGTTCAGTATATGTATCTCGCACAATGACGTTACAAATAATTTGAGGTAGATTGGTTACTTCAATACAGACGGATCCTAGTACGTAACTCTCGCAAAATTTCGTATAATTGTACTCATAGGAATATTGATTTTAATCTATAGAGATAAAAATAAAGCGTTAAAAAGATATATGATCTAACTGAAATTTTTTTATATTTATAGATACTTACGAAAGAAACGTTATTTTTTGATGTTTTTTTATAGTAGCATTATTTCCACACTTGTAAAAAAAATATAGAAGATATGTGGCAGGTAACATAATAATTTCAGCTGCGTGGGACTAAGTACCTATAGACTGAAAGCAAGTAAAGCTAACCTTACTTTGAGCTTTCCACCTCAAAAAGGCGTATAACATGTCTACGTAAAAACTATATTGTAATGTCATTGATTTCGCATTAATTGAAACGTTTTAATTTTTTGAGGCCATGCAGGAATCACGTATAGCGCTTGGATTTGAACAGTTTAATGAATTTCTCGGATATAGATATAATGAAATTTGCTAATCCGCCACACGAACAGACTGACTTGCAGTTCAGATCCGATGGTGATCAAAACTAATCTAACTGGGACAAAATTGTAGTCAACCGACCGATAATTCATGAGAGTTGGACCAGCCAATCCTGAGATTTAGGGCTCGATAAGCTATGTTTAATTGGCTTTGAGGTCTCGACCGTAACTAAGCCAATTACAGCACTTTGATATTAAATTTCGATTTGTGGCCACGGATGTTATTATAGTTGTTTCCATGATTTATGTTTTAAAGTTTATTAAATTAGTACGTAAATAAGTTTTCGATCCCAACAAGATCCTGATTGGAAAACTGTGTGGGCGAGTTTTCCTAAATGAGGTTGGATTTGTGTTATTCTATGTAATCTACGTTATTGTAAAATTGATTGTAATCTAAATTTAAACTTAAATATCGTATTGGGGGTTTTATTGTGATCGACTAAGTAATAAACCCTCAACTCAAAACGGATCAAGTGTGTGTCGAATCGCGTGGGGAGGGTTCCGAACCGCATAATAAATTCTAAATCTAGTAGTTAAAGTTAATAATTTGAATACTATGAAATAATAGAATAATTAGAATAATTTGAAACAAATTAAATAATACAACTTTAATCTTGGTGTTTAACGTACAATGTTTTTGAATTTAAAGCCGACTTCTTCGTATAAGTAGGCTACTGTAGTGACTACTAGAAAAATTAAACTTACTAGTCTTCGGTTAAATTGAACAACACATTTAACGCATATTTTCTTTTCACGAATCTGTTTCCCGCGGTAGTACCTTAAAAACTTACGATTATCATGTAAGTTTTCCTGTAATCTATCTGTGAAACCTTATTTTCTATATATCCTAATAATAATGCTGAGCCTGAAATAAAAAATATTTACCTATGTATTTTTTATTTTATGCTTATTAGTTTCGGGTATAAATAGGGAATGCTCCATTTTAATATATTGTTTATGATATCTTTTAAATTATGCATTTTACAAAAAAAAACAATTATTTTATTTCTCAGAACGAATTTTTAATATGATAATTCGTTATTTAAGCTATACGTCCGTGATTGAGTCACCTAACTCTGTATATGTACAAATTTTTATTTGTTCATCACGGCTATGACAGATGGACGGACAGAAACAAGAGTGATCTTAGATGAGTTCAGTTTTTTATGTACGAAATCCTGAAAATACTTTTTATTTTATTTTTTAGGCTATTTATTTGCATTATAAAACCGTAGGGGCAAAAAAAAAACAAATGAAGTTACACGAAATAGACAAGTACCTACTGTGTAAAAATTAATCGTCTTTTGTTTTCTTCCGTTTTGAAATATGTAAAATTGTCAAACAAATACATTTTTAGTATTTTAAGTCACTATGAAAATAAATCAGAAGAATAAAAATTTTTTGGTAGGTGTGCTATATTAGATCTCTTTGAAGGTGTATGAAAATGTTATAATTTATTTTAGCAGCCATGTAAATATACAGTATTTAATATTGGGATGGTATATAACATAAATAAAATTTACTTCATTTGCATGTGCATGGATATGAATATAAATTTGAAAGCTCCAAGTGACAAACGAGAAAGTGTATAAAATACCAAGTAGTGTCAATCGTAGTAAGCTATGTCCACAGAGCGAATTGCCGTATGCAGTTGACGTCGCCGTCCGGATATCTGTCATGGCGAACTAATTTCCGACCTACATCTGACCACCCGATCATAACAAGTACAGCATTTTAACTACCCGTTAATGCCTATACATAAGGTTTCGGCACATTTAGACTCAGAATGCTTCAGGAAAATATGTTTTGCCCTCGCTTCTCAAAACGTGTGTCAAAGCGAGATAAATAACAATAATAATGTATACATCACAACAACGTCTAGGCCCCAAACTAAGCATTAGCTTGTGTTTTGGGTACCAAGCGAAGACACCACATACATATAACAACCAAGATCCGGTACCCGTATCAATATTCATCATATAAATACTGACCCGACCAGGGATTCGAACCCGGGACCTCCAGCTTCGTAGGCAGGGTCACCCACTAGGCTAAGCGGTCTTCAGCCACTTGATGACTAATCATTGACTGTCGTAAAACTAAAATGACCTAAGTCACAATCTATATTCTAGCTTATAACAATCTAATGACTAATTTAGAAAACTGCTTCCACAATATAGTAGTACTTTAAAAAAAAATAATCATGTGATTGTAATTCAAGATAGGCTAAAGCAAGGTACGCCAAATAGTAAAATAATAAAGAAAATATTTTTTTGGAATCAGTTTCTCGATTTTTATTCGTCGAATTCTTTTCATTATTTACATATGTCATTAGATACTATTGTCTACTTTCACAATGTTTTTGATATAGTTTCATGTGTGGTATTTCTCGAATATAATTTTTTCGAATTTTTGGATGTCTTCTATTAAGAACGAAGTTTAAATGGATTACATTACAAATCTTCATCATCATCATCATCAGCCCATTTTTACCCCACTGCAGGGGCTTAGGCCTCCCTCAGGGTGAGGAGAGGGGGCTTGGAGCTCAAGTCCACCACGCTGCTCCACTGCGGGTTGGGAACTGTAACGACCGCCATCTATTGACAGCGTCCGGGACCGACTGCTTAACGTGCCCTCCGAAGCACGGTGTCAGTGATATTGTGTACTTAAGTCAGAAAAACTCATTGGTACACGCCCGGGTTCGAACTATGGCCCTGTGGGGCCTTATAAATTTGAGACAGGTTCGTTGCGCTCTGGGCTATCACGACACTCCTTACGCTTCTTGGCCTTTTGGCTAAGATCAAAGTGTAGTATTACAAATCTTACCTGCACCTAATTATTTAAAAAAGTATATTGGTGTTTAACTACAACACTATTTTAGCTACTGGTCATTTTGCATGAAAATAAAAACTGTAATTAAAACTTTTATCGTTTTAATTTTTTCAAATAAAGTACTGCATTCTTAATCAAAATCAAAAATTAATTCATAATTCTTATTCATTTGTTTTTATAATCATGTCTGCAGTAAAACGCGAACAGGTCGAAAATTCGAGTGATTTTTCAATTTGGAGAAAATATGAACTTATAGGCAAAGAAGACATGGATTGGAAAATACCTAATTCTCTAGTTGTGAAGAGATTTCGTGAAGAAATACGATTGATTACTTGCCGAAAGAAATGGCAATTACATGTTCATATTTTAGTTGAAGTATCTATAGAAAAGTATATGTATATCCATAATATTTGCGTACTTTGGGAGTAGATGGCGCTGTTTGGGATATCCCCGATATTATTATTATGTTATACCGTATAGATTGGAAAACTCCAAGAACAAATTAAAATAAAGCGTCAGGAAAAATGTAGAACCCGTATCCTTTTCCATCATAACAACGCATCCCTCCATACCTCAAGCTTAGCTCGTGATGCAATAAAGAAGCAGGGTTCAAAATAATCGAACATTGACGTTATTTATCAGATCTTATTCCTTGTGATTTACCAAGTTATAAGAACATATCCTTGGCACAAAATTTGGCAACAATGATGAAGTGATGAGTGTCGTAGAAGCATTTTCCGATAGTCAAGAACATGATATTTTTCTAGTGGTACGAAAATAAAAAGAACTGCAACGCTACACTTAGGTGTTGCAACGATACCTTGCGAGCTCGTGCGTCTTTTGACACTACTGTCTTTTGCCTAAAAAGTGTATTCATAGGCATGGTAATAATGCTGAAAAAAAAAATTTTTATCTACGTACCATTTTTGCATACTTTTCGATTAACCGTCGTATAATATAATATTGTAGTATAGATCTTTAAAATTAATAACTTTAAAATAATACTTATTTTATATAAGTAGGATTACCTAGAAGGTTATTTTTCGAAGAATATAAATACACAATAGCCATTCAAGCCAAAAGTTATGGCTTTATAATTGAATGCATACATGATAGCTTTGTTCCCAAGTTAATTTAAAAAAATTAGCTTAATATGCGTTGGTTATGTTAACTATAATAAGCTTTCCTTCAATCATACATGGGTTTGGGGTAATATAATATATCAAAGAGCGACCATGAAATATAAGCCAACCTGGCACATGTACCTTGAAGTGCCGATGCCGCCCCTCCGACTTCGAGTCTTAATCCAACAAACCCAAGAGGACCTAAAAACCCTTCGTCGCCGGGCACATATGCCCGTTGCGCTCTTTCCGTGTTTGTTATCGTTTTTTAAATTAAGTGCCTACTATAATCTATCGTAAAGTTCTTTGAATTGTTATGAAGCATATAAGTATTATTTTAAAACAATTGTTTGTTCGTAAACAGCCTCCATTCCCAAAATAAACGCTGAATCGATCCCAATCATTGCTTCCGTTTCCAGACTGGTAGTGGCCAAATGTATCACGCTCCTTTTAAATATTTAATTTAGCAGCCAGCACAAAACGGCCGCCACAAAAAAGATTTTATGATGAAATCAATAAAAAAACTGCATTAATTAAAACGATAGCTATTCTATTTCAGTAATTCTGATCAGATTCGCTCACCCTGAAACTCATTTTTTCTGAAAAAAATCTCCTTTTGCGATCGCATTACCGGCGGACTTGTCGACCTTCCCGCTGTTATCTCCGCCCTTATGAAGGTCTGCTAATTGTCATTTCAGCCACAGATTTAAATTATAGATGTCAGTTTGCATGCACTGTATCCACGGAAAACCAATGTATTCCGCGTTAATTTGTGAGCAGTGTTTCACATAATCTGTCGAAGCGTTTTGTTATTGGTATAACACTAAGGCAAATCTATGATTTTTTTCATATTTTTTTTTCGGCTAGATTCGTCTGTAGGAATTTTACGATTTAGTATTTTTCAAATCAAATCAAATCAAAATATCTTTATTTCGTAGTTATGTAACATAATCTTGAAATACGTCATAAGAGAGAATTTTATTACTTTGTGGAAGAAGGTGACCACAAAGGCGCATTCAAAAATGCTGGTTCCTCTCAGAAGAATGCGCAAGAAACTGAGGGACGCTTTTTTCAACAAAATTATTAAAAAAATTTTAACAATAAGTGCTTAAAGAATAATATTATTGAAACAAACTGATAGGTGAGCGGCTTACACCCATGGATTTTTATCATCTAAATAGTCTGATACTTTATAATAAGCTTTTGCATAAAGCTTTCGTTTCATTGTAGTTTTAAACTTATTAAGGGGTAGATCTTGAATGTCAGCTGGGATCTCATTGTAAAAGCGTATACATTGCCCTTTAAAAGATTTCGTGATTTTATTGAGGCGGCTGACATGATTAGCAAGTTTATCTTTGTTTCTTGTATTAACATTATGCCGATCACTATTTTTTTTAAATAATGTAATATTTTTTTTTACGTACATAATGTTTTCAAATATATATTGAGATGGCAATGTCATTATATTAATTTCCTTAAACTTTTCTCTAAGTGATACTTTGATTTTTATCTGCGAGTTTTAGTGATTCCCATGATTTATGTCGATAAACATATTTAATGACGAATTTTGCAATAGGGTAATAGACTATTAAAAAAAAAAAAAAATTATATAAAAGAGTTTTTGAAATATATACGTATCATAATAATGAAATAATTTTCAGAAAACAAATAATAGATAATAATAGTGGAAGAAAAAAACATGTTGGGCCGACCCCACCTAGAGTGGGATAAGGGCAGGAGAGAGAGAGAGAGAGTGAGAGAGAGAGAGAGAGATAACAAAGTAATGAATGTTCAAAATGTCCTGTTAGACAGAGAAGGTACGGTACAGCGAACTGACCTGTGACGTCATGCCATTTAAAATAATATTAAATTTCGTTTCGCAAGAAAGAGACAGAAGCAAAATTTTAATAGCTTGTAAGTTCCATAAACTGCAACGAAATATAATTTTGTTTATAAATTGTTTTATTGTATAAACTTTATTATTTTTATAATTTTTTTTTAAATAGTCTATTACTGCAAGCCGGCATTTGAAATTTGATACCTCATTACCAAATTGCTAAAATGTAAGCTCTGTTTGCGAAATCGTTCGTATTTAAATCGCCATTTAGTTATGTTGCAATCTACAAAAAATGCATAAGATATTTCTGGTTTGCTTGGTGGCTTTGGTTATAAAATAAATGATTTTCATTTAAAGACCACCATCAAACATGTTTTGGTTTTTGATTTGTCCCCGTCTGCAGCATTTTGTCACATTCAAGTCATGTTTATGTAATCTTATATATTTTATTATTTGCTTAAGAAGACTCATCAAACGAAAAAAAATCGCATGGAGCATTCTACATTGTTTAAAAAATTGTTTATTGATTAGTCCTCGAATAGAGTGTGTTTTTCTTTTTATGTATAACTGTTTTTTTATCTTACTCGTATACCATCGTTTTACACAATCACTACATAGTATAAAAGAAAGTCGCTTCCCGTCTGTCTGTCCCTTATATCTTTATCATATATCTTTAAAACTATATATGCAACAGGTTTGGATGCTGGTGTTTTTAATAGATAGAGTGATTCAAGAGGAAGGTTTATATGTATATAACATGCATAATATAGTTAAGAAACACTGAACATTTTCGAGGTTTCTCATGCGATGTGAATAAACACATTTTTTGCACTTAAATTGTAAACGCTGGCTGATATTGTACACCTTAAAAAAGTCTACAAAAACATCTGCAATGATATATGTCTATTTCTTAGAGATAACCCATAATAACCATTTCTAATCCAAAAATTGATGTAAATAACTATTCGAGCACAGAAAAGATTGTCGCGGTATACACTTTATTGTTACTTGCCACCAGATAGCCTCGTAGCATTTCTTTTTATATAAGCAGAAATGATATAAAAATGTAGTCCAAGCGGGCGGAGTTGGGGGCGGTCGCTAGTATAGTAAAACAAGTTATACAGATTAGGCCAGAGAAAGATTTCTTACCACAGTTGGACCTTTTTTTATGTAACTATTTCTACGCCACACAAAAATTTTGTAATAGTTAATTGTTTTTGTTTAAAATTTTCTTTAATCTATTTGGTATTTTGCAAGAAACACAAACAAATACCTCTAAGTTACGAGTTACAATTTCTGTGCTCAATCAAGAATTACTTGTATTTTTTGTTTTTTTGCACGGAGTAAGTAAAGTATAGGAAACTCAAAAAGGCTGATCGACGATTGATTGAATGAATTGAATGATCGAACGAATCATAAGCTACAAAACCTTCATACTAGGAGTAGAAGTGAAGAAGTCAAATAGAAAAATTAGTTCAAAGGAACGAGGCTCGGAGAACATAGCCATAATCACTTTAGGTACATGCAAGCGGGCAATTCCGGGGGAAAGTCTAGTATTTTTTATACATTCCACTGATTTTCGAGTGATAATCGTCAAGCGAATATAATTCACTAGGGGAACTTTCGCGAAATTTCTTCCGAAATTCAGTTTTCGCGATATCAGAGCTCGCTGTACCATCACCAATTTACATAGTAATGAAAACGGGCGAGACCGCGCTCCGGGCTTCCGCGGTTACGCACAAATTAACGAATTTATACCGCTCTCCTAGACGAGGGACGAACGATTATTATGACAAAAATTTCGAGTTTTATCTTGTCACAAGTGATAGTTATGAATTTTGTTTCGTTTACTTTTACACGACGTGTACACAAACATTGTATTTTTAATAATGAAACCTGGTTCGACCTAGATTATTGTGTCGTTCAATAAAAAAATGATACCGATTTTTATTTTATTTACTGCGTATTTATGTTTTCTTTAATGCTAGTTGATACTTAGCGACCGCTTAGCCTAGTGGGTAGCGACCCTGCCTACGAAGCTGGAGGTGCCGGGTTCGAATCCCGGTCGGGTCAGTATTTATATGATGAATATTGATACTGGTACCGGGTCTTGGTTGTTATATGTATGTGGTGTCTTCGCTTGGTACACAAAACACAAGCTAATGCTTAGTTTAGGGCCTAAACGTTGTTGTGATGTATTCGTTATTATTATTATTATTATTGTATACTTCATCTCTTCCATTAAAACCACCAATAAAATTAGGTTATAACTTTATTATAAAATTAGGTTGAATTCAACTGAAACTAATACGTAATAATAGATTCGTTAATTTATAACTATATTAGTATTAGTTATTAAATTATTAAATATTAGTTTTAGTGAGAAAAGTACAGGGAAAAAAGGAGAATAATATGCATAATATGCCTACCTACCTAACAAGATTTTTTTGTTATTCTGCAGTTATTTTGTCACGCAAAAAGTATTATAAAAGTATCCGGACTTTAGTTAATTTAATATTTTCGATGACTTCAATCAACCTTGTGCTATGTCCATGTTGTCTAAAATGAGTTAATAATCAAACAGATTTTTTTATTTAACAAGGTTTTTAGGAATTTTATGAAAAGTGTATGCCCGTTTTGTCAGAATAAATATACCTACTTATATAGCTCAGATTACCTTGAACACAAGCATCTCCTTGGGCGTGATTCCTGCAGCCTGATCATACGCCACCCACAATCAAATGTTACATTAAAACTGCTATTAAAAAAAAAACAGATGAAATGAATGTAATGAAGGTATAAATAAAAAAAAGTAATTTAGTGAAAATAAAAAAATAGGGCGCTACCTGATTTTTATATCTGATATACCATTTTCCGTATACCAGGAAAGGTTGATAATAATTATTATTCACAGGTATTTATGTCTATGTTCACAGGTGTTTCTTTTTTACAGTTTATATTTTAGATAATATGTACAAACACAGAAATCGATTAAAAAAGGAACAAACAAAAATAGAGGAAATTGACCTCTGACAGATTCGTTTTATTAAACCAATATTTTGGAGTTCAAGTATTTAAACAGTTTGATATAAACAGAACTATGTATTCCTAACATGTAAGATAATTGAGTATAAATAAACCACTTTTTCAGGCGTACTCAACAGATATAATAAACAGGATTATGCATTACTTTCTCAAATGCATTAAAGAAAAATAAAGAGGTCGTACTACCATTACTTGGGCAGTTTACAAAAAAAAAATTAAAAACAAGTTATTTCTAATTGGTACCTACCTAGGTACATCATATATCTATGACACAAAAGAATCATGTCGACACGTATGTCGGATTCTCGTACTATGGATTAGCAACTATATAAAATTTTGAATATTCACAGATCTCACTGAGTTTTGATAAAAAAAAAATTTGACTTAACTTTCGGGGCATCGCGCGTGCGTTGACATATATTCAAAACCAGCGCGAACATACAGTTTCCATCGTTGTGTGTTAGGTTTGTTTTATTCCGTCATGGTCATAGGTACATATAAGTCGGTGATCATAGGTTATGATCTTGGGGCACGTAGGTACGTCGCCTTGGAGCCTTCACATGGCTAAGCCGGCGTACAGGACTTAATAGTCGACATTGAAAAGATAATTTCGATGAGTTCCAAGTCAATCGATGGCCGTTCCCAACAGCCAGTCGGGTGCGTCGAAATAATAGTCGGAAATCTTTGGAAATCTTCAACAAACCGAGGTTACTCACAATAGGTACCTATCTGGGATTACAGCCGTTCACTCCCATTATTTCTTTGTAATTCTTCAAACAATTAAACGCCAATTTAGGCTAATAAAAAATAATCATTGACGTGGAGGTTGATACCACACCACCGCCATCGTGAGAAGCCAGCCCAAAAAAAAAGCTAAGTTGCTTTTCGAATTCCGACCAGACCAACAATATATCCTATAAAAAAATAATCATTGAATAGCAAAATGTAAACATAAACCCTTAACTTGGAAAACGAACACTAGATGCCCGTGATCAGAATTCGAGAAAGTTCTTTTGAAATTATTTATTACAAATTAAAAATGAATTTAGTTCAAATAGGCAGTAAATATCAAGATAACGTCAAACATATTTTTAACTATATCAAACTATATTCTATAAATCCCCAAATTTTATTTATCGATAATTTTATATATTTAATGAAAATTCAGCTATTGATCACTAGTTGTCAGACTTTGTATACAAACGAAGAGCTTATGCTACGACCCACTAGGTGTCGTTAATTAAATAAGTCTCGCTTCTACAGTAAAACAAAGCGAAATTAATTTGAATTAATCATCATCATCATCAGCCCATTTTTACCCCACTGCAGGGGCTTAGGCCTCCCCCAGGGTGAGGAGGGGGGCTTGGAGCTTAAGTCCACCACGCTGCTCAGTGGAGCAGCGTGTTCTTCTTCCCTTCCCAACCAGCAGTGGCTGGTTGGGAACTATAACGACCGCCATCTATTGACAGCGTCCGGGACCGACTGCTTAACGTGCCCTCCGAAGCACGGTGTCAGTGATATTGTGTACTTAAGTAAGAATAACTCATTGGTACTCGCCCGGAATCGAACCATGGCCCAATGGGGCCTTATAAATTTGAGACAGGTTCGTTGCGCTCTGGGCTATCACTACACTTGAATTGATATAAATTTATTTAACTCAATGTAACAGATTTAAACTGTTACAATACTATCATATAAACCAAACTATACGAACTTTCTTATGCACAAAAAATATTAGTCTAATTTTCAATGAGCAACATAAAGCGATTTTTTTATATCGGAGAAAACATTGACATCGAAAGACACAAAAATATTATGTCAAGTGAACCATTATGTCGACCGAACTTTGTTTCTAGCAGACCAGAGGGCGCATGCTTGCTGAAACCAACGACTCAAACGACGACGACAAATTTTGTCAACTTTATTTACTTGATTTTTTTATCTGTAACTGCATTTCCTTCAGATGCAGTTGTGGTGAGTAATACACAAAACCGTGATGGGCGAAGATCATATATGTAACTAATCGCGTGGGCCATACACTCGTCCTATCCGACTCAATTCCTAATCTTATGGGCTCAAATGTGATAACTTTGGTTCTCGAACTACTCCTCTACTGAAATAATTGAAAGCTCGGTGATAATGTCTGTCGAATCAGTATTGCAATTTATAGTATCCATGTCCTTCTGTTAAAGTTTTAAAAGCTTTTGGTGGCGTTTCCTTCGATCTAGATGTGTGTTATGTCCTAATTAAGAAATATTCAAATGTGGTAATGTACCTACTTATACCCATAAAGGAACAAATTGACTAGAAGCCCTCTTCTGCGTTTACCGTCTAATCACCCATACTCTAGCTAGCTGTAAGATGGTGAGTTTCAGTCACCGCGAGGTCCCCGCGTGTCGGTCTTCACCCCCGAGAAATTGCGTTTGACATTTTAGATACTGTGAAGTGACATTTATGACTCCATTAAAACCAAACGCTGCTGTCTTATATCCATCCTATTAAAAAAAAAAAGGAATTTATTATTCGCAGTTTACGTCAAATTTTTGGTAATACTAAAAACTTATTTTTGATGAGTTGGTGATAATGACTTTATTATCATTCAATACAATAATAATTAATTACTAAGAAAAATTATAATTTGTGATTTTCCAGTGATTAGTTTCTTGGACGTATGTAGTTGCTTTAAACCCTTTGATTATAATGTCTAGAGGAACCGGGCAATACAATGTCAACAAAAATTATTGACCAACTTTTACATACTTGTGTGTGACTCAACAGACCACGTATACTCTTACTACGCCGTACTAACTCTTTACAGACCGCTCTATGTGCGTGAATAAAAACCGAACTGTTAGGTGATAATTTTAGTTATGTTTTTTGATGCCGACTCTCTCTCCAAACATTATACTTATATAATTAAAGTTTAAGCCCTCATTTTTTATTTCATATTAATTTCCAGGGCTAGTCATCCATCCATCAGCCCAAATTCGTCCACTGCTGGACATAGGCCTCTCCCAAGGCAAGCCACACTTCTCTGTCCTCAGCAATTTTCATCCAGCCACTACCGGCAGCCAGCTTTATATCGTCGGTCCAGCGAGCCGGCGGGTGTCCCACACTACGTTTGCCAGTTCGTGGTCTCCACTCAAGAACCTTTCTTCCCCATCGTCCATCAGTTCTTCGGCAGATGTGACCAGCCCACTGCCACTTCAGCTTACTTATCTTGCAGGCTATGTCGATCACCTTTGTTCTCTGACGGATGACTTCATTCCTGATATGATCCATCAGAGATACCCCGAGCATAGCCCGTTCCATAGCTCGCTGAGCAACTTTAAATCGGTGAACCAGTCCTGCTGTGAGTGTCCACGTTTCAGCACCGTAGGTCATGACCGGTAAGACGCACTGGTTATACAATTTTGTCTTTAGGCACTGAGGAATGGCCGAGGTAAATACCCGACGATGTTTTCCGAATGCAGCCCAGCCTGGTTCCAGGGCTAGTACCAATGGCCTATTTAAAAAATAATTATTAGTAATTGCTAGAAATAGACTTGATCAATTATAGTATCATAAATTTGATAGCCTTTCATACCAAGTAGAGCTTAATAATACACCAAAAAGTTTCAATTGTTCAATGATTTTAATATCACCCATAACCATTGACTGGTAACCAAATGCAGTGGACAGTTCGATGGGGGGAAGCGTAGCAGTGAATCATTAACTCACTTTGGCATAATAGAGTCCTTTACTTTGGCCCTCACAACTCGTTATTATTTCTCTTATTTTCAACTTTCACTTGACCGTCATTTCTAATCAATCTGACATCTCACATAGATCTGACACTTCGTTCGCTTGTTAATTTCGTTTTTGTATTCGAAGGTTTGGTTGTTCCGGCACCTTTTAGAAAACTCTTGTCAAAGTAAATTGATTTCTGGAACATAAATAGTGATGGGGAAGTGTCGACAAATCGACCTCGAGGATATGAAGGTACAATAATTACTCAGTAAGTTAATGAAAACATCTTTTCATACATTAGTTTGAATAAAAGTGAGATAAATAATAATAACATATGGGACATCCCACACAGCGCCATCTAGTCCCAAAGTAAGCAGGTATTATGTTTGTATTATAGGGTACTAGATAATTTAATTACATTGTTAATTATTCTTTTTTTATAATATACTTATACATATAGAGATATTTATTACACTCAGACACGGAACAGATAGACATGTTCATGCACACAAATATTTGTTTCGGGCGAAAATCTAACCCGCGACCCTTGGCTCTGCTATTAGGGTCTCTAACCATTCAGCCAATCGAGCAGTCAGTAAAATAAAAGAGTAAACGTCCTTTTTACATATAATCTTTTCGCTGTGTATCTAAGAGTAATTTCATCGAAAATAAAATACTAATACTACGATACTGCAAAGTACGAATGTTTTAAAGTTTCCACTATCTCACCCAGTCAGTTATATATTAGAGCTTTTTTAGGGGCAAAAGCGATAACCGAGGAGTCAGACTATCCTATCTTCCTGTAAGTTTATAACCCTAAACCCGCACATCCAATATCCAAGAAATTTCGTACGCGCAGACGTTTTATCTTGCCTTGAAATATAGGCTACCTTTTGTCAAGATCAACACGTCAAAATAATCGTAAAACCTACATAAAACAGTATAACGCTGATAGGTAAAATAATAAAGTTCTCTATCCTTAACGCAACAAAAGCAGTGCATTATCTAATTAACTAGCGACCGCGCGTGACTTCACTCGCGTGGAATACGTGTTTATTTTATTTTGGCTGTAAGAAATTGTATTACGACGACCGCTTAGCCTAGTGGGTAGCGACCCTGATTACGAAGCTGGAGGTCTCGGGTTCGAATCCCAGGTCGGGTCAGTATTTATATGATGAATATTGATAATGGTACCGGGTCTTGGTTGTTATATGTATGTGGTGTCTTCGCTAGGCACCCAAAACACAAGTTAATGCTTAGTTTGGGACCTAGACGTTGTTGTGATGTATACGTTATTATTTTATATCACAAGTACTGGGTCGAAACTCAATGATTGCCTACTGAGGGCCAAGTGTGAGTTTTTTACTATTAACTATGTCGTATGCGTTTTCCGTAATTTGTATGGAAATTCGTAGTTACCTAAAACGACCGCTAGATGTGCTGTACGTGTTTCCATACAAGTTATGAAAAACGCATACGACACACTTAATAGGAAAAAAACTCACACTTGGCCCTCTGTACTGCGAATGAGTTAACTGTCATCGTGGACCATCAGTGAATTTTCGCCCGTAAAGCAGTGTGATAAAGTATTAGTTTTCCTCATAAAAGTACAAAATTGTGAATGTCACTTCGATACTGTGAAGTGACATGGCTCTATTAAAACCTAATTAAAACAAAATGCTGCTGTCAAATTACTTTATGGTTTTCCTACATGTATGATAAAAATATTATTAGCACATATGATATGTTAGTAGGTACATCCAAAGGTAGTTTTTCATCATAATGAAAACTTTATTTATTTTATTTATTTCAGATACTAAAATAATTAAATAAAGTGGAAATAAACGTTTGAAGGCGATTTGAGGAAAAACGCCGAAGTCGATAGTGAAAAAAAATGAAAATGGTTAAAGCAATACCTTTTCACACCCGACTACAACCACTTTCGGATGCTTTGTGGGTCCCAGGTTGAGTCTGATGGTGCGCGTCGCTTGCGCAGTACCACCGCCGTCGATCCGCCAAATTTTTTATTTATTTCATCGGATTTACGAATACAATACGACGGTTGTAACTCAACCACTAAACACCTGCGTTTTTTTACAATTAAAAATGTATTGCTCAATAGGCTTATAGAAGGGTGCAAACCCAGACCTTTGTATTAAAGGCTAGGTACCAAGTCCCCATAGAAGCCGGGTGCCTTTCTATTAAAGGCCACCAAGTCGAACACTAGCTCAGGTGAACCCTCTTCTATCGGCAATTAGCTCGTTAGAGCCTTTTTGATCGCTTGACATTTTTAGAAAATGGGACAAAATGAAGTAAGTAAAAATTTTCTTTACCAGGACCACACATCATAACATATAACAAACAAACATAAAAATAGTAATTAGTATTGAGCACAGCAATGACGAAATGTTTAGGTTCATTTTCGTTATCATTTTATTTATTTAAATATAAATAAATATATTCCATCCATCCACCACACCTTTTTACATCCCACTGCTTATGCCTCCCCTCAAGATGAGGGGGCTTGGAGCTTAAATCCACTACCCTGTTCCAATGCGGGTTGGCGGATTGTAACGACCGCCATATATTGACAGCAACCGGGACCGACTCCTTAATGTGCTCTCCGAGGCACGGAGACAGTGACAGTTAATGTACTTAAGTCAGAAAAAACTCATTCGGATTCGAACCACGACCACATGGCCTTACAGGTTTGAAACAGGTTCGCTGCAGCTCAGGCTATCACGACAGTAAATAATATATTATATAAAATAAATATATTATGCTTCGTGATTAACGATATTAGATATTTTGCAGTAGGTACCTGGTTCGCTGTTTGCTTACTTATTATTTACATTGATATTTATTGACTCGGTGTGTTAACCATTCGATGTTTTAACGCAAAACTGTTAAGGTTCTGGTGAGCAGAAAATTTCAAAATAAAACGTTTTTTAAATGCTTAACTAAAATTTATACATCTTAAGACAGCATGAGTCGCACCGCAGAGCCGCCGCGAGGTGAAATATTCTGATTCTCTTTTCCCAGAAGGCCTATTTACATATATTTTAATTATCATAAACCCGGGCCGCGTGTTCTGGGCCTCTTTAGGGCGCTCGTTTCATGTACATTATTTTGAAATTTTCCATTGGGGTTAGACAAAAATTATCTTAAGGGATTATGATCCATAAATGAACTGTTTACGTTGAAACGTCGTTGGAGTGGTAGCACGCTGTGCTATTATGGAGATTGATTGTAACGACAAATCTGATGATTCCAAATAATTTTCAGAAAATATTTTCCAGGTTAAAAATAGTAAAATCGATACAGTCGATTGTTAATATTTAAATCCATATCCATTCACATTAGACCATTATGCCTCACTGTAGGGGCTTAGGCCTCTCCATAGGAGGAAGGTGCTTGGAGTTTCCACGCTTCCAGAATCCACCACGCTGCTCCAGTGCGGGTTGGTAGATTTTAACGACTGTCATTTCTACGAGAGCCAGTGAGTGATACCCTGAGAAAAGGATTCATCATCAGTCGAGCAATGGATGACCCCCATTATGAAAAGCGAGTAATTTGAAGAGAAAAAAATATTAGTCATCGAAAATTATGGTTCCTGTAACATAATCATGATGACCCCTAGTAGCATTTTTTGTTGGCAGTTAGTTGGGCCACATATCTATAATTCGTTGGCTAACGCACACAATTGGCGTGCAGTTTACGGGTTTGGCCTAAATGTAATGGCCAACATAGAATTCCCTACTAAGGCCCAACTAGCAATAGGGCCAACGACACATAATATGTTTTGGCAAGCGGTTGGAGGTTGGTTGGTTTTATGGATCATTTGAACAGGGATATCAGGGTCGATTCACATAGCCGCAGAAGAAAACAGAAGCGAATATTGTGTGGGCATTGCATTTTGAATTTCTTAAAAAGACTGTTTAAAGTTCATTCACTTTCGCACATTCGCTTCCCTTCCTTCAGCAGTGATGGGAATTGGCTCTAAGTTAAGTTAATTAATTGAAATTAAATTAAATACAAATTATAGATAAATACAATAATTTATTAACTAACACAGATATTGAGCATTACAATACAACCTTAGAAATAGAACGAGTCATACAAATTAATTATGGTAATAATGTGGGTATCACTCCAAACTGTTTTAACTTAACAATTATATAACTGTTTTGGTTAACAAGAAAAAAGAATTAATCTCTAACACAATAAATCTGAAGTAACAAACTGGTTCACTGTAAATAACTATTGTTGTTTAATGAATGAGAAAAATAGTAAATGTATAAATGACGACCGCTTAGCCTAGTGGGCAGCGACCCTGCCTGCGAAGCTGGAGGTCCCGGGTTCGAATCCCAGGTCGGGTCAGTATTCATATGATGAATATTAATACTGGTACCGGGTCTTGGTTGTTATATGTATGTGGTGTCTTCGCTTGGTACCCAAAATACAAGTTAATGCTTAGTTTGAAACCTTGACGTTATTGTGATTGTGTGTTATTATTATTATTATTAACCTATTCGCTGCTCATTAACCATACATGGTGAGATTTAAGGTCACGGCCCATTTAATTAACAGAGACAATTGATTTATAATGATTGATGACTACTTAAAAGGTTAATACAAAGAAAAATAATATAAACTTATAGTACCCATTACTAGGCTCCTTACAATAAATCATTGATTCAAGGGTAATTGTAAAAGATTTTATAATAAGCTTCCAAGTTATTTAATTGACTTCTCAATAAACAATAAACAAAACAAAAAAAGTAAAACAAGAACCTATGTCTAAAGCATATTACAATTTAAAAGAATATGTAACTAACTTTTATGCAATTATATTTATAGACTGACCGTGTACAAACTTCCATAAGCTTAGTTTTAAGCATTGATATGTCCAAAAAGGAGAACAAAGTACTTGAAAATAAATAGATTTTATTTATTTTGTTTTAAAACAGGTGTCCATTTTTGAGTGATATCTAATTGTCTAACTAACCATCTGAAAATACATTTCCAACAGTTGACGAATGGATGCCAACGGCAAATGCTACTAGGGACGTGTAGTTTTTCTATTGATAGTAAAACCATCATAATAAAATCTGAATTCACTAAGTATAGTACTTTTCTCAGTGTAGTTATCTGCTTAAGTCAGAAAAAACTCATTGGAGTATATCCGTTTCTGGGATTCGAACTACGACCTTCTAAACACGAAGCGGGCTCACCACCACTCGGCTATCACGAAATTATAATATAAAATATAATGTTGTTATTATATTGAAACAGTAATAATAATTTGATATTTTCTTTCGTAGTCAAAGTAATGAAATTGATACAATTTATTATCCATTTGTGGTTATCAAAGGACAAAGGAACCTACTGGATAGTGTCGACGTCTTATTATGTAAAATGTATGAATTTTTCGTAAAGGTTCTACCTGGTCACACGGAGGATCTCGACAACTTTACAGTTTACCGTGTTTACAATGCCCCAGAATTAACAGATAACTTAAAATTCTATAATCCTTATGGAAGCAACTGCTAGTCGTTTCGCTTAGTACACCTGAACAATAATGTCAAAACGCAAATGTATTGTAAGCAAATAAACTGCTCTTTAATGTGTCATAGTAGAAGAAAATTAATAGAAAAGACATAGCGTTAACCATTAATAATAATAACAATAATAATACATGGTACATCCAACACAGCGCCATCTAGTCCCAAAGTAGTATTATGCTTGTGTTATGGGTTACACAACTGATGTGCATACTTAAAAAAATCTTTTTTTTAATAATATATACATTTATAGATATTTTACACCCAGACACGGAACAAATATACATGTTCATGCACACAAAAATTTGTCCCGAGCGAGATTCGAACCCGCCGCCCTTGGCTCCGCAGTTAGAGTCTCTAACCACTCGGCCAATCGGTTAGTCAAAACCACAGACAAGTCAACCTTATAGACCACGCTTTGACAGGGAGTAGCATTCGCCAAGGCCATGTAGTGACACTACATAACTACGTCTCTTCTGAGCGGTCGGTTGGAAGCACGTCGGAAGCCATTAAATTGTCAATTTTGAACGAGCCAATGAAAACTAGCCGACCTCTCCCCGCACCCCGCCACTTTTTGGCGATTTCGTTTTCGTACTGACGTTTATTAAAGCGTGGTCTATAGGTTGACTGGTCTGTGGTCAAAACTAAATGAAGAAGGCTTTTCCCTTGACGCGTGCAAATCTTTCCCATAATACGCAGCGTAATTAATTGGTATCAGGCTAATATTCAGCTCACCAAGGTTATTATATAAAAATACACAGGCCGGCTTTCATTGTTGTGTATTATTTTGATCAAAGTGACCAAGTAATTCCTCTCATTATGATTCCGACTTACACATCTAACAAAACTCACAAACAGGAAAATACGTAATATCAGTTTCAGGAAGAAGACGTCTTACATGGCGGCCTACTCGCTAATAACCGACATATGAAAAGCCAAAAATAAGTTACACTTACTTCTTGTTGTGTATAATAAAACTTGTTACAAATATGCCTAGTAATATATATATTTTTTTATTACGTTCACATCACAGCTAATTTGCATTAGCTTGTGTTTTGGGTACCAAGCGAGGTCACTAAAAAAAATATAACAACCAAGACCCGGTACCAGTATCAAAATTGATCATATAAATACTGACCCGGCTTGGGTTTGAACCCAGACCTCCAGCTTTGTAGAAAGGGTAACTTACCCACTAGGCTAAGCGGCAGCCATCGAATTATCACCCGAAACCAGCTTAGACTATAAATAATACTGGAGATAAACGCGGAATTCGTCTTTGCATACTCTGACTTTAGGACAAAACTTTTTTTAATTAAGTAAGCCGTACTTTAACAACGGTTTTCATTGAAAAAAACGCTTGTAGTGTCAGCCGAACTAAACAAAAAGTTTAAAAAAGAATGATAAAAAAAAGAAATAAAACTTTGAACATGTTTTTAGGTAACCGCTAGTTTGCCCAATTATTTTTTAGTTCTGTAAGATCTACTCGCTTTCTAAGCTTGAACTACGTTCCGCCCAACACGGAGCATATTATATACGAGGTGTTTGGATGAACGTAGTTCACCTTTGAACATGTTTTTCTCGGTAAGCGTTAGTTTGCGCCATCTGCTCACTAGAAAATTTTAGACCAAGTTTGGACTACGTTCAGTCGAACACCCGGTGTATAAATACACCAGCCCAAACCATTGGGCCCAGAAACTAAAATTGCGCATAACTTTTAAAAAATATAAATGCAGATATTTAGTAAGGATAAGTATATCGAAATACAACCACTAAAAAAGTAAAACAGAGTGTAAAAATTTGAGTGGGAAATGTCAACTAGAAACCTTGTAATAATAGTTTGCTAAATGAATCGATTTTCTATACTCAACCCCTAAGGAATAAAAAGGGGTGCTGAGGTTGTATATAAATACTGTAGGCATCACACATGCGCGTATCAATTTGTGATCTTTCACAAATTCTAAATAATATTTAAAATACGAAATACGGTACTTGACTACTATTAAATATACTATATTTATTAGACATGAACCGAATGTGAGTTCGGCCGAAGTTCGGTTTAAACATGTGCCGAAGCCGAAGTTTAGCCGAACTTCGGTTTAAATTGGCGCGCTTTTATCCGATGAACTTGTCGGTTCGCGTTCGTTCCGACGTCCTCGCTTGCCACCCACGCACGGCCGGCCGGTCACCTGCTATCACCCAGCCGCTTCTCATTTGACATTTTTTTAACGCAAATTTTAAATGAAAATAGTTTTAGTTAATCTCGATTTGTTAATAAAGCGTAGAAATTAATTGTTTTTATTCTTTTTACCTTCAAAATACAATACTACATTAGTTAAATAATAATCAAACAAGTGGCACTGAGTATTTAAATGTAATTATGCTGATTATTGGAGTCACCGAAGTTTGGCCAACATTCGGTATAGGTATCTTGGCATATGTAACCGAAATTCGGCCGGAGACGAAGTTCGGTAAAACCGGCCGAACTTCGGCAGTACCGAATGTGAACCGAATGTCGGTGCAACTCTAATATTTATCAAGAAAATATAAAAGTTGTCTATATAAGATAACAAAATTTATAAACCAAACCATATTCGGTTGAAGAATTTGGAAATTTTAAACTTTTAAAATTTTATCTTTGTCTCTTTCTTGCAAAACGATATTTAACATTATTATAAATGTTCTGACGTCACACATAAGTTCGCCGTACGGTATTGCCCACTCCGTCTAACAAGACATTTTAAACATTTATTACTTTGTTAATAATATTTTTTTTTTTTTAATTCCTTCACTGTTATAAAATATTTAGAAAACCCTTTCATATAAAATAATAACAAAATAATAGTCAACTAGTGTATTGTCTTTGTTTTGGTCTTCATTTCTTCAGATTTTAACGAACTATTGAAAGGAAGTAATTAAAACAGAAAAAATATCTTATTCCCTCGGGGATATTCTTATTGCCAAAATTTTAATCAACATTTTAACATCGCAACAAAGCAAGAGAATCATTTACTTACCGCTTTTCTTAGTAAATTTGATATGACTCGATCAGGTATCTTAATTTAATCGACGATACAAACAGAACTGTAGGTAAGTAGGTAAATGGAATCCTCATAAAATTTTGGGCCTTTTAAGTGTAGATCTAATTGCATATATGTATTGGTCAACGTTTAATTCAGTTGATCTTAAGTACTTAACATAAAATGTCGTGATAGCCGATTGGCAGCGAACCAGATTCTTGTTTAGAAGGTCGTGGTTCAAATCTCAGGGCATGTATCAATGAGTTTTTATAACTTATGTACATAACTATCGTGACTATATGCTTCTGAGAGCACATAAAGGCGTTGGTCCCGATTACGGTCAATTGATGGCAGGCATTAAAATCCACCAACTCGCATTGAGGCAGCGTGATGAATTAAGCTCCAAACCCCTCATCCTAGTCCTAAGCTTCTGCAGTGGGGAAAGAATGGACTGATGGTACGGTAAGGTAAGTACTCACCAAATGTTAAATGTAGCGAAATATTTGCTAAGTCGTCTTGTAATATCTTTGACACGATTTTTTATTTTCAAAAGTCGTGTTAACTTCGAGGGATATGAGGGAGAATGAGTACATCGTATATTAAAATCCGTCAAGCCGTTTAGACTAGAGAGCGTGCTAAAGCAATAGCATACGTACGTATATACTATATACACACACTTGAAAAATCTTACTTTCCACAATCTGGTAAAAAGAAATAATAATAATAATAATAATAATACATGGGACTTCCCACACAGCGTCATCTAGTCCCAAATTAAGCAAGTATTATGCTTGTGTTATGGGTTACTAGACAACTGATATACATACTTAAATATTCTTTATAATATATACATATATAAATATTTTTGCGAAGACACCACACACATATAACAACCAAGACCCGGTACCAGTATCACTATTCATCATATTAATACTGACCCGACCTGGGATTCGAACCCGGGACCTCCAGCTTCGTAGGCAGGGTCGCTACCCACTAGGCTAAGCGGTCGTCATATAATAGGAATAGAAATGCAACAATTTGCTAGTCCGCTGCTTGACCTTAGCCATGAATGCACTGGAACCAAAGCAGCACCGGATAAACAAATGACAGCTCCTCCATACAATTGCATACAATCTTTCTTATTGATCCCGTCCGGTTTCCGCTTCTACTGAATACGTGGGCGCGGCTCCGTCGATGACAGCCAAAACATAGATAAATGCCAATATCAAAACGAATAAGATGAGCTTAAGCAGATAGCTGCTGTACATGGTTGAGAAGGTCCCATATACTGCTTGCATACCATTTTCTTCATCAGATTAGGTCACCATAATATTTTATTTTGTATGGAATTACAGAGCGAAATTGTCTTTCAGCGCCTTTTGAACGACGCTTTCACTTCACGTAAATTATTTTAATTTTAAAATTTTGAAATATCAACTTTTATTGTAAATATCAACACTTATTGAATTTAAATTAAATTAAGTATCTCTAATTAGTATAGTCCTGCTTCTTTGTTTTTAGCATTTGGATTTGGCTTTTTGACACCACTTGCTATCTGGCGCCTAGAGCGACCGCTCCTCTCGCTCTACCCCAGAGCCAGCGCTGATTACAACTGGGTCAAGTTTTAGAAGTGGGTAAAATTTATATAAACAACATTCATAACTTAATTTTCTACCGTTAGAGGTAGCATATTTTCTTCGAATTTCAATGAGACCAATCTCAAGAAACAGTCTACTTAATAAAAGAGAAAAATCCAATCGGTTCACAATCGGCGAAGATAACGAATAACATACAAACAAACACATACCATATCATAAGCCCATTATTGCTTCACTGCAGAGGCTTAGGCTTCCCCTCGGGATGAAGGAGCTACGAGTTTAATTTACGCTATCACTCGGTTATCACGACACACACACAAGTACAGTGGAATTTAGAACTATCACCTTTTTTTGAAATAGGTTGAATATATAGGAAAAAAAAATCGGTTGACCCTGCAGGCCATCCCTGAAACTTCCCGCTATTTTTGAGTTCAAAACGCTCGAAAATTAGAAAGCTATTTAGCTCTTCGAACTCTAAATATCGATTTTTAGGAACTTCCCTTGGATAGCGGGAAGTCAATAAAGTAGTAATTTTAAAACTGAAGTTTTGTGTTAATATCACAACGAAATACCTTTAGTGGAGTCAAATTCTGTAACTTTTCATGTTATCAATTCTATTTATATAGCAGCAGCCACTGGAAGATTTACAACGGTCGAAATGAACGATGTGCACTTAAAGCATATTGGCTTTGCACATCGCGAGCCCATAAGGGCGGGGTAGAAAGGGCGCAAAAGGATGAAATCGGCCCTTAAGAGCCTTTTTATTTTTCGACCCTGTACCCCCTCGGCTGTCGAAACCAGAGTTGCCACGAACAATGTGTCTTGCTTGAAAAGGGTGGACGATTATATTGTCAATATGTAGGACACTCGACTGATGTTGGAATCTCATTTTAGGTTTTTTTTTCTGGAATGAAGCTATTTGGCTATCTATCGGAAACAAAAATATATACAACCCTAAGATATGACAAATGAGAAATAAATTTTGCAAGCCAACAAAAAATTTTCAAAAAAATGTAATATAGGTACATATAAATAATAATTTTTTTTTTTAAAGCGATCAAAAAAACGTTTTATTTTTGATACATAGGAAATGTCAAAAAGGTGCTCCTTCGAAAAGATGACTCCGATGTTAAAAGTAAACTATTTACTAACGATTTTTTAGAAAGTAAAATCTTTTAGAATTAAGATCTTTTGGAAAAAAAAAATAACAGGATCTTACTTTATAGTCGATCTAAAACACAAAAAAAGATATTTTGAAATAATAATAACAAAGTTTGTCTTTGTTATCAATCTACTAGATATAATGGCTACTAGTCAACCTACCGAATTTGGGCTCATTAGATTAATTGTCTTCATGACCACATTTGACAGCCCACAGTGACGAGAGTATGATTATGGAGCTGGAAAGTATGGATAGCAGAACCACTCAATAGCTACTATTAAACCCACATAGTTTGGGATCCTTAGATTCAACTTCACGAATACTATTCATAGCATATGGTAACAAGGGTAGTTGTGATACCCTGAGCGCAGCGAACCTATTTCTGGTTTAGAAGGTCGTGCGCCCGTGGTTCGAATCCGAACGTGTAGGTACAGTTACAATCAAACTTTATGGCGGATCTGAAAGTAGGCACAAGTCGCGTCGCAGTAACAAGTTTAGGTGTATGAATGTACCTGCGCAAGCACACTAATAGCGTTGTATTCAGATCCGCCATAAAGTTTGACGCGATCGATACCAATGAGTTTTTTTCTGACTTACTTAAGTTTATAACTATCACCGATTCCGTGCCTCGGTAAGTACGTTAAGCTGTCGGTCCCGGGTGGCATCCACTGATGGCAGTCATTAAATTCCACAAACCCGCACTGGAGCAGCGTGGTGGATTATGGTGCAATCCACCCTCACCCTGCGGAGAGGCGTAAGCCCCTGCAGTGGGGCATTAATAGCCAGAGGAAGTGAAAGAATAAGGGTATTTGGTAAAAGTTGGAAGGTGGATAATAGAATTTATAAATAGCTATAGATTTTACTGTGGTGCTTTAGGCCGGGCTAAGTAAAGTAGGGGCGAGTAATCAACTTTCAAGCTCAAGATGGGGTACGTGCTGAGGAGTTGTGGTAAGCATGATATTACGCCGTCACATTCGAGGCTATTTATTGAAATAAAACACCAATTTTCAGCAACCACCAAGATACTATATCTTGGTGGTTGCCTTTCATATTCTTTTTTCGTTGTTCTTCCATCGGTGACTATTCGTTGACTGGCTGCGGGCGCGAAAACGCTTCCGCTCATGTGTTTTTTTTTTTAAATTGAGGGCAGTATCTGCATACAGACAACTGCGCATCCGACCTACTGCGTAGTTAGTGCCGGGCCGGGACAACACAGAAGGTGCAACCCGACCGGCTAAACGACCTCAACCGTTACTCCGTAGAGTGTTAGACTATGAAATTAATGCGGACCGGACGCATTGAGAATGCTTCGGTGCGTGGCTGTCTTAAACGGGTGGTACTTTAGGAACCTAGGGTTGCTATTGCTCGTTTTTCGTTTTCTATCTTTCACGTTTAAATCGTTCGTTTTATAGTTTATTTATCACTACCTAAAACTAAAGTTTAAGTCATCGTCAGTCGTCATACAATTTTAATGGCGAAGGCAGGACATATACGCATCCTACAATGTTAACTTCTGGGCACTTAACACATGCATCCGGGCAAGTCATGGTATTAAGGCAAATCCTAGAAAGCAGCGTTCCTGAAAAAAGGGACTTGACAAACAGACAGACAGGCGGGCAGTGAAGTGATCTTATAAAAATTCTTGTTTTCCTTTTGAAGCACTGAACCCTAAAATACTGAAGTTAAAAGTAAAAGAATAATTATTAGCGTTTAAAAGACAAGGTGTTTAAAGCTCAAAAAATACGTTACTTATTAAAATATGAAATATATATTTGAAAATCTTGAAGCTAAATTTCAAATAGAAAGTTTTAAAATACTATTTACTTAGAACGTTTGAAGCCTAGAGTTTTAAGATATACTATATTTCACATTGTAATAGCTGCAGTAAATTATTTTTTTTTAATAAATTTTATCAGTAAAAAAATTTAATTTTTTTAATTATTTGTATCATAACAGTAAAAATGTTACTTTGGCGTAATATAATTATCATGTCATAATTTATTAACATTTCAAAGTGTTCAAATAGTGAAAAGTTGTAATAGGATATAAGCTTTACAGTCCAAACTTCCCTGTATGATTATTTTCATTTGTTATGAAGTCAAACCTCTGTGTTTTAACACTGCCGGTCTGACAGTCTGCGAGCCGATATACGAAATATGTTATCAATTACGGATGTAAAGTTAATTTGAAGAGGGTTCATGCACCAACCCGACATGTATTCACTTTACACATATGAATCGGATATGTAAACGGATTAATACATAAAGTGTAAATAGAAATTTCGACGCTGTAGAGTGAAGATCTCGTATGTCCAAATAACAAAACTCCATCACATCTATTATATAATATGAGGTTATCTCACAGACTACGAGATTCACTTTTATCCGTGGTTTTCATGGACATGGACGCTAGAAGGCCCAAAATTGATAGATTTGAAAAACGGATTTATTACAAACATTCTTTACGAGTAATTCTTTGTAACAAAGCAAAAAAAAAAATTAATGAAATTACAAACGAGGTTTTCATTCTACAGACTCGATTTGTAATTTTTACGAAATTCCGCATTCAGACAGTCATTTCAGAAATACGATATACGTAAAATTTGTGCTGAGAAAAAGAAAGTCTTGTTTCATCTTAAATTCTGAACTTGTTCCGTGCTTTGATTACTTTTCTCTGTTTGCCCTTCGTTTTTTAACGTACGACAAATATTATCGAGAAAAGGATTTCATACGTATGATAAATTACGGTGAAATAACCTTAAATAGGGTTTCGTATCACAAGCCATGTCTTTATTTTATAATTGAATTTAGTAAAAATAAATAATAAATAAATAGGACTCTGATTATACAATGTTTGAATAGAAAGTCGGCGTCAAAAACGTAGATAAAAATATCACCTAACTGTTCGGTTATAATTCACGTACACAGAGACGGTTAGTACATGATCAGTACGACGCGAGAATTAGACTGATTTTGAGGGACTACTTGGTTGGTTGGATAGGCCCACTTCAAACGTCGATTGTAACACTCGCTTGAGTTCACGAATCCAAGAAAGTTAATAGCATATTATTACGCCCACTTAAAAAATTGTACTTCTTATCTTGGCAGCTAAAACACGAGACAGTAACACACAGACAGATATTTTTACGAATAACATGTATTGTAGTTCATATTACGTAGCTCACTTGCTTTAGCAGTTATCGACCAATATATTTTGTTTGTGGGATCACAGCGAGGCATGTTCGGGCTCGTTATGGCCCTTTACTCTGCAACCATGACGATGTTAGGGATGAGAAATGTTACATGACTTATTTTATCGATATACAGACATTTAAGCAGAGACAGAAAGTTCGATACCTAATAAGAGATAGGATTCAATTATAAGTCAAAATTTGTAGGCAATGAAAGCAAAACACACTGCGTGTTCTTTCCAGGAATAACTCGTCCTAGTACTCTACAGCAAAACAGACTCACTGTTTTGTAAATTCTGTACAAAATGTACACCCCACCTTGACACTGACAAAACCAATTAATAGGTACTTTTCTTTAGCTTCGTTTTGTTTTTGATTCACTACTCCACTAATTGTGATGTAAAGTTCCCCTTATATATAATAGGTTTACTTTCCAGAAAATACCATTAGATTAAAATTGTTCGTCGTTTGTTTTTGACCGAATTTTGTGCGTAAAACCTTCTGATGGGTTGATCATCGACGTCGTGGAAACGAAAGATATGGTCGTAACAATATCATTCGTATAAAGCACAGTTTTATACCATCGATAACATTGGCACGTCTCTAAGGCCTTAAATTACATTAGCGGAGCAAAGGGTTATCTTTGTCCCATCGTGCAATTTTTGTCAGACTTTTTTCGGCTTTCATGTGCAGTAAAACATATGTTATTGCCACAATAATCAAGGACGGGGAAAAGGAAAATACAAACGATGTATGTTTTGTTCTCAGGCAAGGTTATCCTGATACTTCCAAACTTTAACCCTAGAAGAAAAAGCTTCAATCAAACCTTTTTTAAGTTCTCCGGTGAATGAAGTAGTTTTTTTTTATAAAAGGTCTAGAAAAACAATATTATTAAATCTTACATAATTACCTTTCAATTAATTATTTATTATATTGACCCTAGTAGTGAGTACTACGAGTTTACGTTTATTTCTATTTTTTTTCCATCAGCCCTTTTTTACCCCACTGCAGGGAACTACGCATTCCCTCAACATTAAGGGGCTTGGAGTTAAATCCACCACGCTCCTTCAATGCAGGTTGGCGGATTGTAACGACCACCATCTATTGACATCAATCGGGACTGACTGCTTAACGTGCTCTTCGAGGCACGGAGTCAGTGATAGTTAATGTACTTAAGTCAGAAAAAACTGATCGGTACACGCCCGGATTCGGACCATGGCCACATGGCCTTATAGATTTGAAACAAGTTCGCTGCGTTCGGGCTATCACGACACTCCTACTATCATCATGTTTAAATCACTATTTTATTTAATTTGGTATTACCGAAATCAACATTTAACGTATTTTTATAAATATACTGACTATGCGTTGTCGTTATAAAAATGTATTTGAATTTACATTTAAGTGAATTTCAAGGGCCCATTTTATATATAGTGTGAATAACCCTCTTTCACGGAGCAAAAATATTATTGCACTGTTATTTACTGCAAAACTGCCGAACCAAGTTTATTTGAAAGACTAATTATACTTCAAATACATCGGAGCTTAGTGTCTAACTTAATATAGAAACACTGTGGTATTAACCACATCCAATTTCTCGTCTACAATCGATACGTTTGGTGTTTTATATCAGATGTAATTAATTTAAAAAAAAATGGTTTATTTCTAATTTAGTATAATACGTTACTTGTCGTACTTAAATGTCGTGATAGCCCAGAGCGCAACGAACCTGTCTCAAATTTATAAGGCCCCATAGGGCCATGGTTCGAATCCGGGTGTGTACCAATGAGTTTTTCTGACTTAGTACACAATATCACTGACACCGTGCTTCGGAGGGCACGTTAAGCAGTCGGTCCCGGACGCTGTCAATAGATGGCGGTCGTTACAGTTCCCAACCCGCAGTAGAGCAGCGTGGTGGACTTAAGCTCCAAGCACCCCTCTTCATCCTGGGGGAGGCCTAAGCCCCTGTAGTGGAGTAAAAATGGGCTGATGATGATGATGATGATGATGAAGTTACTTACACTGAACCAGTTGACTTCTTTTTCTATAGCACTTTTTACACCGTCAAAAATCACATGTTGCCGTTTAATTTTAACCAAAAATAATGTATCATCTGCAAATAATACTTTATCATGATTGTCTTTTATATGTTATTTTTACGAACATAAATGTTGCATAGGTATGCAAAAATATATTAACTAAAATAAAATCTATTAAAAATTGGTAATTGGTTAGGATATAATAACAATCATCTAAAAACGGACATGTAAATTGATATATAATAATAAGAAAATTTATCCTCGCCTATTATTTGAAATAAATGAATGAAATTTATTCCTGGGCTGTGAAAATAAATAATTGGTAAAAACAAGAATTTAGGTAAACTACCTATCTTTCCAATAATTTTTTACCTCAACATTAAAGCTTTTAAATTGATTGATTTAATCAATTATTTAATGAAAAAAGAATTACTGACGTGTCTTACAGTAGTCACCAATTTCATGTAACATCTCGCCACTTTAACAATCATTGGGTATTGATTCGACTTATTTTACATATTTAGTACTATTTCATTATTCAAATTTAATTTAATTTGAATTTATTTCGGGTGCAGAATAATTTGAGAAATTGTTTGTTTCATATTTAATGTTTTAATTCCTTACGTACAATTTTAAATGGATTAATCAACGTTCATTAATTGAAATTAACATAATTTTTTTAAAGTATGTAATATATCAAATCAAATCAAAATATCTTTATTTCGTAGTTATGTAACATAATCTTGAAATACGTCACAAGAATGATTTTTTATACTTTGTGGAAGAACGTCACCACAAAGGCACATTCAAAATGCTGGTTCCTCTCAGAAGAATACGCAAGAAACTGAGGGACGCTCTTTTTTTAACAACATTATAAAAAAAATTTAACAATGTGCTTAAAGAATAATATTATTGAAACAAACTGATAGGCGAGCGGCTTACACCCATGGATTCTTATCATCTAAGTAATCTGATACTTTATAATAAGCTTTTGCATAAAGCTTTTGTTTTATTGTGGTTTTAAACGTGTTAAGGGGTAGATCTTGAATGTCAGCTGGGATTTTATTGTAAAAGCGTATACATTGCCCTTTAAAAGATTTTGTGATTATACAATAAGCAAATATTGTGCTTTGTGTTATAAGCAAATATTGTGCTTTGTGATATACAACTATTATATATGTAACTGGCTAGGGTTTACGATAACGTGTACCGTGTGCGTGTGTGTGTAACGTGTACGTGTGCGTGTGTGTGTGTAAAAATTTGTGTACCTGCATAAGCAGGTACACAAATTTTTACTTAATATTAGCTTCACACAATATATTTGTAATAAATCCTTTGTGAATAAATAAGTTAAAACCATTTCTTTGATTATATTATATTATTGTAGTAGATATAATAATACTATAATATTACATGGGACTGCTCACAGCGCCATCTAGTCCCAAAGTAAGCAAATATTATGCTTGTGTTATGGGTTATTAGGCAATTGATATACATACTTAAATATTCTTTATAATATATACATATATAAATATTTTTGCGAAGACACCACATATAACAACCAAGACCCGGTACCAGTATCAATATTCATCATATTAATACTGGCCCGACCTGGGATTCGAACCCGGGACCTCCAGCTTCGCTATCCACTAGGCTAAGCGGTCGTCAAATAAAGTCGTCGATATAAAGCATGCAACCTCTTTGGTTTCACTGTGTTTTATAAATTTATTCAGTTTCGAAATTCAAATATGAAAAGTGAATAGCGCGCCCTGCCCTCTACTTCCTATTGCACGATATAAGATTTTTGAAAAGCTCCTATTTTTAAATTTGAATTGAGATACGAGTTTCGAGATGAAATCGTTTGAAAAAGACACCCCTGGGTACAAATGCCATTCGAAGATACGAATTCTAGTTCTTGAAGCAAAATCGTCTAAAAATAACATCCCACATGCCTAGATATAAATTCTTGAAGGTTTTCATAACGGCGACCATTTCTGATATTAACTTTAGATTCGAGTTTTTGAAACAAAATCTTCTGGAAATCATACTCCACATGCGTACGTGGAAATACCATTGGACGATTTTTAAAATGGCGGCTGATTTATTTTGTGAAATCATGCTCTTTATTACTTTTCTAAAAAAATAGCAGCATGGTGATACATAGCTTATACCTTGTAACTAAACTGTAAATAAACGTAGTCCAAACTTATGGAACGTGTAGAGCTTACCAAAATGAACGAAAAGCCAAAGAAGTCAAATAATATATGATTAAAATAAAAAAAAAAAATGATAGTGTAATATGTTTTTTTCGGTAACTATTAGTTTGCGCTATCTGTTCACTTGAAACTTTTTGTTTAGTTAGATAAGTAGTAGTAAGTCACGCTCTATAAGTTTGGATTAGGTACGTTTATCCGAACACGCGGTATATTTTATAGGGGGTTTTCGGCTGAACATGGTTCAAATTTAAACATGTTTTTATAAGTTCGTTTGGGTCGTGATAGCCGAGTAGCAGCGAGCCGGCTTCCTGTTTAGAAGGCCGTGGCTCGAATAGCTGGGTATGTACTAATGAGTTTTTCCTCTTACTTATGTAATATATAATTATTACCAACTCTGTGCCTCGGAGAGCACGTCAAGCCGTCGGTCCCGGTTGCCGTCAATAGATGACAGTCGTTACAATCCACCGACCCGTATTGGAGCAGCGTGGTGGATTAAGCTCCAAGCCTCCTCATGCATAGGGGAGGCCTAAGCCCCTGTAGTGGGGCTTTAAGAGGCTGATGGTATGGTATGGTGTGCTTTTTGTTAAGTTCGGTAAGCTCTACATGCTCTATAAAGGTCATCAAAATCCTTACGGTGGCTTAGTAATTAGCGTTCAAAAAACAATTGAAAAAATATAAGCTTTTGGATTCAGATATAATTAAGTAGATTATTACAATTGTCACAATAATATTCGTACATTTCCTGGCAATTTTGCAGTTCTATAGATAAGATAAAACTCTAAAAAAAATATAATTATAATAAAAAAATATATAAAAAAACAAGGTAATTTCTTGTCCCTACCCAATAAACTTGTGAAGATAGAGATCTGTGTAAACAGTAAAATGGCTCTGATCCTCCTTGTCTCGTTGCCGGCGGAACCCAAATTTAATTCCCATTCAGACTAAATACTTATCTAAAATAAACAAAAGTAATACCTACCGTTCGAAATTATAACGAGGGTTTGGCCGGAATGTAATGTAAATGTTACGCGTTAGAAAATTTATTTTAGAATTATTTTAGGGCGATCCGTAAAGCGTTTCAATATAATTCTAATACATATATTTTTTTCTTTTATTACCACAATAATAAACAAAAAAAATATGAATAAGTTATTTAGAAATGTGATTATAAATTGAACTTTTGAATACTTTTAAGGAGACGGTGCGTATTTTTAAGCGACTTCAAAAAAGAAGGAGGTTACTCAATTCGACCGTATATATGTTTTTTTTTAAATTTTATGTGTGTTCAGGGATAACTTCGTTGTTTATGAACCGATTGAATGATACTTTTTTTTGTGAAAGGAGATATCTCCGAAATGGTACCATGATAAGGAAACCAGGATCTGATGATGGCATCCCAGAGAAATCGAGGGCAACCTTCGAAAATCGTATTTTAAAGTATCGTATTTTAAGTATTTTGATAAAGCACTACTATTAGTACTATTTAATAAAGGTCGGGAGTCGATCTGATGATGGAACTGAAAGACAGTCGAGGGAACTCCTCAACGACTTACAGCAATTACCTGATGTTTGGACTTGATTCATTTCTATTGATGAGATCTTTGCACCCATATGGATTATAAGTGCCATTACAGGTCTGATGATGGAGACCATACACAATCGAGGGAACTCCTCAACGATTTACAGCAATTACCTGGTGTTTGGACTTAATTCATTTCTATTAATGAGAACTTTGCACCCATATGGGTTATAAGTACCATTACAGGTCTGATGACGGAGACCATACACAGTCGAAGGAACTCCTTAACGATTTATAGCAATTACCTGGTGTTTGGACTTGATTCATTTCTATTGATGAGATCTTTGCACCCATATGGATTATAAGTGCCATTACAGGTCCGATGATGGAGACCATACACAATCGAGGGAACTCCTCAACGATTTACAGCAATTACCTGGTGTTTAGACTTGATTCATTTCTATTAATGAGAACTTTGCACCCACATGGGTTATAAGTACCATTACAGGCCTGATGATGGAGACCATACACAGTCGAAGGAACTCCTTAACGATTTACAGCGATTACCTGGTGTATGGACTTAATTCATTTATATTAATGAGAACTTTGCACCCATATGGGTTATAAGTACCATTACAGATCTGATGATGGAGACCATACACAATCGAGGGAACTCCTTAACGATTTACAGCAATTACCTGGTGTTTGGACTTAATTCATTTCTATTGAAGAGAACTTTGCACTTATATGGGTTATAAGTGCCATTAAAGGTCTGATGATGAAAACCATAAACAGTCGAGGGAATTCGTCAACGATTTACAGCAGTTACCTTTTGTTGGGCTTCCTTCATACGGTTGAATATGCCAAAATGTTCAGTTCGCACAAAAATAATAATTAATATTGAAGTTTTACATAGGAATACCACTACCTACTAGGCATGCTGATGCGTCAATTTGACACTGAATTTACGTTGCGTAATCGCGGTGCTGTCTCATTAGAGTAGCGCGTTTAGAAGCCCCATTTATACTAAATATACAAATAAGTTACAAATGCGTTCAACTAAAAATTGAAAAATAAAATAATTTAAAAAAAATAAAATAAAAACAGACTTCAAAAACATAAACTAAAAAGTTAAAAATAAAATTTTCACTTTAAAGAAAGGAGCATTAACAGGCGGCATATAGTTAATGAAGTCGGTGCCAACTCAGACACTTTAAATGGGTACTTACCAGGTAATAACAATTACAACAATGATATACTCGTATTTATAAGTATAACAAAAATAGAACACAATTTAAAGTGTCTGAGTGAGTAGGCACCGACTTCATTAACTATATGCCGCCTGTTAATGCTCCTTTCTTTAAAGTGAAAATTTTATTTTTAACTTTTTAGTTTATGTTTTTGAAGTCTGTTTTTATTTTTTTTTTGAAAATTATTTTTATTGTTAACTAGTTTCCACCCGCGGCTTTACCAGCGCGGTCAGACGTTACGCCCTTGTAATAGTTTTCCACTCTCACAACTGTTCCATTCCTTCGCACACTTTTACTCTCATCTAACATCCGCTTCAGACTGTCTGTTATATTATGTACTCACTCTTTCCCGATCAGACAGACAGACAGATAGATATGCTTTCCCATTCCATTTGTCTGTTTTATTTTTGGTCTATGACTTCAAAAATATCAAGTTAAATATCAAATATTCATTTATATATTGTTTGGGCCAAGAACCCCCGTGTGCGTCCCCAGAACTCCCTTCCAAAGATTCACCACAATCTGATTAATTCCTTAGAAACGCACTGAGGACGAACATACAAACATTGATTTTTATTTATATACCTAGATGTTTCGTACTTCCGGAAACGTAAATTAAAAAACTTACGTTTGGTATAACGTCGTTTGTAGCTCTTACAAATCAAATCTACAAATCTTCTCTTATCTCTTACAAATCTTTTATTCTCTACTATTTAATAACCAAAACAAGTTTCTAATGCTTAACTATTTTTGCACATGAATATCTGAAAGCTTAGACACTTGCTAAAAGCCACTTGCTAAAGGCACAAAGCTTTCTTAGAAGGCCTGTAAAATAAACGTATTGTTCATTCTAGTTTCAATAAGAAGTCAAAGTATTTTATAGTTATGATTACTTTGTCATTGAAGTATGCCTAACCAATTGGCCGAGTGGTTACAGACTCTAACTGCGGAGCCAAGGGTCGCAGGTTCAATTCCCTCCCGAGACAAATATTTGTGTGCATGAACTTGTCTATTTGTTCCGTATCTAGGTGTAAAAAGTGTCTATGTATGTAAATATTATAAAAAAGGATATTTAAGTATGTAGGTATACCATGTCGTCTAGTACTATGAAGTACAAGCATAATACATGCTTACTTTGAAACTAGTTGGCACTGTGTGGGATGTTCCAAGTATTATTATTGTAATAATAATAATTTATGTCAATGAAAAATTAAAAAATTAAAAATATTAATTTTACAGGAACTCTAAATTAAAATTTAATTCAAAAACCTAAAAATTAAAAATACTATACTAAGTACAAAATAAATAAAATTTTCCAATACTTGATTGCAACTCGAAAACCTTTTTTTCCCTGTCGATTGTCGGGTTCACTATAATATTTGTAAAAATTAATTCTAGCGAATAAAGGAATCCGTAACGATGAAGTTCCCGCCAAAACTTCAATCGTCTCTTCTAATTGCATCCTCCCATAAAAAAGTTGTAATTTTGGAATTCAATATAAAGAAATCCTGATAATAAACCGTCTTAAACCGTTATCCAGAGAACTTACAGCCTCCGTGGTTTATTTAAAGATTTCCGCCGCGATAAACTGGGAAGTGTCTCGAACAAGAATTGATTCCTCTGTGAATACCCTCAATCCAATTTAAACGAACGTTTTAATACAACGTCAATGCATTATAAAAATCAGGGACCAGTACTCTGTATAATTCTTTGAAATATGAATATTATGGGATAAGAATTTTGGAGAAGATTGGAGGAATGCGTTGTTCTTAGGTATCACGCTCGATGAAATATGCTGTAATTGGAAGTCACATATTAATAATATCTGTACGAAAATGGATACATATAATAATATAATAGCGTATACATCACAACAACGTCTAGGCCCCAAACTAAGCATTAGCTTGTGTTTTGGGTACAAAGCGAAGACACCACAAACATATAACAACCAAGACCCGGTACCAGTACCGATATTCATCATATAAATACTGACCCGACCTGGGATTCGAACCCGGACCTCCAGCTTCGTAATCAGGGTCGCTACCCACTAGGCTAAGCGGTCGTCGTATATATTTATGTACTGAATCGTTTGAAGCTCATTTCTGCAAAAGAGCTTACACTTATGGCTTAAGGTTTTGTGTCATCTAGTTCGAGGTATGGTATCGTTTTATGGGGTTCATCTGTGAATTTTTGTGGAGTTTCAAGGCACAAAAAAAAATGTATCAGGGTCAGATTTGGTGCTAGTTCCCTAGATAGTTGTAAACCCTTATTTAAGCAAGAAAAGATCCATCCTTTACCCTGTACGTATTTGTACGAAACATGATTGTTTGTTCATAAACATACACATTTATTTTGAAAACAATGTAATGTTAGAAATAAAAGAGAAAAATATCAATATAAACTAGTAGTTCAAAATTCAAAGAAAAAATGAAAATAGTAAACATTCATATTGTTAGTACATTAGTTAGTACATTCATATTCGTAGTACATAAAGAGCTGACAATTTATTGTCAGCTATTTATGTACTACGTTTTGAGCAAATAAATGGTATTTCATTTCAAGACAGCGTAGGTGTCGACAGCGAAATCACGTTTAATCTGTCTTACGTCCAAGAAACGATACGATAGTTATAATAACAAAATCAAAGACATCCCACACAGTGCCATCTAATCCCAAATCAAGCAAGTTGTATTATGGGGTACTAGACAACTGATATACATACTTAATTATTCTTTATAATATATACATATCCAAATAGATAGTTTTACACTCAGACACGGAACAAATTAATATGTTCATGCAAACAAATAATTGTCCCGGGCGGGAAACGAACCCGCGACCCTTGCCTACACAGTTAGGGTCTCAAACCACTCGGCTAATCGGTCAGTCGAGTACGTCATCTTGTTTTAGGATTACGCGAAGCTTTTTATCTGTCTCATATACACAGCGAACCGTCATCGTGAGATTTCGCCATATTTGAATCATGTCGTTGTCGTTTACGTTGCAACGCCTTGTAAAAGTATAAAAATTATAAAATTGTGATGGGAATTACGTAGAGATTCTTTCGACGTTGCTTTAACCAGCTTTACGGCAGAGCAGAGTGCTATAAACGTTCAAAGACTGTGGTCAGACCCATGGGTCAGACAGCTACGTATGCAAGATTAGTCCCCTATGTAACCTGTGCTTTGTAAACACTTCCATCCAACTGTCAACGTCAAATGCTATCCAATGATGGCGCTCAGGCCACTGAACCTTGACAGAACGTCCATTGTATAAAACGTCACTAAATAAAGAGTGGAGATGTTCTTGCGTTTACTTGTTTTGTAAACTAAATCTATTTTTAGATTTCATTTAGACATCAAATACAGCGGTTATAAACCGTGTGACGGTTAGGGCAACTTATTTTACGTATGTCATTGTACGTTAAGATGTACCATACCATTAGCCCATTAATGCCCCATTGGAATAACTTAAGCCTCCCCTCGGGATGAGGGGCTTGGAGCTTATTCCACGACGCTGCTCCAGTGCGGGGTGGTGAATTTTAACGACTGCTATCTATTGGTGGCAACTGGGACCGACGGCTTAACATGCTTTCCGAGGCACAAACTCATTGATAGTTATATATGTGATCATAAATCAGAAAAATCTTATTGGTACATGCCCTGGGAAGCTCCGTCGTCTGTTTTCGTCGCCACTACCACAATGTCTGAAGTCCAAGGTCTTCAACCAATGCGTCTTGCCTCGGTATTTCCTTGATGGACAAAACCAGGAATACTGAAATCCGTCGAAGAACTAAAGTTGTCGACATAGCCGAAGTGATTAGCAAGCTGAAGTGGCAATGGGCCGGTCACATTTGCCGTAGAACCGACAACCGATGAGGTAGACGGGTTCTCGAGTGGAGGCCACGTATTGGGAAGCGAAGCGTTGGACGCCCTCCGGCCAGATGGACTGATGACCTGAAGCACCATACCGGGGGTAATTGGATGCGAAAGGCGGAGGACCGTGTGTGGTGGCGACCCTTGCGAGAGGCCTATATACTGCAGTGGAGAGACACGGGCTGATGATTATGATGATGACATGGCCTGGTATTCGAATCAGGGCCTACTAAACAAGAAGTGCACTCGCTACCATTCGGTTATCACGACTTATCGTTAAGATATAATGTCATATTATGTCAATTATAGGCATTACCTCATTTCTGTAGTCATGTGAGACAGTTCGATGCAAAACAAATGAGAATTAATTTGATTCGATGGCAGTTTGGAAAGCACTGTATCGGTTCTTCTAATCTTTACACAAAACTCCTAACTTTGAGTAGATTAGGTGACACACTTGACAAAACTGTCAGGTGGTGTCAACTCGATGTGAGATGTGATAAGTGATAACGAAAGACGAGTCTAAAAGCAATGAACAACTTGTCACATAGTGTCAGACCAGGTCAGACTGACGTGTGGAAATGTATGAGGATATAAGAGAATTATTATGCTTCAATATCATCATTATGGTTGTTGGCGAAATAAATAATCAAGGCCTTGCTGTTAGTTTTTTAAAGTTAGTTTTTTAAAGTTACACTTCTATGAACCACAACCATAGTAGCATTTTGTATTGACATATACTTGGGCCACAATACTAAAAACAGTTGGCCAACGGTTACTTTTGGCACCTCTTGAATGGGAAGGACCAACTATCAAGGCCCTACTGTTGGTTACTAACTATCAACCAACTATAAAAAGGACCTACATTTCATTATGTTTCTTTACTAATGGTGTTCAGGGACTGAAATAATACAAGAAAACAAATTTTAGTTATTTATTACACACCATAATCATAATACAATTAATTATGTAATTGTTGAACTCAGAGACGTCACTTAACTAAAACAGGTATTACTTCTGTAAGTTTTCATATCAATAAAGCATGAATATGACATTTTTTAATGAGCCAGTTAGAATTGTAAATAAATTTTTATTAAATCTAAATGGAGTTCTTGAGTATTATACATTATAACACTCTTAATAATTATTATAGTTTACACTTCATTTTTATTTATTGGTTTCATTAATGACAAAGTGTCATATTTACAAAAGGTATAAAAGTGTATTTTCCTCATCAAAATTTTGGAGAAGCATTTTTTATCTTATATAAAACACAAGAACATACAGATCTTTTTTCTGTTTTATGAACTTCATATATGTTTAGCTTACAACTTTCTAAAGGTTTTTCATAATAGAAGGCTTTATGTATGAAAGCTTCACATCCCATTATATACAAATTATTAGATAGTTTTTCAATAGATTTTATTATAACAATATCACCGTCTTTAGTATTATAGCATAAATTAATACACAAAGAACACATATCCAAAAATATTTTACATATTTTTTTTGTGGCAACCAAGTTTTGCGGCCTTTTATGAGTACTTTTTATTTCACCTAATCTTTTTGATACTTGTTGCAAAGGGTTATTATGATATTGAACCATCTTTTTTTTATTTTACTTATTTGGTTTTCAAAAGGAAAAGCAGAGAAATTATCTAATGTACCAATATTTGCAACATCTGCTATTGAATGTAGTTAATTATGGAAGTTATAAACTAAAAGTTCTTTATGGTAATATATTGCAACATTACTAATAAAACAATGCATTAAGCTATTTGCATAATTCTGCCATTCAGATTCCACACACAAATCAGAGCACAATATATGTACTGCACAATGTAGTATTAAAAAATATTCATATACATGTTTTGGTAAGATATTTTTAAGTACTACCTGGCCAAGATGCAATAAAAAGGATCGAAATTCAGTGGCCTTTCAAAACTTAAACAAACCTATACAATGTCCTTCTCCTGTTCTCGCGTCCTCCATCCCTATCTTTGGCAAACCTGAACCAGCTCGTTACAATTTGTTGTATAGACGTTTCGTTTTCTCTTTCTGCAATCTTATTCTTCCTTACCTTCCTTAAATTTATTTAAAAATAAGTAATTTTATTGAATCAAAAAATATTTGCTATGGAAGACTGACAGATTTTGCCAAATCCAAAACTAAATGTGTTTGTTCTGCGGACGCCACATATATTTAATAAGACCCTGTAGCAGCATTCATATTCACCATATACCTAAATACTGGCTCATAGATAGAGTCGGTGACAAAGCGTTCATCGTATGATTGATACACACCTTTAATGGCTTTCATTAAAACAAGTTTCTACAAGCTGTGTTTGTTATTCTTGTCCGTCCAATTGCAACTTGATGCAAAACAATTTGTAAACAATCTCTCCAAAATTCTCCTGGTAATTATAACTGGTTTATATTCTCCTATGCCCTTGATTGCTACACCTAAAACTGGTTACTGCAACGCGACTTGTGCCTATGTTCACATCCGCCATAAAGGTTGATTGGAACTAAAACTGGCCATCTTACACGAGCTAACTCGAGTATGAGTGGTTAGACGGTAAATGCAGAACAGCACTTCTAGTCAATTCGTACTTTTATGATTAGACCATTTATACTTATGGATTAGATTAAATTCAGTATAGATTTGTTACAGACGTATCTCAAAATGTTCTCAAATTTGCATTTTACTTATCCTTGCTTACTCTGTGACGCGGGGTGCGCGTAAATTGAGTCAGATATAAAAAAAGGCCTTTATAAAAGCTCCGATAATTGGACACCGTGGGCCATTAAACAATTTTTGTCGCTGTCGTCGGCCATAAAAAGGGTCAAGAAAAGAGAGAATTTAATTAACGACGACCTACCGTCACTATGTGAGTGCTGTTAACGATTTAAACGTTCAAACGGACTCGTTTAATGCGTTAATCATTTCAGGCGGCGTTTACGTGAAGATTTTTAAGACACAGACCAGTTAACCTATAGACCACGCTTTAATAAACGTCAGTACGAAAACGAAATCGCCAAAAAGTGGCGGGGTGCGGGGAGAGGTCGCCTAGTTTTCATTAGCTCGTTCAAAATTGACAATTTAATGGCTTCCGACGTGCTTCCAACTGACCGCTCACAAGAGACGTAGTTATGTAGTGTCACTACATAGCCTTGGCGAATGCTACTACCTGTCAAAGCGTGGTCTATAAGGTTGACTTGTCTGTATTTTTAAGATTTTACTGAATGCTACTTAAACTCACTTTGTTGCTTCTTGCGGTGGTATGTGTTACAAATAGAAAACGGCGAAGTGTGAGTTGGACTCACAAGGGTTCCGTACCACCGTATAGTATAAATAAACACGGTTCTTATAAAGGGACCCCCTTCAATTTTTTTAATTTATCTTATTTTTATTTGTTGTTATAGCGCAATTAGTCGTACTTATGAATACAAATGAAAATTTCAAGTGTGAGCAATGATCTCACAACCACCAGTTACCAAAAACGTTGAAAAAACACGTTTCTTGTATGGGGACTCCGTTTAATTTTTAACTTTATTTTATTTTTATTATGTGCTGTCATAGCGTCCATAATTATACATACTGAAAATATAAAGTGTTATGGTATTACGGTATAGACGATACAGCCCTTTGACAGACGTACGGACGGACGGATAGCGGAGCCTTAGTAATAGGGTTCCCGTTGGTACCCTTTAGGTACGGATCCCTAATATAATTTTTTTATTTTTCGGTGTTATTAGAAAATAATCGTTTCGTATGTTCGTTCAATAATGAAAATGTTACAGCCACCATTTGTCAAATATCCTATTTTGAAACGAACGACATCCGTCTAACAAAAATTAAAAAATAATGTTTTATAAAGGCTATCTATGTAAGCTGTATTTGTAACCCATAGATATATACGTAATATTACACGGATGTGGACCCTCCAAAGTGTCACATGATCCGTTAATAAACTTGTGCAATGCTGACTTGGCAGTGGCAGATTGTAAATTTGCAAAAAAATCTTATATGGTATCCACAAACATGATGTAAAAACGATTTTGATACCAGTTTATTGAAAATAACGATTTATTTAAAAAAAAAAAACTTCAGTAGCATTCTTATAAAGATCTTTTAAAATGAAGTTAACGATAGTTTAAGACAGTGATTACCATTATGAATTTAATAAAGGAAAATAAATTGTTAATACTAAATCATTTGAACTTTTATAATACTAACAAATCTCGTACTCAAATTAAAAAATTACTTTTCAGCAGATATGAAACTTTATACACGGAACAGTTGTTTTGTCATTGAAAATGACTATCAAATCCATTTCACGTGAGACGCATTTTTAGCCATAACTCCGAGGGTATGAAATCTATTTAAGATTTTAAGGTTTTAAAAGATCAATAATTTAGTTGCGCATTGTATGACACTAAAATTTTGGAAATCGGTCTTGTAGTTTTTGAAAAAAATTGGAAAATGTAAAAAAATCAGGATTTTTTCGGATTTTTTTTACTAAATCCAAAATATTTCGAGAACGGCGACCGATATCGAAAATAAAAAAAAAATAATATCTCAACCATTAACGTAGCTATGATTTGAGACCAAGTTTTTGGAAATCGGTTGGTAATTGTAAGAGAAATTATTTCCGAAAGATGAGATTTTTTGGTCGATCGCTTGTGTTTGCGGATATAAGTTACTATATTTCAGAGGGTATTCGTCGGATTGCTTCAAAGTGTTATACAAAAGGTTAGAAGGCGTCGGTAGCTACAGTTTGAGACCAAAATTTTGGAAATCGGTTGGAAATCGAACAAGAAATTTGACATCACATGTTAGATTTTATGGATGATCGGGAACTTGTTAACATTACGGCCATCGCCTTTCGGCCTGTATTCGTTCGAATGCTTCATTATCGAGTTCAAAACGTTTAAGGGTATCAGAGGCTGCAGTTTAAATCGTGGCAATGCCACGATTTCGTGGCAATAAAATGAAATAATCTGTGAAAATCGGATTTGAGTAGGTTCATTTTCAATGAAACCGATGGTTGCGGGGGCTGCAAGATCTGTGGATTTTTTTTTAGTAGAAGTGTTGGTTTTATGGGCTGTGTTAAGGGACTAACTTAACATCAAGCTTTATTATGCTCTGTACGTTTAGTGGCCGTTTATATGTATAGACCTCATGACTTCAAAGCTATTGATAGTTCCCTAAGGACACGGCCCTATGTTTGTATAAATGCACAGAGGAAAACAGTCTAATAATTGTTATTATGTTTTAAGCTGTTTCGGTGACTTCTGCACAGAGGTCGTTAAATAAATAAATAAAAATAAAGCTATTTCATGATAAAGCAGTATATGAACATTTGTTTTATTACGTGTTGTTTTGTTAAACGAAAAAAGAAAATATATTTAATAAATTTAAGTACCTATCTTCCGTTACTATCGATACACGTCAGCTATTTTATGGGACCTTAATAAAATTGATTCCTGTGCTAAAAAAGTTCCAGGAGCAAAAATTAATTAATTCTTTGAAGTCGGTTTTAAATGCCTTCTTTGTGTTGAATGAAACCGGCATGTACCTACCGATGAGTTTTTTTTTCTGATTTAAGTGCATAACTATCACTGACTCCGTGCTTCAGAGAACACGTTTAGCCGTTGGTTCCGGTTACCATCATCAGATGTCAGTCGTTAAAATCCACCAACCCTAGAGTAGCGTGGTGTAATAAACTCAAGCACCTCATTTCGAGGGGAGTCCGAAGCCCCTGCAGTGGGGCATAATGGGCTGATATGGAAGTGATTTCTACCAGCAATTTATGTAGATCCACCTTATTCGTTAATATTATCCAAAAGTAATTTTGATCTATAGAGAAATACACCCTTTAATTTGTTTACACGTGTTTTTGAAATCTGGGAAGCATATTTAGAAAATCTGTAATGAAATTGTTTAAAATTTCACATTTTGATATAAATAGGATCTGCGGAACCCGTACGTACATTTTTAAAATTGCTATACGATCATACCTTGACACGTTAATATATGACAATAACATGAATTTAATACTTATTTTCAGTATTGCTGCAGTTAGCAGTTTGCAATATCATCATCATCATTGTTAATGACGACCGCTAGGCCTAGTGGGTAGCGACCCTGCCTACAAAGCTGGGGGCTCCGGATTCGAATCCCAGGTCGGGTCAATATTTATATGATGAATATTAATACTGATACCGGGTCTTTGTTATAATATTATATGTAAGTAGTGTCTACGCTTGGTACCCAAAACACAAGCTAATGCTAATTTTGGGGCCTAGACGTTGTTGTGATGTATATGTTATTATTACATTATTATTATTATCGTCATCAGCTCGTGTCTCTCAACTGTAGTATATAGGCCACTCCCAAGGCTCGCCACCAAACACGGTCCTCCGCCTTTCGCATCCAACTACTCTCGGTATGATGTTTCAGGGCATCTGTCTACCTGACCGGAGGTGTCCAACGCTTCGCTTCCCGGTACGGTAGTTTAAAATATGAATATTGTAATTTGTCTGTATATAGAATCGTAATGGAGAATGGGTTCTCGATTATGTGGGCGGCCTTCAAAATTATCCATGCTGGGTCCTCAAGCAGCAAACAAACGAAACTCCCAAATGATTGATCGCATTGTTTATTACGATGGTAGCGATATTTAATATGTACAGAGTTCATTAGCCTCTTTGGAAAACAAGCCGTCAAAACTATATGTCTTGACGTCTAGTCCCAATTCTAAATTAAATTCCACTGAATTGTGCTGCCTCTTTTATATAACCAAAACCAAGGCCTTGCCCAAATGAATAAGCAATTCTTGCTTGCGTTTCCAAGACAACTAGAGTGTTACATGATATTTGGTTGAGTATTGATATAAGGACTCCATCGGCCTTTTTTTTATACCCCACTGCAGGGGCTTAGGTCTCCCCTCATGATGAGGGGGCTTGGAGCTAAAATCTACCACGCTGCTCCAGTGCGGGTTGGCGGATTGTAACGACCGCCATCTATTGATAGCAACCAGGACAGACTTCTTAACGTGCTCTCCGAGGCACGGAGTTATGTAATGTACTTAAGTAAAAAAAAAAACTCATTGGTACACGCCCGGATTCGAACCACAGCCACATGCTCTCATAGATTTGAAACAGGTTCGCTATTATAGCGAACTCACGTCACGACACTCAAAATATAGGTATAAAGCCTATAACAGACTAATCTACAAACGTAGACAACATCTAGATAACCCTAAAAAGCTATAAACACTAGAATAGATATTATGTTTATTTTTAGTCATCTCAAACGGAATTTTCCATTCTCGTACGCTGTCTCACACAACGGAGCTTTTATTTCGCTTTTCTTATTACGTTTGAACACATTTTGTTCAAGTTACGGGTATGCGAGGAAATACAATTTTTAAAGTGAATAGTTTCATATTTTAAAATACAAGTAATATTTGTCGTTTGTCAAAATGGTAACATTTTTTTGAGTTTATATTTTATTTAAAAGAAATAATAATTTTCTAGAGTCAGTTAATATTAATCCAAACCATTATTATGAATATGAAAATGTCTTTACTTGTTTGTTTTGTCTATTCTTTACGCCGTAATGGAGCAACAAAGAGACGAAATTTCATGCAGGTAGAAGACGAAAGTGACGGACAGTAAAATAATTTACAGTAACATATCTATGTTGAACTACCGAACTTTGAGTTAGATAGAGGAGTAATGCTGTAATAATGCTTTAGTCCGAGAACCAAAGTGATCACAATTGCTTACCTAGATAATGTCAAACGTCTTTGTGTATTACTTGTCACAACTAGTTACATACTACGAGAAGCACGTACCAATAAAAAAATTTAAAGTAAATATAGTAGATGTTTTTCGGCTCTGAGTCGTTGAGTTTGGGTGCGCTTTCTAGTCTGCTACATTCAAAGTTCGGTGATGTTGAACTATCTCATTGAAACGGGAAAGCAAGGTACTTTATACATGTTTACGTAAACGGAGCTGCGAGCGAATGTATGTATGATTTGTAATTACAGCTAAAAAATTGTGTTTTTCAGTGATTGATATTGTAGTTTCAGTAACATTTTCATATTTTTTTTTCTTTAGTGTTAATAATAAATTTTTAAAATTAACTCTAGGCGATTTTCTGCTTAATTATAAGAATACGGACCACAAACGACTGATTAATAAGTAATGAACGCCGGTACGCTGAAAATAAATAAACAATGATTTAATCGACGAAAACACAATTAAGAGGGGCGAGGTCTGCTTAAGATTAATTTGTGCGAATTTAATAATTTTATCTTTGAAAACAATTACTGGGACGAACAAAACTCGAAGAGATGGATGAGAGGGAATTTTGATTGTACTGGAATTTGCGTTCTTGATTCACCCATTTATGTCAAAGCACGAAAAACAGTAACATCATTTTAAGCAAAGTACTGCAACAAAGAAATACTAATTTCTGTGTGTGCTCTTGACTGTTCCCGACGATATAGTGGAGTTAAATTTGGATTGGAATGGAAATTGGACTTGAAAAAAATTTATAAACAAAATTGTATTCGGTTGAAGAGTATAGAAATTATAAGCTGTTAAAATTTAGCTCTGTCTCTTTCTTGCAAAATTAACATTATTTTAAATGGCCTGGTACACCGTGCGGTGTTACACTCTTTGTAAATTCGCCAATTGCTTTCTCTGAAACGGCTGAATCGATTTCAATGAAACTTTGAAGACATAAAAAGGAGGTTGTCAAGAGTGACATCGGTTTTTTTTCTATATACAAATCGTGTCTGTCTGTCTGTTCCGTCTAAAGTCCAAACCGGTTGACCTAAACGGATTTTAATGAGGTAGAGTGAATAGAGATATCTTAGGTAGTTAAGTTTCAAAATGTTCTAGAAGCTCTTAGTGTCCTTTGGAGCGTCACGTCCCTTTAGCTGTCCCGGTAGAATTGTGTAGTCTACGCGGGCGAAGTTGCGGGCGGAAAACTAGCAATCTTTAAAGTTTTATTGTAGGCTGACATGTAGATAGTGATGATTCAAACTGAACGTTTGGCGATTTTGATCGCACGAATAACTTCGTCTGAGTATAAATGACAGTATATAGAGCAAATGAGTTACCTCTGCTGTCCACGTAAGCCGCACGTCATACGCACGTTATCGTCATTTAACAGTTGTTTACAACTTGCATAGAAACAAACGAAATCATGTCCACGCAGTGGCAACGTCGCGTTTGCCTGTCGTCATACGTTCATCGACTCAGTGGTTCATCATGAAATTCGCGCGGCAACATGTCACTATTCAAACGGATTGCGTGACGCAAAACATATGTTAACAAAATGGCCGCCTCGGCAGTAAATTTTGTTCAAATTATTGAACAATATTGAACAATTCTCTGGCAGAAACAAACAATCTACAATTTAAATTTCATTCGATGTATAGACGAAGCAAATACAATCTACGGTTGGTGCGTCGTCGTCTAATAAAGTTGTATGCTGTAATCACGTCATCGCCTGACATTTTCTCAACCCAAGACGTGTTTTCGCGTTGCTACTGAAAGAAAACTGAAACGTTTTGTAGCTCGAATGTCGGATAAATGACGATACGTGGACGTAACTTCGGACGTAACTATCATACAAAAAAAGGCTGAGGGTCATGATACTATCACTTAATCATCACTTTGCTTAGGTTTACCGGAGTAATGGATTGTTTTTGTTTTGCGTACAACTTTGTCTGCATTGCTTCTACTCAACTTCGTTTCAATATCATTTTCAATACAAATTGTCTGTCAAGTATCACCACGAGGTGAAGAGCGGCGTCGGTTTCATCGTGATTTTAATAAAATCCCACAGTTTCAAACAAGTTTATATGACAAAGTCGAAATTAAACTTGAAGCTTGTAATCTATACATATCTATACGTATAAATAAAATTATGTGTCTGATTGTAACTTTGTAATATTTTTTAGGCGCATATAATAATAATATCTGAGATATCGCATACAACGCCATCTAGGCCCAAAGTACACAAATAGTATGCTTGTATTATGGGTTCTAGACAACTGTTAAACATACTTAAATATTCTTTATAATATATACATTATATAGATACTTTAATTGACAAATTAACTGAACGGGAATGACACCGGGATCGGAACGTGTCGGATGTTTTTTTTTTCAGTTTACCTATCAAAATTTTGATGTACTTTGAGTTAAGCCCTTTTGCATAGACACTTCTTAAAATGTGAAAACTATTCGTATACTTGTCAGCTAGTTTACAAACTGAGTGGATCTTGAAGACATTAATGGCTCGACAATTAATTATACCGATGAAAATATTATAATAAATGCAAGCAGTTGTGATGAATGGAGAAACGAAAATTCGTTGAATGGTTAATTTTGTGAATTTGTTTGACATTGTTTATATTGTTGTTAATTTGAATATTCTTCTGATGAGGTACTGTAACATGTAAATATTTCTTCTAGAAAACAAGACGAAAATACTACAAACAACTACTTGTTACTTGTAAATTTTAATTTGGTTCTGTCCGCCTATTCTCAAAGTGAATTTGTTTAAATTATTAATGTCTGGTCTATAATTTTTAAACGGGTTATGGTATCAAATGATCGTGAACTAACTCACCGATTGGCCGAGTGGTTATAGACTCTAACTGCAGAGTCTAAGGTCGCGGGTTCGATTCCCGCCCGGGACGAATATTCGTGTGCATGAACATGTCTGTTTGTTCGTGTCTGGGTGTAAATATCTACATATCTATATATTTATGTATTATAAAGAATATTGAAGTATGTATATCAGTTGTCTGGTACGCATCATACTAGCCTATAGTTCCAGGTATCATTATTATTATTATTAAAGAAAGAGTGTTATGAAACACAAGAATAATCGAAACACTTTAAAAAAGAAAAAAAAATAAAAGCTTAAATAAATGCTGATTTAACAAAAGAGGTAAGTACCTACACGATGAACCTATTAAATTTAGATCTATAGTATGTGCACCATTAGGAAGTAGGCGTAGGTCATACTTTTTTATGTGTAAATGATAAAATGGATTGTATATATGGAGACGAAAATAGAATATCAATCTCCATCGCGGATAGGGAAACGTATCGCAAGAACCGACAAACAGCAGTGTTTTCCTAGGTGAAAATAGGTTTTCACCGTTGCGGTCAGGAAATCACACAAACCAAGTGCTGTTACTGATGACGAAATTCTCCTAACACAATACACATAAAAAAAGAACGACCTCGAGTCACCGGTTGCCCCGTTGTACCTGGAAACTTTAGTGGCCATATTAAGAGCGGAAGACGAGGTATAATGAATACCCGTTCCGACTGTACGACTTCCACTCCCGAATATTCGGAATGGCAATTTAAAAGTCACGTATTTAAAGACGGATGCAAAGATCGTTGAAATAGAAGAAGAAGTAGACAAGTTACACTGGTACATTACAGGAATATTTGAAGTGCGAAGGCTGGGAGAGGACACGTTGATTATATAAGGCTAAATCATGTTGCAAGATAGTTTCGGGTTCATTTTCCATAAGTCCGTCACCAATCACCTAGTGAAAATCGTATGTCGAGAATGGTAGTATACCTGTTACTCAGAATTACTAACTGGTAAGTACTATTAATGAGGTTATGAATGAGGACTTGTCAAAAGCCATTCATATCTCACCAATTTACGAAATGGTAATGGTGGGAGATTTCAACAACGCAAAATTAAGCAAACTAGACGGCGAAGAGCTCACAGTGGGGTAATTTGGAATTGGACAGCGACACCCAAAAAGACAAAAACTGCCTTCTTTTATAAAAAGGAGAGACTCTACACGATGAACTTTTTCTTCGGGAAACAGTTTCACAGCAAATAAATCTGAATCAGCCATCGTTTCACGAAAAATGAGGTTCACTTTTTATGATGACAATGTTACGAAATCCAATAATGTATATGTGACAACAGTTTTAAAATACGCCACATCGCTGGCGAAACAGCTGGCTGCTAGAGAAAAATGATTCTCGAGTGTCAACCATGAACCAGACGTCGTAGAGACGACTCCCATTTGGTGTGCTGATGACCTGGTAGAGGGCGTGGGCCGTTGCGTCCTTGGTTACAGGTGGCCCAAGACAATTCGTTGTAAAATTCTAGGGGAAGGCCTATTGTTCAGTATTGGACGTTCGACTGCTGAATCCGAATGATGATGTTAAATGGAAAATGTGAAAAAATGGTGACAAATAGATTAATTTAATTTTTTTAATTTTTTTTTGGTTACATGACCACTAGGCTATGATAGATAGATTAGTAGGTACTTGGCATTTGTCTTCAACTGAAACATTTTTATAGAATATTTCATTGAAGATTTTGTCATAGATATCTAAAAAAACGATAAATTGAAAAAAAAATATGTGTACGTAATAAGCAGATGAAATAGCAAGCAGTGCAAATATTTCGTGAAATAAATATTTTGTACGTAGAAGTTTACATTTTTCTTATCAAATATTGTAATAAAAAAATATATTTATTTCGAAATTTTCCGTAAACCCATTAAAAAGGAGATAACAGTAGAAAACATCCACATACAGCTAAATAGATCTTACATACGCCTTAAGATTATTTTGTTAACAAGGAAATAGCTGTCGTGAAATTAGTTTTAAGTCATCTGATTCTGAACAATTTTTAATTATAGTGGAAAACCCGTTTGATGCAATATATTTAAAGGTTTTACGCTGCTATTCAGATGTTTATTTTAGACCCCGTCAATTTAAAATATTTTTGCCTTTTTCTATTAACCCAAACTTTACAATCGAAAGACAAGGATAAAACGTAAATGAAGGACTTACACAAAATTCGATAAAATAATTAAGATCGACCAATCTAATTAACGGTCTCATCAATCATTCGCTTAATTTACATATTGCTGCAGGTCACTTAAGTTTCGCTTGCGGTGTTCGTATAAACTTTGTATCCCTACACCAGCCTAAAATAAACACTCAATAAAATTCCATAAAACGAGCAGTATGTAAACGTTTAAAGAACATTAAAAAATATCATGTGGTTCGAAGTTTTGCGGTGCGTTTATAAGGGCAAGACTCGTAGCTAATAGCGGTACATGCCACAAACAAGGAATATTTTTGATAAATAGGTACCTTCTGCGGCGGACAATGTTACATGAATATTAATGATTTAATGTTATAAGTTACAAATGACCTCTGAGTTTCCTCGCAAGAACTTTAAGAAGTTGTATAAAAGTATTTTCCCCTCCTAACCACAATAGCGAAACTTTCAAAGGGAAAGTTTGGCTATAAAACGTTGTATTCGTAAATTAGTTTTCACCTGCGTTTTGCTTCCTTTCATTCTATATTTATCCTAGGCTGTGCCCGACACTTCGCGCACCTGGAACTCTTTTAATGGAAAATTTAATGAATGACAACTGTTTGGTGTGTTGTTTATTTATACTTAGATACAAGAAATATATTGTTCGCTGAGAATATTATTACTAAGAGTTAACCTACTTTGTTAAGAGAGGTAGACACACCTATTCGACTCAGCAAACGAGCTTGCAACACAATTTATTCGTGTTCGATTAGTATTACTAGGATCGGCGAATGAACGAGTTGTGCGGGGTCACCCTTGCGTTGCTGTGGCCTGTGTCATCTATACGGCTGTAGACATTTTTACGGGTTCATATATCCATGGATGGTGAAATTTCATGCCGATTGTGTTGTTGTTTTATAGTCTTAATCTCAACACATAATGCGGCTACGGAGGTGGCACGTGGTGGTGACGCAATCGCGACTTCCGCGTTTCATTGTTGTGTAAAATTGTTTGCGTCTACAATGCGTCCTGCCTACAATGACATACGGTGCCGAAACATAGACTCTCACGGCAGGACTGGTCCACAAATTTAAAGTCGCCCAGCGCGCTATGGAGCGGGCTATGCTCGGCGTTTCCTTGATGGACATAATCAGGAATACTGAAATCCGTCGAAGAACTTAAGTTGTCGACGTAACCGAAGTGAGCCTTGGGAGAGGCCTATATCCTGCAGTGGAGAGACACGGGCTGATGATGATGATGATGATGTAAAATTGTCTACTTCTGCATATAACTCTGAAATGTATTAAGGGGAGTGTGTAGTGGCAAATTTCGACAAAAACGGCGTTAGCGGTTGCATCCAGTTCCCCCCAATTAAACCTTAACCGATTAGCGCTAAAAAAATATGTATGATTAGCAAAAACTAGTTTTATACGTTTTTAATTTTTAAATATTTTAATACGTCATACGAAATTAGTATTGTTAATTAAATTATTTTTCACGACATGTTCAATATGAAACTAATGCCTTAACATGTTGTGAAAAATAATTTAATTACCCACATTTTTAGCGGCAATCAGTTAAGGTTTAATGGGGTACAACTGACAAAAAAGCACTGTTTGTATGGGAATTCGGCACTACACACTCCCCTTAAGGTAACTAAATCATTCTTCGAATATTCGTTCTGTCTTGTCAAGCACTAATTATATTCATTTAAAATCATTTTTTTGTTTGATTTGTAATAAAATTTCAAGCAATTAGCGATATTGGTTCGACTGAAATGTTAACATCTTTACCATATAACTCAAGAGAAGATTGAGCTAGCTGTGTCATTCTTTCTGTATTTGTGTGTCCAACTAAGCACTAATTATACTGGTCATTGAATCAATATATTTTTTGTCTAACTTTTAATTTATTTATCAATGGATTTATTACATTTTTTCGCTGATTATTTCCAAATGATTATTATTAAGAAAGTAGTGATATGTATTTTAATTTATTTAGTTTATTCTATTCATTTCCACATAAAATAAAACCTGAATTTCGCCGTTTGGGTGAAATTTGTGGTCGCTTAAATGATTTCAATCAGAATAAATGTTATAAAATCGCTAGAATTTAGAGGTTCATAGTTTAACTTCCACCGCAGCTCGGTAACAGAGCAATAAGTTTGTGTTACAAACACGGATCTTAAAGTAGACTTGTCCCGTCAAAAGTGTACATGCAATTTGTCAGTGAATAAGTACAATACAACGCATGGATCTCTACCGCTCTTATTTGCCCGCGAATGACTATGCGTAAGTATAGTCGTAAAACTTATACAAAAATTATTTATTAGTAGTATCTACTATTGATTGATCGATTGGCCTAGTAGTAAGAGACCCTAAATGTAGAGCTTAGGGTCGCGGGTTCGATTCCCGTCCGGAACAAATATTTGTGTGCATCAACAGTCTATTTGTTCCATTCTGGGTGTAAAATATGTATGTTATGTATATATTATAAAGAATATATAATATAAAAAAACCTCAAAGTGCGACACCCTCACGGATTGTCACGCACCGAACTACTGAGCTTATGTGTGCAAGTAATAACGGTTAGGAGTGGCAAAATCCAAGCTACGTTGAAGGAGCAGATGATTTTACTGAAAATGAAATCGACATGTTGGTTCCAGTAGTCACTCTTGAGACCATACAGAATTCCCGTGGAATGAACTAGAATGAATATTCTTTTGAGAATTTTAGTACTTCCTATTTAAGTATTTTATTCTTCGATTTTCTGAATGTAATCCTAAACTACATTCATAGTGGTCTTAAATAAAAGTAAGTCAAAAAATTACATTTTTTTAAATAAATCCAACGCAATCAAGCACATATTAACGTATTTACACTAAAAATATGCATTTTGAAAAAACTAACGTGAGATTATGCGAGAGGGGTTCGACCCAAATCTCATGACATCTCACCAGGGGAAGGTGGGGCCAAAAAATTGTTATAATCGCTTCACATAATTAATGAACGCCTTTTGAGTTAGAAAAAAAATCATAAGTCTATTATTTTCTATATATATAAATAAATTCACAAAATAGAAAATAATTGACCCAGTCGTATAATTCTACATTAAAATACAATACTACCTTTTTGTGTAGTCGATAGCCTGTGTTCAATAAATAGGATGTCACTTTTATATCCTTGCCCACGAAATCCTAACTCACTCACTGTTATAATGGAATAGTTCTATCAAGTCAGCTACTAAAATCTCAATTTAAATTGTTCCAGAAGTTGTACGTAAAGAACTAAGCGGAAAATACAACAGACTATTGAACATGGACAGGAGGAATCGATTGCAATTGCAATTGCGTGAGAAGCAAATGGAATGTAAAAGCTCTGTTTTTTCGTTTTTTTATGGAAAGTTGTTTACATTGATTAAAAGAAACTTTCTAGCATTTTTAGGGTTCCGTACCCAAAAGATATCATCTGGAAACCTATTACTAACCCTCTACTATGTCTCCGTCGGTCACAGTGCTGTATTGTTTAAAGTGTGTATTATTATACCCACTATAACAGCAAAAAATATAAATAAAATAAAGTTAAAAATTAAAATACAAGAAACGATTTTTTTCGACGTTTTTGGTGATTGGTAACCTCACAACCGGTCATTCCTACACTTGAAATTTCCATAGAGTATATACTACTACAGCCGCTATTACAACAATTAGTAAAATTAAAATAAAGTTAAAAATTTAATGGAGACCCATATAATAAGCGTTTTTTTTAACTATTTTAAAGTGATAAGGAACCCTTCATGTACAAGTCGCACTTGGCCGGTTTTCATACCCAGAAATCATTTTATTATTTCTTGATACTCGACATTCAGTAAACAAGTACAAAAAAATCCAATAATTAATATTTTCTCACTCAAATAATGAAAGTCCATTTTTAGCAGAATGGCGGGCTAAGCATTAATCTTAAAGTAATTAAAAGTGGGACATTATCTGTCTCATGAGACGAACGACTTTTAGATTTGGAAAAATTTATCTCGTTCTGTCCTCGGGCCCGGTGTAATTTTCGCACTCATTAACAGTAATCTAATTAAATAACTTCGGCTATCAGATAAAGATCTTTTCCCGAATTAACATACCAGATAATAAGGGATCTATGCTAATATGATAAAACCAGCCAAATAGTTGTCGTATAATACGCAGTCAAAGGTTCCGTATGTAGTCCATATGGTTATGTTCAAGTATAGCGCATTTTCAGGTCAAAATTAAATAGTAAAAAAATAATTAACTGCCAAAAACGAACCCTATAATCTATAGAATGTAAATAAAAGTGGTCGGCTAAACGTAGTCCAAATGTGTAGAGCGCGTGGAGCTTACCAAAGTTATCAAAAAGTTACAAAAAATAAGATAAATGATAAAACATTTAATTTTAAACATGTTTTTCTCGGTAACCATTAGTTTGCGCTATATGCTTACTAGAAACTTTTTGTTTAGCTCGGTAACTTCTACCTGCTTTATAAGTTTGGATTACGTTCAGGCAAACACGCGGTATATTAGAAGGTATTGCATATTTAATACTTACAAGAAATATGTTTTGTAATTTAAAATAAAACATATTAATTTGTTGTAAATATTAAATATATTTTCACTTAAAGACCTCCCCAAACATATTGGTTTGCAATACCTTCTAATATACCGCGTGTTAAATTAGAAATGGAATTTAAAAAATAATTATTAGTTAAATTAAAATAGAAATTCGTTTATTTTCAAATAGGACACTGCTTTTTGTTTGTTTATTTGCAGTACCTTAAATCATACAAGTTATATTAATATAAAGTATACATTTTGTTATTTGTTTATGGAAATATAGAACAAAAAACATTGCATGGTGCATGAAACATTTTTTTTCTGTAGAGCTTGTTTTTCTCTTTTCGGTTAATTTTTTTCATGCAGTCCAGTTTTTTTTTTGTTTTTAATTTTTATGACCATTACTTTGAGATTATTAAATTTGAAATACTATATTCCACATATTACAAAGTGTAAAAGTTGAGTAAGTTTTCAATTTAGATAAACCGTCTGCGTTTTCTTGTCGAAAGGCATGGGTCACCAATTAAAGTTCAGGTGCCTATTATGTATTATCGATACAACCACAGGCGTAATAAAGACTCTAGACAATGAAGCACTGCAATGGCGGCCGCGTAAGTGTGTGCGGAACTCCGCAGCGTGCAGACGGTTGGTATACTTACTATGTTATGAGAGTTTTCAAGTTGACGTGTAAGTATATAGCAAGCTGACTTACTAGGAGGGGTGCGTCGCAATGCTACGTGCCATTCCTAGTCTCGTGAATGTACCCCCTGGATATACCTACAAATCGAGCCATCACTATTAGAAAACTATTTTTCATTTGTACTGTACCTACAGTTAATGAGGATTCGCTTTTTACATTTAGTAACGATTTTATTTATTTATTTTATTTTTTATTTATTGGGATTGAGAAAGTAATTTTGTGTTTACTCAAAATGTATGAATTTTCGTAAAATTTTAAATCACAGTTTAAAATAATTAAACTTATTTTTAAATATTTGAAACCATATCTACTGGTGCCATCAACCCATTATACTCCACTGCAGGGACTTATTTAAATTAAAAAAAGAGCTTATATAATTCCACCACGCTGCTCCTATGCAAGTTGGCGGATTGTAACGACCGTCATCTATAGACAGCAACCGAGACCGACTGCTTAACGTGCCAAATCTTTAAATGCCAAAATCTGTCGACGAAACAACGGAAAATTAACGCCCTTAAAAAGTGCTTACAAACTCAACAGTCATAAAAAAATTATATCTATATATGTATATATTATAAATATTATTTCAATATTTATAACAGTTGTCTGGTATCCATAGTACAAGCTTTGCTTAATTTGGGACTAGATGGCGCTGTGTGGGATGTTTGAAGTATTATTATTTTCTTCTCAATCTTAGACGTATGACGATTGACCACTAATTGTCTATGTCTAATTGATTTTGACTTTTGCTAATTTTTCATCACGGCTGTTATTGAATAAAAAATTATTTCCGAGTCTAGATTTATATAATAAGAATAACGTATACATCACAACAACGTCTAGACCCCAAACTAAGCTTTAGCTTGTATTTTGGGTACCAAGCGAAAACACCACATACATATAACAACCATGACCCGGTACCAGTATCAATATTCGTCATATAAATACTGAACCAAACTGGGATTTGAACCCGGGACCTCCTGCTTCGTAGGTGGGGTCGCTACCCACTAGGCTAAGCGGTTGTCACTATATACTTAAAGATATGCATAATGAGATGTTAATAATAATCAGTAAAATTTTAAACATTTTAAAATTAGGTGGCTTGCTAAAACTCTGAGGTTATCGTTGTAAGAAAAAAATATTTAAAAGTGTAATTAGCATAAATATGATTACTTAAGGTAAAAGAACGCTATATTACATTAAGCCCGGTTCAGTTCAGCGCCCAAATTAAATTTAACCTTCTAGGGTCAGACGAAAGCTTCTAACTTGGCATACCTAGTTTAATAAAATATGTATATTTTGATATTAATAAGATAGACTTTCTGAAATATCCACAGCATAAAGAATTGTATTATTAAATTGTAACATATTCTAGGAGTTGCTTCACTGGTGATTTCAATTCAAATTAAAAAAAAGGCCTACTGTGAACACACTACGCACACGAAAGGTTTACTAAAGCCGTATGAAAAAACGTTAATTTTATGGGACCCCCTTAAATGTTTAAGTTTCTCTTATTTCTATTATGTGCTGTTATAGCGGCCATTGATAGTAGTACATAAGTCATGAAAATTTCAAGTGTAAGCAGTGATCTCACAACCACACTCACAAAGAAGATCGAAAAAAAACACATTTCTTGAATGGAGACGACCCCCTTTAATTTTTAACTTTATTTAAATGTTTTTTAATATTTATTCTTTTAGCAACCATAATAATACATATTCTGTAAAAGTTTTAAGTGTCTAACTATTACGGTTCAGACGATACAGTCTTGTGACTGACTGTCAGTGGAGCCATAGAAATAGAATAGGGTACCCGTTGGTACCCTTTGGGTACGGAACCCAAAAAAAAAATAACCATTCATTTGGTTGTATTTACTAATGTGTTGTATGTTATACATAAATATTATGATTATAGTTTTATTTATTTTTACATTATTGCAAGAAAAATTTACCCTTTGTGGATCTTTCCCAGATATTATTATTATTATTTTTATATATAGTTTAGTTCAGATTGCTTGCTGCAGATTTCCTGCCAGTTAAATGAATAAATGATATAAATGTAGCGCAGTTGAAGCCCCTATTCAGTGTTTAAAGGCATCTGCTAGCTCAGCTCTCTATGCGGCCTGTTTGTTCGAAACGATCTAGAGGAAGCAAAATATTGGTTTAGCCTCACGTGTGTCGATGCCAGCACAGCGGCTGCATGAAACTTTATGACGCGTTGAAATTTACTTTTCGTATAGCTTGATTATAATAGCGGTTGGCCTTAATAAACCCGTGCTGACTTCGGGGTTTGGATACCATTATTGTAGAATATGACATCCTTAAAATTATAGCTAGATTTTCGCTGTCAAGTTTTCTTTTAATTGAGTTTTATTTTCGTTCCATTTCCCTTCTCGCAACGAATAACGTTAATGAAATTGTAGTTTTTATGAGTCCTACAATCTATCTATAAAATCGTCGTGTCTGTCTGTCTGTTCTGGCTGATTTCCGAAATGGTTTAACCGATTGTAATGAAACTTCATAAAAATGAAGAGATGGTGGTCAGAAGTGACATTGGCTATTTTTTTGTTTATTTGTTTATCTATATGTTTGCTGGGGCTAATGTCAAAAACGATTAAATTGATTTTAATGAAACTTTACAGACATAAAGTTATTAGTAGTGACAAAGACAGCTTTTTGTCCGCCTGTCTGTTTTTCTGTCTGTCTTGCTTGTGTTTTTGGTTTCAACCTAGAAATTTATTCCTCTCAACTTCATCTGCGGGGATTGCACATTGATATTGTGCAAATATTAACCTCCCTTTTTACTGTTTTAAAGATGAATTAAAAGGTAAATTCTAAAGGAAAAAATAAACAAAATTGTATTACACGTCTTCAACAAATCGTTTAGTAAATTATTTTACGAAGCCTGCACTTATATTTATACGAGATGGAGACGACAATATATTAAATTACGTATGTCTAATAACGTTTTTAGTTTGCATGCGAAAAATCTAACAAAAATATCCTGTAGTTTAATCACAGGACATAATTTTTAATTTTTAACATACTCTATATGCTGTGTCAACTAAGTTATCAACGACATGCATCGGTATAAATACTGTGGCCAAATTCATTCTTAAATTGTATGTCCCGATACAAATCAATACAATTAGTACGTTATGCTTCAGTTGCCGTCATAATGCATGCCATTAAAAATATGCGAAAGGGACAAATCTAGATGCCAGCAAATAAACGATTGTTTACGTATGAAGTACATAGCTCAATGAGTCAGTGTGTCACCGCGATCCTGTGCTACGATACTGTGACTGACTATTACGTATAATTATTTTTATTCAATATTAATGGCGCTGTAAACTATACGTGACACTTCACATCGCACTGTTGCCGCTTTTATAGGGCAGTGAACCAATATCTATAAATAGTGTTATATATTCTTTCTGTTTTTGTTATGTTGTTTGTTTGAAGGAACGTTCTCATCAGTTTAGATCCTAGGATTTATTTGTTAGTTTCAATATGCTCCTATTATTGTGGTTTAGCCAATTTTTCCATTTATTGTCTCCACTTTGTATATTTTCCAAATCAATTTTTATACCCTTTTTCGCTTTCTTACAGGTATAATTTTAAATCACTAAAAACCTTTTTAACTATTCGTTTATCATCATAAGGGTGCAAGGTCGTATATCTATACGCATATCGTCCATAGTAAACCCATACAAAATTTAATACCCCTTTTCGCCTTTCATTGATTTGGTTCTTAGTGATTTAGTAATTTAGTATCTTTAGAATAACAGTACCCTAAAATAATTTGTCTGCCCTGCCATATTTAAAATAATAAGTGGACAGAAACCCTTCCAGCTATTCAATTCTAATTCAAGTCGATAGCTACGCTACGGTATAAAGAGTCGTGGTATGAAAATCCTAAATATGCGATGCCGACTTGCTATAATCGGTTTAATTAGAACTCGACAAGTTTAGACCGATTACATAGCCTTCAACTATTTAATAAAATTTAAATTAACCAAGTCATAATCGCTTGAATACAATCTTACAAAGTACTATATCTCAATAGAGGCCTCTCAGCAGAGCTAAAAGCCGAGGATCGGGCTATCTCGATCTGGCAGCCTCCGTGAAATCTCGGATATTGCGTCGCTGAAACAAAGCAACCACGGAAGTTTTAATATTGCATCGGAAGTTCAATGCGAGCTTCGCTCAACCGATATAAATGAAAGGAAAGATAGTTTTAATTAAGTATAGACATTAAAAGTGACAAAGGATTATTGGTTCTTTGTCGAATAAGTATGTAAGTTAAAAAATAATTTGTATAAAATAATAATACCTCGGACATCCCACACTGCGCCATCTAGTCCAAAAGTAAGCAAGTATGCTTGTATTATGTGGTACTAGATAAATGGTATACATTCTTTTTTTTTAATAATATTTAGATACATTTTACACCCACACACGGAACAAATAAACATTTTTATGTACACAAATATTTGTCACTGGCGGAAATTGAATTCGTGACCCTTGGCTCCGCAGTTAGGGTTTCTAATCACTCGGCCCATCAATCAGTCAAATTGTATAGTTGAAAATAAATTAGGATGAGGGGTCTTGGAGCTTAATCACCACGCTGCTCCTTGTGCGGGTTTGTGTGGATTTTAACGACTGCCAACGAGACTTAAGCCCCTGCAGTGGGGCATTAACGGGCTGATGGTATTGTATGGATGGTAAATACGACGACCGCTTAGCCTAGTGGGCAGCGATCCTGCCTGCGAAGCTGGAGGTCCCGGGTTCGAATCCTAGGTCGGGTCAGTATTTATATGATGAATATTAATACTGGCACTGGGTCTTGGTTGTTATATGTATGTGTTGTCTTGGTTTGGTACCCAAAATACAACCTAATGCTTAGTTTGGGACCTAGACGTTGTTGTGATTGTGTGTGTTATTATTATTATTATTATTATAAATTAGGATCATTGAACTCTTTCCATTTCGCGCATGTTATAAGTGTTTCTAATATTTACTACGAACAGGGTTATTTTTGAATTACTTACAATCCGGTTTGTTTAGTTATTTACAATTTGTAATCCTCAAAATCTGCCCGAACTTGCGATATACTACGAGACTGTGGCGTAGTATCCCTACTCCACCGAACTGTCATTCCAAAACAATTGTCTGTATTAGTATTCTGTGGTCTATGTTTACATCGAGCAGGGAGTATTTTTTATAATTGGATAAATTCTTATGGAAATAAAATTGTATTTGCGGTGTCCTAATTAGTACCGAAATATAAAAATAAGCTCTCTACCCTTAAATAATATAATAATAATATCTGAAACATTCCATACAGCTAAACCTAGTTCCAAAGTAAACAAGTAATATACTTGTAATATTTGTCCCGGGTGGGAATCGAATCTGTGACCCTTAGCACCGAAATAGGGTCTCTAGCTACTCGGCCAATCGGTCGGTAATCAATAAAACAAATTTTAATCGTAATCATCCGTTCAGTTTATTAAATACAAATTAAAGTTTCAAGATTCGTTTGTAAACGATATAGTTTTGGAAAAAAAACCGTGATGATGGATCATTTTCTTGAGATTACAAGGATATTAATTGATTTAAAATCCTGTGCAAAATATTTCACCAAGGCACAGCTATTTTGTCCTATAAAGGCTTTAACTTTAAAGTGTTTATCTGATTTACAAATTGAATATTAATATCATATACTCGTATCATTTTAAGATATTAAAATAATTTTTTCCTGAACATACCTGGCCCAGCTAACTCACTGGCATACCAACGCGGAAATGCGGCCTGTGTGATGGCCACATTTGGACCAGGTGTTTACGGACAGGGGCACGAGCACGGGCTTTTTTAATCTATAGTTAATTTTTGTCTTTTATATTCTTTTGTTTGATATATAAATAGAAATAAATATTGTGTAATTTTTTTTTATTTCTGATATGTGTTTTTCCAAAACGTCACAAACGTTTTCTGTGACTCCTGCTCTTACTTCCATAATAATATCATCATCATCATCAGCCCATTTTTACCCCACTGCAGGGGCTTAGGCCTCCCCCAGGGTGAGGAGGGGGGCTTGGAGCTTAAGTCCACCACGCTGCTCCACTGCGGGTTGGGAACTGTAACGACCGCCATCTATTGACAGCGTCCGGGACCGACTGCTTAACGTGCCCTCCGAAGCACGGTGTCAGTGATTTTGTGTATTTAAGTCAGAAAAACTCATTGGTACACGCCCGGATTCGAACCATGGCCCTATGGGGCTTTATAAATTTGAGACGGGTTCGTTGCGCTTTGGGCTATCACGACATAAATCCATAATAATAAATCTTCCACAATTAACAAGAATAAAATAAAACAAGACCTAGATTCAACTAATTTCGATCCACATTTCACTGGCATTTTCCCTTCCGTATTATAGGTTAATGGAAAATAATGAAATAAAATCCCTTGAAATGGAATTCTTTATTTGGTTCATAGGCTTTAAAGGGCATTTATACTCATCGAAAACTAACAAAGACGCTTCGAAAAATTTTCGCTTTTGAGAAGAAATGCAAAGTTAGTTTTTTTGAAATGCCAACAACGAAAGGTATTCGTAAATAAATTCTAACGTTATAACATTCATTTACAAACAAGTAACTGTGAGTGTAAAATCCAACGGCTCCATCGTTTTGATTATCCTGAACTAAATAACAAACCCTTTTTAACAAAGTGTTTTGAGTAGACAGATTGTATTAATTTTCAAATAAAAAAATCACATAGAAAACATGTAGTTTTAGACTTTTGTTACTTGACTTCGCGTCACAACGAAAAGAAGTACATTTGAAATGTCACCCAGCGTTACCTATACTCGTAGTATCTATAGTGACATGGCCAAAAATGAATTTTCAACTTTTAGTTAACGGAAAGAACTCAAGAATAATCACCATTTTTTTAAAGTTCCTTACCCAAAGACCAAAACAGAGCTGACAATAAGCTGTATGTCTGTCCAAATGTCACGGGTTTCTAACTCATAAACAAAATGAGTTGAAGACATTAAATTTGGACATTTTGTATTCATAAAAGATTCATCCAAAACCGATTATCGTATCAAAATGGAATTGAATTTATTAAATTATCTTTGTGGGACGTCTCGAAAAATAAGGTGAATTATTTTCTTACCCTGTCAAGTGGGATATCATTATCTAGAACTCATTGAGAATAGTGCAAATGTATTTTTTAAATCTTTTTTAACAAAGGAATAAGTTGTAAGTTATAGAGCTATAATTGACCGCTTATACATAAGTTTATACTATAGACCAATGACTTTACTTAATTCAATGATTATATCAAGCAGCACTATTTTTTCTTTTAAAATCCATGACGTAACATATAGTTTGAGTTAGACTGGTCACTTCAATACGAAATTATTTCAAGACGAAACCTAGAAAGTGGTTCTTTTTAAATTTCGTGACTTTGTGCTTATAGGCTTTGGAATGTAGAGATAAAAATGAATTTCTTAAAAAAATATATTTTCTTAATGAAAATTCTATATATTAATAGATACGAATGAAACCGTATTTTTTGGTTCTTCTTAAATGATTTCTACACTTACGCATTACAGAAGTTGGCATTTTGAAAACTGAGACAAGAAGAACACAGACCAGACAGGTAGACAGATTATTACACCTATTTCTTAGGGCTGAGACCAGGCAAAGCTTAAATTTTACTTTGAGCTTCCCACGCCGAGCGGGCGTATAACATGTCTACCTGAAAACATTATGTAATGTCATTATTTAAAATATTGAACAACACAGCTGTGAAAATATGTCAAAACCGACAGCAAAGCTTGTCATTTAAAAGCTGCCAATGCAGGGTTTTTTGTGTCCATCCGCAGATCCCTGCAAAGTAGCGGGCGTTATCTTGTATCATTATTTACGCGATGACGCCCGCCGCGAAATGCAGAACGCAATTTTGTCCCGCGTAATGTGTTTGGTGTCCCTTATATATGGCCACTTGGCTTTCAGCGAAATTTAAATTCGCTTTTACACGCTCTGAGCTGCATTCACAACTACTACTTCAAAACTTAATTGTGACTTAATTGTGTAATAAAGGCTTTTTGGGGTTTTAAGGGGCAGATTTTACGAGGAAAAAATTAAAGAGTAGGCAGAAGTCAAAACGTCGTGATAACCGACGCGTAGCGAGCCCGTGTCTTGTTTAGAAGGCCATTTACCAATGAGTTTTTTCTAAGTTGGCTTGGAGAGCATGTTGAGCCGTCGTCCCGGTTGCCATCAATAGATGGCAGTCGTTAAAAATCTACCCGCATTGGAGCAGCGTGGTCGATTAAGCTCTAAGCGTCCTCATCGCGAGAGAAGGCCTAAGTCCCTGTAGTGGGGCATTGATGGGCTGATGCTATGTTATGGTAAATGTCAAAACAGAATAACGACTAAATAGAACTAAACCGATTAGTAAAGTCACTTTCAAATATAATGACGTCGCCGGGTACCGTGTGACGGTACAACGTACGGTAAGTTTTTTCCACGTTTATTTCGCTTTCGAAATCTGCACGTCACTTTAACGCAGACGATTCGTTTATTTCTTCTCTTTTACCTTCAGTATATCGTCATGACTTACTCTGACAGTTCGCTTGACATAACCGTTATATTGAATAGTTTCAAATGTTGTGGTGCTTTCCAGAAAAAACCATCGGATTGGTAGTTCCGTGTTTTTGATCGTAGCTTTGAAAATACAGTTAGGGATGGGAAAGTATCAATAGTCAACGTCGAAAATAGCCACGTAAGAAAATGTTCAATATGTCTAAAATAAAGCTCTGATAAAATAAAGCTTTCGCATATTATTATACTAAACTTAAATGTTTACTATGATCTCGCATATTTAAACCTCCAATTCGAGTGTCATCCAAATTTTTTTTTAATAGTTATTGAGTTACAAACGTTAAAATTAGAAACAAATAACTCAAAAACTAATCAACATACGTATTCCAACAAAGTTTCAATGAAAGCATTTTTTTTTAAAGTTGTCTGTATTGATCTGAATTTCCTGAACTGAATTTTTATCCCGTATCTGAAAAGTCAAAGGGAAGAAACAAACACAAGGGCTTCTTCGATGTAATTTTTAAAGAAATAGCGTTTGATAGTTTGTATAGCGGTTCATAGATTACGTCTATCTTCTAAACTTAATTTATATAGTGCTAACAGTCTCCGAGCAAAGTAGTTGGAACGTGCGGCCCGAGTAAGTAACTCTTCTTCGGTACAAACATTAGTTTACGTATATTTAGTGCAAAACACACGTGTAGGTATATCGACATAGCGTTCTTTATCATTCTTTATTCGTAGCTTCGCATATATGTATATCAAATTTATTAGAAACACGTAAACTTCTGTGACATTTTAATACCTTTTCTTTAAATTAACTAAACCTTTTGTCATTGGAAATGTTGTCATTGGAAATGACTTTCATTTCGTTGGAGTATAGAGGGTCATTTTGGAGTTTTATGAGACAGGCAGATTGCTCAAAGGGTTTTCAAGATATCGGGATGAACGTGGTGTCAAAAGACGCAGCTCGGCGAGCTCTACAAGACGGTAAAAGACAATTTGGAAAAAGTTCAAAAACAAAAAAAATTATCGGCAAAAAACGAAAAAAAAATCGCAATTTTTTTCCCCGATTTTCATTTTGGGAGTCCGATATCTCGAGAACTAGGTCCGAATAAGAAAAAATTAAAAAACAGCTCGGGGTAATTAGACGGGGGATCGATTGAGACTAAAATTGTTAGAATCAGACAACCGGAAGTAGTGGTTAAGGGTGACCTTAGTTCGCAGTCGGATATGCGTCGGTGTTACATTTCGTACTAATTCGGATTGTTCGATCGAAATGTCGTATATAATGTTATATTTCGAAGTTTTAAGCTTATTCAGATACAGTTGTGTTATTTTTGTGCGAAAAAAATTTATTTCCAAAAATATTATCCAAAATATGTGTGTTTACTTTATTCCATTAGGTTCATTTCCAATGTCGTAAGAAGTTCTTGCGAAAGCAGGAGATCCGTTGATTTTTTGTCCGCTCTCCCAACGCTCATAGTAGTACGGACGGCGGCGCGGCGTCCTTAGCTTCACCGCTTTTTCCCATTTGCGTCGCCTATTTATGGCGAAGATCACAGAAGATGTTCTACTTATAGAATCTTAACCTACTTTGCTCCGAGTGTAATCGCTGCGACAGACGAACCGATAGACAAACAGACGTACAGCTCTAACTTACAAGGGTTTAGCTTTTTGCCACACGGGTACAAAATCCTAGAAACGTAAGTTCAGGGATGAGAAATTAGTCTATTACAATAAACCCCTAATCTTTTCACTTCCAGTGTTAGAATATGCACTAAAAATATAGGAATAGGTACCCAAAGTGTGATCTCGGCGTCACTGGACTGCGAGTCGAATTTAAACTGCATATTGCTTCCCTATTGAGACATGAGGGCTGTCAAAACTTGAATAAAATTGATCAAATTCTGCACAATTCAAAGGAAAAGTTAAATGTGTGGCGCAAACATTTATTATGATTAATTTTAATATTTGTGTTAAATTTTATTTGCTTCGGTTGAACAGCGTCGATTTTTAATTCTTTTTACAAAATATTTTCTTAACTACTATTGCATAGAGTAAATAAATTTGACAGCAGCGTTTGCATTTAATAGAGTCATAAATGTCACTTCACAGTATCGAAAACGTCACCCGCAAATTAGCGGGGGTGAAGACCAGCGTGCGGGGACCTCACGCTCTGAAACGTTCTGGTAGGCACTCGTCATCTTACACGAGCTAGCTAAAGTATGAGTGATTAGACGGTAAACGCAGAAGCGGGCTTCTAGTCAATTTGTACTTTTATGTACCTGCTATCGCTTTTGAGTTTGTAAAAAAAATAAATTTAATGTACAATTCCCCTTATTGAAGACCAATTATGTAGAAACACAAACCTAAACACGTTTTTGGGTTTCCGCTCCTCAAATGGAAAAATTGACTCCCATAAGATCCTCGGTTATCCGTCTGGATGTCAAGACCCTTTTTGTCAGGAACGCGTAGACGGTAAAAGTCGTCGTTAATTTGAAATTAATATCAAAAGCTTAGGTTTATGGTGCTTTAAGCGGTAAAAAAGCTTTTAAGTCAAATTAATCAATAAATACTTCCATTAAAGTACCGATTAAATCAAAGCCTGTAGAGTATTTTCCGTTGATCTAGAAAAAAAGGAAGTTTAGGAAGGAGTAAAGTCTCACTACACAAGCAAAGGACAAAATCTAAAAATCGTTAATTTGTAGTTGTATTACCTACACAAAAAATATTTTAGTAATAATAATAATAATAATAATAATAATAATAATAATAACACACACAATCACAACAACGTCTAGGTCCCAAACTAAGCATTAGCTTGTATTTTGGGTACCAAGCGAAGACACCACATACATATAACAACCAAGACCCGGTGCCAGTATTAATATTCATTCAGTAATAAATTTATAGTCTTTTTTTTCAGGAATTTGGAGATGTAACAAAATCAAACTTCTTAGTCAACTCAAAATAACAATAAGGCGTTTCAAGCCGCATGTTTCGGCACTCGCAAATGAAAACCTATATAGGTCGCGTCCTGTCGCCCTAGAATAATGAAATTTAACAAGAAGTAAAGTCACAAGTAAAGAAACAAATCCGAAAATCAGTGAAGGGCTCACGGTCCCACCGATTTGACCTACTTGTAGGACCACAATATATCACTATTTACCCGTGGTCCCACTGGACCTAAACCTGAGAATAAAATTATTTTAAACGAGTTCATCTTCAAATTGAGTTTTAAGTTAAATGAAAATATGTTAGTTTCACTTATTTACTGTATATAAATAAATATATTTTTTTTTAATTTTTTTTTCATCACTACAACGTCTAGGCCTTAAACTAAGCATTAGCTTGTGTTTTGGGTACCAAGCGAAGACACCACATACATATAACAACCAAGACCCGGTACCAGTATCTATATTCATCATATAAATACTGACCCGACCTGGGATTCGAACCCGGTATCTCTAGACATTAATAAATTTCGATACTATTTAATCATTCCTATTCCAGTGGGACCACGGGTACATAGTGGTATACCGTGGTCCGACCAGTAGGTAGGTCAAGTCGATAGGACCACAAGCCCTTCACACGAAAATCGTCATTTTAACACTTTATCACATAAAAAGAAAATCTTAAATATATTCAAATATATGAGAATGGTAAACCTTATTAGGTCCTAAAATAATAATAATAATAATAAAAAATAAAACTAATCCAATAATCCACCCCTCGTCGCCCCCGACGCAAATGTGCCCATGACGCTCATTGCATTGCCGCGCTGAATTGCAATGGCAATTCTTTGCACCAGGAAGAAACCGGAATGGGGGTCCCCTTTCTTTTAGACGACGGCCGATGCTCGCGACGAAACGTTTGGCTTCAATCCCCCAACAGCCAGCATCTTCCACCGCAAGAGGGACGAACCAGTATTTACTCTCCAGAGTAGAGTATTTGACTCGTTTTCATATTCAAATTGAAATATACATTTACGTGACAATATGGAGATGGGTAGGGATAAATTACACATATAAAAAAAAAGAATTTTGTCACCATGAAAATATAATCTTATGCAAATACTGCATATTCTTTGCCCAATGCAATTTGCATCGATATAAGGACTTTTTTTATGTAAACACAGAAGAAAAAGAGTTCTTAAATCAATTCAAATGCTCTCCTCTCCGAGCACTGACCACTCTGGCCAGTTAGAAGATTACACAAACGCACTTTAAAATTTTTTACACATCTTGTTAAGTTTCTTTATTATATTTGTTTTTTAATTGCAGTCTTTTTAAATTTTTTTCTCTATTCGTTTGTCGCCTTGAGTTGAAATGTAATTTTGTAAATTTGTAATTGATTTTACAAATATATATTTGTAAGTTTCAACTATGTGGCTGTAAGTTTAATTTAAATAAATAAATAATTGCGTGGAACTCTCGGGGTCTGAGGTCGAATCGCACTTGGCCAGTTTTTTTAATACATTAAATAACCTTAGCGTGTATATGTTTAGCACATGTACACAAACAGTTTTTCTTTCGTACTCAAATATTATAAAACATAAAAAAAAATATTCTTCTAATTGAATCAAAATATAAGAATTTAATTCAATTTGCTAAAGTTTCTTAAGAAATGAATGTGTTATTTTCACCAAAATGAATAATCAAAGCATGAGTACTTAGTACATGTAAACAAGCAGCAGTATTTCGTGCTTAAAATACGGTATATTTTTATATTTTGAAAATTCGAGGCTACGGGCAACCATTAGCGCCCGTCGGAGAGCGCACGTCAGAAGATTTGTAGCTTTAACACGAAATATTTCCATTTTTCAAACCTTAGTGGAACTTGAAACATTTCCACACTGTTATGTTACGAATTTTATTAAAATATGTCTATATCCAATGATGTACCTAGTCTATGTGTATTTGGTATACCACAGTAACTGAATAATAAACAAAATTGTCACCTGAGCATATTAATTACATTACTGTATTATATTATATAAATATTATATAAATCCGCCGATCCGTACTGGAGCACCGTGGTGTATTTAAGTTTTAAAGCCTCCTCATCTTGAGGGGAGGCCTAAGCCCTTGTAGTGGGGCTGATGGATTGATAGAATGGAATTATATAAATATTCGTAAACGTTAGATGTATAAATGATGGATCGTATAAATTATGGCATTGAAAAGGCGCAATTCATTTTCAATTCATTATCTTCAAAACCGTAAAAACTACCTTCCTTAGTAATATCATTGGCTATAAAACGAGATATATCTATTTTTCAAACATTAGTGGAGACTTGACGCTTTCCGCAAAGAACTTTGTGAACGAAATATTAACGATAACGACGAGAATCCATGGGTGTAGACCGCTCGCCTATCAGTTTGTTTTGCGTATTCTTCTGAGTGGAATCATCACTTCTTTGATTACGTCTCTATGGGGGTGTTCTCCCACAAAGTAATAAATTCTTTTTTGTAACGTATTTAAATACAGACATTTGATTTGATTTGTTATAAATGTTAATAAACAATACGTTTATTGTTCTATTATAAGTTTTTTGGTTGACTTACGGCTGTGAGTTACTCTAGTGACAAAAACTGAAAAACTGAAAAACCAAAGAATTATATTTTTTTTGTAATTCTGTAAAATATTATCCTTATATATGAAATTTTCTTGTTGTGAATGGTATGCGAATATGCAGTAGGTATTTGTTGTGCTCTTACAACATTTTAACGGAATACAAAAATAAATAGAGGTTCTATTTTCAACGGTATGTTTTGTTGTCTATGTTCAACTTCTTGGAAAGGGCAAAACCGATTTGAATAGTTTAAACTGTATTATAGAAATAAATGTTATGAGTAATTAGATAGTATTTTTAACTTGTAGATATTGTCATGTATTTAATGATTATAATGTAATTTTTTTATTATGTTAATTTTAGTTTTAATTTTATTAATTAAAATTAAGATATAAAATATGTATTTACATAAATGTAAAAACAATGAAAGTGATCTCATATATTTTCTTATGACGTGGTTTGTATAAATTTCAGAAATTTGGGAAAAAACATGTTTTTTATGAATGTTCACAAATTTTTCAGAAACGGCTTTACCTATTTCGATAGTTTAATCTGTATTTTAAAATGATAAATCTCGAGTTGGTATCATATATTCTTTAAGATGAAACACACAGTTTTTCTGAAAATTAAAAAAAACATGTTAATAAAACTATCATCCATGTATGCTTTTCACGAATATTGTGTTATTTCTCAAACACGCGTGAACTAGTCAACATGTCAAGAACGAGTCAGGCTCGTACATCGAGGGTTCCTTACCACAACACAATGTATTTGTGTTATGTGTTTACCAAAACGAGCTAGAAATAGCAAAAATCCTTGAAAATAAAGCGTTTGTTTTGGTCAAAGTTTACAAAGCATATTATGAATTAGCCCTTATAATCTTTGTCGCTTAAATCTAATATAATATATTACATTATATACAGATACTACAAATTCTTTAGTTTGTGAAATATATTCGGTAAAAAATATTCTAAAACTGACCACTTTGACCGGCCCCTTATTCCTTTATTATTGAAGAGAAAAATAATAATTCTTCTGTATTCAATGAGTTATAAATGATGAGATCTAATTATTTATTCCAGTTCTTTTTTTGGGTTCCGAACCTCAAAAGGAAAAAAAACGGTACACTTATAAGATTACTTTGTTGTCTGTCTGTATGTCAAGACCCTTTTTCTCAGGAACGCATGGAGGTATCAAGCTGAAATTCATATCAAATACTCAAGTCAACTGTCCCTTGGATCTGTAAAAAAATCAAACTTCTAAGCCAACGCAATCAAAGGATACAGCCGTTTATGCTGCAAATTTTCTATACTCGCGAGGGAATCAAAACCCTTAGTTAACTTACCTAAATACCTAATAATTAGCGGTCCCAGACGCCTTCAAGGATCAAAAATCATTAGACAATGAACAAACTTGTATTATTTTACACTTTTTAAAGTTTGGTTTTTTATGTCGGGGGTTTTTTAATTGCTATGTATTGGAAGCATTTCTTCGATAACGGTTTTGTTTTTGTTAAAAAACTTTACCTATTGCAAGTAAAACAAAAAATAAAAACACGATTCGGTGTAAGCTTAACTAACGAAGTAGCTTTGTTGGCAGTATGGCAACATTAACCTATTTCTAACCTATCATTAACCTTCATATATATTTTTTATTGTATAGTTTAGTTTTCATATAGTTTCTCTCTGTCATACATTCGTCCCCCCCCCCTTCTGCATCCTCACCCCGTGTACGATAGACGTGTCCTTTGTTGTAATAAGTGCTCCAATAAATTATTAATACAAATCCAACCGAGCCGTTTCTATCGCAGACCACAAAAAACCCTGCCCCGTGCAGCTTAGCTTAAGGAGAAAATGTTAATTAAATTTTAAAACTTTTTTTAAAACAGTCCCGGAAAAGGCCTCGACCCTTTACGTAAAGTTTAATGGCTGTCTTTCAAAAGTCAGATTCATTATTTTGAAAAATAGGTTATCCTGTTTCTATGTCAAATTTGTAAAATTATTATTAACGGGTCGAAGTTTGCGTTTCGTCCTCGCCGAAGTCGTCCTCGTGATCAACTCTTGGGTGGGTAAAATTTAATTTTAACATTTTAATTTAAGTTTATGAATTTTCATCTTTTTAAATCTTTATATAAAACGGCAATAATTAAATGCGAAAGACGATTAATCAAAAAGGAAACGGTCGTAATAGAAATAAAAAAAAATTGGTAGCAAATAGTGTTATAATATATTTGGAATGGATTATTCACTAACTTCCATTTGATACCCATATTATTTTAATGTAAAAAAAATTCCCCTCTCTTTTTTGGTTCGCAGACGTTATATTGATGTATAATATACCCTCTGTTCCTCCGACAATTGAGGCCAAAGTAACAACACTTTATATTTTCAATTCCATAAAACCCTTTAGACTACAGGGTGTGCCAAAGAAATATCTATAATACATACATACTCTCGAAAACATTACCTTTCGCAGTCAGGTAAAAAGTAAGTAACGACGACGTCTAGTATCCGCTATTTGGGTTTATATCGTACTATTAGTAAAAAAAAAACAAAAAACGAAACGATCAGTTCAAACGCAAAGCTTTTAAAACTCGCAGTTATTTTATCCTCGCAACTTCGAAGTAAGCTACGGTTTATTGGTAAGCCTGTTGATGGTCGCGAAGCACGTACCTAACACGAAAAAAAACCCTTTTCCAAAAATGACACGTAATTTATTTGTCATGGCGACAAATCCTCTGTCAGTTCTCGTGTGTGGATTAAAATGGACATAAACACTTCGAAAAACAATTCATATTAGTGTATAGGGGTACTGGAACGGAATGCCTTATGCTTAGGGATTATTTTGTAAAATGTTTTTCCGTCATTTTCTTTCAGTGTATGACAAAAAAGAAATGATGACACTAAGTATCTGGGGGCACGGTGCCCCTTCTAAGTCGAGGAAACACAACCGTGCCATCCTTTTTTAGAAGCCACTCTGGGCACTTTCGACCATTCTGTTACTTCATTGTGGATAAAGCTAGAAGCCTCAACCTTCTGTGACCTAAATGACAAAATATAATTACAGTTCCAATCAAGCTTTAAGGCGGATCTGAACATAGGCACAAGTTGCATCGTAATAACTAGTTTTAGGTGTAGCGGGACGCAGTGGAGCGAGGGGTATATGACTGTACGCGCAAAAACGCTCAAAGCGTTGTATTCCGATCCGCCATAAAGTTTGAAGCGAACTATACTATATTTGCAAATTACTTGCTATTTGTATCTATATGATTTACGAACTAGTTCAGTCGTAGCTCTTTAATTTAGCCACCGACACACTCAAAGAAAAGAACATCTGAAATATCCCGAAATGTCAGTCTAATTTTCTTTGCGGTTGGTAAATATTCACGTTACTTTTTTTACAAATTTACAAAAACTATGACAAAAATATTATGAAATTTTTCGGATTTACGACAGTCAAAAGCGAGTCGGACTCGCACATGAAGGGTTTCATCATCATACAATATGAAAAAACACGTTTCTTCCACGTGTGCCATGCGCTCGAAATTAAAAAAAAATTAATACAATGCACTATCATCTATTTTCAAAGGACCAATTTATTTAAAAATAGAAGTCATTAAGTAATTTTCCTCAAAAAATAAGAAGTATAAACTATTTTGCTATAACGATTCCCGAGCTTTTTATTTAAAACTATGGTGCTTTTGCGTGCTGCAATAATCTATTAAGATTTTAAGTTTGTTTTAACCGAAAAATTAAGTTTACTATCAGCGTTAGGAGACTCAGTTCCATCTTGCGCAACAATTTACAAGAGGTTTGCTGAATTTATAAGTGTATAACGATTGGTCCTCCATAATATAAATAATTAATTTTTTAAAAAATGTAAAAAGGGTATTTATTAACTTTAAACTATTCTTAAGAAACATAGCCCTACAAACAGCAGTCACTGAAGAAAATGTGTGGACTATTGAAATGTTGGTGTGAGTGGACCCACGAATTGCATACTCTGACACCGAGAAGACCTTAGGTTCGGGAAGCGTTTTTATAATCTTACATCAACATCTCGGAATAAGGAAGCTTTGGTGTCGTTGGATCTATAGTATATTCTTCGAAAGCGAAAAACAGGTTCGTGTCGATTAGTTCCATAAAATACATCTACATTTTGAAAACGAGGCATCAAGACGCGTTTCAGAAACATTGATCTATCAATTTGATCTGAAAAATAAAAGGCCGCCATCGGTACGGGTGTACTCAAATGGACAATAACCGACCAAACTGCAAAAACGTTGCAAAGTTGGCAAAAAATGATGGTCAGTTTTTTTTTTCACGAGGCGGACATTTGTCGACGTCAGTGTTGAAAAATTGTAGATTAGTTATCTCGGAGTGGTTTACTACAGTACTACAACCTTTTCATGCTGTGCGGGAGAGGAGACCAAAAGTCGGGCTTCGGGAAATCATGCTGCACCACGATAACGCCTCTTCACATGTCCCTTAGAACGAAGGCTTTTATTGAGGAATCTGGTGTTAATACCTTAACCCTGACATAGCTCACTGCGATTGGTTTTTGTTTCCATAAATGAAAGGTAAAATAAAAGGAAGTTTTTTTCAGGCGCCGAAGAAGCCATGGCTGCCTACGAAGTAGCGACTTCTGACCTGTGTCAGATCAAGACTGTCAAAAGTGTTTTCAAAGTTGATTTCGACAAATGGAACTTTGCATAGAACCAGATGGACGCCCCCCGGCCAGGTGGACAGATGACCTGAAGCACCATACCGGGGGTAGTTGGATGCGAAAGGCGGAGGACCGTGTGTGGTGGCGAGCCTTGGGAGAGGCCTATATCCTGCAGTGGAGAGACACGGGCTGATGATGATGATGATGATGATAGAACCAGATGGAAAGTATTTTAAAAATATGTAAATAATTAGTACTGATATGTTGAATACCTACTTTATTTTTGTATCAAAACATGTTGAGCCAAACACGTAGGAACTCAATCAAAGTAGGAGCAAAACATGATACCGTTAAGCTATTCACCAACCCGCACTGTAGCAGCGTAGTGGATTAAGCTCCAAGCCCCCTCATCCCGAGGGGAGGCCTAAGCCTATGTAGTAGATTACATTACATGTACATTAATGGGCTGATGGTATGGTATGGTAAGCTGTCACGGTTCGCAGCGTATCGCCTGAGTGCAAAAAATAAGTTTTGAACTTTTTTCAGTGCAAAACCCTATGGTTTTGCTATTATATCTTCGTTCTACCACAAAAGTAAGAGCCCAGAACAATCGCTACTGTTGGTGAAAACTTATGTACTTATTTTTGTTTATCCCTGCTAATATAATAAATGGAAAGTAACTCGGTCAGTTAGTATGTTTTCCTGTTACTCTTTCACGCCTTAACTGCTGAACCGATTTTAATGAAATGCGGTATAAAAATAGATTAGACCATGAAGAAGGGCATAGTCTACTTTTTGTTTCTCTGTTTGTCTGTCTGTCCGTCCAGGCTAATCCCTAATAATGTAACTTTGCAGCCGAAAAAAGATTATTGTCTAAGGCGTGGAATAATAGACAGGGTAAATTTATCCCAGAAAAATGCATGGTTTCTTTGGGATAACTAACCGATTTTGGTGAAATTTGGAAGTAAAGTATAGAGATTTCTCAGGTAGTTTAGTTACAAAATGTTCTACCCTGGAGCGTCGCGTTCATTTAATTGTCGCGGTAATATTGTGTAGTCTACGAGAGCGAAGCCGCGGGCGGAAAGTTAGTTTTCATATATTTTCATTTATATGATCAACGTTCTTTTTTTCAGAAAACTATAACTGCTTATATATCAGTTCTGCAATGGAATTGAACTTAAAGCTCTTAGTAACTAGAAGGATTTTACGCAAGGTCTAGTGAACAGTGTGAAATGTTATCTATGAGCTAAGAGCACTTGCACAGCCTGGCTTTAGGTTTCTAGTTATGTTGAAACTACTCGGAAACTGTGATGTTAAATGTTGAATCAATTAAACTTGGCATATCTGATGAGTCGAGTTCAAATTTCGATCCCAGATATCTATCGAGTTCGGAATATTAAACTTCAGGAAATTTAGCATACTCATAACCAGGGTATACTGAAATATAAGATAACTGAAATATAAGTAAATCTGTTACGGTGCTGGTTTAGTGAATGAGATCACGTTAATGAATGAGTACGATTTGGTAGGATTTATTAAAAATTTATTAAAAATTAAAAAAAAACCTCGACACAACACAAAACTAGTTTATAAAAAGTCTGAAATGCTACAGATTTATTGTTTTCCATTGACTTTTAATCCTCAAAACCGCTAAGTAAACTTCTACCTATGCACTTGTAGGTACTTGTGGTTTGTTGTGACGTGACGTGACATAATATTTAATTTACTCCTTTTTTTCCCTTGAAATTTTGGTACGAAAATTATTAGAACATTATTCGTGTACATGATGCCTGAGTAAAATGATATTTACACATATACTATATATATACCTATATATAATGTGATTTCTGTGCAAATGGACAAATCTATTTCGATCTATCTATGCCATGTTAATACTTGCAATTTTTGTGACCGCCGCCGGAAATCATTGTTTCCGTCCGTTCCGTCAAAACTGCACAAACTACATTTTCGTTTATAAAATACTGAATAGGCCATCACTTTTCTTTAACTATTCTATTGAAAGAACTTACAATTTGGCTAAAAACTGTACCGCCACAATATGAGCAAGAGCTAACTAATTCTGTGACAACCAACTTAAGCAAAAATTCACAGATTTCACGCTTCCCGCAACTATCGATTACATTGATAATACAACTAGAAATTCTAGCAGGTCGTAAAATTTTCGATTTTTCTTCTTATCTACTCTCAATTCTGAAATATCAAGTAAAAAATGTAAGACTGTTTTCCCAAATTTTGGATAATTTTCGAATTTTTGAAAAACCTTTTGATTTGATTTCAACAAATCTATACCACACGATAGCCCCTGTCCATACGCGTCTTATGATAACAAACACATCCCGGCACCTAGCCAACTTAAAGCGTCCGGCGCGAAAGCCCCACCGCACGGCCTGCGCAATTGCACCACCGATCACAGATGGTCTGCTACCATGACCAAACCCGTTAAAAGCGCACCTATTTACCTCGGTAGCATTTTTTATTTTTCTTATAATCCACTCTTAGTTCTGAAATATGATATTAAGTCGGAAGTAAAAAAAGTTAGATTTTTTTCGGTCAAATTTTAGATATTTTTCAATATTTCGTACAACTTATTAGTTCGATTTCAATAAATCTTACACCATACGATAGACCTAGTCCTAACGCGCCTTTTAACACCAAATACATCTCGAGACCTACCTAGCCAACTTTTGATGATTTCAAACGAGGCCCATATTTCGTGAAATGGGGTCTTTAATTCAAGGACCGGAAAAACATTTTCAGTGTTAAAAGTTAGACATAAACAAAACCGGAGCGGTCGACTAGTGGCGAATAGCTAAATGTAACTACTGAAGCTGAAAGGTTACGTTACATTGTTACGAAAGACATTAATTTTGTAACAATTACATGCCATGAAATGAGTTGTTTCTTGAGACCTGAAATGATTGTTATAGTGTTGTGCCGTTTGTAACTGGTATTAATACCTATTCCGATTGATGTGCGAACTTTAAAAATGGTATTAGGTACTGGTATTTTGTAATATCACGTCTATTTATACAATTACAGTACACTGAGAAATATGTCATTTCGGATTCATTATAAAATATTAAGTTGAACTAAAATTATGGTGGGTTGTTCTTAAATAAGTTTATAAGAAATAAATTAATATCAGCATTGAAATATATGAAAAAGTGATAGCATTTAAAAATAAGTAAGGCATTTTTATATTTTATGTAATGCAGTTATGTGTAATGCAGTTTTATGATGATCAATCACCGTAAGAATCAAATAGAAAAACTATTATCATTTTGAAACTGTTTCCTACATTCGTTTTAGAACAACACTGTGTAACAGAAACCGCCCCGATTCCCAGCAAAATTCGTTGTAACTAAGAAATATATTTATAGAACACGAAAAAATTGTCACGATATAGTATTGTTACGAACGGACAGAGTAATGACCGCCATCTAGCGTCCACCAGTAAAACCACTTTGTAGAAGGTTTTTACAACAAGGACAACACGAAACCCCTACTCAATACTAGATGGCGGTAGGGGAAAGAATGTTCTGGGATTATCCGGTCAGGTCGATCGCGTTCGTGTGAGTGGAGTGATTTCTGGAACGCTCGAGAAGGTTCTTACGACTCATATAAATAGCCGCAGGAGCGTGTGCGATCTCAGTTCAATTTTTGGGCTACTTTCGAAGCGACTTCGAAGCGAAACTAGTGATACAAGTGAAACCTACGACTTGGCTACGACCTAATACATCGTGAGTGCTTAGTGTTTGGACTTAGTGCTTTGTGTTGGACCTAGTGTTAGTGAATAAAGTCTTCAAAAGAATCAGCAGGTCTTTCTCTCCGAATTCTTCGAACCCTAACACGTGTCAGTATATTCGTAATAAAATTGAAGGTGAAATTCTCGTATTGTAGTACGGTAATACACACGAATCTTTGCCGTTGTGAAGTTATTTACAGAAAACGTCGCAGTAACATAAAATGGAGAAGAAGGAGAGATCGGATAACACGCCGCTACTCGCTCGCGCGCGCGCGGCCAGTACTGCCCCTCGCTGCATTCCTCGCATTCGCAGGGAACCTAGAGTTGCAAAGATTCGTGCGCAGTAGCTTACATGGAAATCCTTCCAGTATTTGCGCTTGTAAAGCCTGAACATTACATTACATACTGAACATTTGCATTACAGAACTGAAAGCAGGGTAGCATTTAATTCACCAAACTAAGTGTTTAATCGCATAACACCTCCCGCAACTCAGAACTACTGGGATTCTGAATACTGGAAGGATTTTCATAAACGCTGTTTAGTACTGTAGATACAACATTAATATGCCTATCACGTTATTTTTATAGTAAACATCAATTGGCTTGTAGATTATGAATAAATACCATCATCTAAAATTACGATGACAGTTTACAAATAGGTATGTGTAAAAATGTGAAGGCGCCCACTAGTTCTTATGAACAACGTCTGGGCTCACTCCTGAAGCGTCAGCATTTTTAATGGATTGTATATGGCGTTGGTATAGTATAGTGGGGGCAACTGCGGAGCTAAAGGATAGAGAATAAAGGACAGTCCTTTTTCTGCGACACACTCCGAACTTCGATGGCAACCAGCAGCTCCTGTCTGGCGGGGCGGGTGCGGCACCAACAAATATCGGGCACACACCGCTTTTCAGTTTATGTTTCGAAGTTTTCACAATAATTTATGTATTACACAGTTTTTTGTGAGAAACAATCAAGGGAAGTGGCGGTTAGTTTCAGTGCGTCGCATAGGAAAGACATTGGCGGAATGAATATGTAAAGGAAAGGGGTAGTTATAAGATATATGAGAGAAGTAGGAATGCGGCGTAGCAAAAATGTAATTCAACCGGAAGCGGTGCTATAATGTGTACGTCACGGTGTCAAAGTTCCCAAATTAGGCTTTTTTCCCAAATTTAGGGGCTAAATAGGTGTAATAAATAATAGGTTTATATCTTTAGGCGCTTTTCGATTTATAAAGCCTTGATAACCCAGTCTACCCAATCATTATGTCATATTTATAAGTTGTGTCACGTTGTTACACTTAGTAGGATTCCTCGTTACCAAAAATAACGTGTTGATGTGGTGATGGTGTTGCCATAATTTACAGTTTCCTTAATTGTTGCGATTTAATAAATAGCAAATGGAAAACAATAAATAAATCAATAGCTGTAAAATATAATAAGTAAAAAAATATCCGGATAGTGTAACAAGTAGAATAATTTAATGATATCGTAACAGTGACTCAAGATGTTACGTGTAGGGCGGAGCGTTACAGCTCCTTTTATCACCTAAGGGCCTTATGAGATCTCGTCATCTCGGAATTTATCGCTACCTCTTATTCCCCCACTTCGACCACCCGCTGTGCGTCGTGTATACCTACTTATATTGGTGTGGATTTGCTATTATTTTCTTGGGATCATGGTTCTTTTAATCATAGTTATTAACATGAACTCGTACAGGGACCGAGTGGAAATCCTTACAAGAGGCCTTTTTGGAAGATAAGCTGTATCAGATTAACGAGCGTTTACCGATATTTATTTAACTTCAAAAATATTATTTTTGTTTTAAAATGCAAATTTTAAGTAATTTTTAGGTACATTTCATATTTCATATATTTTACATGTAAAATTAAGGACAGTCTTAAAGGCTTTAATGTTATTATATAACATGAGAGATCCGATACGATCACGGCCTCTGTGCGTGCTCAGGAAAACGCACCATATAAACGATCTGACACGTTGTGCATCGCTTTTTATATTCGAAGGTTCAGACGTCCTCACCTCTTCATGAAAATTTATATGGAAGTGTCGAACAGATATATATTATACAAGTATAATGGGAAACATAATCGATATGTAAACATTTTTGTTATAAACATATATGTCTTGGTGTAAAATGTATATAAAGAATATATTAAAATATCTAAGTTTGTATCAGTTGCCTGGTACCCATAATACAGGCTCTGCTTTGTTTGGACCCAATGACCGTTTGTGAGAAGCCGCAGGTATTATTATTATGTTGTGTGCCTGTAATAAATCGGCGCGGAGAACTACAATATAATTTGTCTATTATTAAAAATTCTGATAACAGTTTGTACCATCTATATTGCATTTATACAAAGACAAAAAATTCTTATACTAATGCAAATTGCTTAGGCCAAGAATATGCGGTATTTGTATATATTGAAAATTACATTTTCTTGATAACAGAATTCTATTTTTTTCTGTGTACCATTTGTCAAACTATAATTGACGACCGCTTGGCCTAGTGGGTAGCAACCCTGCCTACGAAGCTGGGGATCCCGGGTTCGAATCCCAGGTAGGGTCCGTATTTATATGATGACTATAGATACTAATACCGGGTCTTGGCTGTTATATGTATGTGGTGTTTTCGCTTGGTATCCAAAACACAAACTAATGCTAAGTGTAGGGCCTAGACGTTGTTGTGATGTGTACGTTATACTTTATAAAAATTAAGATAAAAATTGTCGTACCATTTCTAAATCATATAGAGTGTCACTAACAATTTTGCTGCTCACAATTCATTTCACTTATTAAAAACCGTATTTAATTTGTTAAATTATTCCAAAACAATAAAACGACAGCAGATATATAAACCAGATGAACGCACCTGTAAAACTTCTGTTTGTTTTTGTCTTCGTCGACAGTTAAAACCGATACGAAAACAATTCGATACAACTTATTCAATTGCATGCTGTCAAAGTTCGCGCGTGCGTAGAGTGGAAAAATCTAAGTTTTTCCCATAAGTTGGGTAAATTAGGGGAGTTTCGGAACCATTTATTCGATGTGAGTAATGCCCGCGGCGGCGATCCGTCTAAAGTTTCTAGCGGAGACGAATTTCAGCTGAGGCATTGTGGAGTCGCACCTTCATATTGCCAAGTTAGGGATTTATAGTTCAACACATTAATTACTGGCATCATATTTCAAAAATGTGTAAACTGGTCATCGTGAATCTTAGGATATATATATGAAAAAAATATTTAAAAGTTTTTAATGGGTGCAGCGTTAGTAACTTAGCGTTCATCCATCCATTCCAGCCCATTATACCCCACTGCAGGGGCTTAGGCCTCCTCGGGATAAGGGTGCTTGGAGTTAATTAACCACGCTGCTCCAGTGCGCATTGGTAGATTTTAACGACTGCCATCTGATGATGGCTACCGCGACCGACGGTGTAACGTTCTCTCCAAGGTACGAAGTCAGTGATAGTCATGTACTTAAGTCAGAAAACTCGTAGGTACCTATGCTACGACTATAATATATAATATATAATACGACTATAATAGCCAGCTTACTGAGTACGAGCATCATACGACGTTTTTCAATACATTTGCGATTAAAATTAGGTAGATACTTCAAATGCAATAATGGCGGGAACTAAGGGCGCGAACGGGTTGCTTTTCGCTGTTTACACATGCGTTACAAACAGAATGCTCGTTTGTGATTGGTGCAAAGTAAAAAGGCCTGGTACTGTAAAATATAAAACTGGTACCGTAACCAGTTTTGATGTCATGAAGACCGTATTAATAGCAAATGTATTGAAAAATATTATGGAACTAGCTTTCCGCCCGCGGCTTCGTTCGAGTAGACTACACAGTTGTACCGGGACATTTAAAAGAACGCGACGCTCCAGAATGCAACACTTCCTAATACATTCTGAAACTAAACTACCTAAGAAATCTTTATACGTAATTTCATAACAATCTATTTAGCCATTTTAGCACAAAGAATAGCCCACAAATCGGTCCCAAAATCAGTCAGCCGTTTTGGAAATTAACCGGAACAGACAGACAGACTAACAGACACTACGATTTTTTATATGTATATATTTAAAACGAAATTGCTTTTCATTCCTGACAACGCCGTTTTATATTTGCAAAATTTAAGTAAAATCGGATCAGCCTTTTCGACGATTAGCCCTAACAACAAACAGACAGACAAACACACAGACAAAAACCAACTTATGTCACTCCTGATAACCTCCTTTTTATGTCTGCGAAAATTCATAGAAATGGTTTAGTCGTTTTGGAGATTAGCCGGAACAAAAAGACAGACAGACAACCACATGGACTAAAATTTACCTATATCACTCCTGACAACCTATTTTTAATGTCTGCATAGTTTCATTAAAATCTTTAAAAGTTTAGCTCGAACATAGATATACAGATATATATAGATATAGATAGACATACAGACAGATAGACAAACAAAAAGTATCTACCGTATGTCACTCCTCACACCTCTTTTCACGTCTGCGAAGTTTTATTAAAATTGGTTTAATTGTTTTTGAGTTTAGCTCGAATAGACAAAGAGACAGCCAGACAGACAAACAAAAAGTATTGAATGTCACTCCAGATAATCTTTTAATAAAATCTTTGTAAGTTTTATTGAAATAAGTTCAACCCTTTCGGAGATCAGTTCGAACAAACAAACGGACGGACAGACTGACAGATAAACAAAAAGTGTTGTAAGTCACTCTTGATAATATTTTTATCATATCTGTGAAGTTTCATTGAAATCGGTTCAGCCGTTTGTCTGTCTGCCAACAGACAGACAAAAAGTAACCTATGTCACTCCCGATAATGCTTTCTGCACGTCTGCCAAGGTTCATTGAAATCGGTTCAGCTGTTTCTGAGATCAGCTCAAACAGAGAGACAGACGGACAGACAGACAGACAAAAAGTAGTCAATGTCACTCCCAACATTGCCCTCTGCATGTTTGCCAAGTATCATTGAAATCGGTTTAGCCGTTTTGGAGATCAGCTTGCAGACAGACAAAAAGTAGCCTATGTCACTTCCGATAATGCCCTCTGCACGCCTGCAAAGTTTCATTGAAATCGGATTAGCCGTTTCGGAGATTAGATTGAACAGGCAGACAAAAAGTAGCCTATGTCACCCCCGATAATGCCCTCTGCACGTCTGCAAAGTTTCATTGAAATCGTTTCAGCTGTTTCGGAGATCAGCTTGAACAGACGGACAGACAGACAAAAAGTAGCCTATGTCACCCCCGATAATGCCCTCTGCACGTCTGCAAAGTTTCATGGAAATCGGTTCAGCCGTATCGGAGATCAGCCGGAACGGACAGACACTACAATTTTAATAAAATAGATAAATTTAAAGTTCTTTAATTTTTTGAACTCTTATAAAACTCTTAAATCAGGTTTCACACATTGTCTACCAGTAAATTATCGCACTCTACAATTTTTACGGATAATTTTTTACGGATAATTTAAAAATAGTTTTGTGCCATCGCGATTCAGACAATTTGCCCATTTATTCCCAAATTGCTTCCCCAAGAGTTTTCCCACGTCTTTTTTTATTGATAAAGAAACTACGTTTGACTATTTCAAAGTGACCCGAGCGTATCCTTTTGCCTATTTTGGGTAAACTTTGGTACTTTGCTGTGGCAGTCATAAAATAAAGTACGAAGACAATGAACAAATATTTGCATCCAGGAACAAGACTTTAATTTAATTTTTGATTATTGAAATAGGCTTGAAAAAAACCTCTAAAACAAAATATCTCCTTTTTTAGGGCACCAAAGTGAGTGAAGAAATTTTTCTTTTATGAAAAATATTCCTTTTTGTTCAGAAACACTTTAAATTAAATGATTGAATCATAAAATCGCCGCAAATATTTCTTTTTGAACCATCCTGCAAATTTAAATGCCGTTTTTCTATTGAAATGTCTTTTCCACAACTGAAGAGATGCAACTGTGTATTCTAAGGTGAAAAGAGAACGCCAAAAATTCGACTGATCAAAAGTGTAAATTATCTCCCTTCGAAAAGATACCTACTACTCAAATGCGTTTTTATTAAAAAAAAATCATGTGAAATACCACAGTCTGCCGACATCGTCACTTCACATCGAAGTTGTTTCTGATAGAAGTGTGACGTGGCCCACTGAACCGCACTGGACCAGCCTGTATACTTATATGGTTTAAACTCCATTACTGAAATTCTAGAAAGAGCTGTTTTTCAATAATGGATGCCGGAAAAAAATTAAAGGATCTCTTTTAAAATAAAAAGATCAAATCGTTAACAATTCAAATGCATGTATATACATGGATGACAATATGCATATTTCCAGAAGGTCTGTTTTAGCCATATAGATTATATTAATTTGCACTTGTGTCACTGGCAGATGTTTATTTTTATTTTAAATTAACGTGTTTTCTTAGTAAATATTTATGCAATAACTTTTTTTGAATAGCAATGACCGAGTTGATACATACCAACCCATTATGCCCCACTATAGCGGCTAAGGCCTCCCCTCAAGATGAGGGTGCTTAATTTTTTATGCGCTAAGCTGCTCCAGTGCCGGTTGGTGGATTTTAACGAGTGCCATTTTGATGAGATTTTCACCAATTTGATAAGTATTTCTTTCTTGTCAGACATAAAGACTGAAAAGAGGCTGTGAGGTCCAGTACGTTTATTGAACTAAAACATCATTTTACTAGAAAGACACAAAAAAAACCTTAGGCGTATTATACGGGTAAAGTTTTGCATCTTACAACCGATTTTAATATCATTATTACATTTTGGTGTCACATCAAGTCTATTTTTTTATTTTCTTCAGTGTGATATTTTCTATATTGGTTTATCTACTATTTACATGCAGTTAACTGCTCTTTTTGAATTGCCGTGATAATAAAAGTTATAAGGCGAAGGTGGTTTCATAGGTGAACTTTCAACTGCCTCTCACTGCTATTAATTTTAGCAAATACACACTAATACAGCCTTGCTATGTCTACTTAATCCAAAATCCACTGAATTGTATTAGAAGTCCATTTGTAAAAGAAATTTTTAATTTTTCTTTTATTGATGAGTTTCCATACAATTCGTAAATTTTGCCGTAAATTTACATTCGCCAACTTTGAAAATGGAGTCATAGCAACAATTTACAAAATTAAAAACTGCTGCGTGTTCTTAAAATTTTTATAATAGTTAGCCAAAAAATGTAATACTAACTTGTTCTGCTTATGAAAATTATAATACGATATTTGTGAATGAGTGAACATCTGTCACATATCTAGTATCAAGTCTGTATTTACACAATGATGTCATGATAGTCCAGAGCGCAACAAACCTGTCTCAAATTTATAAGGCCCCATAGGGCCATGGTTCGAACTCGAGCGTGTACCAATGAGTTTTGCTGACTTAAGTACACAATATCACTGACACCGTGCTTCGGAGGGCACGCTAAGCAGTCGGTCCCGAACGCTGTCAATAGATGGCGGTCGTTACAGTTCCCAACCCGCAGTGGAGCAGCGTGGTGGACTTAAGCTCCAAGCCCCCCCCTCCTCAACCCTGGGGGAGGCCTAAGCCCCTGCAGTGGGGTAAAAATGGGCTGATCATGATGATGATGATGATTTACACAATTACATTCATAAAGTAATAATGGACGCTCTTTTTCTGTAGGTTTTTCCGTTAATAATTATTCTTTTGACTTACTCAATCTTTTTTGCTTTGGCTCGGCTCATTAATGGCCACCTAATGATTTAATGCTTATGTTAAACTGAAAATTTCAAATAATGGACATTTAAAAATTTCATCTATATAGGGAAAATTAAATTGAAATGGATACCAAACAAATACATGCCACTCTTAACAAAATATACAGATATTAACTGTTTAATATTATATAAATAAATTAACTAAAAATAAAAGCTTATATTAAATTAAAATCTAAATAAAAGCTAAAATTCAGTACCCATAAAAATAATTAATATTAACTGGGTACTTAAAACTGATTCTAACAAAAAAAGCCCACCTCGCAACTTTACCCGCCCAAAAGTGCCCATCACGCTGGCGTCGTATTAGAAAAATAGATTTGACTGGTCGCAGGTTTTTATTTTGTAAACTTATATAAAAATTAATAATATTTAATTGAAATATTTTTCATCTGTTTACTCATTATTTTTAACGATATAAATAACTTTGATAGACGTACCATTTGTTAATTTTCTTTTTGTCCAAATACAGAAACTCTATATCGAACAACGGAATTCGACATACGTACTTATAAAGTTCTGAAGGCAAAGTTAGTCAAAGGTAACTTCTATCTTTGAAAGTCCGAAGACATTTCAGAACAGACGTGGATAGCATGTACCTACTTTGGAATCATACTGTTTTCTAGCAGAATCAATCCTTTTTATATAATACTAGCTTGCCGCCCGCGGTTCTGCTCGAGTGGACTACACAGTTTCACCGGGACCCCTCTTTTCGGGATAAAAAGTAGCCCCTAAGTCTCCCTTCAGCTTATAAACTATATTTTTTTAATTAAATTTAAAAAATAAAGTGTAGTAGTGTAAAGCTAGTTTGAAAATAAAATGTAGACCATGTTACTTGCTGATTATGTAGCGTTCTATAGATGAAAGAATTTTTAAAATCAGTTTAGTAGTTTTTGAGTTTATCCATAAGAAACAAAAAAATACATTCTTTCCTCTTTATAATATTAGTATAGATTTTGGAATAGCATGAAACGAAATGGCTTTGAAATTTATGAATTAACGTCAAGCCATGATCTGGCATATATAACGAGCAAACTTTTATCCGTATTAATTTGTTGTTTTTTATAAAACAAAAATATTCCTTTGGATACGAAACGCTATCATTACGACCCACTATAGATAGTTAATTATTATTTAAAATATGCCTTAAAATAACCTCTAATTTACACTTGCCAACTATCAAAGGACTCAACAGATTGTCTAGTTTAGTAGACATCGACCGATATATTTCACGTACAAAATCTTCCGGGACGCATTTGTCTCGATACAATCGCTCGATTTATTTGCGAGATTTTCTCTAATTTATTGGCCGAACCCCTCTCGGTCTGTCAGCGAAGCAACAAACACAAACATCTTGTTTGTAATTGCACAAATAAATAGAGACTAAAACACGATCTTATTTTCATCCTTTTTTAATTGTGATGTTGTTTGGATTTTCTGTGATTCATATTTATATTTTGCTTAGCCCTCTTCTGCGTTTAACGTCTAACCACTCATACTCTAGTTAGCTGGGGCAAGATGACGAATTTCAGCCCGCGAGGTCCCCGCGCGCCGGTCTTCACCCCCGTGAAATCGCGTTTAACGTTTTCGATATTGTGAAGTTACATTTATGACTATATTAAAGCAAAACGCTGTTGTCAAATTTATTTATTCTATGTCTAAAAGAAACATAATAGTTACCATGTACATAGTTATTGACTGACCGATTGGCCGTGTGGTTTGAGACTAACTGCAGATCTAAAAGGTGCGGGTTCGATTCCCGGCCGAGGCAAATATTTGTATGCTTGAACATGTCTATTTGTACCCTATTTGGATATGAAATATATACGACTGCATTAGCCTAATGGGTAGCGACCCTGCCTACGAAGCTGGAGGTCCCGGGTTCGAATCCCAGGTCGGATCAGTATTTATATGATGAATATTGATAGGTACTGGTACTTGGGTCTTGGTTGTTATATGTATGTGGTGTCTTCGCTTGGTACCCAAAACACAAGCTAATGCTTAGTTTGGGGCCTAGACGTTGTAGTGATGTATGGCGATATTATTATTATTATATATGTGGTATTATATAAAAAATATTTAAGTTTGTATATTAGTTGTCTAGTAGTACTCATAATACAAGCAAGGTTTGCTTAATTCAAGGTATTATTATTCTTATTTAAGTTATTAAAAAAACTATGAGGCATTGATCGCGTATCGTGTATGCAAATTGCATTTATCTTATAATTAAATAAAACTTAACTCCAAAAAAACTTTTAACGACTGCTATCTGACGATGACAACTCGAGACCGATAGTCTAACGTGTTCTCGGGGAATCACTCCAAAAAAAAAAAAAACATCAAAGGGGGTGTAGCATATCTCATTCCAGACAATCAATCAAATAAACAAAAAAAAATTCAAGTACAGATCGAAATAGGTAGACTACGTTACGATGCAAACTGGATTTTCACCCCACTAGTAAAAAAATGCTCATTTTTAATTAAAATCATGTATTTACATTAATTAAAGTTAATACTTGAAACTTTTCCAAATGTAATAAAAAGCAATAGAAAAATAATAATAATACGTTTCTTTTGACATGGGTTTAGACCACCGGTTTAGACAGTACGATTAATAATTTGGAAAAAAGGGACTAATGTTTAATATTATTTCTCTGTTATTTATGAACATATCGAAACCTGAACTTAAAACAAATTACCACTTTTTTTGACGCAAATCGTTAATGCATAAAATGGAGCTAAGAATTTTTTTTTAAAATTAAGAATTTGTGTCGGCTATTATATCTGCGTGGGTTTACAGGCGATGAACTGAAAAAAAAATCGATGGAATTTTCCATCATTTTTAAGGTCATTTAGTGGTGGCAAGTCCGCTTCTTGTTTAGAAGGCCATACTTCTAATCCCAGAAACCGCGCTGCAGCAACGTGATGGATTAAACTCGAAGCACACTCATCCTGAGGGGAGGCCTAAGCCTTGCAGTGGGGAATTTTGAGCTGTTATGATTTAAGGTCACGTAGTCTGACGAAGAATCATTATACTTTCTTCACGTCTGTCCGTCTGTATGTCACAATTATTTTATTCACAGACTAAAAGAGTTCGATAACTGAAAGGTTATTATTATTAAACTGAAAGGGTTCGAGACTGTAAAAGTGTAGGTACACTGATTGGTACATAAGTGCTACATAAGTAATTGGTACACTTATGTTTAAGTGTAGTACACAATCTGAGAACAAGAATTGGCTAGATTGTATCGATAATGTATGCGTTGAATCGTAAATTTTACTTTCCGTGCACAATCTTTTGACAGTTTAAAATTTCACTGGATATGTTATAAATTACTAGTGTTTATAATAATCCCATGACATATATTTGTAATAGCTACATAATTCTCTATTAATATAAAAATAATAATATCGCGCCACATCAACATTAAAGTGAGAGTGAAGACAAAATTTAACACATCTCCTCGAATTGGATCCGTTGAATACATAGAGTAAAATTTTGACAGCAGCGCCTTGAATAACTATGTTAACATTATTAGTTATTACACATTTGACCGGTTTTTCAATCCTCAAGGTCTATATCTATTTAAATGATCCGAAAAAATTTCGTCCGTTCGTCTACACCATATTTTTAATATGTTCTTATAGTAGAACATTTTCAAATCTTCATGCACATATAGACATATAATGTAATAGTTATTTTGAAGACTTATAAAATTTTTCTTCTAAATTCTAAATTCCAGATCTTCTTCTTTCTTTCTTTCTTTCTTTCTTTCTTGTACATCACTTTAATTTATGTAATTTGTAAACAGCAAGCAGTCTGTTATAGTTCCATTTCATAGTTTCATTTGAATTCACGCAACCGCAGCGTGACGTCAGAAACACTATGTTACGAACGAACTCAAAATAATTTCATCAATTATTTATTGGTAACCTGAGGAACGGTACGAAATTAAACACTGATAAAATGTGTGTAATTTTGAACAAACAAAAAATATTTTGCAGTAATAAAATCGGGGAAAAATATGTTTGAATGTGTGCACACAAGAAAAAAGCACGCACTACACAACCAATACCAATTTAATACGGTAATAGATAACCCCCAAAAATTACAAAATTACCAACCTTATTTGGAATTTGAAGAGATGGCTTCCACGTTGCTAACCTAAACGTCCCCCCCTTCCAAATGCAAAAAAAGGGTCGGATCCCCTTGGAACAGTTGACAAGTTCTAACTCCAAATTCAAGGATTTGTTTTTATATTAAGTCCATAGATAATAACTTGATAGTTTCCTAGACCTTCCTCAGTCCATCAATGTGGATCTTGTCATTTGCAAAGTGTTAAGTTTTCCTTAATTTTACGAAGTACGATTTAAAAAAAAAATAATGTAGTACGAAATTTTAAGTTGTCAGAAGCTAGAAATAGCTACAAAAATAAATTTTTAATCCTCCCGACCGCGCGGTTCACTGTATGATTCAAATTACTTTATTTGTGTTAAATAAAAGATCGCGCCAAACATTTTGTTCGCTCTGAAGTCAAAGCTAGTAGCATCATAGGAAAAATAGGTATCAGCAGGGCGAAAATGGATCCCGAACCTGCAGAATACCGCACCCGCGAGAATCTCAGAGGAAACAAAATTTTTGGCATGATTTGTACCTGGGTCCATTAAAAAGTTTATGATAAGAGTAATTATCTATATGATTTGCTGTGGGTTTATTTCATAAATCTGGTCCTTAGAAGAAATGCCAGAATATTTGAATTGTCTGTAACAGTTCAGCCACATCACGTAGCACATCGTACCCAGAGGTGATTTCCTAGAGATTGACAGTACACCCCACCTACCTTTATAGATTTAACGATTCCTACGCCTTATAATTGTAGTCACTATCTAGTTTGGTAATACGAGTTAGTATTTATGAGTTACGTTCAAAAAGAATTCTGCATATAAAATATGAATGCATAATAGTAATTTTTTAGGTTTATGCATTTAATATATCTGCTAAATAAAGTAAAAAATTAAAGGCCCATTCATTATTAAGGGGGCCTATACATGAAAAGTGTTTTTTTTTTGCGACGTGTTTGGTGATTTATGGTTGTGAGATCATTGCTTACACTTGAAATTTTTATGAAGTTTGTTCTACTATGGTCGCTAATAAAATAAAATAAAAGTAAGAATTAAAGGGGATCCCCTCTGTGGGATCCCCATACAGAAAACGTGTTTGCGAATTGCAACTTGCAAGTTAGATCCTACTGCTTAAAATATCATGTCGCTCTAAGATCGATGGCAAACTACTACATTCGTGACGAAAATATTATTTTCTGCATTTAGTATCATAACAAATTGATATGTACGAGTCTCTAGGGACTTGATCTCATTTCCTATTTCTAGGCTAACGACGTCCCGTGCGACGAATTTTAATATAAATTTGACTCGATTGGATAAGGTCAAAGATGAGATTTATGGGTTTTTATGTCATACACTTTTATGCCTATGACATTAAAATAATTGACATATTAACTGGTCACTCATATTAAGGAATATATAGATCATTAAACTATAAGCACTGTTCCGATTTAGATTTTTGATGGTGCGAATTTTGAATTGTCATCTATAGGTACTAATATTATAAAAAAGAAAGATTTAATTTTTTGTTTGTTTTTCCCTCTAAACTCAAAAACTACTTAACTGTTTTTCAAAATGTTTTCATATATAGAAATCTACATTGCCAGCGAGTAACATGGGCTATATTTTATTTTTAAACTAGATTTCTGCTCACAGCACCGCTCGCGAAAACAACACTATTTTCTATATTTTGTATGTTAAAGACTCATCGGCTACTATCTGTGGTGGCAAAAGGAATCCCGGTACAACTGTGTAGTCCATGCAAGCGAAGCCGCAGGCGGAAAGCTATTTTTCATAAATGGACAAATAGTGTGTGAAAACGTGTTCATTTTTATTTTAAAAATATTTACATACGCAGGATACAAAAGTACTTTTATAAAGCCAAATACGCTGTTACCAGGAGGGCCACAGTTTAATAACTGCCTACAGTAAAAAAGACTGACTTTATAAAGTAGATAAAATATTAACGACGATATATAAATGACGACCGATTGGCCGAGTGGTTAGACACCCTAACTGCGGAGCCAAGGGTCGCGGGTTCGATTCCGGCCCGGGACAAATATTTGTGTGCCCGGGACATGTTCATTTCGTTCCGGGTCTAGGTGTAAAATATTTATATATGTATATATTATTAAAAAAAAGGAATATTTAAATATGTATATCAGTTGTCTAGTAACCCATAATACAAGCATAAAACTTGATTACTTTGGGACTAGATGGCGCTATGTAGGATGTCCCATGTATTATTACTATTATTAAGCTTAAAAAAAAATTAAACAGTTAAAAATGTGTATTCAGCATTTAATATTTCTGATACTATTTGACAATTCAGAGGGAACTGTTATTTTGAGTGTTACAAAATCAAACACTATCGATATTTTGTACATCACACAAAAGTGATTAAATCTGCCATCATTTCTGCTATCACGTATTTCATGCAGTTTTCCTACTCTTTTACAACTTGTTTAACATTATAGAAAAAAATAATTATTAATAAAATATGACATAATTATTATTTACGTAATGAGGTCTATTAGATATATATATATTACATATATCTAACACATAGAAAATTTTCGTACGTTTGTTAAAATTTCAACCTGTATAGATATTTTACACCCATACACTAAGCGAATAGACATGTTCATGTACACAAATATTCGTTCCGAGCGGGAATCAAATTGTGACCCTTGGCAACGCAGTCAGGGTTTCTAACCACTCGGCCAATCGGTTAGTCGGACATTACACAGGGAACGAGACGTCGTTGTCGGAGGGTTGATACGCAATAAATATTAACGAGTCACCCACAGGTCAGTTTTTTGGCGGGCAGTGGACGTGTTATGATGTTATCTTCCACCATCCATCATGTCGACGTTTATGTTGTGGAGTCTTTCATTAGACTGTGTGATGTAATACATTCTGTGCAACTTGTTAATTTTATCTATCGATTTGATGGTGCCTATTAAACGTATGCTAGTAATCGTGTTGTTTATTAGGTTTTTGGGTACTAGTGTGTATTTATTTCTTATTTTGTCCTGAATTACTGTATTTGCTAGAGCATTTCTTTGTTTGTACGTACTTATATTTTGTGAATATTTATATGTGAAAAATAATGAAATTACCTACAGTTTAGGTACACTAGTTATTTTAATACAGACGAAACCTTTATCGAATTGCTGTCACGAAATTTCTTATGATTGCCTTTATAAGCACATCGGATTTAAATGTGTAGAAATGCAAATAAATTTATGAAATAAATTACGAATAAATAATACACAAAAATAATAATAATAATAAAAAATAAAACTAATCCAATAATCCACCCCTCGTCACCCCCGACGCAAATGTGCCCATGACGCTCATCGCATTGCCGCGCTGAATTGCAATGGCAATTCTTTGCACCAGGAAGGAACCGGAACGGGGGTCGAGTCCCCTTTCTTTTAGACGACGGCCTATGCTCGCGACGAAACGTTTGGCTTCAATCCCACAACAGCCAGCATCTTCCACCGCAAGAGGGACGAACAAGTATTTACTCTCCAGAGTAGAGTATTTGACTCGTTTTCTGGCGGCTGCAGACTCCGCAGCGGCTCCGGCCGTTCCCACGGTACGACCAAGGTGAGAGGCGGCAAATGTGCTGACACACGTGGCGTCCCAAAGTAGACACCTACCCTTCTCCCACGGCACCAAAGTCATACCATCGGGAAATTTAAATAAATTTATTGAAATATAATATATTTTTTTAATGGAATTCCATATACGTATATATATAATATAAACTTTATCTATTGGTCTTTTTTTTGAGAACTGAGGCAGAAATGACACCAAAGCTACGTGACAGATCGACTGCATAGTACCAGGTAGAACTGAGTATAGATTGAGAGCAAGTAATGCTTTAACTTTACTTTGAGCTTCCCTTGCCGAGAGGGCGTATAACATGTCTATCGAAAAACCATATGTAATGCCATTGGTGTAAACCATTGCCTTTTCTGTATTCCCGACATCGTGGGGTGAAAATATTTACTTACGAAAAAGTGGCCTAGTGCGTGTAGGCCACGAGAAGTTTATAGTTCCGTAGAAGCCTGTCAAATATGCGTACTTATAAAGAGGCTTTAAGTAAAATCAGTGTGGGAAAGAGAAACTGAAAAAGGAGAACTAATAAAAGAAAACGAGGAAAGAGGAGCAGTTGAATGGGTGCGGGGCACCAAGCTTTGAATTTGTTTAATAGAGGAGTAAGGCTGGCCGTTTAGTTCGAAAACAAAAGTTATCAAATTTGAGCCATAAGATGAGGAAGGGAGACGAGCGGGAAGGACGTATGGCCAATGCTATTGGTTACCTAGATGACCTGCGCCTACCGCGTCTTTGTTTCATAAAGTTGCGGTCACAACTAGTTACACTGAATGAAAGACAGATACTTATAAAAATTTAAGTAAATAAAGTTGACTAAATTTGTCGGTTTTGAGTCGTTGAGTTTAGCATGCGTGCGTCTTCTAGTCTGCTGTAGTACGGAGGGTAGAGAAATTAAGAAATGAAAAAAAGGCGAGAGGTGATAGGAACGGGAAATACGTCGGCGGATAAAAGCGTAGAGAAAAAACTGGACTCGCAAACGAAAGGTTTCGTACCGTAATATATATAAAAAATACTTTTCTTGTATGGGGACCTGCTTAGCACCCATAGTAGTATGTACTTAGAGAAAATTTCAAGTGTAAGCAATAATCTCACAACCAATAAATCACCAAAAACGTGAAAAAACACGTTTATTGTATAGGATCCCTTTTATTTTTTTATTTTCTTTTGTTTTTATTATTTTTCACCAAAAACTGGGATCAGCCATTTTTATTTATTTTTTGATTATTTTGATAGATAAAAAAGAAAAAAAAACATAAATGCGCGGATGTATTTTATTTTACAAAATCAAAAATTTTTATTCAATATAAGATGTTTACACACACTTATTGAAAGTCAAAATGAATTTAGTAGGTACCAGTTCAGAAACTAGAAGAAGAAGAACCAGCAAGAAACTCTTTCCTGTTTATTTTATTTAAATATATGTTTTTCTTAGTTGTTTTTTTAAAATATGCTTACAACTATTACAATGATGTCCATGCGCACTTATTTAAATGCATAACTAACATGTTCCTAATTGCATTTTTCAACGTGTGAAAATAAAATATGAAAAAAACGCGTGCTTTTAAGTTTTATTTTTGTTGTGATGTATCAAAATAATTTAAAAAATAAAAATGTTTGGACCTAGTTCTTGCTAATCCATATATTTTTTTTTTGCGCGAATTAGTTAGCGTTCAATGGGGTGCAACCGTTGACGCCGTTTGTATGGAAATTTGCCACACTTAAGTTTTCATCTGAAAAAAAAAATGACTACAGACAGCGTTAACTGCTGGTTTTTTAGGAAAAACCGTGATGACGATTCAGTAGTGCATATAATAGTCTGATTAAGTAAAAATATTAAAGTACTTTAATTAAATTTTAACAATATTTCTTAAAATTAATTCTATTTGTTTCGTCGGTTTCGATGACTGGCGTATTTATATGACGCAACTGCAAATGAACGTAGTAGTTAGTGCCCAGGTCAAATATTTAAAGGTATCTATCAAACAGGGTTTCCATCACAATACGCAACTTCCGCAGCCATTACCAGTTCCCTCGTGTGCCCACGAAGGTACACATAAGCTTATCTGATAAATAAGTTGTAGGTACCGAAATGTGATGCGGTTAATTTGACAAATAGTCGAGCGTGTCACATGGGGTTCGCGTCTGGGTCTCCCAATTAATTAACCTTTTATACCTTTCAACGATGCTACGTGCGGCAAATGTGTTTTATTAGTTTGTTGTTTTATTTTAGCGGGCATCTGTTGAATTTCAGATCTGGATCGAATAATTTGTTTTGTCTAAATAAACTTGAAAAAGTCATGACTGCTTTTACTACAAATATGATGATAATGATAATAGTAATAATTCCTTGGACATCACACACAGTGTCATCTACTGTCAAAGTAAGCAAGTATTATGCTTGTATTATGGGGTACTAGACAATTAATAAACATACATTTTTTATCATTTTTTTTTTTTTTTCATTTTTTATCAGATCTGCTAATGAATTTAACAAGTTGATCAAGTTCCCGGAGCTTGATCTATTTAATACCCGTCCAAATATTTTCAAAAATACCTTGAGCGAAGACTGGTTCAATGGTTCTCTTTTTGTTTAGATTACTTTTTGTTCTCTTTCTTAATTTTTTTTTTTTTTAATTATAACTTAGTCTGTATTTACAAACTAGCATTTTAGCTGTATATATGTGGAAACATTTAAATGGTGATTAGATTTAATTACTGTTATGTATAGTTATATAAGCACTGTATGTTTTCCGAATAAAATAAAATAAAATAAAAAATAAAATACTTAAATATTCTTTTATAAGATACACAAATATAGGTTACTAGATATTTTTTACACACAGACACGGAACAAATAGACATGTTCATACACACAAATGTCGTGACAAGATGTCCAAAGCGCAACGAACCTGTCTCAAGTCTATAAGGCCCCATAGGGCCATGGTTGTAATCCGGGCGTGTACCAATGAGTTTTTCTGACTTAAGTACTCAATATCACTGACACCGTGCTGGGCACCGTGGAGGGTACGTTAAGCAGTCGGTCCCGGACGCTGTCAATGTAGCGACCCAACACGCAGTGGAGCAGCGTGGTGGATTTAAGCTCCAAGCCCCCTTCCTCACCCTGGGGGAGGCCTAAGCCCCTGCAGTGGGGTAAAAATGGGCTGATGAAGTGAAGTGAAGATACACACAAATATTTGTCCCAGGAGGGAAACGAACCCGCCACCCTTGGCTCTGCAGTTAGGGTCTTTTAACACTTAAACAATCGGTGAATCAACTATGATTATGAAACATACCTACCTATATTGTTAATTGACCGACATATCGAGTGGTTGGAGATCCCGGCTACAGAAGCAAAGATTGCGCGTTTAATGGGGTTCTTGTAACTTTTCTTTTAATTTATATACGTATATTATATACTGTGTGTTCAGCTGTATGTAGTCCAAACCTACAGAGCGTGTAGAGCTTATAGAACTAAATAAAAAGTTTCAAGTGAGCAGATGACGCAAACTAACGATTAACGAGAAAAACATGTTCAAAGTTCATTTATTATTTAACACGCTTTTTAAGTTTAGACTTGGTTCACCCGAACACCTGGTATTACAATTCAACATTTGTTAAGAGCTTATTTCTTAATACTTGTCAATCATTTATTACTTCCTATAAAACATATAACTCTGTTATTGGATTATCGTAAAAGTAATAAACAAAACCGGAACGAGGCCAGCATCACGTAGAAACGTGATTAGTTTATATAATATCTAACTTTTCTTTTGTTCGCTTTATTACCTTCTTCCACGCGAATACTTCTCCCGATTTTTAGTGAGTTTATACAAAAGAAAATTTATGAAAACAGATTTTACTGACTTTCGGATGGAGGATATTTACGTTGTTTTAAAATTTCTATAGATCTGAGTTTCTGTTTATTTTAGGCAATAATTTTGCGTTGGTTATTCAGAAACAACTCACTTGTGTAAACTGTGCTGGTCTAAAATTTAAAGGAGTCCATCCATCACTAGGTAAAAAAACGTAATCTTATGCGATTGCTTAATTTTCTGTCTGTTTGTCTATTAAACATTTTTTTCTTAGGAACGAGTGAAGGTATAAATTGAAACTAATATTTGACGCGGTCTGCGGCTCCACAGTCTAGTGGTAAACTCAAGTTCCTAAATCGATATCTTAAAGAGTGTATATTTTCTGTATTTTCACGTTGATTTTTATTTTCATATTATATAACATTTTCCGGAAGGATAAAATATTTTTATATTTATATTTTCAGCTGTTTTGTACGTAATATACTCATTCTTTTTCATTGCGTCTTTAGGTATTGTATATACACGTATGTGGAATCATAGAGTTTGATAGAGGGATCATACCAGCCGTTCAGTCCAACTACTTGTCTTTAATGTATATGTTGCTGACGAATCTAGGATTAGAACCGTCCGTCGGTCTAGCTTAAGATAGATAGATTTTGACTTGTTTTAATTCCATACTTAAAACTGACATTGTAATCTTTACTGCATTACACGCCGCTGTCAATTTTGAAACTTTATGTTTGGGAAAAGTTATTGTTATTGAGTCACTGTTTGTTTACTTTTCTATTATCCTGTTCGAAAGCGATTTTTCGCTGGCACTTTGCTCGTAGGCCCAACTCCGCTTACGTTGCACAATTTACTAAAAACGTCTACTGTCACACATACCTACGCGTATATGTTACATTCTCTTTTATACTATCGATGCATCTGATAAGAAACTTTAAACGCGGGGCATAAATGTATTATATTATGCGTATTCTAAGCCTACGAACAGCCACCATTTTGTGACCCTTAACCCTATAAAAGAGATAAGACTGGATATTTGTTTTTATTGCTTCCATATATTTTTCTGATGTAACTGAAATATTATCACTGACTACTATTTTGCAAGGCCTTTATCAATCTTTTAACAGAGACGCAATTTTTTCATGTTTTCAAGAGATTCGTATCTACTCCATATATTGGTCGAAGAAATAGTTTCTTCCCGTTGTATATCAAAACTCAAGACATTTAAAAAAATGTTTATTCACTATTAATCACAATATATAAGTGCCATTTTGTTCGAAGACTGTCTACCATTTTGTAGGTAGTAACATGCTCCCGTTGCTGTAGAAATGTTGGGATTTCTGATCAAAAAAAACGCAACTAGTAGTTTTGGCAGTCCTCTCTTGATGTCAACCTGATACCGTCTAAATAATTCTGAAGAAACTGAAACTGGTGGAAGTCTGAAGGTGCCAGGTCAGGGCTATATGACGGATGCATTAACACCTCCCAGCCAAACTCTCTTAATTTTTTCTAAGTGACTAAAGATGTGTGAGGTCTAGCGTTATCGTGATGAAAAACCACACCCTTTCTATTGATTGATTCCGGCCACTTTCTCTCAATTTCTTGCATTAATCTCATCAGATCCAAACCGATGGTTCTGCCTGGTGGTAAAAGCTCATAATGAACAGTACACTTCTAATCCCACCATACACACAGCATCACCTTATTGCGAGTTAGCCCGGGTTTTGCCACAGTCTGTGAATCTTGACCAACCTTTGACCACGACTTATTTTGCATGTTCTTGTCGTGCTTGATCCACTTTTCATTACCAGTTATCAATCTTTTCAAAAACGGTTCGGTTTCATTACGTCTTAATAAAGAATCGCAAATGAGTACACGGTTCATTAGGTTTCTTTCAGTGAGTTCATGTGGCACCCAAATATCGAGCTTTTTGATATACCAAGCTTTTATCAAATGGGTCAAAACTGTTTTGTGGTCAAATCCCAGATCTTCAGCTATGTCGTAACTACTGATATGCCGATCTTGCTCCACTTTTTCAAAAATCGCATCCATTTTAGCCGTGACAGGACGACCACAGCGAGGTGCATCTTCGACATCAAAATTTCCGGATAGAAAACGTTAAAACCAACTTTGTGCTACTCTTACTGATACCGCATTAGGGCCATAAACGTCACAAACTTTTTTCGCAGCTTGGGTTGTATTGTTATAATAAAATTTTAAAATTTATTGAATTTCTTCATTAGAATCACTCATTTTGACAGAAAGAAAAACAAATGAAAACCGACGGGATACAATATTTTACTAAATTGTTTCTTTTTTAAAATATAACCTTCTTATGGTATCAAAACCAGCCAGATACAACTGGTACATCCAAAGAGATTTTCTTAAAAGTATATACAAATTATATGCGAAAAGACTTTTTCCCCGACCTAATACTCGGATTTACAAATTCAAATTCGAGAAAAATTTATTTTACTTAATTAGCCGGAAAATAGTCCTTGATTAATAAAAAAATGCTACCGAATATTTCAGCTGAAGTTTGGAAAAGTTACAAACACATATCGTTACATTTTTATATATTAATTAAGGATATAAAATAATGTACACTGGAATTATTTCAAGAAGTATCATGGAAGTATGAGAGATTCCACGTAGCGTTCTGTGGAGTCAATATGATTTCTTTTAATAAAAATACGATTGGCAACGTCCACAGGGTTGAAATATACATTAGATGCAACAAAACGAGACAGCTTTCTTGAAGCGTCCTGACTGAGAGTAAAAATTCACTTGAACTTATTTCATGCTTTTTTCGAAGGGCGCGGCGCGCGAAAACAATGTTTTTACAATTGTACAAGAAAAATTACAGGCTTCGGCTACGATCGTCATACATCGAGTTTATTCGTTTTCATCATATGTTAAAAAGATGAAACGACAAAAGGTGATATTTAATTATTAACCGAATTATGAATGTATATAAAGTTCAATTTTATTTCATAACTTGTGCTATTGAATTAAAATCGTTCGGCGATCGTATGACGTAATCGGACGTAGTGCATTGCTGTAATAAATATTAGGTCTTTAAATATATTAATACTTAAAAAAAATAACACTCAATTTTTTTATAGTTATTTACACTGAATATTATTTGGAGCGTTATGAAAGTAACTAATCTTAAGAAAAACTGACAAAGGAAATAAAAAGTTTCTATACAACTGACTGAATAATTTCATAATATGTTTAAGACTTAAATTATATAAAACATACAACATAATAAAAAAACTTAGACATTATATCATTTAAATTATTCACTATGCTCGAACCCAACAATTATTGTTTGCACTGTAAACACACCACATACGTACAAGAATTTACCCCAATTTTAAATTAATTAAGGTACGTTATAAACGCAGCTTAATTTATTTAAAAAGGGGGTAAATTCTTTTAGTGTGCTTAACGTTCATATAGAAACTAAGAAGATTCTTATTGGATTACTCGTTTTGCGCCACGAAGCCTGTTATTTCTCTGGGCCTACTCTACATCCATTGAAATAACATATTTTTATACATTTAAAATAAGATTTATTGCCAACATAAACAGCTACAATTGCCAACCCTCATAACGACAGTAGACATTAAAGAGGGGCAATCACTTACATCCACTATACAAGGAAAATTATGCCCCGACCGCGCCACATCTCGTTTTTTGGGTTCCGTGGCTCTCATAATATTCACAGCCTCCGGCAATTTCAGTTAAATTACACTTTTTTCCTTATCTTACGACAAAGATGGTATAGTTTAATTATATTTGCTTTACGTCAATTTTATAACAAAATTATTTGCTTAAATTGCAATATAAATTAGACAGGATTAAATAAAAAGTTGCATTTTTAAATTTTTTTGAGTTCAATAGATTTTTCAGATTTTTCGAAATGTTTCGAGATAGAGGGAGAGACACGCACTTCACGTAAAACAGCCATTTTAAAGTCGATTTTTTTTAAAGATGAAACTATTCCACAATAATTTTAAAATGGCTATTCAACGATACTCGAGAGGATAAGTACCTAAAGACATTTTTACTCTCATTTTGTGTATATGAAAAGCACATATACCTATAAACAGATAGACGGACATGAAGAAACTACAAGTTTCTTTTTAGACACGAACCCTAAAAACCTGGTAAAAGTATTTTTCAGTTTAGATAAACTCACATATAAAATCTATTAAATAATAAAATAATAATAAAATCTAGTAAATACAAAAGCTTAAGCGCATCTTGTGATTTCGGTTTTTTATAAAAAATTATAAGTGGAAATTTTTTATTAATATCTACAAGAAATGCCGAAGATACAAATTTTTAAAATAAATAGTGCAATGACGTCATTCGGTTACATTACTACGGGCTAACTTGTATAATTTCTATATAGAGCGCACCGAGTGACGTCACTGGCGGGTCGTAAACACACAAACTTTAATTAGTTACATCTCCAGTAATAATCCGTTTTTTTTTTTAATTCAATTATATTTTAACGTGTGAAATAGAATGTGATGCATAATTTTGTTGAAGCAAACCTGTGCGCTTAATTCGTTTTATAGTGTATAAGCCCAGAACATCGAGAAATAAAAGAGATAACGAAATTATTTAGAGGAATTTTTTAAAATCGTAGCATAATAATGAAAATTAAACATAAGTTATATATTTGAAATGTCCTTATAGGCTACATGTTGTAGAAAAATAAAAAAGTAAAAGAAAACATGATTCAAATTATTTTAATTCGAAGTGATGACAATTAGTAAAGTAATATTCTACTTATTGAATAGAAATTGTTAACTAATAGACATAAAATGAAGCACATGTTATGTCCCTTTTGAATGTTTTAGTTTTTCCTTTTTTAGTGACCTTCTCATACCATGAGACATGCAATAAAGATTATGAATATGAAAAAAAATATTATAATTATGACTACAATACACAAAACACGAAGGGCTTATCCCGACATCCAAATTCTAACGCGCGTTATACATTTCAAATATAAACCGACACGGGAATTGAATCGGGGACCATCTGCATTTAAAGTATAGTTACTACTCCTAAGAGACCGTAAAAGTTTGTCAAATGAAAAAAACACGGCTAAGGGCGAGTCGGATACGAAGGATTTCGTACATACCTCCGTGCAATATAAAAAAACACGTTTCTTGTATAGGTCCCTTTAATTTTTAACTTTATTTTGTTTTTATTAACTTTTCTTATAGCGACGGCGTAGGCAATACATACTATGTGAACAAGTGTCTACGTATGTCCTAGACGACCGCTTAGCCAAGTGGGCAGCGACCCTGCCTGCGAAACTGGAGGTCCCAGGTTCGAATCCCAGGTCGGGTCAGTATTTATATGATGAATATTAATACTGGCACCGGGTCTTGGTTGTTATATGTATGTGGTGTCTTCGCTTGGTACCCAAAATACAAGCTAATGCTTAGTTTGGGACCTAGACGTTGTTGTGATTGTGTGTGTTATTATTATTTATTATTATTTATTATTATTATTATGTCGCTTGGTTCCCAAAGCACAAGCTAATGCTTAGTTTGAGGCCTAGACGTTGTTGTGATGTATACGTTATTATTATTACGGGTCAGACGATACAGCCCTGTGATAGATGGACGGACAGCCAGACAGACAGTGGAGCCTTAGTAATAGAGTTGCTGTCGGTACCCTTCGAGTACGGAACCCTGACAAATATTATGTGTGTAATTTACGTAACTACAGAACCTTTTCCGTTCACGTATGGCGTACTCTTAGCCAACATTTCACGTGATCCACGACATCTGCAACGTTCCGCCGGGCAAAGCAATAAACTGCGGATTATACGGACCAACTACACACACTGTAACGCCATAACTAAAAAATATTGTTATTTTTTCTAGTTTATATGGGATATTGTTTATTTTTATAGTTTATCTGTAACGAAAAAAAAACTCACAAGGTTGTTGTGTCTTGGAGAGTGAATCACAGATTTCAGTGATTCGAAAATGTTCTAATATCGAATGTTATCAGCGAATTACAGTAGTCCACGTGGACTAACCAACAAATCATGTACGTACGCAAATAGTTTAATGTGACTGATTTTTCGTTACGCTTTTTGCGTACTAAATAATTGTGTGTGTACATGCTGTTTCTCAGGGACATGCATTGAAATTATTTTATTTTAACGATTTTTAGTTATTAATCGTAATTGTTCGTTACGTGCGATGGCAATGGGTACCTATATAAATCTAGCAGTCGTCGCAAGACGAAGAAAATTGCTGCGTGTATATTTGAGGGTTCAAATGTTGTGGCACATTCGTGAAAACTTCAGTCAAATGGAATTAGACGCAGCCTATTTTTAATTCATAATACTGTCTGTAATAAATCTAGTGATGGAAACGTATCGATAATAAACTTCGAGGACGTGCATATAATAATATGTTATGGAGTAAATATGCAGTATATATATTGTATATACATATACTGTCTTAAGTAAAAAAAGTGGAAGTGTAACACTTTGAATAAAATTGTTCTTTATACTACGGGAGTTAGTGATCAAAAAGATTACGCCTTTACAGAAGCTGAATTTTTGGCATGTGATAAGTACCTACTTCATTCAGAGAGTGCAGTGAGTTTATTTGAATGCGCCTTTTTGGAGTTTTTGTGTTCACAAAGTAGGTAATAAATTCAAATATTCTTGTACGTATGTTAAGATTATATACATAACTACGTAACTATTAAAATGAAAAAAATCAAGGTACGCAGATGTCGGGCGACTATCGCTGGGTTTGGATTCCTTATTCTTGGTCTGGGAATTTCCTTTTATGACACATAAAGCCAATTTATATAACAGTAACCTTTTTTTTCCCAATTAATTTACGAACCACAGTCTAAATCCGTGAATTAATCCGACGTTATTACGCTTAGGACTATATATTATACATCTTATATGGTCACCGCACTGAGACCCGGTCGTTACAATCCCCAACCCGCAGTGGAGTAGCGTGGTAGATTTAAGCTCTAATCCCCTCCCCACCCTCCTCACCATGGGGGAGGCCTAAATCCCTGCAGTGGGGTAAAATGGGCTGATGATGATGGTCACCGCACAGAGAAAAATACTATGGTGAATTCACATTTTATTATGATGGTATCACTATCAGTAGAGCAATTGTTGATCGAGATCATCATAAATACGAGGAAATAGAGTAAAACAAAACTAGGCGTCATCATAATTACGTTACTGGAACCATAATTTCTGCTAACGCATATTTTTTTCCTTTTCATATTCCTCGATTTTCAGTATGCGTTTCAATCATTGCTCGACACTTTTTTCAGGACGTGTTCATCTTCATAATGATCTCACTATCACTTTTAACGACGTCAATAATTCAGCTTTATATAGTCTTGACCGTTTTCGGACACTAGCTCCTGGACTTATAATAGAATGTCATTAATTGTATCCACCGACACAGGCTCAATTAATTTTCCAACGACAATTTAAGTCGGCGAACTTATCTTCTTCCGGGAAATGGATTTCGTTTTATGGTCTTTTTATTTTCAAGTTCAGAAACGCGAAGCTCTCGTAATATCAAATCGAACTCTATGATTTAAAAATTCTTCGTATTGGTAGCGGTGTAAGCATCGCGTTTCAGATCGCATTTTTCATTTCTCTGAAATGTAAAAGTTATTGGGTAACTTTCTTTTTGCTGCTCTGGAAAGTGATTCTCGTACCGCTTGTTTCTAGTCAAAACGTAATTTTGTATCATAAAAGTTTGTATGTTTTATATGATTCTCGAAAATTGTAATGTTTTATAGGGCTTTTGACAAGACAGAATTACGTTTTCGCTAGAAAAATATTGAATTTCATCGACAATGTCTCATTAGACATAAAGTCAAGTGGTCCGAGAATAACTCCCCTGCTGCTAAGAATAGAAGCGGCTGATTTATAATTCATTAAATATAGATTTTTTTACTTCAATTTAGAAGTTAAAACAACGGTACATCGTCCGCACTGTCATCGGTGAGTTCAATTCTAAAGTTGTGAAAATATAAACAACAAACGAATAGACAAGAAAGTTATAAAATTTGTTTTTTGTTATTTTATTTTAATTTTCGATTATCTAATAAATGGATCTCCATATTTTCTTTTTCACTTCCTTTACTATTTATTTCACAATAGTACAGAGTCAAATAGTATATTATATGTACAGTTTTAAGTCAATACGTAACTTATTGAAAAAAAAAACATACTAAATTAGACACATTTTGCCCTCTTATTTTTACATTTGACAAATCAATAAAGCAGTGTTTATTAATTCACTCTATAGTGTACTTGATACACGCCTAATATATATTTTCGTCATATATATTTTAACGCTCCGTATAACCTTTAGTTGAATTAGTTACCCGTGTTTAACTAACTTTGTACACACATATAGCTAGCCCTTTTTCGACGATACTTTAAAATTATTTTGCTTGTTATCACTGAAATTACTCGTGCTCAAAAAACATATCTAAATGGTAAATTTAATTATTCTTTCAAGCAAGCTATGATATTTGATAAGAATCTGAATTACGTTGCATGACCCAAATAAAACATTAGTGCGGCCGCCATTGCAGTGCTTCATTGGCAGTCCAATGATAGGGAGTTTAGAGGTTTTATTATGTCTGTGACTAAAACATGTTTTGTCGTTGTCTTTCGATTGTAACACTTGGATTGAAAGAAAGAGACAAAACATATTGCGCGTGTGTGTGTGTGTGTTTGTGGCTTGTCCGATATGTTATTATTAATTTTTACTAACCTGATTCAAAATAAACGTTTCGAAAACGATGTATAAATTTAATTTAGAGACCTAGTCTCTAAGCTGAAAGTTTTTTTTTTGTGTCATGTATGTGTGTAACAAGTCAAACGTAAGAGTTTGGTACGTATTGCTGGTTATATTAAGTATCACAGGTATACACCACTAATACTTTGTAATATTGGTAAGGTAGGTTTTTCGTCCGTCCGTCCGTTCACGCTCTAATATGGTTTTTTTTCAACGGTATTTTTGAACCTTGGCACAGAAGTTCCCTTTGAGCTCTAGTTTTGCAAGTATCATATTGGATTGGACAAGTACCAAAATTAAGGATTCTTTACGTTCCAAAGGGTCCAATATTTTGAAACGTTTCATAAAAGTTACCTTGAACCTCTGGTTTTGCAAGTTCCATTCTGAAGCTGACTAGAGAAACTGAAGGTCCTGACCTGAAGGTCACATGATGACAAGGCAAACGTAATAATCTGGTTGGTTAGCTGGTTTTATAATAACTTTTTAATTCTAATGAATCTTTTGAAATCATATTACACAAACGAAAACTCATGAAAAAAATATTTATGCCTTATGAAGATAAAGATTTTTTGCATTTTGAAAATCACCACTTCAGCTAGACGAGTCACGAGTTTTCATGGATTGTTATAACGTTAACATATCTATTTACTAAACAGGCAAACAGACAAAAATAAAACAGTACTATTGGAATTTTCCTTCGGATCCCACTTTTATAGGGAGTACAATCCCATACGGAAGACATTAAAATTCATGTCAAGTTCGCAATTTACAACAACGTACGTTTGTATCTTCACGCCAAAATTATGGGTTTTTATGGGTCGATTTTTTATTTAATTGCTCGTTTTTTTTATATTGCACGGTGGTATGGAACCCTTCATGTGCGAGTCCTACTTGCACTTGGCTGGTTTTTTTATTTTATTTGATTTATGGCAAAGTTTTACTGAAACTCGAAGTTTCCCGGAGCCATAAGCTTGATAGTCAAAATAGTAAACTTAGTAAATGCCACGGACCCCGAAAAAAGTTTATGAAACGTTTTGTACGTACTGCACGCACAGGGCGTATGAGTACAGAGTACAAAAATATAATTGCGATCGATCTCACTGTCGATTAAAAAATGGGTCGAAACGCCTTGTAGCCCAATCACACCGCCTATGGTACGTACGTAATCTGCTCTGTCTGTGGAATATGGAAAATTCATTATGTATTTTCTAGATCCTCATTCCTTTTAATTTTATCAACCATTAGCGCCCCTTTATAATTTTGCTGTCGTGACAGCCCGAGCGCAGCGAACCTGTTTCAAATATATGAGGCCATGCGGCCGTGGTTCGAATCCGGGCGTGTACCAATGAGTTTTTTCTGACTTAAGTAAATTAACTGTCATTAACTCCGTGCCTCGTAAAGCACATTAAGCAGTCGGTCTCGGATGCTGTCAAAAGATGGCGGTCGTTACAATTCGCCAAATCGCGTTGGAGCAGCGTGCTGGATTTAAGCTCCAAGCCCCCTCATCTTGAGGGAAAGCCTAAGCCCTTGCAGTGGAGTATTAAAAGGGATGATGGAATGAAAATAATTTTGCTCTAAGCCCAATGTTGACTTTAACCAGAATTTAACTACGTTTTGCTCATAAATTGATCTCCACACTGGTTAAAATTGCCCGAAAAGCCTTCGTCTCAACCAATGGTGACGTATGCTTTCCAAATGTAATACATATTGTAGCCCACTTCTGATATATGTAAATTCGTTCGCTAAATAATTTCACAACGGCGGCGTAAGTTCCCAAATGTTTACGAAGTTACTAGAATTAATTTGTAATTGCGTTAACAGTTTTAACTTTGTTTACTTACTATGTAGATGAATTTGAATGGGATTCTAAATCGGTATTCGTATATTTTGTATCTTATTTTTTTAAGGAGTCCGAATTTTTTTTAAAGTGTGTTTGTGGAAAAGTTAATAGAGGACAAATAAATATGGTGTATGTATTAAAGTTTTAAAGTTAATATCTAATATCTGGTACATCCCACACAGCGCCATCTAGTCCTAAAGTATTGTGCTTGTATTATAGGGTACTAGTTAACTGATATATATTTAAATATTCTTTATAATATATTAGGTATTATCGACTGACCGATTGGTCCAGTGGTATATATATACATAGACTTTTACACCAAGAGACGGAATAAATAGACATATTCATGCACAGAAATATTTGTCCCGGGCGGGAATCGAACCCGCGACACTTGGCTCCGCATTTAGGGTCTCTAACCATTGGGCCAATCGGTCAGTCAATAATACTTAAAATAATTTGGAACAATAATTAATGGTAGTTAATAAAACAGTGAGGATTGATTTAACTTCAAAACTTTTAATAAAAATATTATTTTAAATGAAAAATATCCCCTAAACTGACATTTTAACGATTTTAGTATAATTTATAGCGTTTAAATTTAAGATGTTTAACGAAATAAACGCGTGAAGAACATGCCGTGAGTTTTAGATACAAAACCGTCACTCGTAATACTACGATGGACACAGTGAAAATCATCGTCAAACCCGAACAGAAGCCAGGCGAAGCCATCTAGTTTTATATTGTTCTCCAATGCTTTAAACGCTAGAGACATTAAATTCGTTCATTTAATAATACTGATAACTTTCAAATCGATTTAAGGGAATCCGGAGACCGACCCTTAACATTTGTACGTGACTATAAAATATAATCGTATACGACGAGGAAGATCAAAAAGCAAGAAAAAGAGATCATTCTGTTTCCAATTTCCCTGTACACTCTATTTTCTAGGAAACGAGAAGAGATTTATGTGTATTATCCAAATGTTTATTGAAATATGTTTTTATGGTGGATATAACAATGAATATGAAAACGAATGCGTAAAGATAAAATACAAATATATGTTGATATCTTTTTTAAAACAAGATTTTAAATAAAAAATGCTTAATTAAAATAAATAAATTATAAACAACGTTTAAATATCAAAAGCACAGTTATTAAAATATGATATATTTATTAGACGTTAGACGCCTTGAGCTTTTAAAATATAATAATAATATCTTGGACATCCCACACAGGGCCATCTAGTTCCAAACTAAGCAAAGCTTGTACAATAGATACCAGACAACAGATATACATACTTAAATATTATTTATAATATATACATACAGATATTTTTTTAAGTTTTTCATATTTTATTTTCTATACACGTCGGCTAAAGAACCTCCTTTATTTGTCGGTTAAAAAATACAGTCAAAACTATCAGAGTATTTAATATAAAGAAATTAGTTTTTGCATACGACTTGGTCTTATAAGAATACAAAAATTACCACATAAAACTAGTACAAATAACAATTTATTTCATTCAAAGATAATGAGCTTGTCCTCTTCAACAAAATTATGTATCATATGCTATTTCACACGCTAAAGTATACCATACTGATTACTATACTTTTTGAATTTCGGGAAATACCGATTATTACCGGAGATACAACAAATCAAAGTTTGTGTTTTTACGACACGCTCGTGACGTCACTCGGTGCCGCTACGAACAAATTATCCAAGTTAGCCCATAGTAATGATACCGAGTGACGTCATTGCACGATTTATTAAAAAAATTGAATCTTTGGAATTTTTGTAAATATCAATAAAATTCTTTCATTGGTTAGTTTTTCTTAATAAATGTAACCTATTTCTATAGAATGCAAAAAAGACAAGACACTCATTATGTATATAAGGTGTTCGACTGAACGTAGTCCAAACTTATAATGCGTGTAGAGCCTACCAAACTAAACAAAAAGTTTCATGTGAGCAGTTGGCGGAAACAAAGGGTTACCAAGAAAAACATGCTTAAAATCTAATTTTAAAAACACAAATACAGAATGGCAATATGAAAGTAATACATTTATTACCAATCAAGTTCACTTAAAAACTTAAGAAAACACACAGAGACTGTCTTGCGAATTGTAAAATTAGAGGACTGGTTTAAAAGAGGTCAATAACTACCTATTCTTTAAATTGAAATGTTAGTGTTTTTTTTTGTCTTGTAATTGTTTTCAAAATGGCGGTTGGCGGTAAACCAGTTGTCAAACATTTGCGTTATCTGTGTTGTGATATTTTTTTCTCGGTAACCGTTAGTTTGTCCCACATGCAACTTGAAAGTTACGTTCAGCCGAACGCGCTATAAATAAGGTATTGGAAATTTCTAACCTTTTCTACTCAATCAATTAGCTTTGCGTTTTGTTTCCCACTAACAAGCAACTGGAATGAATTATTGAAAAAAAAATCTATGATCTCCTTTGTATGTCTTTATCTACAAACTAACATATTGTTCCATATAATGTTTTACTCTTTATCCTCAATTTGTTTTGAAGATCACCGAGTTACTAAATGTCAAGGTTTACCCAAATGAGACATTGTTAGCAGATATTCTCTTTGAAGTCTTGTATCTAGAGGACATGTAGGAACTTTTCCTAATTACTCGATCTTGATTTACTTTTCATAAATATTTACAACCTTAAAAGTTAAATATGAGAAGTTCAGTTATAACAGAAAAAAAGTTTTTATTTTTTTGGTAAGTGCATAATTCAAATATGTGATGCGGTGGTACGGAAAAGTTAGCGACCGAGTCCGACTCGCACTTGGCACATATCAATCAATTTCATATACCAACTCTTCAACCCCAATAATATTGCTCTAAAGTGATACTTTCAAAAAATCTCGCAGTAAACTATAATGATAATACCTGGGGCATCCCACACACCGCCATCAAGTCCCAAATTAAGGGAAGTTTGTATTGTGGGTACTAAGACAACTGATATTCATACAGACATATTTTTTATAATAAATATACCTACGTATATACATAATTTACACCATAGAGTAAATAAATTTGATAGCAGCGTTTGATATTCATGGAGTCAGAAATGTCACTTCACAGCATCGAAAATGTCAAACGCAATATCCCGGGGGTGAAGACCGGCGCGTACGGACCTCGCGGACTGAAACTCTTAAGGAAACTCTCCATCTTGCACCAGCTAGTTAGAGTATGAGTGGTTAGACGGAAAACGCAGAAGAGGGCTTCTAGCAAATTCATACTTTTATGTTTTACATCCAGACACGGAACATGCACACAAATATTTGTTCCGGGCGGGAAACGAACCCGTAACCATTAGCTCCGCAGTTAGGGTCTCTAACCAATCGTCGAATCGGTCTTCTTTTACAATGTAACTCTACTTCTCTGTACATTTTGACACCCCTATGTTACTTAAACAAACTCATGCTTAATTACAAACCTTCATTTGGACGCACTAACGACCTTCCTAATGACGCCAGTCAGCGATCGAACGCAACGCCAATGGCAGCGGCAATTACACATGCAAAGTATGTTATTTGTCAATGGACCGGACGGCCGATAACAAACATTTATTTAGGTGTACCGAATTTTCATGATTACAACGTTAACTATTAATGAGATACCAGTAACTACAAATCTGTAATTAGTTTATGATAATTACAAAACTGTAGTGATAACTGTAAATGGGATATTTTATTGTAATCAATTGTAATAGACTATAATTAATCGTTTTTTGACCGACCGAATAGGCGAGCGGTTAGATACCCTAACTGCGGAGCCAAGAGTCGCTGGTACGATTCCCGCCCGGTACAAATATTTGTGTGCATTAATATATTATGTGTATTAGTTCCGTGTCCGAGTGTAAAGGTATGTATATACCTATGTATACATTATAAAAATATTTAAATTTATATATCAGTTGTATAGTACGTGTCGTGATAGCCCAGAGCGCAACGAGCCTGTCTCAAATTTGGCCCCATCGGGCCATGGTTCGAATCCGGGCGTGTACCAATGAGTTTTTCTGACTTAAGTACACAATATCACTGACACCGTGCTTCGGAGGGCACGTTAAGCAGTCGGTCCCGGACGCTGTCAATAGATGGCGGTCGTTACAGTTCCCAACCCGCAGTGGAGCAGCGTGGTGGACTTAAGCTCCAAGCCCCCCTCCTCACCCTGTGGGAGGCCTAAGCCCCTGCAGTGGGGTAAAAATATGGGCTGATGATGATGATGATGATGATGTATAGTACCCAATAATACAAGCATAATACTTACTTTGGGATGAGATGGCGTTGTGCGGCATGTCCCAGATGCTATTATTACTTTTGAACACACAAAAACATTTTTTTGGTGTTTATTCAACCAAAATATATTACCATAGTTGAGCAGTGGAAGAAAAGTCAAGCGCAAACAACTGTTTTTTTTTGAGATGCAAGAGTTGATCTTGAAAATAATACAAACCGCAAAGTCGCGAATTTCCTGACCTCTTCGGTTCGGTCTCATCTTTATATACTAACATATTTTTCAATATTTGGCACATATCTATTTAATTTATAAGTAGTCTGTGGTCAATCGAATACGTATAATGATAGGTGCTAACGTCTCGCTAAACAAGAAAGCTCTTTTTTAAATGCTTAAATCGTAAAATGAACAATAAGCAAAAATATAAAAAGTCAAAGTATCAGTAAAAGCGATGGCTGAAAATTTTCATTAAAATTACACTATTGTTCTACACATAATTTAGGAAAACAATAAAAAACATGTGGAAAATTACTGCGAATCAAAAAATTCGCTCCGGACTTTGATGTTTATGAAACTTTGAGTTGTCTCAAGTTGTGTATGAGTTTATAGAGGTCACTTTTATTCGCGGAGTGACTGAAGCATATAAAGATCGAATGCAGAAAGAGAACACAAAGTGAACTAAGTTAAATATTGAGTGTGAATATTCCAAAATACGCTTTGCCCCCTTGAACTGCTCTAAAGGAGTGATATAAAGTTGCTCGTGTTCAACTCCTATATCGCAGGCTGCTTGGCTGGCACCGCTCTCGACAAAAACTAGCTGTGGTTTAACAAATGTGTATTAATAGAGGCTATGTGGATCACACTGAACGACTTCGTTTTTTACTAGGGTTACGTGATTATATAGTGTCGTGATAGTCGAGTAGTGGCGAGCCAGCTTTTGGTTTAAGAGGTCGTGGTTCGAATCCCGACCAGCCGACCGAAGAACCGGCATGTACCTATCCGTTTTTGCTGACTTAAGAAGGTAGTCTTTTCATGCAAAATAGAGGGTTCGGCTCGTGTCTAATCTTCGCTGTATTTTTGGATCAATATTTACAGAAGAAATATATGTAATAAGAGAAATACTGTCACAGGCCTGTATATTTTCTTTTTTAATATCTAGTTTAGTTATTTTAGAATAAATGTCTGTAAAACATGATTTCTGTCGATTCCTGGTTTTTGAAAATAATGCTTCGTTCACACAGCAACGGAGCAAGGGATTGACGCGATTGTTTTAATTAGGTATATTATAAGAGTGACGAAAGCTACTTTTTCCTTGAAAAAACACGGTTCCTATAGAGAAATATTCTTTATGCTGAAAAGGTTGAACAAATTTTGAGATAATATAGTACGGAGGCGTCTTAAGTCTTGGATTAAGGATAAACATCCTGAAAAAAAATGAAAGTTACTGCGATTTAGCTATTCTTCGTACTAAAATAGCTAAACGGATTAGATGAAATATGGTATATAGAGATTCCTTAGGTAGTTAAGTTTCCGAATTTTCGAGAAAGTATTGTCTCGTTAGCGGTTCCGGTACATCTGTATAGCCCTGCGGGCGAAGCAGCGCGCGGGAGTTAGTTTCGGATAAAGATGTTTTTCTGTTTATACGAACGACACGTGATTAAAGTTCAAAGCATTGAAACATCACAAACATTTCCGAAGTTAATAATTATGCTCCCTTGCACTTTAATTTCACACTAAAATACACATAAGTAAACTATCTCTGTAATACGCCTGATTACAGTCGCTTGTAAAATCTTTGAGCTACTTTAATTAACCTCGAACATTGGTATCAATGTCTATATAAATAAATGTTAAACAAGTTCTATATTTTCAAAATACTACTTATTTTAGTCTGTTGTCTGGTACCCATAATACAAGCTTTACTTTGTTTAGGATTAGATGGCGCTACGTGAAATGTCCCAGGTATTACTAAACATTATATATTATTATATATTTTGTGTAAAAAAGAAAATAACATAATAATATACTGCTGGTTAGTTGTAAGCCAGGCGCTCGATTTAAAATACATAATTTGAATTTGAAAAAATTCAAGTTATGTGTTAGGAACACGAGCCCGGGACGCTCGGTTTTTTTTGACACAGACGAATGTGGGAGTTCATGTCGTGCGTATATATGTGTTTTATCATGGTTACGAAATACCAGTAAAGTACGAATTGACTTCGTTATCTTTTGCTTTTACCATGTAACCACTCATATTCTAGCTAGCTGGTGCAAGATGAAGAGTTTTAGTCCGAGTTTCAGTGCACAAGGTCCCCGCGCACTGGTCTGCACTCCCGTGAATTTCCCCTACGCCAGTCTACAACCCCGCAAAATTTCGCAATGTCACTTCGATACTGTGAACTGACATTTATGACTCTATTAAAACCAAACGCTGCTGTCAAATTAATTTACACTATGCGAAATACCTAAAGTCTTTTTTTTTCAATATGTACCAGCTTTTATTTCAGCTCTTTAAAGTTACGACCCTAAATAAAGTAAATTATCTGATAATATAGACAAAGCCTTACAAGAGAAGAATAAAAAAGGGTTCTACAATGATATTGTACAAAAAATAAAAACCGACTTCAAAAACATAAACTAAAAAGTTAAAAATAAAATTTTCACTTTAAAGAAAGGAGCATTAACAGGCGGCATATAGTTAATGAAGTCGGTGCCTACTCACTCAGACACTTTAAATTGTGTTCTATTTTTGTTATAGTTATAAATATATCATTGTTGTAATTGTTATTACCTGGTAAGTACCCATTTAAAGTGTCTGAGTTGGCACCGACTTCATTAACTATATGCCGCCTGTTAATGCTCCTTTCTTTAAAGTGAAAATTTTATTTTTAACTTTTTAGTTTATGTTTTTGAAGTCTGTTTTTATTTATTTTTTAAATTATTTTATTTTTCAATTTTTAGTTGAACGCATCTGTAACTTATTTGTATTTGGTATAAATGGGGCTACTAAACGCGCTACTCTAATGAGACAGCACCGCGATTACGCAACGTAAATTCAGTGTCAAATTGACGCATCAGCATGCTTAGTAGGCAGTGGTATTCCTATGTAAAACTTCAATCTTAATTATTATTTTTGTGCGAACTGAACATTTTGGCATATTCAACCGTATGAAAGAAGCCCAACAAAAGGTAACTGCTGTAAATCGTTGAGGGATTCCCTCGACTGTTTATGGTCTTCATCATCAGACCTGTAATGGCACTTATAATCCATATGGGTGCAAAGATCTCATCAATAGAAATGATTCAAGTCCAAACACCAGGTAATTGCTATAAATCGTTAAGGAGTTCCTTCGACTGTGTATGGTCTCCATCATCAGACTTGTTATGGTACTTATAACCTATATGGGTGCAAAGTTCTCATTAATAGAAATGAATTAAGTACAAACACCAGGTAATTGCTGTAAATCGTTGTGGAGTTCCCTCGATTGTGTATGGTCTCCATCATCAGACCTGTAATGGCACTTATAATCCATATGGGTGCAAAGATCTCATCAATAGAAATGATTCAAGTCCAAACACCAGGGAATTGCTATAAATCGTTAAGGAGTTCCTTCGACTGTGTATGGTCTCCATCATCAGACTTGTTATGGTACTTATAACCCATATGGGTGCAAAGTTCTCATTAATAGAAATGAATTAAGTACAAACACCAGGTAATTGCTGTAAATCGTTGTGGAGTTCCCTCGATTGTGTATGGTCTCCATCATCAGACCTGTAATGGCACTTATAATCCATATGGGTGCAAAGATCTCATCAATAGAAATGAATCAAGTCCAAACACCAGGTAATTACTGTAAGTCGTTGAGGAGTTCCCTCGACTGTCTTTCAGCTCCATCATCAGATCGACTCCCGACTTTCATTAAATAGTATTAGTAGTAGTATTTTATCAAAATACTTAAAATACGATACTTTAAAATACGATTTTTGAAGGTTGCCCTCGATTTCTCTGGGATGCCATCATCAGATCCTGGTTTCCTTATCATGGTACCATTTCGGAGATATCTCCCTTTCACAAAAAAAATATCATCCAATTCGGTTCATAAACAACGAAGTTATCCCTGAACACACATAAAAAAAAAAAAAAAAAAAAAAACATATATACGGTCGAATTGAGTAACCTCCTTCTTTTTTGAAGTCCCTTAAAAAGTGATGTGGTATTATCAGTAGAAAATGGCTGACAGTTTATCTTCATCACTTGTAACGCAAAACGACGTACACCGATACAGAGTCATTATATTCTTCACGTGAAAAACATTTAATATAGCTTTTGAATAAATCTCGATTCAGATTATCTAGTGAGGTACTGCTATGAAACGATGAACGAACCGGCCGATACGCTCAAGTAGAAGGGTCCAGCAGTATCAAGTGTCGAAGTGCAAAACAAATTTTGAAATCAAGTAGAAAAGCCCTAAATGCCTTATTCGCAGTGTTTTATTGCTACGTACCTTATTTAGTGTCCAATCGTAAACCTTCGAAAGGGCTCATGTTACTTTACGGGAACTTTGTCCGTCTGTAGCTTTATAGCTTAAAACGAATAAAATTAAACCTTACGCCCAACAGTAAAATGTAAGTATATTTCGACGTAACGTGTCGCCTCTAAACGTGTTTAAATTCTGTGACACCGTCGGCTTGGCTCTGGGATATAAAAACAAGAACTGATCAAGTGTGAGTCGAAACACACGCAATATGGTCTACGTAGCAACTTTAATAATTCTGTACTAATTAAAGTGTGTTCGGCTGAACGTAACCCAAATTTATAGAGGTGTAGAGCTTACCGAACTAAATAAAAACTTTCAAATGAGCAGATGAAGCAAACTAACGGATACCGAGAAAAACATGTTTAAAATTTTATAATCTTATCACTTATCTTATTCTTTATTTATTTATTAACTGAAGATTTTTGTTTAGTGAACACGCCATATACTTCGTGGTTTTTCATTCTTTTTAATACTGCGACCTTTTAAAAAAATAAAAAAATTTGTAAATTTCTTACCATCTCCATCACTATATATTTCAATTTAATTTTATTAACGTTATAAATTGATTTTACAAAAACTAGATGCACGGTTTAATGTAAAATCAAAACAAAATTATGACCGCGCAAACATTGTTGGCGATTTGTTTGCAGTTTTTTAATGAAGTATTTAACAAACTTTATTACAGTAAAAATTATTTATCGAATGCAAAATCAAAGCACGAAATTCTGCGTTTGTCTGACGTTTTAAATTATAACTTTTACAAGTTTAGAAAATTCGACCGTGTGACATTAAAGCGACAGATTTTTATCCCAAAAATAAATTATGTAAAATTTTGCTCATACTGAAAAGTTCCTATGGTTGTCACTTCCTACACTCACGATACAAAGTATGTGAAAAATACAATTAGTGTCTAATCCATCAAATAAAATACTGTAGTGTTTTCCAGACGCTACGGACAAAAACAAGCGACGACCAATATAATTTGAGAGGAGTTTTCTAAGACGTGTTAAATCGTTTGAACCCTTGAATGTATAGACTTACATCACAAGCAAAGATTTAATTTAGAGTCGACTTCGAATTAAAAGATAAACGAATGGTCAGTGTTCGTGTGACATGCAGGTTTCCGGTAAGAGTGGACTTTACTAAAGTAGTAAATTTATTATGCTGTAAAATTTTATATGGAAAAATGAACATAGTTTATCGTGTATTTTACTGAACATCGCAGAAAATCACTTGCAATCATCGCAGTGCCACCGTTGAAATCTCTATTGAAATTGAGACGTTTTACTACCGCGTAGTATTTAATAAAGATATAGCCCATAGTATTCTGGTAATTCAGTGTCGTGATAGCCCAGAGCGCAACGAGCCTGTCTCAAATTTGGCCCCATCGGGTCATGGTTCGAATCCGGGCGTGCACCAATGAGTTTTTCTGACTTAAGTACACAATATCACTGACACCGTGCTTCGGAGGGCACGTTAAGCAGTCGGTCCCGGACGCTGTCAATAGATGGCGGTCGTTGCAGTTCCCAACCCGCAGTGGAGCAGCGTGGTGGACTTAAGCTCCAAGCCCCCCTCCTCACCCTGGGGGAGGCCTAAGCCCCTGCAGTGGGGTAAAAATGGGCTGATGATGATGATGATTCTGGTAATTCAAATTGAGTTATACTAATAATATTATTATTAATAATAATAATAGCTGGGACATCACACACAGCGTTCCTCTGTTCCCAAAGTAAGCAAGTATTATGCTTGTATTATGGGTGTTAGATAACTGGATACTTAAATATTCTTTTCATAATATAAGCATATAATAGATACCTTTTACACCCGGACACAAATACACATGTTCATGCACACAATTATTGTCCTGGGCGGAAATCGAACCCGCGGCCCTTGGCTCCGCAGTCAGGGTCTCAAGCTATTCGGTCAATCGGCCATAATGCACACCGGTTAATAGGACAACTCTATATTTTTAAATGGAATTGTCTGCTAGTCTGTTCATTTATTCGATTAAGCTCATTAAGTCGACTATCACGTTATATTTCGAGAAATATCATTTTTAGACCAGATTTAAAACTAAATTATTAAAATTATTTCGTACTTAGTGAATGAAAAAGTGGTTTTAATGGAGTCAGAAATGTCATTTCACAGTATCGAAAATAACAAATGAAATTTCGCGGGGGTGAACGCCAGCTCGCGGGGACCTCGCAGGCTTATCTAATAAACACTTATTATTTGGCACGTCATTTGACAGAAGAGAAAATAATGCGTATCAATTTTGATGGTACAAATAGAAACTCATAAATTATGTGCGATTTTTTTTGTGATCAGGCTGACACGTGATAAAATGCGGTCAATATTGGTTTGTGAACATATAACACAAGAGTCACGTGGTTCAAGTAATAGGCGCAATATGCATATGTGAATAACCCTTCTTGGCTGCATTCCGCACATTAAATTATCGGCACACAGGTCGTATGTTGACAATCTAAATAGAATTTTACTCCTTTTTTTGTAGTTGCATAAATACTTGACACTGGATATATTTCCTTAGTTGTAAAACAAATGAAATTGCAGACGGTCCATGATCAACTTTTTTAATGAAATTTTTGTACACAACTTTTATTACCACAGAAGCTTGAAGCTACTTAGAAATACATATTTAAACGTTCGTAAACCGCGAAAATATTACATTTAAAAGAATAAAACATAAAAGTATACAAAAGTGTATAAAAGATACATTAAACTTTACGCCTTTCAGGCTGAAAGCTGTAAAATGTAGGCTTTCGTTTTGTCTCCGTGTACGAGATTACAGAAGAAGGTCTGGCTTTACAATACTCTATGAAAAATTCCTTTGAAAAGCAAACAAGTTTGACTGTTGAATTGAAGTTTACAGAAAGCTCTGTATCTAAGCTTATTTGTAAAAAGTTGTATTATATCGATTTGTACTTGCAAAGTATTTAATTTAGAAATCCATTATGAACATTATGATGGGTGATGGTTTGAAATTTCCTTCCTAAGAAAATGTGATGAAATTCTTTCTAATATGTGCTTTCAGCTACATGTTCGTATGAATTAATAAAACGCACAGTAAGTTTTTACACGTCTATTTTGCTAAACAACTGTTAACAGCAAAATGTATAATAAACTTGAAAATTTACTGACCATTTTTTCTTTTCAAATTTAACCTTTATTTATACCATTCGTTCATCACTTCTGGCTGTGTCGATTTTTATATTCCAAGTTTCTGACGTTCTAACGCTCTCTATATAACTACAATTTGTGGTTTGTTTTTATAGAACTTTCTGGGGCACAACAAAAGAAATAAACTAAATAAAAAAACATTTACTTACACACACAAACTCAAATACAAGGTGATATTTTAACAGCCGTCCTATTGCAATGATCTTTGGTAAAAACCGATGGCCTTCTTGTTTCATTTTAGTATCATTCAATAGAAAAATATTGACGTATGACTGAAAAAATCAATAAATTTAGTCACAATAAAATTCAAGGCCGCTACACGCTCCGCCCCTTTTCGGTCTTAAGGTGCGTCGCGTGCATCGTATGTTTATTATTTACGTAATGAAATCTATTAGTGTTACCTAAAATATAGAATTTTTTTGGATGATTGTCAAAGATTTTTCCTGTACAAGTAAATGCAAAAAAAAAATAGAAACATCCATTAACAAAATACAGCCAAGTATGACTCAGGCAAGCGCTAAGGATTCCGAAATGAATGAATGAAAACTATTTCTTTTGGTGAATACGTGTACGTAAGATATAAACCATAATGTTATTCTGTGGTAATACGGAATTTTCAGCGCACGAGTTCAACTGGTTTTCAGGGTTCCGTAATCAAAGGGTACCAACGGGAAATCCTACTACTAAGCCTCCGCTGTCGGTCCGTCTGTCTGACACAGGGATTTACCGTCTGAACCTTAATACCTAAGTAGACACATTAATCGTGTGCTCTATGGCTGTTATAATATAAAATAATAAAATAGAGTGAAAAATTAAAGGTTTTTCTTTCGACGTTTTTGGTGATTGGTGGTTGTGAGATCATTGATTACACTTGAAATTTTCAAAAAGTATAGCCACTTTGACAAGTAATAATAAAAATAAAATAAATACAGTTAAAAATCAATGGAGGTCCCCACACAAGAAACGTGTCATTTTAGGGTTTTTGGTGATTGGTAAATTGTGTGATTAGATTATTGCTTACATTTGAAATTGTCATGGTGTGTGTACACTTTGATTGTGGCCGCCATAAGAAACCAAATAATACAATCAAAACAAAGTTAAAAATAAGAAGATCCCGATACAAGAAACACCTTTTTTATTTTGTGCAAGTCCCACTTGCAATTGGCCGGTTTTCTTAGTGCCCTCGGTAGTATCTAATGTAGGATTATAGTGCTAACGGTTCCCTAGTGCCAAAGTGTCGTGATAGTCCAAAGCACAATGAACCTGTCTCAAATTTATAAGACAATAGGACCATGGTTCGAATTCGGGCGTGTACCAATGAGTTTGTCAGACTTAAGTACATAACTATCACTGACTCCGTGCCCTGGAGAGCACGTTAAGCAGTCGGTCTCGGGTGATGTCAATAGATGGCGGTCGTTACAACCCCCAACCCGCAGTGGAGCAGCGTGGTGGATTTAAGCTCCAAGCCCCTCTCACCCAAGGGGAAGCCTAAGCCCCTGCAATGAGGTAAAAATAGGCTGATGAAGTGAAGGTGAAGGTTCCCTAGTAATACCTGAGAACCATCCTTGTATATGACCGCGAGACAAAGTACTATGTCTTAGAAAACTGAAGAGATCCGTTGGTACCTTGATAACGCCTTGGTACAAAGTAGCGGTATAGGTTATACCTAAGAATAAGAAATGATAATAATAATAACGTATACATCAGAACAACATCTAGGCCCCAAACTAAGCATTAATTTTGGGTAGCAAGTGCAAACACCATATACATATAACAGCCAAGACCCGGTACTAGTATCAATATTCATCATATAAATACTGACCCGACCTGGTATTCGAACCCGGGACCTACAGCTTCGTAAGCAGGGTCGCTACCCACTAGGCTAGGTCAAGCGGTCGTCAATAGTGAGCTTATTACATGCATACGTACTTATTAAATTAACAATACGTAGTTATTTTAATGCAGGCGAAATATTTTATACTGTTAGATTTTTATTCAAGCGATGACTTTTAATAATGCCACAGCATTTCGCTTTCGCTCGTAATTTTTGTACGTGGTGACATTTAACGAGAATGGGCTATTAAGAGCGTGTATGCAAAAGACTAGGGTTGCCATATGTTTAATTTTTGTCGGAATTGCTCTTTTGTAAATTAATTTAATAAAAATGTCCGGATTGGTATAATATATTGGCTTGTAATGTTATGGGTGCTGACAGTTTTTTATAAAAAACTATACCTAGCCTTTAGAAATAGCCCATGAACTTACAAAAATAACCTGCATGTTTTTTTTAAATAAAAACCATTTTGTTCCATTCAAAATTAATTAAACAATTGGATTGTTGCTAGTATATTGCCCTCACAATCGCGATACATAAAATTCGTAGCGTGTAACATCAATGCTGTATGTAGATGAGAAACCATTCAACAACGAACCGTGCCCCACATTCGCAATGGAAATTTTATTTTATTAGCTAATGTATTTTCGATACTTGCAGTTCTACCGCAAAACTGCTCAACTAAGTGGACAAGCTATGTGAACAAAAAATAGAAAACGAAACTAAGTTAGCCATAGCTTTGCTTAGTGTATTTTTCATACTTGCAACTACTAGCCGCGAAAATGGTCATCTAAGATCGAACACTAAGTCGTAAGCTTAGCAATTTTGTTAGCTACTGTATTTTTCTTAATTGCAACTCGATCACGGTACTGGTCAGCTAAAATGACCACTAGTGGGCCACTTAGCGTTGTTTAGACTTGCCTGTCAAAATCTAAACTTGTTCAATTACATGCCTCAGGTTCACCAGTACAAGTATGTTTGCATTATTTTAATTTATAAATTTATATGTTATTACGGCAACTATATTTTCATTAAAAACTTTTCGTGTACCGTTATTATGTACAAAGTACATTTTTTAATTTAATCTCATTAGGCTTTCCTAATAATACAATGAAACTTTAGCTTTTGTCTAATATTTATTAAAGACAAGATATTCACTAAACTAAATATATTTTATTATATGTAACCATATATTATATAGTAGTCACAAGTAGTATGTTAGTCAACGTAAACTTTGTCTAAAATTATGCTTGTAATTAAAGCTTTAATTTTATTTTTATATTTTATTTATATTAATGGTTTTATTTTATTTATTTGGTTATCACAGATATAATTAAAGAATTTATAGGTCGTTAATAAATCAAATAAGCGGCGAAAACATTCCCAAATAAATTATTTACTATAATACGAGTATTACATTAATATTATTATCAAAAATTTAATTTGCCAACAGAAAGGGTATAAGTAATAAATTTTATTGCAATAAAATCTAAATTATAAACGCAGGTGGGGTCAGATGGAAACGCAAGGAACGTAAAATATATATATTTTCAAAAAAAATACACTTAAATACTAGGAATTTGTACTATCTGTCCTATTACATAAATAGAAACCCTAGCGACACGCCTATTTCTAATCACGTTCAATGAAATATGTATGAAACGCTTCCACCTCGAAAAAATCCTATACATCAAAATAAATGAGTGTTTTAGTTGTAGTTAAAGTAAGTTATTCACTTTTTTACTACAAAGGTTGTGATTTGGCGTATGAAGTGATATTTATCGACCTTAAACGATCGAAAGCAAAACGTTTCATAATTTTACTACGAGGAGGCACGAAGAGTAGGTATATCAATAATTATCAAAATTCACGTATTTACGATTCGTATTATTATTAAAAAGCCAAATGAATTCAGTCGATCAGGCTCATTTTCGCAATTCACTGCAATTCTTAGTGAAAATGCGTTTTAACCAGAGAAGGTAATATTGCAACTTTGCGACTATTATAACAAAAGTGATCTGATGTTAAAATTGTCCCTATGATGTCATCTGGACGATTGAGCTTTTTTATTCCACTATTCATTACAGTACAAACAAATGCATGAAGTAAAATTATAATATTATGAAAGTATAATAATATTGAAATTAGAGCATTATGTGAAATAGATTGTTAATCTTATGATCAATCAAAATATAATACTTCATATATGAAGCCTTCAAAAAGTCAAAAATAACGCAAATCATAAACATGTATTTATGTAACGTCACAGTCACAGGGATACTTTGACAGTCAAATTGAAAAAAAAAAACTAAACAATTGCAGCCTTAATAAGAAAAAAAGATACAAATTGGTTTATATTTTCCGAAAAAATTTGAAAGTCATATGTAAAATTTTTGCTTACACTATCTCATCATGACTTAAATTCTATAGATAAACTTAAGTTTATCTTTATTTATTTTACTTCATTTTGTTTTCCACGAGCTAGATACTATATGTAACAAACAATATTATTTGTTTTTCTGTTTTTTTTTTAGTTTCCGATTTAACATAATTATTTTCCTTTTTAAAACTTCTCTTTTAAAAGCTTTAAAAAAAAATTCAAATTGATAAAAATTCCTTTTTTTTCAATCCATCAACCCTTTTTATACCCTACTGCAGAGGTTTAGGCCTCCCATCATGAGGAAGCTTGGAGCTTAAATCCACCACGCTGTTCCAATGCGGGTTGGCGAATTTTTAATTTTTTAATAATTTTGTAGAATCATATATTGTAGGAAACTCCATATATTTTAAAAACTGTCTTAAGAAAATTCATTAAATATTATTTTGTATTTAATTAAAGATGTAAAGAGGCGTTAAAGTGTCGATTCAGGTGGTGCAAGAGGCAATATAGTATTTTATTTGACTATGAAATCGTATGAAGGAAAACAGATGAATCGATTACTCATTTTAATAATCAAGTTTTCAGATTTTATAGCATTTCCAAAATATTAGGCTTAAATTAAATTTATTAAGCTTAAATAGTGAAAAGACGTTAAGTATATAGTTAAAATCAAGATTCTGAAAATACTTGATGTTATTTATTTATTTACAGAAAACGGCTAAATTGCCAAGTTCTCGGCGTTGGCTGAAATACCTCTTCGCCATATTAATTTTCTCTACACTTGTTTTCCTATTACTCAATTCTTATTCCCACTTTCTTTTTCCTTTTTTATTTTTCTTTTCTGCGTACCTACTTCACTAATTTTCTTCATTTCTCCCAATATATAGATCTCTTATTTTCCATTTTCTCACCCATTTTCCATGCTGCATCAAGTGTTCTATTTCTCTATTTTCCCCGCAAATTTTACATTTCCTGTCTTCTTCTGCCAATATAAGTTTTCATCTTCTGAGTTCCCACCCCTTGATTTGGCTAACATATTTGATTTCCTCGTCCTCCCCCTTTTCTCAGATATGTTGCTCTCTTGTTAACTCTTAACTCTTTGTACCTTAATGATGGAAATACTTACTGGACACATAAATTCTCGAAGAAAATATGTCCAAATAATTGGTGTCAAATGAAATCCGTTAGGATTATTTAGATACGTGTATATAGGAGTCCACTAAAGAGACATTACATTACTAACTATATTTTTTTTAAATATGACACAAATTTTGGCTGGAATTTGAAGCCAACTTTTCATATAAGTATGCTATCATAGTAGGTCGCGGGTTCAATTCCTGCCCGAGACAAATATTCGTGTGCATTAACATGTGTATTTATTACGTGTCTGGATGTAAATAGTACCTGTGTAAATAGTATGTATGTTAATACCTACAGTCCTTTTTCAGCTCGACTGGGTTCCCGTTGGTACCTTTTGGGTACAGAACTCCAAAAATTAGAAAACAAAATGTTACATAATGAAACATATCTACTGTAGAAAAGAATCGCTTAGTACTTGTAGATCATAAAAGTACAAATTGACCAGAAGCTCTTCTGCGTTTACCGTCTAACCACTCTTACTCTAGCTAACTGGTATAACCGTTTGACGAGGTGGCGAGCTTCAATCCGCTTTCAGTCCGCAAAGTCCCCACGCGCCAGCCTTCACCCCCGCGAAATTTGCATTTGGCAGTTTCGATGTTGTGAAGTGCCATTTCTGACTCCATTAAAACCAAACACTGCTGTCGAATTTGTTGTCGTAGATGTCATCACTACCGATATAGGTAGTGTTATTTGCTAACGATTAGGGTGCCGCGCTGCGTCTGTTGACACGTGATCCTTTAAGCAAGGAATACCTGGTTCAGAGGATGAGTGTCGCAATACAGTGTGGTGACACGGAAAGTGTCCATGTCACCCTGAACCAGTCGTCTCTTTAAAATTTTATCATTTGTCATTATTTAGATAGTATTTTATTATATAGGTACCTAGTAATTTACAGGTTTTTTTTTTTAATTCGATTTTGATATAGAAGTTACTTGTAGTGTTAAAATAAAATATGTTTTAGGGATATTTTTAATTTCACAATACGATGTTTTGAAACAGTGTATTGTTTACTTTCTCTATTAGTATTTTAAAAAGTTACATGTTCTCATAAACTACGAATATATCGGTCCTTTAAAAGTTTTTTTTGTGCGTGATGAGCCCAATAAGGTACAGAAAGAAGTAAATACGTAAAACCGTAAAGCAAGTAATAAAAGTTGGAATTATTATGTTTGCGAACTGCAAAATTACGGGGCAATTTTAACAAATCCCCATAGCGCTCGTGTATTTTTCTCGGAAGTTTATAGTACATTTTTTATCCCGAAAAAAAATTGCATGACTTTTCATGGATCATAAATTTTATGTGGGAGCTTATTTCATACTCTTCATATTGTATGTTCAAAGCTCTAAAAAAATAAATATTATAAGATAAAGCCGCACTCAAGAATAGAGGCGCCAATTTGTAAAACTACTTTTGGTCTACTGTGCTAGTTGAGACCACTTCTATACTTACTTCGTGGTATATCAAATTCCGTCGAGCAGCTCAGCTCCGAGAGTCCTTGCTGTGGCGTCACTTTGTCTCGATAGTTAATCGTAGGTATGGCGTTATAGGGAAAACAAAGGCGTGCCTTGTCTATGCAATAATAAGGGTTTTGCAGCTTGGTATTTATAATAAATTCGATTTAAATGTTACAATACATTCAACTTCATTTTCGCTATCACTTGCAACGGAATTAATGTCTGTACATGAAAATTATTTCAAGAAATTTATTATTGCAATCGGAGAATTCATTATCTCTAACTAAAGACAATTCCGTTCAAATCAAATCAAATCAAAATATCTTTATTTCGTAGTTATGTAACATAATCTTGAAATACGTCATAAGAGTAAATTTTATTACTTTGTGGAAGAAGGTGACCACAAAGACGCATTCAAAAATGCTGGTTCCTCTCAGAAGAATGCGCAAGAAACTGAAGGACGCTCTTTTTAACAGAATTATTTAAAAAAAATTAACAATAAGTGCTTAAATATTAATATTATTGAAACAAACTGATAGGCGAGCAGCTTACATCGATGGATTTTTATCATCTAAGTAGTCTGATACTTTATAATAAGCTTTTGCATAAAGCTTTCGTTTTAGTGTAGTTTTAAACTTTTTAAGGGGTAGATCTTGAATGTCAGCTGGGATCTTATTGTAAAAGCGTATACATTGCCCTTTAAAAGATTTCGTGATTTTATTGAGGCGGCTGACATGATTAGCAAGATTATCTTTGTTTCTTGTATTAACATTATGCCGATCACTATTTTTTTAAAATAATGTATCCATACCATCAGCTCCATACCATCAGCCCTTTTTGTACCCCACTGCAGGAGCTTAGGCCTCCTCTCAAGATGAGGGGGCTTGGAGCTTAATCCACCACGCTGTTCCAATGCGGGTTGGCGGAATGTAACGACCGACATCTATTGACAGCAAGTAGGGACCAACTGCTTAACGTGCTCTCCGAAGCACGGTTCAGTGATAGTTAATGTACTTAATCAGAAAAAAATCATTGGTTCAGGCCTGAATTCGAACCGCGGCCACATGGTCTTATAGACAATAAATACATTTAATGATTTGCGTTTGTTTGTTAGTTTGATTGTACATTTTTAAGTCAAGAACTACCAAATTTTTATGATTTTTTTTAGGAACGGGTAAAACAGCGATTCAACAATATACCTATGTATAATTAAGTTTATTTTATACGCAGAACAGTCACAAAGCGATATAAAAAGTTTCAGTAAATAGAATATAAAAACAAGTAACAGTTTATCTTTAGATGCACAAAAATATTTTTAAGAAATCGCCTGTGACCACATCCGAGTATCTCAGATTTTTTATTATGTTACTTCACAACAAAATACCAATAGGTGCTTAAGTTAGTTTAGGTTAAGGATACATAGCGGTTCCCGACGCCGATAAGATTAAAAAAATATTTGAAAGTTAATGTACTTATATTATTTCGGAGGTTTTAAGTGTTATTTTTGGTGTTGGGGTTTTATATTTAATTTTTTTTTAATGCTTTTGAATTTTGACTAAAAATATTCGATGAATTTACTAATACGAAATATGCAAAATTATTTGTAACTTTTTATCTAAGAATCACCTAGATTAAACCAGCTTTAATTAAAATAAATACCATTGAAATCGATTCAGTCGTTTGGGAGCTATGATATCATAGACAAAAATACAGACAGGCAGACAGACATACTTCACTTCTTCACTACAAACATCCCTTTTTTCAATCGAGGGTTTCAATAATTATAAATGTATATTTATTTTTAGCGGTTTTATTAAAAATAAATTTAGCCACAAAGGATTTCTTAATTAAAATGTGTTTTATATGGTGCGCAAGTGCAGTATTTTGAAGCATTTTAAATAAAATTACTTAAAACATTAAAAGTAGATTTCCATTCATAATGTTTAAGGGATTCGTTACTTAAATAAATTGTGTGATTAAGCTACATTTGTGCAACTGATTTAAAATAGAATAACGTATTTGATGTTGCATCTTCATATATCTACCTTTAAATTAAATTTCTGTACGTTGATCGGCTATGACTTGTATGTTGAACTATTTGCTTTTAAGTTCTTCTGCTGTCGATACATCTGTTTACTTTTCAGTGACCATTTATACAGAAAGCATAGGAAATGGACTACGCAACAAGAGCTAATTGTGTCGCCTTCGGTCAGTCTCTAGTCAGAAGTAGTTATGCGTGATTGCCCGTTCAAAGCGCTATTACGAAAAAAGGCCATTTTAAGGCATGCGAATTCATAATTTCATCATAATGTGTCGTGATATCCCAGAGCGCAACGAACCTGTCTCAAATTTGTAAGGCCCCATAGGGCCATGGTTCGAATCCGGGCGTGTACCAATGAGTTTTTCTGACTTAAGTACACAATATCACTGACACCGTGCTTCGGAGGGTACGTTAAGCAGTCGGTCCCGGACGCTGTCAATAGATGGCGGTCGTTACACTTCCCAACCCGCAGTGGAGCAGCGTGGTGGACTTAAGCTCCAAGCCCCCCTCTTCACCCTGGGGGAGGCCTAAGCCCCTGCAGTGGGGTAAAAATGGGCTGATGACGATGACGAATTCATAATTTATGGAAAAAATTTATGCACACTTATGTGTATGCGACGGGGTAGCCGATGAGATAGACTAGTTCTCGAATGGAGGCCACGTACCGGGAAGCGAAGCATTAGACACCCCCTAGCCAGGTGGACTGATGACCTGAAGCACCATACCGGGAATAGTTGCACGCGAAAGGCGGAGGACCGTGTGTAGTGTTGAGCCTTGGGAGAGACCTATATCTTGTGTGGAGAGACACGGGCTGAAGATGATGTGTGTATGTGACCCATTTAAATACTATAAAGATTATTGTAGACAGTCATAGTATTTAATCTATCGCGACCAAATCCGTCGCTAAAGTTGTGTCTAACACAAATCGCAAAGGTTACGTTATATCTACAATAAATTGCGGGCAATTCAATGAGCACGTCTTCTCATTTTTGCATTTTACAAAAATATGTTATATTTATTAAGAAAAACAACTTAGTGAAAGAATTTTATTGATATCTACAAAAATGTCGAAGATACAAATTTTTAAAATAAATCGTGCCATGACTTAACTCGGTTACATTACTATGAGCTAACGTGGATAATTTGTACGTAACAGCACCGATTGACGTCACGAGCGGGTCGTAAACACACAAATTCGATTTGTTGTATCTCTGGTAATAATCGGCATTTTCTTGAAATTGAAAAAGTATAGCCATCTGTTTTTTATACTCTAGTGTGTGAAATAGCGTAAAATACATAATTTTGTTAAAGAGGACGCGCTCTTTCTCAATTGCTAAGTACATATTTTCTGAAATTTGGTAAGTAGTGTTTGCAAAACAATTTAGCGAAACTTATTCTCAGCGATCAAACTGTACGGAGATTTTGGCAGTTGTAAGCTTAGCAATCGTATGTAGCTATTAATTTAATAATAATAATAATACATGGGACTTCCCACACAGCGTCATCTAGTCCCAAATTAAGCAAGTATTATGCTTGTGTTATGGGTTACTAGACAACTGATATACATACTTAAATATTCTTTATAATATAAACATATATAAATATTTTTGCTAAGACACCACACACATATAACAACCAAGACTCGGTACCAGTATCAATATTCATCATATTAATACTGACCCGACCTGGGATTCGAACCCGAGACCTCCAGCTTCGTAGGCAGGGTCGCTACCCACTAGGCTAAGCGGTCGTCAAATTTAGTTAATCGAAACGAGCCTTAACTGTAACTGTTAATAGTGACACTTAAAAACTACTTGTGAAAGTTTACTTGAATAAGAATATTTTTATTGATTGATTGTTATGTTAATACAGACTTGTTGGCGATACCTAGATACATACTTAATGATTTTTACGAGCAACCTTTTGTATAATAAACTGAGTAACACTCTGACTAGTTACGTCACGAGCGGAAAACAAAATTGTTTTTTCTTTGCAATAAAGTTGTAAGAGAAAACTCTAATGGAATTACGACTGACCCCCATTTTGCAAAAATCATCTCGTCCTATGGGCCTGTCCTCAAACTGTCGCCTGTCGTTTATATAATTTACATCTTTTTATATCTTAGGTGATTTACAGCCTTCTAAGGCGTTACGTAATTTTAATGGTCTTTTGTACAGAAGTGTTCATTGTCAGTGCGGCGGTCGGTGGGATAAACGAATTTGCATGAAAGAAGTTAATTACACGACCTTAGATAAAACGAGAGTTATCACTAAAGCGACACTTGTTTGTGTCTCTTCGATTTTGCACTCTAAAGAGTGAATTTTATAGGGTTTTCGGACCAATCGCACTATGCACACAATGGAAGATTTTTGCTCTTGTTGTTAGGCTAAATATCAGTGAGAACGTTTCCAAGTCTGGATTAATATGGATTGGTTTTTTTTACGATTCCATTGGCAGTGACAAACGGACGAAGACTGTTTGGTCGAAAAAAGTTTCATCATTTTAGGTACAGAGATAAAATAAATCGTACCTAGCTGACAGTACGTAAGCAAGGACTGTTTGCGTCATTTAACAAAATTTTTGGTTTTAGATTGTTGTGACCATATTTGGTCCCGGCTCCAGGACTATTACTATTACATACAATTATTTCAATAAATCATAGACAAATAAATATATTTGGCTTTATTTGTCAGTGACAAAGGTTGGTCGAATTTGAATTTTGCTATTTGTTAATATTTATTCTTTGTCGCCATTTTTTGTTTGAACAAAAACTATTTCAAATAAAAATTAAAGGCTAGACAAGTCCTATTAAAACATAATTAATTTAAAAATTTAAGACTGAGCCCCTAGTACAAAATATGCTAAATATCATTCAAAACAGTTGAAAAAGGGAGCCTTCCATTTAAAGCCTTTTGAACAAATTAAAGTTTTGTACGAAGTGAATTTCTGCGGTCAGAAATCTGATTTATCACATCTAGAAATATAACAGCAAACGAATAATCAATGGATAATAGTTCCATTGTGTATTGTGGACAATTGGAAAAATGGAAATAAAACAATGAGGTAAAATTTCAAAATTTTCCAATAATTTATTTGTAAAACATCGCCCAACATAATTTTCATCCCTCGCACGCCCCATCTATTGGTCCTCTCATCTATCAAACTTTCTATCATACATAACGTGACTTAGTTTAAATACAATTCATTTTGTATTATATAAAGTATCCTTAACAATATTATTTACATATATACACATTAAAACTACAAAAAATGCTCTCAAAATCTAACTTCGAAATAAACAAGCATTTTCACCTATTATATTTTTGGACGCATTAAAAAAAAAATTGTTTTGATCTACGAATATCTATCATTCTGTACATTGAATTGATAATGCTAAATTTTAAATACTAATTTTTGTTTACAGTTTATCTATTTCATAGTGACGTGATGCAGCCAAACTCATATATAATTAAAAGTGATTTGGAAGGTTCGCATTATTATACTCATAAGCACCAATAGTAAATATTATTTAATGGAGAAATTGAAACACTGTTATTAAATCTGGTGAGCTATATTATCTAGTTGAAAAAAAAAAAACATATTACACTTGTGTTGCCGTATCTGCCGCATTCACTAGGAACGGTTCCTTTAATTCACTGGAAATCCTTTTCCTAGGTTTAGGAAGAGGTTTCTGAGCACTTCGAGTTCTAGCTAAAGTCCCACTCAACACGGCACTGTTACCCACTCGAAAATGTTCGCGCGAATTTTTCAACAGGCTCTCGTTTTCCGATGGCGTCAGTATTATTTTTAAGGGCTTCGTCTCTTGAAGGAGAGCGCTTTTCGACGATACTCTTCCGTACAACGCAGGGTCCATCGCCATTTGGAGAGCCAGTAATTGATTGTGTATATTTGGAGAGCTCAGACTATTTCTAGGCATTGTAGCATGAGGCGTACCGGGAGCTGGAGATGGAGCCGGTTCGACTTCATCTGAAATATTGGTGTTTGAATGAGGTATGTGGTAAGCGTTCACCAATTTCCCATTCACAGGTCCGAGGTCCATTTCACTCTTATTAAGACTATAATAGTTAATTCCGTGACCGAAAAATTTTGATCCGAAGCCGTCATAATAAGGTATGACACCATTCATGTTAGGAAACATTTGTGGATAAATGCTTCCTTCTGGTAACCAGCTAGGGATTCTTGGTCTTCTTGGAAGTGTGACATAACCACCTCTGGGATTAAGTAAAGGTATTGAACTTTGAGTGTTAGTTTGCAACCTATTCAATAACGTCTGATTAATAGCGGCAGCTCCATATTCCGGTGTTCTAGCAGGACTTTCTGAAGTTGTTTGAATTGATTTTGGTCTGTCTTGACCAGAAGATGCACCACTGGTGGCCGGGGATACTTGAATTGTACCTCGCAAGGGAAAAGTCAGTAGATCCGGAGGATAAGCTTGGTGTTCTTGTGTCAATCGCTTTAACTCTAACGTTTCTTGGGAAAATTTTGGTATAGGTTCGAGGTCCTGATGTCTACTGTTGTCTTCGTTGGATGCTGTCAACAAAAAATAAACATGAAAATTCGTAATTAAAACTTTCAAATCCATGCATAATATTATGTATGTCATCGACGACTTGATCGACTACAACCGTGATTCAGTGAACTGGCGACTAGCAGTTGCGAAACCACACAATCAAACTGTATAGTTTGCTCAATGCTTTAAAGCATTACAGTTGCTTTATCAGTCTTTTCTAGGCGATAATTAATTATTGTTTAATGATTCACGTATATTGATATTAAGTGAAAATATAGAAATTTATTAGTAGTTAAACTACAATTATATAGGTAACTTATGTATTTTCATAATTTATTTATATATAAATACGTGAAGGAAAAGCTTTAGGCCCCTTTTTAAGCATATTGCGTACACGGAAGAGTAAGAGATTTGGCATGGTTAAAGTTTATGTGAAGTAGGAGTGCAGAAAGTTAAAATTTCTATACAGGTGAGTTTTTGAGATGGGATCACACATGGTCAAATCCTAAACTATGAAAAATAGCAATTATGTTCAAAAGGGCCATGAGCTCGATTTTTAATAAACCAAAACTGTATATTTACATATCTGAAAAATCTGTTACTTTAACAGGGAAGCAAACTACTTAATTTGATTACCTATATGTAAATACTCGAAGGGAAATCTTTAGACCCCTTTTTAAGCATACTCGCACACGGAGGAATATGAGATTTTGCATGGTTAAAGTTTATGTGGTAAAGGAGTACAGACAGCTGAAATTTATATATACGTAATATGTGTTACAAATACTGTCAATTATACGAGTTTAATAGTCTGTCGTTTGATGCAGTTTGAATTGACTTATTCTCGCTTATTTATAATCGGTGGTTTTAAAAATATGACTATGGTCGAACTTCAACCGCTAGCCGACCACTAGTTTTTAAAGTTGTATGTAATTAAAATTTTTCCTTTTGCATAAAGTAAGGCAAAAACTAAGCAAAATTAGATACAAATGAGGTCATTTTTCAGAGATGACCTTCTAAAATAAGTAAACAACTTTTAAATTTGCTGAAACGACTCGAAAATGGAATTAAGTAAATCGGAAAAAGAAAAATATCAATCTTTTATTTTTCTTTCTAGATTCAAATAAACCAATGAAAAGTTGGAGTCAAAAAGTAAAAATTTTCTCATTTGACGTTCAGTTAATGTCAGCAAATATCCAAACATATATGATATTGATAAAAAACGCAATGATAATAAGTTTATTTTCTTACCAAGTGCGGAATTGCTTTCCATCAGGGTACGATTTAGTTCTGACATTTCTGTAGCTTCACTAGTCAGTGACGGAGGTGCTTCAAGCTTTCTTGGTGGTTTTGTTACTGGATTTACATCGGTTACAAATCCTTTTTCCATTTCAGATGCTACAGAAGCCTCGATTAGAGCATCACCATTGGATAATCGTTGGTCAGTTTTTACTAGTCGCTTGTTATCTGTCCGTTTAGACAAACAATAACACACACTGAAAATGCTTCCACATATTATTATCGTTGCTGTCAAACAACCTACTAGAATAGCAAAAGAATCGGCGTCCAAGCCTCCTAAGAAACCTGATCCACCGTATCTTGATAGAACTAGAGTCAAAGACTTTTCGTCTTTACCACCCGGATTTTCAGCGATACAAGTGTAATTGCCTCTATCGCTGTACCTAGCATTGATGATAGTGAGATTCATCCATCGGATTAAGTCGACGCTATTGTCGGTGATACTATATCGTAGTTCGCCGTACGGCCTCAAATCTATTAGTTTCGAGTTAAACTTCCATACAATTTCTGGAGTCGGATTGCCGACAACTTTACAGGTGAGTGTCACGTTTTCGTCATAGCTCTTGATTGTTGTGTCAGGAAGTGGCTCTAATATTGTCGGCCGACAAGCGAAGTTGGTTGCATCTAATTCGTTCCAAAGTTTCCCTCGAAGAGACTCGGGCTCGGCGCAGGCTGTCGGGGGCGTATAAAGATTATTGCTAATGACCCAGTTCCTGAACGTCTGTAAATTGCAATCGCATCGCCATGGATTGTTGTGCAAGTCTAAGCCAGACAAGTTGCTGAGTGCCATCAGAGTCTCAGGCTTCATATGTGATAGAATATTTCCGTTAAATCTGAGTATTTTCAGCTGTGGTAAGTTAGTGAAAGCTCGAGTTCCTATGCGAACTATGCGATTGTTACTAGCTTCAACTTTCTGAAGAAACTTCAAGTTTCTAAATAGGCCGTCTTCCAATTTATCGATCAAATTATTGCTCAAATTTATCAACCGTAGTTTTTCTGTGGCCTTGAATGTCTCTGGGTGCAGTGATTTAATTTTATTTCTGGACAAATCCAACTCGATCATTATACTGAGTGTCGTGAATGTCGCTTTGTGTACAGTTTCTATACTACACTCTCTTAGAAATAATTTCTTAAGGTTGCTAAGACCGACTTTTTTGAAAGCTTCCTGATGAAGCTGTTTTAGATTGTTATTAGAGAGGTCTAATATTTGGATATCATTGCTGAGGTTTGCTGGGATAGTTCTAAGGCTAGAGTTCGAGCATATGGCGGCCTTATTGCCGGATTGCCATCTACAGTCGCAAGGTCTTTGGCATTCGGTGGTAAAATCTGCCCAGGTCCGGGAAATGAATGCAATAGTTAGAAGGAAATATTTTATCCATTTCTTCCAATATGTGTAAGCCATTTTGTCTCTCCGGTGTTGGTCATATCGACTCGTAACGATCTCGATCGAGGATGAATCCCCTAGGAAGAACCATTGATGATCTGTAATAGAAAAAAACTTTTATTATTTACTATCCCAAGGAGAATTGAGGATATTAATAATAGTACACAGTGTAATATTGTTTTGTTGTTTGAACTCTTTGATTTGCAAATAACATTATATACTCAATGGTGCGAGTACAATGAATAAAAATTCTAAACACGCTACACTTAATTTTAAATTTCAGTTTAAAATAACATTCAAAGATATTGCACGTATGATTAAATGTTATAAAATATTTATTGAGAGTCAGGTCTCATTCTCTCCCCCCCCCCCCTACCTCTATTCTGTGGTTGAATAAAAATTTACTCTTAGATGAATTAAATATAAATATTTAAACCTAACTCCTGCATACTACACGAAAACGTCCTACCTAAAGAGTTTTCACGGAATAACAAAGCCGCTTTTGTTTTTGTGAAATGTAATTACATAACCTATAGTCGTTCCTATAGGGTTCCGTAGTCGAGAAGAACGTTCAAGGTTAAAATTCAAATATATTTTATTCAAACTAATTTTCGTTTAGTGTTTTTTATGTTGTACTAATTTTTTTTTCAGATTTTCCTATCCCATAGTTGAAAAGTGAAAAGGGGACTCACTTTTTAGGAATTTAAAGAGCATATATAAACAACTGTCAACTTAATAAAAAAAGTCTTTTTTAAAACTCTACATCATTTTTAAAGACGTATTTGTGTGTACAGACAGGTCAATGGGCACTGGATTTTTTTTTTGTCTCAGAGTTGCATATATGGCGACGTACCACAAAAGAATCTTAATAACGCTTTACCAATGTAAATATTATAATATCCGGGTGAATAGTTGTGACAGACGGACAGATAGACAAGAGGACGAAACCAGAAGGGTTCCGTTTTTTTCCATTTGACTACGGAGCCCTACAAACAGTGAAAATTTACTAAAAAAATATAAATGATAATACACTCACAATATTATATATCTACAAATATAAGAAGATGCCTTTTTAATTAACTTTTAAATTTTTATCTTGCCCCTCTACAGGGCGTGATTGTGAACTAATTTTGAAAGTGATTTCAAAGTATGTACGCGTCATGACATCCTGAGTCAGATCTCGTTTCTAACTTTTCGCTGTAAAGAACGTAAAAAGAAAAGATTTCCTATGAAAGTATTTTTATGTGCGAGTTCCGTCTTACAAAAGATCATCATAACTTTACGGTACAGGGCTCCACGCCACGCTTCACGCTATCTAGACTGATTCATATCTTATTACATAGAAAACAATCAAAGAGGTTAATTATTTTTGAATAATTCTAGAGTAAGATTTGAGTTGAGGGAAACCTTATACATCGCATATAACCGTCGTATAAGTTTGAAATTACAAGAAATTATAAATTCATGCTAGTAAAAAAAAATATCACATTCCATTCCATCAGCCCTTTTTTTATGCCCCACTGCAGGGGCGTAGGCCTTCCCTCAAGAAGAAGAGACTTGGAGCTTAAATCCACCACGCTGCTCCAATGCGGGTTGGCGGATAGTAACGACCGCCATCTATTGATAGCAACCGGGACCGACTGCTTAACGTGCTCTCCGGTGCACGGAGTCAGTGATAATTAATGTACTTAAGTCAGAAAAAACTCATTGGTACACGCCCGGATTCGAACCACGGCCACATGGCCTTATAGATTTGAAACAGGTTCGTAATTTAATTAGTTTCAGTCCGGCGAAATTTTTTTTTTATTAGATTGTTTTTTTAGAAAATTGTTACAGCAAGTATTTATTCTAACTGTCTGTGCAACGACACTTACAAACACTTACCTCAACAGCCAGATACGGACACTCGTTAGAAAATAGTTTGAATCGAATATGTGTGTGTGTCAAGGCATTACTATTATTGTTATTGTTTAAAGTTTTTACAAAACGAACTATCCGTTTTTTTTAGTGAAAATAAGTTTTCGAAAATGCTATGTGGTTTCAAAATAGCGATTTTCCTGCACATCAAGCAGTACGAGTATAGGAATTGATTAGAAGTATTCATACAGGTGGATCGGATGTCTGATTATCATTATTTTGCCACTCAGTTCAGACTTCAGTGCGATTGTGAAAGTGGAACTGAGATAGAGAATAATGTCCCTTGTTTTCTATTTTTGACTACACATATAGTTTTAAAACACTGATTCGTTCAGGTCGAATATCCCGCCGAATAGTATGATGTAACATTTTACAATTTTCAATATTTACACCTTTCGTGTATACAACATTAGTTTCAGAATTCGCATAAAAAAACGACATTTAAAAGATACGACACAGAATTTGTAGAAAATGCACAAGTTTTCAATATAACCATGCATTTTAATGAAAAGTACTTTTTTTTCAGTACAGCACTTACGCCACCTATTAGAAAACTTAATAAAGAAAAACAGACGGAAATAGATTTTCAAAATGATATTCTGTTTTTCTCATAAAAAGAAAGGTACAGTTAAAAAAAATATTCTAATAGTTAAATAATAATAATTTTTTGACCATAACAATTAAGAACAATAATTGTTGGAAAAAGTCAAATTTTTGCTTTGTTTTCTTATCAAATTAGTAAAAAAAATTTCAATTAGATAAAAAATGGTTTTTATCATACTACAAAAGTGTGTTGCTTATTTGATCAGTTATGAATTATTTTTTCTTCACTACACTACACGGTTACGTTGCTATTAAGATTGGACGTTTTGGATCTGAACACTATTGACAGAACTGGCAGTGTTGCCCTTGTAGAATTATAGAATTATAATCACTTTTTGAATATGAAAAAAGAACCTTAAATTGTGTGTTTTTAATAATTATTTTGTGAATGATGACGGTATATCGAATAGAAAGTTGCTCTTATCAGGAAATACGAATACACATTATTGTTATTAATCAGAAAAGACAAAGATAGATAGAAATAAATAAGAAAAAATATATTAAAAACATTGCTGGGTTACATTTAAAAAAAATATATTACTAAAATACAAAATTACTAATAGATTTTTGAAAACTATCGTACTACCTATAGTTTTTATTTGAAATCTTAAAACTACTAAATAGTAAAAATCTACTAAAAATGGTCACACTGTGGCGCACAATGTAGCTCAACTGCCAAATGTCCAATCTTAAAAGCAACGTAACCGGGTAGTATTACTTATGCTTTACCGGCCACCTTGTATATCGGACCGTTTCCCAAAAACTCGATTTTCGCAAACTCATAACTTGTGGTATAACATCAATTCAGCCTTTCAATATCAGTAACTCCTTGGGGCGCTAATGTAATTACCCACACCGTTCCTTAACAACGGAACGAATTGCCTAACTTTATTTCTAAACTTTTCCGAACTTTTTTCTCTCTTTGAAATGGTCCACTCGATTTCACTCAAGCGAGGAAAATTAGAATAATTAAACTTTACGAAGATTTTTTTTTCTTTCGACCATTTCCTCCATCGAAAACGCTGAATATAAGAATTGATTATTATCCATACTTCATCCGAAAATGATACCCTTTTGTGTTTTAGCTTTCAGAAGATATTTATTGACAAGACCATCGTAATTAATAAAATATGAACCAACTATATGTGTGTATAACTATATGTGATATGTGCCGTGATAGCCCAAAGCGCAACGAACCTGTCTCAAATTTATAAGGCCCCATAGAGCCATGGTTCGAATCCGGGCGTGTACCAATGAGTTTTTCTAACTTAAGTACACAATATCACTGACACTGTGCTTCCGAGGGCACGTTAAGCAGTCGGTCCCAGACGCTGTCAATAGATGGAGGTCGTTACAGTTCCCAACCCGCAGTGGAGCAGCGTGGTGGACTTAAGCTCCAAGCCCCCTCTTCACCCTGGGGGAGGCCTAAGCCCCTGCAGTGGGGTAAAAATGGGCTGATGATGATGATGATGAATTAACTAGATTTTCCCTGCGATTCCGCCTGCTTGGATATAAATTATATACAGTACTACACAACGCATAAACACTAGTTCGTTACAGTATTACAAGGACAAATCAATTATCAAATTAAATCAAATATATTTATTTCGTAGTTATGTAACATAGTTCTTGAAATACGTCACAAGAGTGAATTTATTACTTTGTGGAAGAACGTCACCACAAAGGCGCATTCAAAATTCAGATGAATACACAAGAAATTGAGGGACGTTTTTTGATAGTTCTCTGTAATAGTATAAAAACCATAGAAGTTACAATTATACCATATGGTCAGAGACCCTAACTGTGGAGACAAAAGTTGCGGGTTCGATTTCCGCCTGGGACAAATATTTGTTTGCTTACTTTGGGACTAAATGTCGCTGTGTGTGGGATCTACCGTGTATTCTTATTATTTAAGTCGCATCGCGCCTGTTTTTATAGTATATTATTATATAATGCGTCGATTTTGACTTACCGGGTAGCAACCCTGCAAGGTATTGTCATATTCGAGTGGAATCGGGTACAGGCGTATGTATGTAGATCTCAAAAGGGCGATAAATATACGAGACCCAAGGCCAAGGGCACGAGGAGAGAGAGCTCTGTGCGTGGCGAGACGTGGTTGTGTCCCGGGAACACTTATGCATCGTATTAATAATTTGAAGATAATTACTGTGTAATGATAGATACGACTAGAATAGGGTTGTTCGCCTGTAAGAGTTAAAGATAGTAGTGTCTACAGTTTGCAGTAATGTTTATTGTGATAGTAAAATTTATAGCATTAAAGCAATTGTTCAAGTAAAGGTGTAATCAAAGTGACCATTTTGACCACTCTCCCACACATATATATTAAAAAAAGTAATATATTATTTTAAACATAATCTTCTTACATTTATTATTCCATTTTTAAAGTTTTTCTATTCTAACAGAAAAAACCGGCCAAGTGCAAGTCGGACTCGCACACGAAGGGTTCTATACCACCGTACAAAATTAAACATGAAGAAAAGGGTAGTTGCATGAGCTTAGGCCTCCCCTCGGGATGAGAGGGCTCGAAGCTTAATCAACCAGGGTGGTCCAGTGCAGATTGGTGCTTGCTTTGAATTGATGGAACATCCTCCATGATCGATAATCACTGGACCTCGCTAGTAATTACTATCTCTTTCGCGCTTGAAATAGCAACTCAGATGTCGAAAATTTCAAGATTATGAGGCAGTGGTCGTCGCAATACACGATTTTTTAAAAGCTCAGGATAAAGAGTTTTTAAAGATATTTTAAGTGTAAGAAAATCTAAGAAAAAAGGTACATCAAGTGTAATAACTTAAAAGTGATTACGTTAAAAATGAAATAACTTTCATCAAAGGATAACTGCGTCATGATCATTCTCACTTTTTATTGAACACCCCTCGTACGGTGCAGTAAAATAAGTTTTTACGTCTTATTTACTTTTACCTGCGAATATATTCAGTGAGCACAGTGTTGAATGATAACACAGAACATAGCCATTTCAAAGTTTCTAAAGAATAAAAGCTTGGATCTTGTTACACGGGGCTCCCTTGTAACTCTCGAATTCCGAAATTTCAAAAGTTTTCCAGGTTGTATTAGACACTGCGAGCAGTTCGTTACGTTTTGGAAAAACGCCAGGAAAATTCCAACAATTTCCTTTATTAGAAAATCCGACTTGTGACTTAGGAGATAGGTACTGTAGAAGTATGGTGGATTTTCACGAAAATTGTTTTTAAGAATTTGTTTTATTATTCAGAGCAGCGTACCCCATCTCTACTTTGTCTAAGCTCAATTAATATTTTGATGGCAGGGTGCTCAAAACACAGCGATTTTGGTGCCCACGGTTTTTAATTTTCAGTAATTTTTTTTTAGGTCCATAGTCGATCTCAATATTTATATCTGTTTTCACGCCTTTAATCGGAAATTTCGCAATACGTATTACTTTTCTTGTTTGCATGAACATTTTAACTAATATCCGTCTTACCTATAAAAACGTTTCCGCTCCTTCGGCAATCGAATTTTGAGGAAAATTTAGTGACTGCGTCATTAGGGAAAAAAGTACATACTAAATGTGATGATTTAATCAATCAAGCAGAACTTTCATTTTATATTTAACATTTTTATTTTTACATCTAAAATTAATATTTAACTAATATACGTGCTTATGTAACGTACCAAATAATTTTGTCTATTTACGAAGTGTGTTCTAAATGCAATTAGAATGAGTATTACACAGTTAACTAGTACTAAATGTTTTCTTATCCACGACGGTATGGCAACGGTATATGCGTTTGGGTGTGTTTTGATTGTTTGTTTGTCTATTTGTGCTCGTGTTACCATGTTCTTCAAACAATACTAGAATGATTTCGATACTGCTTTTCATTTTACATAGGTGTCGCCTTAGAGCACGTTTTAAGACATGTTTTGAGGGTGATGGCCAACATGATGGCCAACATGGGGCGCTGCAACAAATGTGGTTCTCTAAAACAGTTAATTGATGTGATTTTTTTGTATTGCATAGGTATCACTTCAGTGTAAATCCTTAAAAAGATTTTTCAGTTTTTACCCACAGATGGCGTTGCAGTTTATATATTTTTTAAAACGGCTAAAGCGAATTTCATCCGATTTTTGCATTAGATGACGACCGCTTAGCCTAGTGGGTAGCGACCCTGCCTACGATGCTGGAGGTCCCGGGTTCGATTCCCAGGTCGGGTCAGTATTTATATGATGAATATTGATACTGGTACCGGGTCTTGGTTGTAATATGTATGTGGTGTCTTCGCTTGGTACCCAAAACACAAGCTAATGCTTAGTTTGGGGCCTAGACGTTGTTGTCATGTGTACGTTATTATTATTATATTAGCTTGAAACCAGTTTTTAGACATGTTGTACGGTAATACACTACCAGGAGTAGCTGCAGAAGATGTGTTGGTCTAAAATGGTTAAGACAATATTTTGATGCATTTTTCATTTTACAGACAGAAACTTAGATATGTTTATAATCCGCTGGAGGGCGTTGTAGTAAACGTTTTTCGCTAAAACGGTTGGTCTGATTTGCGGTTTTTTACAGTACCTACATATGTAGGTATCACCTCAAATTATGTTCTTAGATTAGTTTACGGTTCTAAGCTGTCAACTAATCTAAGGGCTGCAATAGAAATGTTTACTATTGGTTTTTTTAATATCATCGTCATTAGGCTTTTTTTCCATTTCATCAGCCCTTTTTATACCCCACTGCAGGGGCTTAGGCCTCCCCTCAAGAAGATGGGGCTTGGAGCCTAAATCCACCACGCTGCTCCAATGCGGGTTGGCGAATTGTAACGACCGCCTTCTATTGACAGCAACCGGGACCGACTGCTCAACGTGCTCTCCGAGGCACGGAGTTAGTGATAGTTAAAATTTACTTCAGTTAGAAAACTCATTGGTTCACACCCGGATTCGAATCACGGCCACATGACCTTATAGATTTGAAACAAATTCGCTGCGCTTGGGCTATCACGACACACGTCATTACGCTTAATAATCTTCAAAAATGAATAAATAAAAAATGAAAACAAAAGCATTATAAAAAAGAAAAAGAACCGATTTTCATCGCAAATAAACAAAAACAGGTTATCTACAAACTGTAATTATTAATTTGTTTTGTTCCAAAGAAAGAACCAAATGTCTCATTCTAATTTTATATTGAACACACCTCATAATGAAATAGGATTTTTATGAATTTTCAAAAAAAAAATGAAAACTCATTAGCCAGAATTAATGTATCAACTTAGTAAAACAGTCAAACAAAATAGGTTAATAGTTGTAACAAAAACGAAAATCAAAACACAATGTCGATCGCTTTACCCGTCCAGTCTTATACGTGGAACTACACTAATATTGGTGGCAAGGAAAGTATTTCCCTCCATTTATTACATAGAGCGTTCCCTTACACGCTAATGTTCCCCACAAAATCACCACTTATATTTACGGCCTACGAAATTACGCGGAAAATCATGACAAATCAGACCTTCTCTGTGGTAAAAAGGACATTGTACATGATCTCAAGCATAACTCACCTAGTTTACGTTAACCGGGAGAATATATTACTAAAATCCACTGAGGAATAGTCGAGATTTGGTGAAAAGCTTCTGGATAATTTTCACTTTATACAGAATCCTTATAAAAAATGAAAATTCAGCTAGTCGTTTTTAGATATATTTCATGGTCATCGGTCACCAGAGGGAGCCGCAGACGACGTGTCTCTCTAAAATCGCTAAGACAATATTTTGATGTATTTTTTGTTTAAAATAGTAATATCTTCAAAGCAGAAACTTAGATACGTAGGTGTTACGTTTATAATCCACTAGAGGGCGCTGTCGTGGACGTGTATCCTTAAAACGGTTGGACTTATTTGTGTTTTTTTGCACTACACATTTATATAGGTATATAAAGATCATGCTCTTAGATTACTTTACGACCGGAGACTTTCGTGAAAATGTTTTTGATTTTATAGGATTTAAATTAGTTTCTCTTTGTTTCATCACGGTTTCGAAATTTTCTGTATAAAGAGGTTCTAAAGTATAGATATTTAAATATTTGTCCTCGTGGATTGGATTAACGTAGACTTTTAACAATAACAAGGGAACACATAGATCGAGCCATATCTCAAAAAGATTACCTAGCATGTAACATGACTGACTGACTGATATGACCTGAAAAGTAGCTTTTTCTCTACCTACCTCTAAACGTAAATGAAAAAAAATGAAAACAAACTATAATCTACAGAATTAGAATAAAATACACTATTATATAAATATAATATCACTTGAATGTTATGTCGCAATATTTCGGACAGGGACAAAGTTATTACAAAAATATATTTAGTGGTTTAAGTGAAAATCTATTTTAATTTTTAAAACAAATATATTTTGCAATTTTTAGCGATCCTTGTCTGCAATACAATTCAGGTCTATGATGGCTTATTTCATTCTATAGACTTTTCAGTTAACTATTTATTACACAGTTGCGTATTATATTTTTTTTATATTCGTTTTATTTTTAAAACTAAAGTTTTCTGTATTTTTACTCAGCTTAGGGCTGTACAAGCTTGCTTCTTTCAAAAATATGTGAGCTAATATCCACCACCGACTGATCCAGAGTGGTATTTCCTTTTGTAATTTATTTCGAAATGGTACCATAAAAATCTTGTAATTAAAATATTATTTGTCTTAATTATTATTATTTTGTGTGCTTCTGAGTGTTATATTTTCTTATCTAATAATAATAATACATGGGGCATTACACACAGTGCCATCTAGTCTCAAAGTAAACATGTAATATGCTTGTATTATGGGGACTAGACAACTGATAAACGCACATCAATATTCTTTTTTTTTAATGATATGTACCTACATATATAAATATTTTACACCCAGACCCGGAACGGAATAAACATATTAATGTACACAAATATTTGTCCGGAGTGGGAATCGAACCCACGACCCTTAGCTTCGCAGTTAGGGTTCCTAACCACTCAGCCTACAGGTCGTCAAATTCTTACTATTATTCATGATATAGGATGTCGTTCATCGATAGTTTTACGCCAAAGAAGTATGACTTCATACGTGCGCACATAAGTACACAAATACATCTCAGTTGGTTCGACGTGACACACTTTGTAACATAGCTTGTCATACTCAGTCACTTTCGGTATCGCCCCCATCCCATTACAGACAAACGCATTTTGTGACACCGTCATCAGACATATATGAAAAAAAAAGAATCATACAGATAAAAAATAAAGGATCTGTATGATAAGCTTCTACAGGATGTTAGCGATATTGCGTGACAACCCGCCGAGCGGAGTATTGAGCCGGGATATTACGAAATACACGCTGTATATTGTGTTGAGGAAGTTGAATCGAAAAATCCAATGAATACGGAACGCGTAAACGGATGCTACTGAAAGTTATATCATGCTTTAAATTGGCACTACGAGTAGAAGAATTATTATTTTGTATTGTAAAAAGCGGTGTTTTATTTGATACTAGATATTCTTCCTAGTGACGGCAGGGTTGACTTAGTATTTCGGTTCATCATCATCATCAGCCCGTGACTCTCTGCAGGATTTAGACCTCTCACGAGGCACGCCACCACACATGGTCCTCCGTCTTTCGCATCAAACTATTTTCCATTATATCCTAGTATTTCGGTTACAAAACTATAAATTTTCCACATTTATAATAGGGATTGCCTATCTTTAGGATTCATAATTTTATGGATGCTTTAGTTTTAGAAAAAGATTTTTCTTTCCAAATGTATTGCATTTTCTTATCCAAGAAGCTTCTACTTAACAATAGTGTTGAAGTACTTGATGTCACATGTCAATTAAAAATCTAGGGACCGATTGGCAGGAAAAGGCAGGGACCGTTTGGTAACCGTTAAAGAAGCCTCGTCTATGGTTATCCGATTGTGGACTTGCTTTTAAGTCTTCTTGTATTCAATCGTTGGTCACCACACCGCAGACTACGATTGAGCTAGGATCGAAGACTCCCTCTTTCACCTTGGCTTGTGAGATTGGCCCCTACCAGGTTCATAAACAATATTTTTATATATCGCCGCTTAGACAGCGACCACTTGGTCGCGAATCAGAATTGGTTCGAATTCACTTTGATTTCTAGATATTTAAGTTATAGACCAAACCAAGGTTCAATTTATAATTAAGAGTCACGCAGGCACTCGAATGGGCGAAACAATAGGATTCTACCTTTATTTTACGTATTTCTACGAAGGTTCGAGTTAGCGCCGGCCGAGCTGTACAACAAGGCAATTCAAATTGAAGTGTCAGAAATAAATAAATAAATAATATCTGTATCTATATCTGAGATATTCCACACAGCGCCATCTAGTCCCAAAGTAAGCAAGTATTATGTTTGTATTATGGGGGCTAGATAACTGATACATACTGAAATATTCCTTTTTTGTAATATATACATATATAGATACACCCCTTACTTTTACTTTTACACCCAGACACAAAATAAATAGACAAGTAAATGCATACAAATACTTATACCCGGCGGGAATCGAACCCACGACCCTCGGCTCCGCAGTTAGGGTCTCTAACCACTCGGCCATCGGTCAGTCAAAGACAGCGCGCTGCGCGACAAGACATAGTCGAAAGTCACAATCAAGCAATATTTGCATAAAGGCAAGCACAGACGCGTTTTTATTCTCAACACCGGTAGTTATGACCCCTTAAAGTACCTACAAAAAATCTGGTAGCGAAAGTCACGCCGATCATGGAAGCTATAGAAAGAATATAAAAATCTGTGACGATAAATTAGAATTTTTACAGCGCACAACGTAAGGGCCTACGATAGTGCGTGCTTATAATGAATACCGTTTTTATATCCCAAAAATAAGTTGGCTTCATAAAGACGGGAACGTATAAGATAGAATTTCCGACGCATCAAATTAATAGAGCGTTTTATCGAAATACGCGATACGGTACTACTCCAGATTTACTGCTGGTAGTATATCAAGCGGTTTTTTTTCTCCTAATAAAATTACCGAAAGTAATATCTCACTTTTATACAGCGAAACGCATCATCTCGATTTCGTAGATATTTTATCTTATAACACTTTTTGTCATGAAATAATCTATTTTGTATGGAGTGTCCCTGTGGGCGGATGCATGTGTGTGTGTTTGTGTGTTGATAACGATTTTACTGAAAACTGTTTAACGAATGATTTTAATGAAAGTTTTTCGAATAATTCTACAAGAGACAAAGCTTATGTTTTAAGATGAAAGACAGGAGGCGCTGATATGTGACTCTAAAATTGTTTGGTCGATTTTAATGTGGTTTTTTGCATTAGGTATATAGGTATAATCTCAGAGTAGATTCTTAAACAGGTTTGAATGTCGTGGGTCACCAGCGAGCACTGCAGTAAATATGTGACTCTAAAACGGCTGAGCCGATATTGATGTGGTTTTTTGCATTACATAGGCATCACTCAAAAGAAGGTTCTATATAGATTTAACGGTTATAGTCCATCAGGAGACATACCAGTAGATATGTATTTTAAAGCAGCTAGGCTGATTTTGATGCGGATTTTTATATTACACATATCGTCTTTTACAGGCTTACTGATCGTTAAGAAGTAACCTTCTAAGTGTTAACCTACAACCAAGAAAAATTTAAGTAAATATTAAAGTGCCTATTGTTTCAGAATTTTTCAGAAGGTCCACAATATATTGTAATAACCCTTTCCTGTAACGGTTTCGATATGTGTAATCTACGCGGGTGACGCCACGGGCAGACAGCTAGCCTTATATAAAAGATTGCCTTTCCTAGTTAGGGTGGAAAATATAAAGTGTTACGATATAATTGAATTCAAAGACCTTCCCGTGAACGAGTGAAATTTTGTAAATGGCGTTTTATTTATATTGTTATAATTTTAATATAGCAAACTTTACAAATGAATAATTAATTTTAACGTTTAATTTCAATTCGTATTTCCATTTATTCGTATAATACAAATTCCTAGTAATTTCGTGTATTCAAGGTGTACGAGTATGTTATTTACAAAACCTTTTTTTTATATTTCTTATAATTTTCATATATTTTTCGTATTTGTATTTTTTGTTAATTATAATTTTTATTATTATGTATTATTAAATAAAAAAAAAACAGATTAATAATTACAAATTTACGTAAAGTAAAGAAAAATATTTAATAAATTGTTTATTCATTAAAATAGTTATTTAACTAGCGCTTGCCAATGGCTTCGTCCGTATTTTCGTTTCCATTCGACAGATTTACCACTTTTTAAGTGACAAATTTTTTAATTTTTAAACAGTAACGAATATTAGCTTCTACGTGTCTCAGAAAGTGAAAAATCCCAGTGCACATTAACGTTTTGGGTACTTATAGATAGGTCGTTAAAAACCGGCCAAACGCGAGCAAAATTTCTCCACGAGGGGTTTCGTTCTATTGTAATATATAAAAAAACACGCTTCTTGTATTGGGCGCCCTAAAATTTTAACTTTATTTTATTTTTATTATTTGTTGTTATAGCGGCCATAGTTTAGTAATAAAGCGGCTATAGAAATACACTCCGTGAATTGTCTACCTATTACGGTTGGGAAAATACAGCCTTGTGACATGCGGACTGATGGACACATGAGGCTTAGTAATAAGGTTCCCGTTATATCCTTTACGAAAGGAACCCTAAAAGTGATAGTTAAAGATAGATCGTAAAATGAGATTTTAAAATGACTTCTATATTTAAATTAATAGTGTTTAGATATGCGCTCCTAAAGTTCTAAAAAATGTATCTACTTCCATCAGCCCATTAATGCCCCACTGCAGGGGCTTAGGCCTCCCCCTAAGGTGAGAAGGATCGGAGCTTAATCCACCACGCTGCTCCAATACGGCTAGATGGATTTTAAAGACTGCCATCCGTTGATGGCACCCAGGAGCGACAGCTTAGCGTGCTCTCCGAGGCACGGAGTCAGTGGTAGTTATGTACTTAAGTCAGAAAAAAACTCATTGGTACATACGCCCGGATTCGAACCCCGGCCGCACGGCCTTCTAAATCAGAAACAGGTTCGTTGCGCTCGGGTTAACGCGATAAAAAATGTTTCCCTCCATTTAACTTTTCTACTATGGAAGGAGAAATTCTTAAAAACAATTATCGACTTAATTTTTTAAGATATTTGTTTCTAAACTTATTATTTGAGTTTTGGTCATGAACGTTCATCCTAATCACGGAGTTTTAGACGCGTGCTGTCCCTGAAAGCCAAAAAGCCATTTCTATCGTACCCTCTCACTAGGTTTGAAACTTTGCAAGTCAGCTTTACCGAGAATTTGACCACTGCTCGCCAATCCCTCCATTGTACGTGTCGGATACATACTTGGTACGTTGTTCATATATTCTGACTGACCGATTGACTGAGTGGTTGGAGACCCTAGCTGCGGAGCCAAGAGTCGCAGGTTCAGTTTTCGCCTGGGACAAATGTTTGTGTTCATGAACATGTCGATTTGGTCCGTGTCTGTGTGTGAAATATCATATATGCATACATTATAAAAAATATTTTAATATGTATATCAGTTGTCTGGTACCCATAACACATGCTTTGCTTAGTTTGAGACTTAATGGCGCTGTGTGGGATGTCCCGGGTATTATTATTATTATATTATCTTTTATTTAGTACATTAGCCCATTATACCCCACTACAGAGGCTTGGGCCTCCCCTCATGATAAGGGTGCTTGGAGCTTTATCCACCAAGCTGCTCCAATGCAGGTTCATGGATTTTAACGACGGCTTAACATGCCTCCGGGGCTCTGTGCTATCGAATTATAGTATTAAATTTTTCAAAATCAAATTAATTTTTCAAAAATAACCCCCCATAAGCTCAACTTCGTATTACTATCAAGCCTTACATTATATAAATATATAATGACGACCGCTTAGCCTAGTAAGTAGGGACCTTGCCTACAAAGCTGGGGGTCCCGGGATCGAATCCCAGGTCGGGTCAGTATTTATATGATGAATATTGATACCGATACCGAGTCTTGGTCGTTATATGTATGGTGTCTTCGCTTGGTACCCAAAATATAAGCCAATGCTTAGTTTGGGGTCTAGACGTTGTTGTGATGTATACGTTATTATTATTATATATACTTATATAGGTATATGAATGCAAAATGAGTTTCTTAAAAATATGTCATTTCAATATGGTAAATATATTCTCAAATTATATTCCAACAAAGCGTTGTTCCTACCGCCTGCTGAATGTCGATGTTTCATTTAGTACGAAATGTCCTCTTATAACGGGGCCGTTATCGAGAAAGCAATTTGACATTCAATTATGATCCGCTTTGAAACGAACCGGAATTATTCGTACAACCGTAAAACTTTTTCGCTACGTTATTATTTAATTGTTTTTTTTTTGTTTTGTTATCCTTTCATCATAATAATATCTGGGAGCTTTCACACTAACACACGGATCTATATTTATATAAGAAATAGATATTACATTAGAATAGCTTTTTATTGATTAGTTAAGAAAAAGTCATCAGTCATGATAACTGAGTGGTGGCGAACCGCTCTTCTTGTTTAGAAGGCCGTCGTTCGAATCCCAGGACATGTACCAATGACTTTTTTCTAACGTAAGTACGTAACTATCACTGACTCCATGCCTCGGTGAGCAAGGTAAACTGTCGGTCTTGGTTGTCTTCATTATATGGCCGTTGTAAAAATCCACCAACCCGCACTAGACGTGGTAGATAAAGCTCCAAACACCTTCGTCGCAAGAGGAAGCCTAAGCCCCATGCAGTGGAGCATTATAAGCTAATATGGTATGGTAGAGCTGCCAAAAGTAAGTTTATCCGGAAATATCTTATAAACAGTTCTTTTTACCTACTCTTTCGTTGTTAAAATATTAGGAGTCGGATATTTATTTTTTATTGAAATTTTATTAAAGTCTTTTCAATACATTTGCTATTAAGACGGTCTTTATGATATCGAAACTTGAATAGTAATGTTATATTTTACAGTACTAGGCCTTTTTACTTTGCATCAATCACAAACGAGCATTTTGTTTGTAACGCATGCGTAAATCGCGAAAAGCAACCCCCTACGCTCTTAACTTTCGCCATTAATACATTTGAAATATCTACCTGATTTTAACCGCAAATGTATTGAAAAACGTCGTATGGTGCTCGTACTCATTAAGCTGGCTATTATAGTCATCGCTTTATTATAAGCACTCGGCTTCGCTTCGTGCCTATAAACACCTCGACTATAATATCCAGCTTACCGTACTTGCATCATAATGTAGCAATATTATATCGCAGATTCAATATGATTTAGGAAATAATTTGTTTTATAAATTATTGTGTTACCCGTGGTCCATTGCATTATAGTCACCGAAAATTGTCAAGCGTAAACCAGTTTCTCAACGCAAGTACTGAAGAAAATTACTGAAAAAAAAAAAAACAGTAATATAAACATTTTCAAACCTGATTGTGTAAAAAAAATTACTGAAAAGAGAAAGACAAGCTCAACATTCTAGAGAATGTGAATACAAAGATAAGGTAGACGATTTGTCAAACTAACACATGAAATGCATTTTCAGAATCTTTACTTCCTTTTCAGTACAAAAACATGTGGGTCACACAAAGTTTACTTCAAAGAGAATATTGCAAAATTTGAACCGGCGTATATTTGGTCCATGGCGTATATTTTTGTGCTCACAATTTCGATGTCACAGCGCCGTATCTACATGAATGTCCATAGTCTTATCTTAATGTGAAAAAATGGCTGTTTTTTTACTTTACTTGTACTATTACATCTTCCTTTATGCCTTCAAGGATTCTAAGTCAACGAGAAGCACCCTATTGGTTTTAATGATGTGCCGTTTAGTATGAAAATCGTGTTTGAAAGGCTATATCTTTTTACGACTTTGAATTATTTCCAGAGACCTTTTAATATTACTCTCAAAACTCTCAAATTGAAACCCTTTTTTTAAATAAGGTCTAAAGGTCGCGAAATTTGAGTTTTGAAATGCCGTAAAACTCCGAGTCTACAGCGTTAATAATTTTGTCGGCTGAGCGTAGTCGAAACTTATAGAGTGTGTAGAGTTTACCGAACTAAACAAAAAGATTCGCATGAGCAGATGGCGCGAACTAACGGTTACCGAAAAAAGTATGTTAATTTTTTTTTTAATCACATAGGTGTCATTATTTTTTAACTTTTTGTATAGTTCGGTAAGCTCTACACGCTCTGTAAGTTAGGACTAAGTTCACCCGAACAACTAGTATGTATTTTAAAGTAGAATATTAGGAATATTGTTTTCCAGTTAGATTTCCAATCAAATATTCTGAAAAGTAACCTCGAAGTAAAATTTTAAAAAAATGTAGTAAAAAGTAGTAAAACTGCGGAGCTAAGGGTCGCTGATTCGATTCCCTCCCGGGAAAAATATTTGTGTGCATGAACATGTCTATTTGCTCTACGTCTGGGTGTAAAAGTATCTTTATACGTATACGAGTATACAAGTATTATAAAGAATATTTCAGTATGTATATCCGTTGTCCAGTATCTCATAAGGCAAGTATTATATATTACTTGCTTACTTTGGGGCTAGATGGCGCTGTGAGGGAAGTCCGAGATATTATTATTATTACGCAAACACTACGCTTCCTGTAAATGTAACACAAAATTCGGTACACAAGCGCAACGCGTGCGTATTGCTATCGTTGTCGATTAATTCAACATTATTTGTCTGTAATTATGGTTTAATAGACAGACATACAGATAGACTACGAAGAGATTGAATGGGTACGTCTTCACCCTCTATGGTACAAAGTAGGACACCACTCATGAAATATTCCATTTTATTTGAAGTATATATATATATATTTCTGTATATTTCTGATTATAGAAACAAGTTTACATGTTTAAACAACAAACTAACAACAATTTGTAACACAACCATATTGTTTATAGGCCGAATTAATGTTAGCGAACGACCGTGATAAGTCATCAAAGTTTTCGGCGCAAGTTTAATGCTCTAACGATTCTAAAATTGTTAGAAGCGGCAGCTTTATAAACGTCGACCCCAGTTAAAAGGTTCCATTTCACTATAATGGATTACAAAGTGTATACGGGTCGGGTCCGTCCAAAATATTATAACACTTAAGATCAACTATGGCCGCGATGAATTTGGGACTTCGTTTACATTCGCATGAAAACCAGCGTCACCGTTTACGGTTAAGGTAATCAAATTAATCTTTTAATTTTGACAATATCTAGACTTATCGCCATACTATATCAGTCCATTATGCTCCGTCACAGGGGCTCAGGCCTCCCCTTACGATGAGGGTGCTCGGAGCTTAATCCACCACGCTTCTCTGGTGCGGGTTGATGGTTTTAACGATTGCCATCTGGTGATGACAAACGGGATCGACGGCTTAACGTCTTCTCTGAAGCATCGAGTCAGTGATAATTATGTACTCAAGTCACAAAAAACTCGTTGGTACACAGTACACACCGGTCTCTGGGATTCGAACCACGACCTTCTAAACAGGAGGCGGACTCGCCACTACTCGGCTATGGCAACACAACTCCTTGAATTCTGAAGAGCTTTTTTGAAACTGAAACGTATGCTCACCACCAAGATTAGAAGTAGTTCATTACAAATGTAATGCTGGCTGTTTAGTTTGAGAATCAAAGTCATTTGAGTTATTCGATGAGGAAGGGCGACGGACAGGACGCGCGTATGGCCCACGCTATTGGTTACGCCTAGGTCTTAATGTATTACCCGTCACAACTAGTTACATACAACGGAATGAAAAGCAGATACCGTTTTTTTGTTTTTTTTTTTTTATATAAAATAACGTGAGAAGAATCTGCTTTGGGTCGTTAAGTTTGCCAAACGTGCACCTTCTGGTCTTCTCCATTCAAAATTGGGTGATGGTTACTTAATTCAACTTCATGGGCACTGTGTAAGTGATACATGGTAAAGATGGAATAATAAACCGATGTTAGTTAACGATCCAAACTAACGAATGTGCAAATTTGTATGTATAATGAATACAAATATTCCGCCTGCTGAGATTTTGCGCAAACCATACACGAACTAACTTCGCACCTAATTTAATTGAGCCTGTAATATGAAAATCGTACGTATTGTTAATTAGATATAAAATATTTCCATTTTGACCTAAAAGTCATAAATTGTTGATAATTTGATAAATAGTTTCTGCATTTAATTTACTGCAGTACTTTTGTACGAAATATTGAGAAAATGACCTTATACTGTTGCCATTCTCAAGTGTAGTTATCTTTGTCGATAGATCTTACCGGAGCGAGCTTACTGAAGTAAAATGTGATGTGAGAAAATGTTTTTCTTGGTGACCGTTAGTTTGTTCCATATGTTCACTTGAAACTTTTTGTTTAATTCGGTAAGCTGTACACGCTCTATAAGTTCGGCCTACATTCAGTCGAACACGAGCTATTTAAAAAAATTTACAAGGACAATCATTAGAGTAAACATTAACAGCTAGAAAACATTTATAAAAATTGTCATAACTTCAAGCAACGCGAAAGTTGCCGAATACGCTCAGTTTGAAAATTGCAGTTGCTAGCACTACGAACGGTGGTATGGATTTTTGAAACGGCGCGTAATCGGCGCTACTTACGCGTTGCTTTAATTTAGCCAGAGAACGGCCGGCCACGATAATTTTGTAATATTTATTTTTTTAGCGTCCCCGCGCCGTCTGAACGAGCGACAATTCGAAACGTATATTCGCATTTAAGAACATTTACGAATTCACGGAACGTTGAACGCTTTTTTATATCTAGTATATAACCGAAAAATTCTCCGTTCAATTTCTTAAACAGTTTCGTGTGAAACGCCATTCGGGTCGCGCCCACATGTGACTAGCGTGTCGGAAGTGCCCTAGTACACAATATTCCCCAAGGTAATTACGAAGAAGGCCGTCAAGTGACGTTTCACCTTGACAAAACCACCAAAATTCTCTATTTCAAGGCAACGTTCTTAAAATATTGGATCATACGTAAACGGACATCCATCTGATATATAGCGAGCTTTGGTTACGCAATTTTTCTACGTAATCTAACCTCATGGGTTTTTTAAACTATAAAGCAAGACGGCACATGTGTTGTTGGTACGTATGTACATTTTAGGAGGGAAAGAAAAAATTTAAAAAAAATTACAAAAAATATGATCGACGAAAAAAAAACAGAAGCGTAAATAAATTTGAGACGGCGCCAATCAACAAAGTTTATTGAATCATTATACCGCGCATCCCGCTTCAATCATTGCACATTTACGCCCTTAATTGATTTGTTTATTTGTTTGGCGCCGACTCAAAAAGTTATTATTTACATTAGTTTAGAAGCTTAATTATTAAGACTAAAAAGGTTCATATTTCACTTTTCAGTTTTTTTTTTCGTCAGTCTGATTCATTATTTGTCAACTTCAAGGTAAACCAAAATTCCTCTATTTTGCAATTACTCTTAAAGACGGATTTTTTTAAAATCAATTTCAACCAACTCATAAGTATATCCTATCCAGTAAAAAAGAATTATCTCAATCGAACTATGTAGTAAAATATCCCCTATTTTTCTTCCCTTGAGGGTTATTTTTTTTTTTCAAAATTAAATGATACCAATTTAGGGGTATACCCTATCCAACAAAGAAATAATCATCAAATTATGGCCGAACACACATAAAATATAAATATATACGTAGCAACACACGAATTGGGAACCTGCTCCTTTTTTCGTTGGTAATAAGACGCGACCAAATTGAACATTAAACTTTAAAAGTGAAAAATTATAGAAAACCCAAAAAACGGCGATGTCGTTACGTATATAAGTGCAGGAGCGAGATCGCCGGTTAGAGGTTAACAGGAATCGAAATATAACCCGCGCATTTAAGTTTTTTGTCTTATAATTTTTTTAAATATCTTAAAAATTAATAACGTATGAATCTAGTTTTTGCGGATCTGAATACTATATATTTTTTTCACGCCAATCGGTTAAGGTTTGTATGGAAATATGCCACTCTTCTTAACACCCTGTCGTGTATGTATTTGACTAAATAAACTGTGCATTAGACGGTTTTTTTACTTAGGACGTTGACTTACGCAATCGATATTGTTATTTGTGTTATGTGAACGCATAAAAACAGGCGCGTAACTTATTGGCCGGAGCGTGAAATGAAATGAACGGGGCCAAGTTTTGACGCCTACTTTTATACATTTCCAAGGTCATAATACATTTTGGATATTTTGCACAGTATATAACAGCATACAGCATTGTATATAACAGCATTGGTATCGCACCAATGATGGAGTATCGATAAAAAAATCTTTATAATTTTTAGAAATAGTATGAGTTTAGAATCCATCGTAGTCCACATAGGTACTTCATGTTTTCAAAGTCTTAAATTTTTATTATAAATCACGATTTTACAAAAATTTTCTCAACATTTATTTTAGCGAAATTTTTATTGTGAATTGTAATTTTAATGCATTAATATTTTACATAAGATACCAGCGACCCGCATGCAGCTTCGCTCCGCGTGGAATTCGTTTCTAATAGGAACCAATTTTTCTATCTCAGTCTTATCTCATTCCCGTACTTCCCTTTCCCGTCATCATTCCGTCACCAAATGTTCTACCGTTTCCGTTCCTGGCCTTGACCCGTCCCGTCCCGTTTTCGTTCCATCATACAAAGTGGGCGGGGATGGGGGCATGGAAGCTTACACGAAACCAATTCTATGGCGTTCGTATATCATATAAGATACGTACTTGTATTTAAGAAAATCCAATCAGAATGAGACAGATATTGCAAAATCTAAAGTTACACAGACGAAGTCGGAGGCAGAAGCGAGTGTATTATGCATATAAACATTCCGGGAGAAATTTTCTATATTACTGTGAAAACCACACCACAATCCATATCCAAAGATGAATAACAACACATAAATAAATAAAAGAATTTTTAAACAAAATTGTAACGGACAACTTGTGAATCCAAACCATTCTCAATTAATGTACAGAAAGTTTTCCTGGATCTGATCTCAGCGTTACTCACCGTATGTAACTGTAATGAAAGTAAAATATTAAAAAAAAAACTTCCAATTGTAAATCTAAACCATTCTCGAATCCAGTTGAACATGTACAAAAAATTTCATCAAAATCGGTCCAGCCATTTAAGAGGAGTTTAATTATAAGTACACGCACAGAAGATTTATATACATATAAAGATTAGACAAGCAATTTCTAGCAATTTAAGTACATTATATATTAAAGTACATTATATATATTAAGTACATTATATATATATAAGTACATTATATTTATACTTAAAACGAGATGATTTTCTCGAAATAATGACTATTGTTAACACTACATTATTAAGACGGATAAACAATATTTGTTCACCTAGTTGCACGTCAGATCGATCAAAATATTTTTCTAGGTATAGAAATAGATATGACTTTATAGGATTTCAGAGTTCAAAATATACATTATCAAATGAGTTTGCTGTAACTGAATATGTTTTGTTTATTCCGTAATTTTATAACCACTATTTATAAAAAAACAACCAGTCAATTTTCACTAAGGTAATCACTCAATATTTTATTAACGCAAGTCAATAAAACTGTTTATCAATTTATCTCATATTTAAGTAAGTTTACAGTAAAAATTATTATTATCATTTTATAAATGGAGTATCTCGAAAAATATGTTTTGTAATAAAGAAACTGCAAAGTAATTCTATAAATGTGTTTAAATATACTTATAATTTTCTTCATGATAACACTAGAGTCAAAGGTCGATTTATAAACTTTCTGCGTATCCGTTTCCGGTATAAACTATTACCGCGTCTCATAGAAATATTTCCCATACATCATGGCATAGCAAGAATGTGGCGAGAAAATATAGAGCGTAAAAAAGTCCATTTTTGACGCATAGTATCGCTTTTTCGGACCGATACTTGGAACGACACGATTTTATTCTCACGTCGAAACATGAACGCACCATCAATGTTTAAAGGTCGACCACTGCCTTAGTAAAGACTTGAGAAAGGACTAGATGGCGCTGTGTGGGATCTCCCAGGTATTATAAAAAAGAATATTTATAAAATATTTTAAATTAACCCGAAAATTTGCAAGTGTCGTCGTGAGGCGTGCACTACCGTTTCCGCTTTATTTTTGGAAACCGCAATGGATACAGTGCAGGCGATAACAGAACCAACAATATAATATTTTGTTAAAAAATTACCTTTAAAGAATTAATACTTAATTGATAATAAGACAATATTTTAAATCCTTCAAAATCAATGTCATTCTGAGAATCAAATTTATTTCGAGGGACTATTTTTTTGTTGGAAAAGCATATCTTTAAACATCGATGGAGCGAATGAAGTGTATAATTCCTTAATATTATTTCGTAGTTGAGTACCTATCTAAATTCATTTTTACGCATAAGTATTTGACCAATTAATTTTAACTACACAACAAAAATTTAAAAAAAAGAAAGAATAATTTGTCATATAATTTATTGAAACCGACGACGTGTTCAAATAAATACGACCTCGTTTTGCACCTTAAAGTATGAAAAACGAAAATTCTATGCCCAACACTATTGTGAATTTTACGAGCGGTTCTCGCGGTACACGACAAAAGGTCCCTCACAAAGCGAGGGCAACCGAGATACGACAGATTAGATTCTAGAGGTCTACCGCTTCCGTACCTCACGTGCTTTTGAAGAATCGCGCTTTTTTTCCTTTTAAGGTAAAATCTATTGTTATTTACGGCTAAGCGATCTAGCAAATAAACTATAATCTTTAGGAGTAATGTGTTTTATGCTTTACTAGGAACCGCCCGCAACTTTGTTCGTGTGTTTTTATAATTTCGAATTTTATGTAGGAACCCTTAATATTTTCGAAACGAAAAGAAACGGAGGTTCAACTGTTTCGGAGATCAGACCGCAAAAACAGACAGAAATTAGCCTATATCACTCATGACAACCTTCTTATCTTGTCTCCAATGTTTCATCAAAATTCGTTCAACAGTTTTCGAAATAAGCTCGAACTGAATACGACTTTGTATTCATAAAATAGATGTATATGGCGTCTCAGCGCTAACTCAACAACATCAGATCCTAATTCATAACGTGCTTGTGAATCACTACACAGAGTAAATGTTACTAAGTATTTGCGAGTATAACAAACGAGAAGTTGACGTTTAAAAATCATATAATGCAGTTGCCCTCTCCTCAACTGTGAGTTGTGAGGGTGAGTTGAGTTAAAATCAATTGTGAGGGTGAGTTGAGTTAAAATCTTCGAAATGTATCATGCACTTAGTCGATCAAACGAAACACGTCAAATTTACCTAGTTTCTGTTTAGTGTGAAATTATCAATTCGATAGATTGAAGGAAATTCCAAAAAAGGCTTTTTTTAATATTTCTAAAGCAATCCAAAATAGTACTCGACAAAATGAAAATCAAGTTAGCTTTCTAAAAGTTACAAGGAATAATTTTTATTAAAATATTTTTTTTTAAATAGTCAAATGAAATGCAAATATACTCACAAGTAATTTGAAATTTCAGTCAATAGTTCTTGGTTCGCTTGACTTCTAAAAACTGCATCATATCTGAAAAGAAAAGCAAAAATATAAAATTTCTCATCTGACCAATTTGTAGTTTGATTATTTAATAACGTTCTTATAATAATAATTTTTTTTTTTAATAAATTTAAATTTTTTGTTTGGATCAGTAAAATTACCAAATTGTAAATCTTCTGCTACGATGACCGTCGTATAATATACTGTTTGTGTCTAATTAAAATTGAAAATATTACATTATGTGAATTTGTAGGCATGGAATAGGCAATTTTTAAATGTTATTTGGCTAACTTGCAATTTAGTGAAAAAATAGGTACCTACTTCAATAAGAGGTAATTCTGTAACAACACGAATTATTGTTTGTGTTTAAGAACTTTATGCATTTTTTTTTATTTGTTTAACAATAAAAATTAATTCTTCATCGGCACTTTAATACATAATATGATAATACGTAATAGAATCGTAATGATACCTGTTACCTGAAAATAGCTGATACCTGAATAGATACTTGAAATTTTCTTGAAGTATGTAGATAGTACTATGACCGTTATAACAGCAAAAAATAAAAAAAGTTAACAAAGAGGGTTACCATACAAGAAATGTATTTTTTCGACGTTTTTTGTGATTGGTGTTTATTAGATCATTGCTTACACTTAAAATTTTCATAAAGTATATATACTACTATGGTCACTATAACAAATAATAAAAATAAAATAATAAAGTAGGGTCGTGATAGCCCAAAGCGCAACGAACCTGCCTCAAATTTATAAGGCCATAGAGCCATGATTCGAATCCGGGCGTGTACCAATGAGTTTTTCTGACTAAGTACATAACTATGTCGTGATAGCCCAGAGCGCAACGAGCCTGTCTCAAATTTGGCCCCATCGGGCCATGGTTCGAATCCGGGCGTGTACCAATGAGTTTTTCTGACTTAAGTACACAATATCACTGACACCGTGCTTCGGAGGGCACGTTAAGCAGTCGGTCCCGGACGCTGTCAATAGATGGCGGTCGTTACAGTTCCCAACCCGCAGTGGAGCAGCGTGGTGGACTTAAGCTCCAAGCCCACCTCCTCACCCTGGGGGAGGCCTAAGCCCCTGCAGTGGGGTAAAAATGGGCTGATGATGATGATGATGATGACATAACTATCACTGACTTCGTGCATCGGAGAGCACTTTAAACAGTCGGTCCCGGACGCTGTCAATAGATGGCGGTCGTTACAATCCCAAACCCGCAGTGGAGCAGTGTGGTAGACTTAAGCTCCAAGTCCCCTCACCCTGGGGGAGGCCTAACTTCACACCATCAGCCCATTTTTACCCCAATGCAGGGGGCATTGGAGTAAAAATGGGCTGATGAAGTGAAGTGAAGAAATAAAAGGGGGTCCCCATGCACGAAACAAGTTTCTTCATATTGTACGGTGGTACGGAACCCTTAGTATGCGAGTCCGATTCGCACTTATTCTTTATTTTTGTGGCTTGGGCTGAGAGACTCTTATAGGAAATAGTAATAGTCGTAATAGTAATCAAAAAATCTCTATGTAGTAAAAAAATTGTAAATAGTTTAAAAATAAAAATAATATGCCGTTTCTGTAGAAATACCTTCCTCTTGTTTTACAAAACCTGAGTCTGAGCCGGAGTCGCGCGAGATGTGAATGCTACCTAAACGTATCGAATAGCGCTTCGGTCGGATTGGATCAAGCCATTTTCATGCGATACGTACAAGCGATTCAAAATTGTTCGTGAATTTTCTACAGATCCAAGTTTTATATTGCGCGGCGCGAGCTGCCTCTCACCAAAGGAAGCCTAGAATACAAAAGGTGCCGCTTGGGTTTACTGACACTATTTGAATGAACGAATTTTAAGGGCCCTCACTGCATGAGCCAGAACTCCGTCGTCACAAGCTGTCGAATTGCATGCTTTTTCATCTGATTCATTCTTACGCAACAATCTTAAGGAACATGAGCGAGAAACTGGCAAAAACAAAATTCAATATTAAAAAAAATACCTGACACAAATAAAGTGACAATTAAAAACTCTAAAATAATAAGTTTATTAATTTTTAAACGATTTTTGTCCCTTAAAGGCGTCAGGGACCGCTAAGTAACCTTACTACATCAGTTCGAGCCTTTAGTATGTTATTTCACATCACAAGTGCTTAGGCATAAGATTACTTAACTGTCACCGACACCTTTAAAGATCAAAAATAATTTGAAAATTATTAAACCTACATTACTTCAAAATTCTTCAATTTTAGTCTTTTTGTGTCGGTTTAACATTAACTTCAAGCTTTTTAATACTTAACTTTAAGCATTTGACTTTTTTACTTTTGCTGGTTTTATTAGTAAAAAAAAGAATGATTTTAGTTCTTATTCTTTAAATTTTTTCTCCTGAATCGTTTAGGTTAAATCAACCTTAAATGAAACACATTAAATCCATTCATCCATTTGCGAGCTATGATACCTGAGGCAGACACACAGAGAAATAAACCCACATATAGCCTTAAACTCTTACGCTACGGAACGGAAATAAAATATAACGAGCAGGTGTGGGACGGTAGGAAGCGAATTCAGTGTCAACCTACCCTCACAGGACAGGAGACGCCTAGTATGAGGGTCAGTAGTTCCAGTTTTTGTGTAAAATCATAATTGCAAATAAATACTATAAACAAGACGACCGCTTAGCCTAGTGGGTAGCGACCCTGCCTACGAAGCTGGAGGTCCCAAGTTCGAATCCCAGGTCGGGTCAGTATTTATATGATGAATATTAATACTGGTACCGGGTCTTGGTTGTTATATGTATGTGGTGTCTTCGTTTGGTATCCAAAAACACAAGCTAATGCTTAGTTTGAGGCCTAGACGTTTGTTGTGAACTGTACGTATGTTATGTTCCATATTTCATACTTTATTTCATTTAATTTCAAACCAACTAAAAGACTTTCATCTTTAGTGAAATTGTGGGAATTGTATTCACCACAGCATTTTCAAGTATTTTTTTTTAACTATATAATGTTATCTGTGTTATGCTAGAGTTAAAATTAAAGTCTACTCTAACACGAATTATGGTCTGGACAAACGATACTTATTTAAATTTTTATATTACAACAAACAATTAATACAATTACTATTGTATGGGAATTTGAACGATTAGCAAACCCTTAACAGATGCACCACATAGTAACATAATTCATCATCATCATCATCAGCCCATTTTTTACCGCCTCCCCCAGGGTGGGGAGGGGCGCTTGGAGCTTAAGTCCACCACGCTGCTCCACTGCGGGTTGGGAACTGTAACGACCGCCATCTATTGACAGCGTCCGTAACAGCGTAACATAACTACCACGTCATTAGTATGAATTTGTGTTTGTTAATTCAGTAACACGATACACTCGCCCTTGAAGGAACCGCGTCGTGTACAGTGGCGGCAATATAATCACAGATATTATATTACTTGTACACTCGTGCGTGTAATAAGATTTGGGTTAAGGGAACAGGTTTCTATGTCTAGGACTAAAGTTCTTTTTAGGTAGAATATTTTTTAAACAAACTTTTACAAACAAAATACTGTAGACAGACCGATTGGCCGAGTGGTTAGAGACTCAAACTTAAGAAACAGAGATCGCGGGTTCGGTTAAAGTTTACCGTCTAACCACTCATACTCTAGCTAGCTGGTGTAAGATGGCGAGTTGCAGTCCGAGTTTCAGTCGATGAGATCTCCGTGCGCTGGTCTTCACCGCCGCAAAATTACGTTTTGACTATTTCGATACTGTGCAGTGACATTTCTGACTCTATTAAAACCAAACGCTGCTGTCAAATTTATTTACTCTATAAGCGTACCAGACACACAAATTTCATACTTAAATTGATTCAGTTGCATTTTATTAAAGTGCATAATCTCCAGAAAATTAACGCTGTAAAAACTGAAATATTATTCTATGTGTAAATTTTACAAATATTTAATTCCTGTCTTTATTTCAATATTTCCTTTGTGTTACAACGTATATCCGCATGTCAACCCTTACAACCCGTGAAAAGGTTATGGTGGAATGTTACAATTCCACCGAACTCTGAATGTACTAGACTAGATCTTGCACAGCTGGTAAAGCCGACAAATTTTGTCAACGCACACTGTATAAAAGTACAGAAAATGTAGCGTATATAAACTTGACCTTTGCAGTAGATAGCTAGATAACTACTTAAATTTTCCATTTCTAACACTTAAAATTCAATATTTTCCATGTTTATTTTTTCTTTACGGCTGTACGTACAAGTATGAGCCAATTAGTGGAGTGGACCGGACACTTCGTCTGAACGAATACCCGAGAAAATTGGACCCTCGACCCTCTTATCTTTTGTTTATTCGAGTGGCTCGCTAATCAAAGGGGTCCTATTCAGTAGCCTTTGCCGCAAGTAATGGAAACAACTTGATTATCTTAATGAAAATATCTAAAAATTATGTCTGAATTTGCACCTTTGGATATAAAATATAATAATAATACCCAAATAATAAGTCCCAAAGTAAGCAAGTATTATACTTGTATTGTGCTTGTATTATGGGGTACTAAGCAAGTGATATACATACTTGAATATTCTTCATAATATATACATATTATATATAGATACTTTTACACCCACATACGGAACGAATAGACATGTTCATGCACACAGATATTTGTCTCAGAAGGGAATTGAAACCGAGACCCTTGGCTTCACAGTTAGGGTTTAACCACTCGACCAATCGGTCTGTCAAGTATAGATTAAAGGCATCATTCAGCTTCACAATTATAAAAATAAATTCGAGTTAACCACGTTACTAAGAATTTTTAATAGTGTACGATTAGAATAGTGTTTAATGTGGAAGGCGAGGACTGTTTGTGGTGACGAACCTTGAGAGAGGTCTTTGTTCAGCGGTGGACAGCCTAGAAGAAGGCTGATGATGAGAGCAGAAGTGTACAAGCGTATTTACGATCAAACCTGCGTTGCAGAGTTATTGCCTCTGTACTGTGAACTACAAACGTATCAAATTTGAGTTAAAAACACTTAAGACATTTACTTAGTAAGTACATGCATTATATCGGTCAGTTGCAAAAAGGCTACTTAATGTCGGTGTCATGCTTAAAAGTGCTGGTCAAGAATCTATCTCCATGCAAGTTCTTTTTATATGCTTTTAACGTGTTTTAAGAAACTTTATACGTTATACGAGTTCATTTCAGGCTTACCATACCACCTAAAAAGAACGATCGCCATTGTATTTATTATTATGTGTTCAACTAACAATGAGTATAATACATACATATAATACATGGGACTTTCCACACAGCGCCATCTAGTCCCAAAGTAAGCAAGTATTATGCTTGTGTCATGGGTTACTAGACAACTGATATACATACTTGAATATTCTTTATAATATATATATATATTTTACATAGACACCACATACACATAACAACCAAGACCCGGTACCAGTATCAATATTCATCATATAAATACTGACCCGACCTGGGATTCGAACCCGGGACCTCCAGCTTCGTAGGCAGGGTCGCTACCCACTAGGCTAAGCGGTCGTCATTGTATGAAACATATAGATCCACACTGAGAAAAGTGTTCTTCAAAAATATGATGGTTCACCATCAGTAGAGAAATTGATGATCGAGATACTTATAAATACGAGAAAACCGAAGAAGGAAAACTACGCGTCATCATAAAATTGCGTTACAGGAATCATCATTTCCGCTGACGCATATTTTTTTCCTTTTTGTGTTCCTTGTTTTTTATTATGGATGTCATCTATTGCTGAACACTTTTTTCAGGGCAGTGAAATATAAATTTTTACGTCCTACCATTCAATAACAGAATACGTTTTTGCGTGCATTAAAATGAACGAAGAAATGTATTGCTAAAAACGACTACCTACACAAAGACTGCTGCCGCAAGGGTTTAAGCTGGTTTTAATCTATGTATAATGAGTGCTTTGTGGTTAGGTGCACAGTTACATTTCATTCTAACTGTAGTTACTTCGCATTTAAAAGAAGTTCGTTGGTAGGTATCCGTTATTGTGAAATACGGGAAATATTTTTTGTTTTCTGTAGTATATAGGGTTTTAGCTTCAATTTGATATTGACACGATGAGCAAATTGTATATCTTCTTCACTTCATCAGCCCATTTTTACCCCACTGCAGGGGCCTAGGCCTCCCCCAGGGTGAGGAGGGGGGCTTGGAGCTTAAATCCACCACGCTGCTCCACTGCGGGTTGGGGACTGTAACGACCGCCATCTATTGACAGCGTCTGGGACCGACTGCTTAACGTGCCCACCGAAGCACGGAAATTGTATATACTCTATGTATATATACGGAATAACTTATAATTTATAAAATCTGGATTCGTTATGAAAATAAGTTTGGAATTAATATTGTAACAAGATTAAATATTGAACATCTCTTCTAGTTCCTTGTATTCTGGAATATTTTCAGATAACAATAATATTCTATTTTTATGTTTAACTCTATGTTTACTAGAATATGAATCAATTAACTTCTTTTCTGATCATATAGTTAAAATTGTCTTATTTCAAAAATTTTTTGTAAATATTGATTTTGTTTTTCAAAAGATACACGTATAAGAAATTAGCTGAAAGCATTTACATAATATCTAAAAAAAATATCTTTTTAATGAAATTTATCTACTTCAGCTCCAAATTTTCTTTAATTTCTCTTTAATACTTAATTATTACCACTTCAATTATAGGTTTTGTAATAGAAATTTTCAAAAATTACCACTCATTTCCTAAATCTGTATGAAACATTTAACTTATGAATCAAAATGGAATATTATATTCTGATTTTCTACGTTACGTATTTATGTGCAGAAATTAAATATAATTGAACATTCAATAAATTACATTCAAAATTTTACCGCTTTAACTTATTTGGACTCTATTAATTAAATTAATGACGATGAAAGGTATTTCGTTCTGCAGATTTATCAAAAGACGCACGTAAATGTTTAATTACACGTTTAAATACGCTACAGAAATATTACGGCATAATTATTAATTAATTAAATTTTAACGGGGAACCGGAGAGCAGAAAGTAGAATATTTATAGTTGTATATATTCTGTATATACAACAATACATTATCAGAAGCGACGTTTTTAACATGAACAAATTGTTAATCTGCATCGTGTATTACAAAATTGCATTGAACGACTGGCTAAGTGGTTAGAGGCCCTAACTTTAGAACCGAAGGTCGCGGTTTTGATTTCCGCCCGGGACATATTTGTGTGTATAAACATATCTATTTGTTCTGTGTCTGGGTGTAAAATATTTATATATTATAAAGAATGTTTAAGTATGTATAATATGTATATCAGTTGTCTAGTGCCCATAATACAAGCATAATACTTAGATGGCGCTGTGTGGAATATTCCAGGTATTATGATTATTAGGGATGTTTTTATATGAGAGATATTTTAAAAAACATGTTGGAGTCAATTAAGTACAAAACACTGAACCCGAAAGAAATATTTTTAACTTTTTGTCTGTTAGTTTGTGTGTTTGTACGTTTATAACTCAAGAACCAATGAACTAATTTTAACATTCACTGATACTGACAGTTCAATATGTTGAGTTTATGAAGAATGTATCAAGCTATTAGTTTTAAGACTACAGCAGTATTAAAATAGTTAATAATTAATTAATTAATTATTAATTTATACATGCCAGGAAATAATGTTTTATTAAAAAAAAACATTTATTATGAATTATGTTAAAATAATAGTTAAATAAAAAACGCGCCGCTACTAACGATACACAAAATATACGGTCTATCCCACTAGTCCTATTGTGTTGGACCCATAATGGGACAACTAATTCTATTTATTTCCAGTAGTCCCATGGGACAAGTGACACCGGTAATTTAGTTCCACAAGTCCCATTATCGTAATACTTGAAAAAATATATGAAGTAATTAATTTAAAAGTATTTATGTCACTTCAGAAAAATATTTTTAATAAGTATATTTTGCATTTCTAAATTATGCATAAAATTTGAGTGAGACAATTACGAAGTTTGTATTTTTTCTAAATGATCAATATAAAATACTCAAAAATTATAATAAAAAGTAAAGCACCTATAAACAGGCACTTACAAATACTAAATTAATTAAAAAACACGAGTATACTCAACAAAAACTCAAACTTCACATACTTGAAAATCACTGAAACTAGCGATACGATCTTCATTACATTTCGCACCTTATGCAAATGAGCACAGAGTTCCTTTTGACTTGAAGGGATTCCACTAATTATAGACGTGCACACTGAACGAAAGAAGTGGCGAGAAGCCAGTGAAATCAAGTAAAAAGACGTAGGTATAGTTATAAGACGGAGCGATTAAAGACGGGGCTTCACTAGTGATGCTACACATATTGTTAAAACAAGTTTATCGATAAAAATTAAATAGCGATATGTCAATACTTGCGTCTTATGAAGGGTTTCTACACGATTAATCTGGCTGGTTAATAGATCCGGTTGGTCGAGTGATCGAAGGCGCCGACTGCAGATAGTTAGTTCGTGGGTTCGATTCCCGTACGAGACAAATATTTGTGTAGGTACATATCTAATGAGAGATAACGGAAGTTGCGCGCACCGATGTAACGCACCATGAAGGTACTTTCTAATGAAAGTTTATTTTTGGTAAGTATTAATGATAGAGAATGTTGTTGTTACAATTTCATAAAACTTTGTTTTTTATTAATATTAAATTGTTCATTAAAAAATTATTAAGTTGTCTATCTAATATTTTCAGTGTTCTGATTTCAAATGCAATTTTAATAAAATAGGTATTCAATTATTATTTTTTTCTTATTATTTTATACATATTTCTTTGTATTATTTGTATATACTCTATTAGGCTAAACATAATTTAAAAAAAAATAGAGCGCGCAGAACTTATCGAACTAAACAAAATATTTTAACTTAGTAGGTAAAGCAAACTAACGAATATAAAAAAAAATGTCTCAACACGGACTACCTACTTGATCACCTCTCAAAATATTTAATACTTTTCTGAGACAGATAGTCAGCTGTATGTCTCGTCAGTTCGAAGTTTTCGATTATCTTTGCGTTCGCAATAGGCAATAGGTCGTATGCCACAAATTAAAAAAAAAAATTGCGTAAATCGTTTCAGTTGTGTTTTACACACCTACAAACAGAATACCGTAAGTCACAATTGTCCCATTATTTTATAAAAAAATGTTTTAGTAAAATGTCTTGACCAACATTGGAAATAAATAGTTTAAACTAAATGTAAAACTAACTTTTTACTAGTAACAGCTAACTTTAATATAAATAAAAAAAATTAAATGTTTTAACTAAAACTTTATATTAAAGTTAAGTAAATTATCGATTAAAAGTGATGGAAATATAAGTAAATCATTTATTTAACCTAAAAACAGTTTTTTCTTCTCCTGAAAAATTGGTGGTTTGTCGTTTACGACGTATTGCCGTTTTTGGATACATTACTAATTTAATATTTTCTATTTCACGTAATTTTCGGCCATTGATGTTATCAGCTGTTTCACAACTAGATAGTGTTTGTCCAATTTTACGATTTGCGAGACGATTTAATAAAATTGCTAGTTTTATAATTTTAATGACTTTGCAAGTGAACCTGCGTTAATAAAAAAAAATATTATTTTCATTCTGTAATTCTGTATTTAAGTGTTTTTACCCATTGCCATAAAAAACCGAGTTACAAAAATGTAGCTTTAATTTTTTTTTTTTGCGTTATTAACCGTCAGTTAGTGCCAACTGCTTACTTTAGTCGAACACGGTGTACAGATGTAATTTATTGTTAATTTTATCATAATTATTTACAAATAATAATATACGTGTGTATATTAAGAATTACTAAATATAATTGACATATCCTATTATTAACATTATTTGTTACTATTAAATTGTTCACATTATTTATTGATATTAACATTTTGATTTTATGTGAATTTAACCTTTTCACTTGTCATCAATCATTATCAATCAATTGTCTGTCAATTAAATAGTTCTTTTCTTTCAATCTGACCCAATTGGGTTAATGTGTAGTGCGTAGGTTAAGTGTTGTTTACTGAAACTATTATTCATGATATTTAATGTCGTTCATCGATAGTTCCACGCCAAAGAAGTATAACTTTCTACGTGTGTACACATAAGCACACACGATTTTGTTAAATAATTTAGTTATATTTTTTTAGCACAAATAATAACTGAAAATAAGTGGTACATTTTTTTGTTGATATTTTAATAAAAAAATCTACAGATTTCGCGCTTCTGGCAACTATCGAAGGACAATGAAAATTAACAATAAAAATAAAAACTTATAACACAATTTTGTTAAACATTTATGGACAAATTATGGACAATTTTAAAAAATTTGGCACCCTGCAAGCTCTTGCACATTTTAACACTACTGCCTTTTGTCTATCTTTATAACTTCCGAAATATCGCCACATCCCCTCCGGGGTAACTGATCTGATAGTCATTAAATGGAAAGGGCATCTTCGCCACCCACAGTTTTTAACCGACTCAAAAAAAAAAATTTCCAAAGGGTAGAAAATCTATTTGCCTCGGTGGATTTCATTTCGTTTTTTCCATATTGGCTTTCGTTTTAGAAATAATCAACTTTTTGTCCGAAAAATCGAGAACATTCTTTTCGCCAATTTCAATTCTTCGAAAAATCTACGATCCAATTAAAAAAAAAATTGATATCATACGATGCCTTACAAACCCTTACATTTTTTGACATCAATTCCTTTTGTTTACTATCATGAATTTTGGAAATATAGTCAAATGACACTCTCCCACGAAAACGATCTGTTAAACATTTTCAGTGTTAAAAAAATAGTAAAAGCATATTATTATACAAAGTTAAATTAATAATTTTTTTGCAAAATAATAATAAATTACAACGTTTTAAGGTGATACATTTGTCTTGGAACACAATTTTTTTAAAGTATATTTATTCACAAAATTTTAGTATCAGTCCTTGCTACTTAGGTATTAATCGTTGAAAATGTAAATACGAGCACATATTATTTTGGTCTGTGCTTAAGTTTCATATTCCATGCACAAGCTTATCTCACTTAACTTATTTACAACATTATGATACTCAATTTCATTAAAATTCTATTTACGAATACAAAAATAAGATGTTTATACATCCCTAGAGATGCTTAACAAAAAATGATAGTTGTTGTAACGCCAAGCTGTGCTTGGAGAAGTTTCAAGAAATATTGGCTATTAGTTTTCTTACCACTTAAAATTAAAATCATTTTAAATTTATTACAGGAAGCCGCTATTAATTCCAGATTTCAGATTATCCTATATAAGATGTTTATTACGATTCCTTCCAAAAGTTTATAAGAAAACTACAAAAAAATTTTATATCCTAACAATCCGCCCCTATTAGTTAGTAATATAGTTTATATCAATACTGTCACTGAATTCTACATTGTAGGCTTTGTTTTATTGTAATTTGTATTCTATTGTTGTTGTAAATATTGTGTATAATTAACGATAAATTGACTTCCATTAAAGGTAGTACAATAAGGTTCGATTTTATTGTTAAACGTTTTTAATTGTTTTTATACACACGCGATTCAGTCATGATCGAAAACTTTTGTTTTAAACATTTTTTTTTCCTGTATGTACGTGTTATTTTTTATATAATTTGTGTATTTTTGGATATTATTTCATGTATGTGTTTTTATATTAACATTTATATATATATATATATATATATTTTTCTTTTTTGTTATTCATTTTAATCTAGGGTGTTGAACTTTAATACTAGGTTGCAAGGTGGACCGTACACTTTGGTGGGGCAAACTGTGGGTCTCGAGTTCTCTCGACACGGGCTTGCCTAAAGAGACCTACGCGTTATTCAGCTCTACGGTTTACAAGTAAATTTGTAATAAATAAATAAATGTAAATTAGAACTTCATTTTTAGTACATTAAAAACTCTTTTATTAATCGGTGCTTGAAAAAGCTTCACAAATTTCTTTTAAAATGTTTTATTAGGTGTCCAAATGTTCATCTGGACATTAATTCGCTGATGACACAAAATTTCTTAAGTGCAAAGTTGGACAACCGCATCCATATGCACATGGAATATACCAGTGAAAGTGTATGCATGAGACGCTAGTTGGCTTGGCACGTACTCCAAGTAACTAGTATGTAAGTACTTATGGTAGGATTATCACTAATAAGCCAGTACGTATAAGTACATTTTTGTTATTTTTAATATGCGAAATCAATTTATTTCAAGTGCAGTATTTTTTTAATCTAACGGTCTTTTAACTCAAATTCACGATTTTTATTCCTCAAATATATAATAATAATACCTTGAACATCCCACACAGCGCCATCTAGTCCCAAACTATACAAAGCTTGTATTATGGGTAATAGACAATTGATATACATACTTAAATATTCTTTATAGTATACATATATAGATATCTCACACCCAGACACGGAACAAAAAAAACATGTCCATGCACTTAAATATTTGTCCCGGCGGAAGTCGAACCCGCACCCTTGGCTTCGCAGTTAGGGTCTCTAACCTTTCGGCCAACTGGTCCGTCGTATGAATGATAAATCTAACGACTTCCATCCCCTATATGTTTAATTTCGAGTCAATTTTGATCAAATTCGAAGATTGGATGAAACTCAACTAGATAGCGTTAACACAACTTTAAGTCCCATATGAATAATTCAGTCGTATAATTTCATTTGAGACGTGGGATTATCGGCCGAAGATTTGTGCTTCAACGTCTTTAAACTGTTACTAGATATGCTTATTTTTTATCGTTTAGCTCTTATGACATAAGTTTTTTTACCGGATCCGCTCGCATGGACATCCCTTTAACAATTTTTTCCAATACCCGTATTTTTACTCACGATTACAATTAAATCAGACAATTCATAGCTTTGTTCTTTCATTTTGAATCTTGTTTATATTTATACTACATAGGAACGTTCGGACAATAAGTACAGCTTGCGCCAAACTTCTTGTCCGCTCTGACGTCAAAGCGAGTAGCGTCACAGTAGTAAAAAGTATCAGCACCGCGAGGGCGGGGCAAAATCGCGTCCACGTCAATTTCAAAGGAGACAAGAAATCTCACTCTTTAGCTTTTCATATCATCATCATCAGCCCGTGTCTCTTCACTGCAGGGAGGCCTCTCTCAAGGCTCGCCACTACACACGGTCCTTAGCCATTCGCACCCAACTACCCCCGGTATGGTGCTTCAGGTCATCTGTCCACCTGGCCGGGGGACGTTCAATCACAGATCCAACGCTTCGCTTCCCGGTTAGCCTTTCAACTTTATTTATTTATTTGTTTATTTATTGCAACGCTAACATCATGGCTTATAACACATTGTACAGTTTTTTTATTTACATGATTTCGTATCTAATAAACATAACAGTTATATGTGGCGCCAGTAGTTCTGTCGTTTTACTGCATAACTGCCATCAAATTAATTACTCTGTGTTTCACGGTAACAAAAAATTTTAAGTAAACCGATAAATACAATTAAACGCAACCGACATAGATGGCTAACTGCTGGTACTGACTGACAAAAGAGAAACGGTAAGTTTAAAGTAACCCTGGCCTCAGTACTTTTTTTTTAAATGCATCTATTATATTATAGAGCCGGGTATTCGACGTGAAATTAATTGTATAACTAGAACGTTCTTATTGGGTGAGTGAGGGCAATTTTGGTGTGACAGTATAGAACGTGAAATGTTTTTGTAATAGGTATGACGATAGTTAAAGAGAACTGCTAGATCAATGTGTCCAAGAATGCTACTGGAATCTATCTTCGTGCAAAAAATCCGTGACGTGCCCATGGTACTAACAGGGTTGTACTATTACCAGTTGGTTCAAGGGGGATTTTTTTGCCTGTGGGCGTTGGACAACTGGTTGTACAACGGGACATTTTGTGCTTGCCAATGTTACCACTGAGTCTTGACTTAGTTGAAAATTGTGACCATCATCATCTACTAGGTTAGGTGAGGTTCATCAGCATAATACACACATCAAAAAAGTCTAAACAACACATACAAATTTCAATTTTACAATGTGTTTTCGCATTAAATCCTTAGTATTTTCTTATTTATATTATTTTTTAATGTTTTTTTGATATTAAACAATTCTTAAAAAAAAAATTAAAAAATCGTGTATCATTTGTTTTTTTTTTCACAAATTCAAAAGCGAATACATTTGTTCAAATGTTATAGCGTTTTCTTTGCTTATTAAAATTTAGTAATCTGTATCAATTTTATGATTTAAACAATAATTCAAAAAAGTTTTGAGACATTTTTTACGTCATGGAGCGACGTCATTTTAACGCAGATGAAATGCAAAGAGCTGTAGGTATGTTGCAAGCGGGAAGAAGTCAATCTCAGGTATCTCGGTATTTTGGTGTCAACAGAAGCGTTATTTGCCGTCTTCATCAGCGTAACACGGGAGATCCTACTGAGCAGCACCCAGGTCGAGGAACGTGTACAACCACACGGCAAGATCGATACATACAATTGACTGCAAGACGCCAGCCGATGTTAACCACCCGAGAGATAGGTTTAAGGCTACAAAATTCAAGTGGTGTTGTGGTTGGGTTCAAGCCTGATACTAGAAGGGTAAGAGTGTACCGTCGTCCTGGAAATACTGAAAGACTGAGGTGCGTTTAGGAAGTGCATCCATACAACGGCTCAACAGTTATGGTATGGGCGGGTATTATGAAGAACAAAGCAACTGAGCTCGTTTTTGTAAATGGTAACATAAACGCTGTAAATTACGTTGAGGATGTTCTAAGGCCTTATGTCCGTTCATTCGCACAAACGCTTAGCTCCGATTTCACATTGATGCATGACAAAGCGCCTTCGCATACAGCTTTGCACACACGGGAGTACTTGGCAAGGGAAAACATCCTGGGATTGCCTTGGCCTGCACAATCGCCAGACCTCAACCCCATCGAGCAAGCATGGCACATGCTCCAGAGACGTGTTTTAAAGGACTTGGATGGAGTGACAACAACCCAACAACTGATGGACTTACTAAAATTTCATTGGGAGCAATTGATAAGGATAACATTAACAGTCTCATCGATTCGATGGATAATCGGTGCCAGCAAGTTCTCCATAACAGAGAAGGCCACACTTTGTATTAATTTATGCAATTTTTGTACAAACATTTAATTTTAGTTTAAGTTTAGTTGATTAGGCACCTTACTCTGTACTACGTACATACAGTATTTACTCGTAATTATTGCTAATTAAGTTTATTAAAAAATAAATATAAAAAACAGTTGTTGTTTAATATCCAAAATGCATTAAAAAATAACATAAATAACAATGTGTTACTTAGACTTTTTGATGTGTGTATACAATTACATGTACAGTGTGTCCCGCGAGCATAGGATCAATTTCATGTTACAATTTTCAACTAATTCAAAACATGGTAGTACAACGGAAAAGTAAAAAATGTCCACTCATACAACCAGTTGCACTAGTAGGTCCACGGACAAAAAAATCCACTGTCGACCAACTGGTAGTACAACTGTGATGATTCCACGGGTAAGTCATAAAAAAATCATGGCGTTCGTTGCTCCGTCGTCAAAACGGAAAGAAAGGACAAACAAACACTTATGCGTTTACAATATTAAGTCGAAATAGGATTTTACGTAGAATTTGTAATTATTACTTAGCAAGCCATTTCCCGCCGAATGTGGGACATTGTCGTAGCTTTTCGTATTTCAGAAGCGACCGCTTGTAACAGGAACTAGGCACTCAACCCAAAACACGAGCCCTACATCGGATTCCAATCTCGCCCTATATCACCAACTGGTACTACTTGTTTCTAACAATGTGTCCTAAAAGTAGAGAAACTCATTTGCTCTTCAAAGTCTATGTGGACAAAAATGCATTAACCACCCAAAAGGTTTGCTCAGTCGCTATTTGAAATGGAAATTCGCTTCTTGAAAAAAATATTGCATTAATAATAATTTATTTTTATATTTTGTTTTGTGATTTCTGTAGTGGCCGTGGTTCGAATTCCAGGGCATATATAATAAGTTTTTGTAACTTTCTAACATAACTCTCACTGACTCTGTGTCTCGGAGAGCACGTTAAACCGTCGTTCCCGGTTGCCACCAATAGATGGCAATCGTTAAAATCCACCAAGCAGCACTGAAACAGCGTGGTGAGTTAAGCTCCAAGCCCCTTATCCAGACGGGAGGCCTGAGCCCTTCAGTGGGGCAGTAATGGGTTGATGGTATGGTTTTGCTAATTAAATACTTCAAAACGTATTATAATACATGAACTATGTCATACATAATTGCTCACGATAACAATTTTTTTTTAATTTTGTACAATGTGTACAAATTGTGTCACTGATACAAAATTGGTTTAATCGTTAGTTAGAAATGGAGAACAATTATTTTAACTATTCAAGGTTGTTACGATAAAATTGTAGTGATAAGAATTATAGAAAATACAGAACGGTAAAAGTAAATGGACATGGAATGGATCGTGGAATACAGAAGGGTGCCACGCAATTATATCGAATAATAAATCATATGCCATCAAAACTTTAGGTTATCATGTAAAATTATTCAACACGTATTTTTATTAAATATTTAGATATTTGGTATTGGTTGTTTTACATGAATACATGTGTCGTGATAGACGTATTGGGGCAAGCTCGCTTCTTGTTTAGGGGATCGTGGTTCTAAACCCAAAAAAACGGACATTTTCCAATGAGTTTTTCTGGCTTAAGTACATAACTATCGTTAACTTCGTGGCTCGGCGAGTGTGTTACGCCGTCGCCGTCGCGTCGTTACACAGATGGCAATCGTTAAAATCCACCAACTCGCACTGGAGCAACGCGGTGAATTAAGCTCAAAGAATCCTGGCCCGATGGGACGCCTAAGCCCTTGTAGAAGGGCATAATGAGCTGATATGCCATTGTATTTACCCTCTCTCCACAAGTAAAGTACAATAACTTTGAAAATGAAGAAATGTGTTTGAATTTCGTTTGAACGGAATAAATAATTTCTATAATCGGTGTGGACAAAATCGATAGTAGATTTTAATGTAAAATTAGATTACATACCTATAGACATTTTTTACCCTTCAAAATCGATTCTAATATATTGTTTTACTGTAATGGAGTGATGTATAAATGCATAAAAGATTATTGTTAGTTGTACCGAAAGCTTTTGCCCCTGATAGTAAAAAAGATTATGCCAGATACCTTTTCTTTGCCATGGAAGGCAAACTCCGTGAAGGCAAAATTAGTCGTCTCTGATTCCAAAATACATATACTTCTTGCCTGTGCGTTTGAATGCTTACAACTCAAGCGATGACATTAAATAATTAATTAAAAGAAATGTGGACCTACATGGAGTGTGTACCAAGAAATGTAGATAGGTTTCAGATGTAAGAAATCTTACATTTTTAATTATATTAAAATAATAAAAAGTGAAACCATGAATCCTAAAACCATGCGGGCGAAGTCGGAAGCGAAAGCTAAATGTACTACAATATCACAGTTATAAGGCCAATATAAATATCGTGAATTCCTCACGTGACCTCAGAAAATCGTCTTGATAAATGCCAACGGATTTTCTTGGGGGAAAAACAATGTCCCTATTAGTTATACGCGTTCAAAATGTTACCTCCGACCTCGGTTGGGTCGCGGCGCAGTCAATGACCTACATTCGTTTTGGCATGCCGTGATAAAAGAGTGTGTCTCCAGCCTTATTTCGGTAATAAAGTATAGCAAAGTGTTTTGTGATTTTATAAAAAAACTACAAATAATTACAAACGAATTGGAACTGCTTAGGTTCTGAGTTTTATAATTTAAATACCTAAGTATTTTATTGAGGGAACGTTCCAAGGCAACTTTTTCACGATGTTTGGCTATCCACATGGTCAAAATAAATTTACTATTATCTTGACGTCCACTCTTACGAACTTTGCACGTCACTTAGACACTGCTGATTCATTTATGTCTTCTCAAAACTTGACCTTAATTCCAACTTTGACTGACACCAATCTGAGACTTAAGTCACTCTATTTGAATCACACTTTTTGCTCATTTGACGCGTCTTATATATCCGCATGTTCAAAGGTTTTACAACTTTGTACAAAAGTATCAAATAAAATTGTTTCTCGCTTGTTCTTGTTTTTGACCATAGATAGAGGTTTTTCAGAAGCACGTCTTTTGAAAAAGTCATTTTAATTATTTAAATAATTAGTCCTAAATAATAGAATAGCTTCGTCATCATCGTCGTCGTCAAGGCACACCACTACCCCGTATCGCATCCAACTACCCCGATGTGGTCCTTCGGGTCATTTGTACACCTGGCCAGGGGCGTCCAACGCTTTGCTTCCCGGTACTTGGCCTCCACTAAAGAACTCGTCTACCCCATCCCTTATCGGATTTCAGTACTCGTGATTTTATCCATCAAAGAAATACGGAGCATAGCCCGCTCCATAGCACTCTGAATGACTTTAAGGTTGTGGGCCAGTCCAGCCATGAGAGTCCATGTTTTGGCACCGTACATCATTGTAGGCAGGACGCATTGGTTGAAGGCCTTGGTTTTCAGACATTGTGGTAGTGGCGACGAGAACAGACGACGAATTTTCAGTTTACATACCACAAAGAATAGGATCGTGGTATGTGAACATTTAGTATAGTCAAAAATTTTATATGGCTATAAAAATATTTTAACTATCTAGAACATCACAACCATACCAAGGAATACGAAGGACTAGGAATACCGTAGCATCACGAACCAACTGCTTAAGCGTGGTAAACGGTTATTTCATTGTATATAAACACGTATAATACCATAACTTTATACATGAATCCCATGATAAAGCGGTGCACAAAATAATATCTGTCAACAGACGGCCATAGAATCACGTCATCCGAGAGCCGTAAATCTGCGAGAGCGGACAAAACTTTTCAATGGACCGTCGCCGTACAGTGGGCTTCGCTTCGCTGTGATTCAGTATAGTTAGTCATATGAAAATTTCAAAAACTATGACGTGACACACAATCTGCTAGAATATACATATTATTTCGTATCGGTCACAAATAAGCATATCAAAAATACTGAAATACAGAATTAAAATTATCTACGTTCGTATCCTTAATAATAAATTGAATACATGAAAATGAAATTTTCCATGAGTTCCCATTATAGAAACTAAATTTAATAATCCTCGAACCCCCCTACAAACCGAAAAAAATACTACCGTAAAATTTAAATTTAAATAAGAAAGAAATTATAACTATAAATTCAAAGCCCAATTAAAAAAATAATTTAAGCTTATATTTAGAATCAAAAGTTGTATTAAGTTAAATAAACATAAAAATAGAAAGAATTATTATATTTATAAGAATCGTTATCATTATTAAGCAGTATTTTAATAACTTCAATAAAAAGATTTCTTATCTTAAAAATTCTTTTATATGGAGTCGTATATTATGCAATGACAAACATAAGTAATTCTTAAATTAGATTAGGTCTGGCTTACAGAATTCTGTGGCAGCACGGTTATGTATCATTGACTGACCGGTTGGCCCAGTGGTTTGAGACCCTAACTGCGAAGCCTAGAGTCGCGGGTTCGATTCCCGCCCGGGAAAAATATTTATGTGCATGAACATGACTATTTGTTCCGTGTCTGGGTGTAAAAGTATTTATATATGTATATATTATTTAAAAAAAATATTTAAGTATATATTATCAGTTGTCTAGTATCCCATAATACAAGCATAATACTTGCTTACTGTGGGACTAAATGACGCTGTGTGAGATGGCCCAGATATTATTAAAAAAATATATCATACAAGAATGAATAAGAAGCACAACGCGTCGCTTCATCATCAGCCCGTGTCTCTCCACTGCTGGATATAGGCCTCTCCCAAGGCTCGCCACCACACACGGTCCTCCGCCTTTCGCATCCAACTACCCCCGGTATGGCGCTTCAGGTCATCTGTCCACCTGGCCGGGGGGCGTCCAACGCTTCGCTTTCCGGTACGTGGCCTCCATTCGAGAACTCGTCTACCCCATCGGTTATCAGTTCTACGGCAAATATGACCGGCCCATTGCCACTTTAGCCTGCTGATCGCTTCGGCTATGTCGACAACTTTAGTTCTTTGACGGATTTCAGTGTTTCTGATTTTATCCATCAAAGAAACACCGAGCATAGCCCGCTCCATAGCACGCTGAGCGACTTTGAATTTATGGATCAGTCCTGCCGTGAGAGTCCACGTTTCGGCACCGTACGTCATTGTAGGTAGGACGTATTGGTTGAAGACCTTGGTCTTCAGGCATTGTGGTAGTGGCGACGAGAACAGATGACGAAGCTTCCCGAAAGCAGCCCAGCCCAGCTGAATTCTTCGGTCGGCCTCTTTGTTGAAGTTGTGTTTGCCTAACTGGACAATCTGTCCTAAATAGACATAGTCTTGCACAACTTCTAGAGTCGCACCCTCTACGGTTACCGGTCTCGGGAGAATATGTTCGTTATACATGACTTTCGTCTTGTCCAAGTTCATCCCGAGCCCCACCCGCCGAGAGGCGACATTGAGGCCGTTAACCATTCCGCTGAGCTCCTCGTCGCGTCGCTTAAAGAACAGTATCGCTGATAGCCGGTAAAATGTACCAATGAGTTTTTCTACATATGTACATAAATATCACTGATTCTGTGCCTCGGTGAGCACATTAAGCCGTCTGTCTTGGTTGCCGTCAATAGATGGCAGTCGTTAAAACCCACCAACCCGCACTGGAGAAGCGTAGTGGGTTAAGCACCAAGCGCCCTTATCCCGAAGGATGGTATAAGTCCCTGCAGTCCTGTATTGATGAGCTGATAGTAGTAGTAACAATAATAATAGTAGTAGTAAAAAGGAAAAACCTTATCTAAATGCAAAATTGCATCCAAATCGTTAGAGCCGTTTCCGAGAGCGAAATAAATTTACATATAGGTGGGTACATATAGTTCCTTTAATAATATACGATAAGATACCTCATGAGAGAATTTCTATGGTTATGACAATCCTTTTAAAATAGCATTTAATAATAATATAAATAATAATATATTCGTAATATAATATATTGATTTATTATTATAAAGAGATTTTTTTCTATCACAATCTAATTTGTTATCACAATCATACCTATTTCACTGTTATGATAAAACTTAAAAAGCTCTTTCATAAAAGTTAATAAAATAAATATTGTTAAATACCTATTCTGAGTTTCGATACTACATTTAATTTGACTCAAAACTTAATATAGGTACGTTTACGTAAAATAATAGAAAGTTAAAAGCTCGTTAAGTTTTATTAAAAACTAGCGACCGCCCGCAGCTTCGCTTGCGTAGACTACAAATTCCTGTTATAGGTACTATTAACATTCGAGATGGTTTATACGTACTTTTTGCTGGAACCAATTTTGGTCACACCCATTCAAACTTTCAATCTTCATTCCCCTTCCACCCTTTAAAAAACCGATACAATTTTTCATCTCCCGTTTCCCACTCTTAAAATGTGAAAATCTAAAAACCCTGAAACACGTCATTATTTAAGTCCCTCCATTCCCATCCTTAAGTTTGAAATTTCTAAAAAAGCCTTTTTAACTTTATAGTGCTCACGTTATAAAATAAACTTATGTTCCAAATTTAAGCTTCCTAGACTTAGTACTTTCGGCTGTACGTTGCTAGATCAGTGAGGACAAACGACAGACAGATAGACAGACAGACAAACACAAAAAGTAGCTTATGACACTCTTGACAACCTTCTTTCACGTCTGCAAAGTTTCATTAAAATCTGTTCAGCCGTATCGGAAATTAGCTCGAATAGATAAAATTGAATTGAATAGACGTACAGACAAACAGACGGACAAAAAGTAGCTAATGTCAAATATCTTGACAACCTTCTTTCCCGTCTGCAAAGTTTCCTATAAATCTGTTTAGCCGTTTTGGAGATTAGCTCAAATAGATAGATACACGTACAGACAGACAGACCTTCTTTTCATATTCATTGATGTTTCATTTAAATAGGTTTAGACATATGGACGTACAGACAGACATACAAAAAGTTCTGTATGTCACATATGAAAAGGGTGTAGTCAAAAGATTACATCCTGTTATAAGTGTAAAGTTTCATCAAAATCGGTTAAGCCGTTTTGGCCGAAGCCGATTTGCTCGAATAGACAGACAGTTCGTTTTCATGTGTATAGCCTATAACTCTCCGTTAGAATCAGGCTATCAAAGGCAAAAAGAATTTTTCAAATTCGACTGGTAGTTTCAGAGATTAACAAATTCAAACAAACAAACACACGAACGAACGAACGAACGAACAAACGAACGAACGAACCAACCAACCAAATAACCAACCAACAAACAAACAAACAAACAAACAAACAAACAAACAAACAAACAAACAAACAAACAAACAATTAATCAATCAATCAATCATTCAATCAATTAATCAATCATCAAATCAATCAGCATGCGCGACGGAAGCTCTCAAAAGGAATAATTTTTCCCGTTTTTGCAACATTTTTCATTGATGCTCCACTCCTATTGGTCGTAGCGTGATGTAGTATAGCCTATAGCCTTCCTCGATAAATGGACTATCCAACACAAAAATAATTTTTCTATTTGAACCAGTAGTTCCTGAGATTTGCGCGTTTAAACAAACAAACGAACGAACGAACGAACGAACAAACGAACGAACGAACGAATGAACGAACGAACAAACGAACCAACAAACAAACAAACAAATAAACAATCGATCAATCAATCAATCAATCAATCAATCCATCAATCGATCAATCAATCAATCAATCAATCAATCAATCAATCAATCAATCAACCAATCAACAAATCAATCAACCAACCAATCAATCAACCAATCAATCAATCAATCAAACAATAAATCAATCAATCAACCAACCAACCAATCAATCAATCAAATAATCAATCAATCAATCAATCAATCGATCGATCAATCAATCAATCAATCCATCCATCAATCAATCCATTAATCAATCAATCAATCAATCCATCAATCAATCCATTAATCACTCAATCAATCAATCAAACAAACAAACAAACAAACTCTTCAGCTTTATAATAAGTATTTCTATTATATAGATTAATAGATTATAAGATAATAAGAAAATAAGATATTACTAAAACCGTATCAAAGTAAAAAGTTAACGAACAGAGGCAGACAGCGAATTTATTTTCTCCCGCTATAGTTTTGAAATTTCAATAAAAACTGTTAAGATATTAATTTAAATTGTATGATGTAAAGCAATTATAATATGCATGAATTGCTTAAGACAACTAACGTATTTAATTTGATAAGGATTAATATCACGTTTAAAAAACATCTTCGCAAATAGTACATTATGTTGAACAAATTTGATTGTCATAAAAAAAGTTATAGTAAGTTAACCTTAAAAGATACACATATGCTGTCGCGGACTTTTGGTTAGAACTTTTAAAGGGGTACAATTCCGTAATACATGATTTTTGCTTAACATCAACCGTTTACGCAGCGCGCGCGACGGAAGCTCTCAAAAGGAATAATTTTTCCCGTTTTTGCAACATTTTTCATTGATGCTCCATTCCTATTGGTCGTAGCGTGATGTAGTATAGCCTATAGCCTTCCTCGATAAATGGACTATCCAACAAAAAAATAATTTTTCAATTCGAACCAGTAGTTCCTGAGATTTGCGCGTTCAAACAAACAAACAAACAAACAAACTCTTCAGCTTTATAATATTAGTATAGATATAAACACAAACGTTATTAAACTTAACCGTCTAAAAAAGCCTAAAGTTCGGGTAAAAAAAAAATAGCGAATCGCACCTTCTAAATGAGGTGAGCTTATACGAAGTTAAAAAGCGTTGTAAATATTATTCAGCATAAATTTTGAAACAAAAAACCACACCTTCCCACATTTATTATTTTGATGTGACGCGTCTACGCATGTTGTATAATAATAAGGACTTAAATTTTTTTAACATCGGGAGTTTTATAATTTTACTTATTTATAACTAAGGTAAAATTCAGAATAATTTTAATGTGTTTGTATCTTACTTACGAAACTCCGTAGGTACTTCAAAATTTAAAAAAATAGAGAGTATCTTTAAATCATCACTTTATTATTCGCCTATCCGTATCCGTAAGTCTGTCTGTCTGTTTGTCTGCAAACACCATTTTTCATATCAAATACAGAAGTCTCCTGCACCATAGTCCAACAAAAAACCAAGTGAATATCATAAAAAAATATGGCTTTAAAACAACCTGACCTTACTCAACCTAACCTAACCTAACCGAACCTAAATACTGTCACGCGTCATCTATACCTATAGAGGACTTCGTTTTGACCTGGAATCTTAAAATTTAGTATTATAGAAAGTCTCATAATATAAGGAAAGGCAAAACCTTAAAACTACTATTTAAAAATAGTTTTATTTAGTATTAATAAATCTACATACGTTTTCGTAGCATCTGGAGTTGAGTAAATTTAAGTACGCCCTAATATTTTATAAAACACCACGGACCCCTCAGAGCGCCAGTTCCACTCACACTTGATCGGCTTTTACATTTTTTCCTTACTTCAATAGTTCAACTGAATTTAACATGAGTAATAAAATAAATAGAAAATTTTGGTATTTATGAAAATTATGATCCTCATCAAAAAAATTCTTAATAATTACAGAAATGTTAGATAGATTTTCTTTTAAAATAAATTAAAATTTTAATAGATAACGTGGCAAAACGGCTGACAAGTAAACGTGCTTTTTTATTTGTTTAAAAATAAACTTTATAAAACATTAAAACAAAATTAAATTTTTCTTAGTTCTCACTTTGCTAAAATATTTTTTAGTTTTACATGTAATTTAGTTGGTAAATAATATTGACAACAAAATATTACCTGGGAAAAGGAGACGGTTCACAAAATAGATCAGATATGCGAAAAGCAGTTGATCTCAAGTTGTAAGAAATAAGCGGTAATAATATAGTTAAAAAAAAGGCCAAGTGCGAGTCAAATTCACACTCGAAGGGTCCCGTACCACCGTACAATTTAAAAAAATACTTTCTTGTATGGAGACCCCCTTTTATTTTTCATTTTATTTCATTTTTGTTATTTGTTGTTATAGTGGCTGTGGCAGACGGTCGGACGGACAGACGGACAGCTGACGTAGTCGTAGGGTTTCCTTTGATATCCTTTGGGTACGGAAGTCTAAAAAAGTAACCAAAACGAATGATGAGAGCATTAGGATAGAACTCTAGTAAAATAACGCAACCAGTATATAAATGTTGTTTTAGCTATCTCGGGATGGTACTAATTTTTATTTATAAAGGTGCGGTGATGGTATCAGGTTCGCTCCCACTTAGCGGTTTTTTATTGCCAAAAAACCATTCCCTTGTTTTAGTCTATTAAAACACCACTCCACTTAATTAATGTCTATCCAGTGAAAGATTTAGCGCGTCGGTGTGAGACGAAATCAGTTTTGGGCTGCAATAGCGTATTAATTGGACAGTGACAAATTTATGTGACGTCTCATCTTGTCACACGAACTAGTGATGTACGACTTAACAGACGATATCCTCGGATACCTGAAGGTCACTAGAGTAACAAAGGTGACGCGATAAATCGTTTGACCTTATATAGACTACTTCCGTAACACTGATTTTATTGCAAAAACTTCAGTGAAAAATAAATGACAACTAACTTTATTTTATCGTAGTTTTCTAAAAAGCTATAGAACCGGAAACTTTCGAAACCAACGCGAATTTGTTAACCACAGCCGACACTCGCAGCTTCGCAGTACGGGTTTGCATCGTAAATTTTTGGAACGTGTTGCATGCGACAGTTTTTTTTATTTTGAAACTTGTGAAAGTGTCAGCAACCGAGAGTACAAAAATGCTCTGAAAAACAGTTGAACGGGATGAAAATTGAAAAAGACATTTAGGTAACGTATTGTTTTTGCTGTTTGATTATATTGACTCCGTACTGTGCGTGTTAAAGATTCTATAATGAGGAATTTGGTAAGTACTATCCTATTACGTTGCTATTAAGATTGGACGTTTGGTAGTTGAGCTGCATCGTGCGCCACAGTGTGACAATTCTAAATAGATTTCTACTATTTAGTAGTTTTAAGACTTCAAATAAAAATTATTGGTAGCATAAAAACTTTCAAAAATCAAATATTAACGTCGTATTTTAATTGATATAATTTTGGAAATTGTATCTGAACATTATTTTTAAGATAATTTACTTTTTTTGCAATTTGACAATGGCAACACTTTATTTGCTCTACCGTCATTTTCCACAAAATAATTATTAAAATTACTCAATTAAAAGTTTCTTTTTCTCTTAATATAAAGAAACATCGTTTTAATCCTATAATTCTACTAATAATTTACATAGGCAACACAGCCAACTTCGTCATTAATGCTCAAATGCAAAACGTCCAAGCTTAATAGCAACATGCTGGTTGGTCAGTAAAATTTCAATCCTTATATAAAATAATTTACAAAAACACCTCAATAACAAATACTTAGTTTATGTGTGTGCGTTAAAATTTAAAATTTTTTCAATTAAGTCTCAATGTGGCTCTTTATTACTTACAAGCACGAAACGTGCTATTGAGTAGGTAAGGAAATCACGAACCGGTTAATTTAAAGCCATGAGCACATTTTGAACCAGCTTATTTTATATGCTATGGCTGTTCGGGTGCATGATACTATACTCATAAGCAGTTTTTGAACCTAAATCTGGTCATTTTAAAAATTTCTTTAAAACAAAAATAAGAAATTTTTTAATACCTCTATTTACTCCAATCGGCTCCAAAATAATACTATGCCAAGTTAAAAAAAAGGACATTGGAAAATAAAGCTGTTAGAGTGCGAACGGACGGGCGAACGGACAAACTACCATACATAATCATAAAGTATCAGCTGCGGTATTTCATAAATATAATATTATCTAACATAATAATAGTTTATTAATTTAAAACTTTTATTATTACCTATAATACATTGTATTGAAAATACTGAGTTTATATTTGTTGCTTAAAAAATTAAATAATGTAGATAATTTAACGACTATTGAATTAAATATACATTTAAAGGTTGTGAAATTAAATTGTATATAGGATATTTACACACATAATAACATGAACGTGTTTCAATTTTCATCTCGACTAAAATAGTTTTTTTTTTTCAATAACAGAAAAACTATGCATACAGAAACTTAAAAAAAAATGTTTTCTTTTCTACCGTACCTATGCATAAATTAAACAAATAAACCAAACTTAATTCAATAAATGAGTTATACTTCTTATTCATATAACAGTAATGAAAAATAGGATTCACTCCTCAATGGACTCTGGTCAGGTCAAAACGTATAATGTCGTAGGGATACACATTCTAGTTATAAACTGGAATAACAGATAAAGTGGGTCAGTAATTCCTTGTTTTTTTTTCACAGTGGAGCCGCGTTCGTCTACATTATATATCAGTTAATTTTCGCTGCAAGTTGTTAGTGGTATGTTATCCAGTAAATTCATTTCCACTGTACATACACGACGCGGCGTTTCATTTAAATTAGACAATACAGGGAAATTGTACGGCGTACGAGATAATTAAAAGAATGTTTTCTTAAATATTTCGCTTTCGTTTTGAATGTGAATCAAATTGGTTTAATTTAGTTTTCATTGATTTATGAGTCTAAAATTTTTGAATAATTATTTTCGTAAATTAATGAAGTATTAAAGGTAAAACCTTTGAACATCAAATATTTAAACACAATTGTGGTAAACAAATAAAATAAAAAAATCGGTGACGAAGTGGGCAATATTGCTGACTTTGATGTGCACACATCTATTCGATTTCTTGTTACAATGTCATGACGTCGTTTCGACGAATTTTCACTCAGTTTTTTAGGGTCCCGTACTTCAAAAGGAAAAAAACCTTATAAAAACCTTTATAGGATTATTTGTCGTCTATCTGTCTCTTTGTCTATTAAGCGCCTTTTTTATCAGATACGCGTAGACTTGTCAAGTTAAAATAATATCAATAATATATAAATAAGTCAACAACTAAGTGTCGTGTTACCCCGAGCGCAACGAACCTGTTTCAAAACAGGGCAATGTCTGACATAAGGACATAAGTATCACTAGCTCCGTGCCTTGGAGAGCACGTTAGGCAGTCGGTCCCGGTTGCTGTCAATAGATGGTGGTCGTTACAATTCACCAGCCCGCGCTGGAGCAGCGTGGTGGATTTAAGCTCCCTCACCCTGTGGGGAGGCTTAAGCCTCTGCAGTGGGTTACAATGGCTTGATGGAATGAAATGAAAGTAAACGGAATCAAAAAATACGGCCCTTTATGCCGAATATTTTGACACTCGCAAATAAATAAAAAGCAATAGGGTACTTCCCGTTGACCTATTGTAAATAAAGAAATCTTTAATTAAAACAAGTGAAAAAAGTTATCAGCGAGTGTTAACCACATTAAACTCTACTCGCCTACCAATATTTTTTGTATGGCTTATTTTATTTATCGACCCAGTACTCGCTGTAGTGGATCCGATAAATTAAAACAATTTCTATTTTTCAATGTACCTTTTATTTGTTCCTGATCTGTAGCTAGGATTAATAATTACTAGCGTGTAGATCCTGTTTATAATTAGAAAAGAAATAAATTACCAAATACGTAACAATAACACAATAAGAGATAGCAATATTACATTCGACCTTATCGGAGCGAGAGCGCATTATTCGTCTGCGGTTCCATGAGTTTTCGGGAATTTCATGACAATTTGACGTAAAATTCGTGGACCAAGAGCTAGATAGTAACGTATCTAACCGTTCATTATTTTTTTAAAGTCTGCCGTCAGTTTTTTTAGATAAAGTGTGTACCGAATTGTTTATACGTGAACACAAATACAAACATTCGTTTACCTAAAAAAATAATAATAATAAATCTAGATTTACGCAAAAGGAACTTTAATAAATACTCTCGGCTGCGTTGTGGGTCGTAATTCGGTTTCCGAGATTCTATTACGTTTGTTTCTTGGGACTCGGAAGTCGCTAAAACTTGTAATATATTCAGGACGAGATTTATGTTCTAATATCAGGTGGTACGTGTCGGCCTGTCTTGGCTTTCCGAGAATCGTCGCACTCTAGTACAATGTGAAACGAAAATTAAAATAATAATTCTTCAGCTTCAAGACTGTAAAATTGTTTTCTATAGACAGAAAATTGAAATCCAATTAATTTCAATAGTTCGTTACACTAAAATATAAAACATGTGCTCTTATGTCATGAAAGTACGAATTGACTAGAAGCCCTCTTCCGTGCTTATCGTCTAACCACTTATACTGTAGCTAGTTGGTATGTACCCGTTGCGAGATGGCGAGTTTAATCCGCGAGGTCCCTGCGCGCCGGCCTCCACTCCCGCGAAATTGCGTTTGTCATTTTCAATACTGTGAAGTGACATTTCTGACTCTATTAAAACCAAACGCTGCTGTCAAATTTATTTACTCTATGTCTTATGTGATACAGACGCTTACATGCTGTAGCAGCAATTTTTTTGCCGCCTCGCTCAAAATAACTATCTATTCAAAACTACTATGCTATACTATCCGCCCATTAATGTTCCATTGCAGAGGCTTACACCTACATTCGGGATGTGGGGTCTTGGAACTCAATCCACTACACCGCTTCAGAGCGAGTTGGTGGGTTTTAACGACTGATTGGTGGTAACCGGGACCGACGTGACGTGCTCTTCGAAGCACAGAGTCAGTGATGGTTATGTACATAAGTTAGAAAAAAGTTATTGGTGCATCCTTGGGATTCGAACTAGGGCTTTATAAACAAGAAGCGGGCTCGGTATTACCTGCTAAAACTACGCGAAAACTGAATTCGCTGTCATTATTCTATAAATGTATTGCCGTAGGTATGGCCTACGGAAATAAAGAAACTTTATGAACAGTTATACCTGCAGTAAGACAGGAGACTAATGTGCCTCATACAATAACCGCCATTTTTAATACATTTCTTAATTTACGTACGTCATTACGTCATTCCTCCTAGACATAGCCTATAATTACCCGTATAGTACAAACCGAATAACGAGACACAAATGTTCATAGACACTACTACCTAGTAGATACGACGGCAAAGTGCCCGTTGTCGCACCAATTTGACCTACTGGTAGGACCACGGTATACCACTATGTACCCGTGGTCCTACTGGACTAGGAACGATTAACTAGTATCGATATTTATCTTATTTTTATTAAGTACATAATTAAAACTGAAAATTTTTCTACATTTAAAATAAAACTTTGTAGTCGAACACGTTCGAAATAATTTTATGCTCAGGTTTAGGTCCAGTAGGACTACGGGTATACATAGTGGTATACCGTGGTCCTACTAGTAGGTCAAATCGGTGCAACCACGGGCCCTTCACGGATACGACATGTGGTTTTCGTTAATAGCGATGACTACAAGTAATAACGCTTGAAACCAAAACAAAAATTGCGCCGCATATCAAAGCCACCATGGACCCTTTTACGAGAATGTGACATTTATTGCACTAATATATCGTTATTTTTTTGTCTGGAGGTTAACACAGAAAGAAGTGACTTTGTGCCACTTATTTGACTTTTACTACAGAATAATCTGAAATTAAAATTATTATTATTATATCTAATACCCCATAATACAATTATAATACATGTTTACTTAGATGATGCTGTGTGGGGTGTCCTAGATATAATTATTATAATGTAGCTTTTATTTTATTTATTTATTTTAAGACGGTAACATTGCATTCAAGGAGAGGGAAATTTTCGAATTAAATTCTCAAAGCTGGTTGTTGCTGCTTTATACAATAGTTACAGGGAGCAATGGGTTCCTATCGGCCAATCATCACGTTGTAAATTGGCAATCTATCAGTTGCGCGCTTTGGCTGTACTTTCTTGGCACTACGTGGCATCACAACGGAACGGATATGTTAGAAGGTATGAGTAAATAAATTTAGTCATTTGAGAGGCCTCAGTCGTTTAAGAAGATGATACACTTATAAAATACTTCACCGACATACCATGTCACTCCACTGTGCCCCACTGCAGGAGCTTAGGCCTCTCCCCGAGATGAGGGGGTTTGGAGCTTAATCTACCATGCTGCTCCAGTGCGAGTTGATGGATTTTAACGACTGCAATCTAATGATAGCAACCGGGACCGAGGACGGCTTAACGTGCTCTCCGAGGCACGAAGTCAGTGATAGTTATGTACTTAAGTCAGAACAAACTCATTGATACATGCCCTGAGTTTCGAACCACGACCTTCTAAACAAAAAGCGGGCTTTCAACAACAAAATGTACACGACCATGACACGAAATCATTTAGCGAGAAGATAAATTGAAAATCATAACACGATGACTTCACGAAATGAAACCTTTTTATACGGATCGTATCGGTAATGTCGGACGTCGATCAGGCGCAACAACAAAAGGTTGCTAATTAGTCCCGTAGCGTCAAGCTAATAGCATCATCCTTCACCTACCGGGCTCCTGAATAAATTGTAGTCTTTCGAGGGACGTAAGACCATTTGCATACAAGTGTATATTCAGGTGAGACAAATAAGTGATTTAATATATTGCACTAGTACTATTAAGGGGGTAGGCTTTTCATACAAAAAAAGAGTTTGTCCCGTGTCTAATCTTCGCTGGATTTCATTCTTTTCTCACTGACAAAAGTGATTTATATTTGATATATTTAATAGTCTTATTGTATATTGACGGGATTGTGTACTGGCATATTTCCATACAAACGGCGTTAACGGTTGAAACTATTAAACCTTAACCGATTGCTGCCAAAAAATTAAATGGTATTAAGATCAGCAGCAACTAGGTTCAACCGTTTTTTTTTTAAATATTTTGATAAGTCCATACCTCGAAATAAAAAAAAACTTAAATGCGCAGGATTTTTTTCTGTTTATTTTTCACGTGTAGTGAAAATGCAATTAGGTTGACGCTGAACATGTTGAGAAACATAAAAAAAGAAATGGAAAAAAAAACCGGGCGCATTTAAGTTTTTTTTTCTTTCCATGTGACAAAATAATTTAAAAAATGAAACGCTTGAACCTAGTTTTTGCTGATCTTAATACCATATATTTTTTTGGTACCAATCTGTGAAGATTTAATGAGGTGCACCGTTAACACCGATTGTATAGAAGCATGCCAGTACACAATCCTCTTAAACCTATATTTTTGTGTCAATCTTTACAGAAAAATATGTTTGTAATAGGAGAAATACTGTCACAGGGCGGTATCTTTTTGTTTTTTTGATATCTTGTTCAGTCGTTTAAAAATAAATTCTTGAAAAACGTGATTTCCGTCGGTTATTTGTTTTTGAAAATAATAAGCCGTAAATTTGATATTGATGCGATTTAAAAAAAAAAAAACGTACCGCCCCTACGGACGTCCTTTCTTAATGACCCTGTAAATTTTGGTTCCAATTTATACACATTTCAGGGGTGGAAACAGTCACACCACAATCTGTTTCGACGGGTATTTTATAGGTATTTTTGGGAATTTACTCTTATCATCTCTGTTACAAAGGAACAGGTTGGGGAAAAGGGATTGACACGGAGATAGCGATGCCAGTTTGAAGCCACGGATTGAAAGACTATCCCAACACTTTATTTAGTGGTCTTCATTATATGTTTATTGACTAAAATACTAATACAAATTTTCTTACACCTTGAAATAAACAGTTTTTTGTTGACGTTTAATCTTTAATCACGAGCCAAAGGTTGAGGGTTCGATTCCCGCCCGTACAAATATTTGTGTGCATGAACATCACTATTTGTTCTGTGTCTTGGTGTAAAATATCTATATGTGTATATATTATAAAGAATATCTAATTATGTGTATTAGTTGTCTAGTACCCATAATAGAAGCATAATACTTGCTCACTTTGGGACTAGATGGCGCTCTTATACAAAAAAATGTTCCGTGACAGATTATTTCACTGTTCAACGTGATGGTAGATACGATTTCATATAATCAAATGTCAACTTTTGTCAATCAATCCTAAAACCAAGAATAACGTCTAAAACTATCCAAATATAAACATTTTGTATTCAAAATAGTTTAAGTCGTTAATCATTACAATAATCGTAATGTATTATTTTCATCGACTAAATGATATTAATTTAATAATAATATCTGTGACATCGCACACAGCGCCATCTAATCACAAAGTAAGCAAGTATTTTCTTGTATTATGGGTTTTATACAAATGGCAAACATACTTAAATATTATTTTTATAACATGCACATACTAGACACGATACAAATAGACATGTTCATGCACACAAATAATTGTCCCGGGCGGGATTCGAACATGCTGCGACCGCGATGGTTCCGCAATTGAGTCACTAACCACTAGGCCAAACGATTAGTCGATAAAACAATTCGTGAAATGTCATATTTGTTTTAATTTAATCATTTTAATCTGTATTCAAATAAAAGTTTAAAATATAATTAATTGCCTATCTACCAAGCGTGGAACATATTAATGTCGTGTGATTGTATTCGCCTTGCTCTTACCAAACAAAGATATAATTATAAATTATCCAACCAGATGCTGCGAGGAAAACGCACAGAATCTTATTTACACGACGTTTATGGCTTGTCATGTTTTATATTATATAGCTTTAGTGAAATATGTGGCTCAAAATTATACAATAGTAGAATTAATGTAATTCCATTCCATTCCACCAGCCCATTGTGGCCATTGTGGCCCACTGCAGGGCTTTAGGCCTTCCTTTAATATGAGAGGCTTGGAGCTTAATCCACCACGCTGCTCAAGTGCAAGTTGGTGGAATTTAACATCTGTCATCTGTTGATGGCACCCGCGACCGACAGCTTAACGTGCTCTCCGAAGCACGGAATCGGTGATGAATATGTACTTAAGTCAAAAAAAACTCATTGGTACACGCCCAGATTCGAACCACGGCCGCACGGCCTTGTAAACTTCGATGAGGTTCGCTGCGCTCGGACTATCACGACAATGTAATTACTGATATGAATTATATAAATTAGTTGATCTCTGCAGTTTTCAATGCAGAGAAAGAAACACTTGAACATAGGGACAAAATTGAGGGCAGCAGCGTGCTTTGCAGCACAATTTCAGCCGTTCCATCCAATCACCTAAACACTAATTTAAGTTTAGGTTGGTTTAATTCAAGATTAGGTTGGTTTATGTCAATGCGAGGAGCGAAGCGGAGCGAATAGAGTGACGAGCAACTCAGATGCTCATCGATCGATATCGATTTGTTTCCTGATTTTAATTTGTTAAGTATACAAGTTCACTTCGGTTATTTACGTACTTAAATAATAAATGTGAGGAAAATAAGTAATTAATGGCAACACTTCAACTGCTTCTTGTTTTAATCTGTTCTATAATCTAACGAGTGCCAGTTTCGTCTTTACGATTTTAAAAATTGTAATAAAAAATGGACGAAGCTACCCTCTCTGGCAATTCTCATTGTATATTGAATCTTTACTCGTCAAAAGCAGCTAGTATGTGAAACTTAGTGAAAGTGGTAAGGGAATTGGGAACACGCGAGCAAGGTATTGCATTTGCAGAAGATCAAGGACTGATTTTGAAATGTAAGGAAAGGGTTCCTAGAAAGGGAAAAGTATGGCATGTGATTCCCCCTCACCCCACCACCTCCTGTTATCGGTTATTGATAGAAGCTATTTAAAAAAATTCAACTCCAAACGCTGCTGTCAAATCAATTTATGCATTCCTTTAAATTTTTTCTTGTTTTTACCTCAAGTATGATACTTCAATGTAAAAAAGTAAAATCAAAGTACATATTTATATATCAGTCATCGAAATCCTCCGAATCACTTTGTGTGTTTATTATAAAAGTGCGACGCACCAACATTGGCCTTTTGGCGCGAGACGTGGCGGCTTTATAAAGCGCTTACCATTTGAGTGGACCTACTGTAACATAAACAAAATGTTAATAGAAAAGTGCGGCGAAAGCAGATAAGGTTAGGTTACGGCTTATTATCTCGCGCTGGGTTAAAACTGGGAATTTTTCAACAAAATTAAATACAGTGTTACACGCAGTCCGTTGTTATAAACGTTTGATCGCGAATATACAAAAATGTAGGGTGGATGGAAACACAGATGTGTTGAGAAACAATGTCGTGTTTTTAAATACATGAGCGTAGTCATACCGTCGTGGTAGCGGAGTGGTAACGAGACCGCTTCTTGTTCAGAAGACCGTGGTTCGAACCTTAGGACATGTACCACAGAGTTTTTTATAACTTATGTACACAACTATCAGTGACTTTGTGCCTCAGAGAGCACGTTAAGCCGTGGGTCCCGGTATGATATGGTAACTATTAACAGCAGTCGTTAAAATCCACCAAACAGCATTGGAACAGCGAGGAGGATTAAACTCCCAGCCCCCTCATTCCGAGGGTAAACCTAAGCCCCTACAGTGGTGCATTAATGGGCTGATGGTATCGTATGGTACTGTAGTCATACCAACGACAAAAATTTATAAACTAAGCTTTACCATGAATTAGGTATTAATTGAATTGGCTATACCTCGTGAAATAGTTGACCCTAGATAGTCCTGATTTTCATAGTAACTTCGTATTTAATTTTTAATGTTTTGTGTTAATTTTAGTTGCCTATTGTTTTCCATGGTCGTGTTTATTGTTATTGTTGTATGTGGTCAGAGCTCTGACTGGTCATATTCTTTTTAACAAACACCTATATAATATGGGTATTACAGTATGGGTATTAGAAGCCAACGGCAACGTGAAGAGTCTGCTGGGCTTTTTGGTAGAGCTGGGGTGGCAAGAGTGATACCGCCTACCAACGCAAAATAGGCGCTTTGTCGTCGAGTTGCGGAAAAAGAGCTCGTCCTCAAATATTGTTGTGTGTGCGTCGAATAAAGCATTATCTCTCTCTCTTTCTTTCATTCTTTCATTTTTTCTTTTTTTTTTCTATGTACTGTGGATTTCTTTAGATTGTTCATCAGATGCATATAACATACATACAGTGTCTTATTGCGAAAACTCATCCAAGAACCTCATATTATAAGAATGCTTATTCAAGAAACTGTAAAAAATGTGCGAATTTTATAAGTGTAAAAAGATTCTTTCTTATTTACGACACCTTAGACCTCCCAGAACTGAATTGACGGTTTCCATGATCCGAACATTAACAATAGTAAGTCTCTTATATCGGAGCAAAGTAGCAAGTCATCGTCCCACCTTTTACTGTATGAGTGTCCTTATTTCCGAGAAGCTAGATCAAGAAGCTACTCGATTCTTCTTGAATTGACATTCTCATAAAATTTTATGATTGTTTATATGTTAAAAATATAGCCAAATATTACTAGAACGATATTTTTTTAAAATACATATAAAAATTTTAAAGTAGACGTTGCATTTTCATATCAGTTCATTTTTATCAAGTACAAATGAACTAAAAGCCCTCTTCTGCGTTTACCGCCTAACTACTCATACTCTAGCTCGCTGGTGCAAGACCCCCGCGCGTCGGTCTTCAGCTCCTACGGAACATTTTCGATACTGTAATGTGACATTTCTGACTCTACTGAAATCAAACGCTGCTCTCAAATTTATTTACTCTATGATTTTTAATCACTTCGACAGCTGTTACGTCCGCAGATCTTTTAAATACATATTTATGTAGTGGTCACAAATATGAATACAAGGGCCAAATATTCTGTTTTATAGCACTAATAAGTACTTAGTAAAATGGCAGTGACATGCGAACAGAAAACAGACAGACGGAACCCTAAAAACAGTTTTTTAATACGTAAAAAGTATGTCTGTAGAACTATGAACTAGTTAATATAAAATAAAAAACTGGTTGGCAGTTATGGGTACTGCCGATAGAAGTGAAAACTTAGTACTTGTCAAACCATCAAGTTTGAGTACTAACACGATACGTCTGCGGTTTAAGGGTTCGAAAATATATGATTTTAAAAACGTGGTCACGTGGTCACATAGATCTCGTCAAAACATCAAGTTTGAGTACCAACCATCGATGGTACTAACACAATAGGTCTGCGAAATAAATAATACAAAATTTTCAAACAGCAAAATAAATACGAAGAATTAAAATAATTTTCTGTTATTTATTTCTCATTTTAAAACTACTAGTATATTTATTTAGTACTCACTTTCGTACTGCACAGTGATTCTACAATTATGTGAGCATGTCGTAAGGGTGTCGTAACTCGTAACGCGAACCCATAAGATTTCCTTCTACCAAAAAGATAGTTTATTGAAGTTTTCACTTCAATAAACTATTTTTTTAAATTAATTTTAAACTAAAACACGGATTCGTGTAATTTTCTCATATATATATATATGATATTGAGTGCTCGGTAAAGTTAATACGTATAGTTTCTACTTCGATGTTTTCCCGTAAGAAAATATCATAATATATTATTATGATGTGAAAATAACTGTAATATAGAAGACGTGTCGCCTCAATATGGAATTTTTTTGAATACGAAAGCGTTAGATGTAAGTTTATTGGTTAGCATCGACATATGTGAATCCTTCTGAAGCTGAGGTATATATTAGAAGCAATATTACAGTATTTGATATTATACGACTCTTGCCCCTTTATTCGTATCACAAATACATAGAGTTAATACGTGTATATCCAATGGGAACTACTCACACAAAATAGTACTTAGTAATAGTTGCGACTGGCCAGTTGGCCGAGTGGTTAGAGACCCTAACTACTGAGCCAAGGGTCGCGGGTTCGATTCCCGCCCGGGACGAATATTTGTGTGCATGAACATGTCTATTTGTTCCGTGTCTGGGTGCAAAATATCTATACATTTTTATATACTTAAGAATATTTAAGTATGTATATCAGTTGTTTGGTACACCTAATACAAGCTTTGCTTAGTTTGGTACTAGATGGATGTCTCAGGTATTATTAATATAGTAGTAAGAAATTACTATGCTCACTAGTGTCCACTTGTAATGAAAATAAAACGTTTATAGAGAAAATTTTAATTTTAGACTTTTCAAATAAGAACTGTGTGCTTTGAATTCCAAATCAATCAAACAATTTAATAATTCCATTCCAATTACTTCACATCGAGTTCATTTCACGTTCGAGTAATTTTTGAATACGAATTACGTTGTTACATCGATGCAGTGTTTAGAGGATGCATGAATAATGAACGCACTGTGAGTTTTTGGACTGATTGTTTTTAATTTTGACTTGCAAAATGAACCAGGAGGTTGGCCAGCCACTTAAGTCAGTAATAAAGAATGTTAAGCCTAGGTGGAAGGTGTTCCTTAAAAACCACCTTTAGAATTAGCAGCATGGTGTTTGGTTAGCATACCCACAATATTGACCTATTTGCTTTACCCAGCAAAATAATTTAAAAAAAAACTGCCCCGACCGGTCAACCAATCTTTGTCATTATTGCTTATAACTCAAGACTTTTACAAGAGACTGCACTGCACAAGACACTGTTACAATGCTACAGTAGTCACTGTCCGTACTCTCAGGGATTCACCTATAATGATTACCATTTTTTCCGCAACGTGGACCACTTTGACCCATGGATAAAAAATCAATTTGCAAACAATAATAGAAATCGCCATTAAGAACTTTTGTCTCAATAAGTAATTTCTAGTTTCATTTTTCCTGTCGCAAACGGCGATTTCATATTTTAACCTCTAGTGTGAACATTTTAATTTATTCTAAAATTATGTGAAACAGGGGACAGAAACCAAAATAGTTATGCATTGTATACCTGCTTTGTTTGGCATGTGTCAAAAAATATTAAAACAGCTAATTCCAGTACAAAGGAGGGAAATTCTACATCTAAGTTCACGAACATCCAATCATCCTTCCCATGGTTCACTGACGACCTTGATGTCATGATAGCCGTCTGTGTTGGTGGAGAGTCCGCTTTTCGTTTAGAAAATCGTGATTGGAATTGGAATATGCATGCAGGGACGAGTATGTACCAATGAGTTTTTCTGACTAAAGTAATAATAATGGCGTATACACCACAACAAAGTCTAGGCCCGAAACTAAGCATTAGCTTGTGTTCTAGGTGCCAAGCGAAGACACCACATACATATAACAACCAAGACCCGGTACCAGTATCAATATTCATCATATAAATACTGACTACTGAATACTGACATACTATAAATAGTCCCGGGACCCTCAGTTTCGTAGGCAGGGTCGCTATCAACTAGGCCAAACGGTCGTCGATATAAATACATAATTATCACTGACTCCGTGCCTCGGAGAACACGTCAAGTCGTCGGTGGCAGTCGTTAAAATTCACCAACCCGCGTTGTAGCAGCGAGCAGCGTGGTGGATTAAGCTCCAGGCACCCTCATTCCAAGGAGAAGCCTAAGAATTATTAGCTGATATGGCATCGTAATCATCCTTCGAGTCAAACAGTTCCAAAAAGTCTACGTTAGAAATACAAACACCGGAGTCATTTTAAATTTTAAACCATTTCAAAAAACAACTGAACGCGAATGAATGATTCCAAATTGTTAGAAGTTCGAGTTTATTACCGACCGTATTATTCGTGGATAAAAATATTATTTAACCTTACAGACATCATTCCTAAAAAGCGTCTCAAGTCTAAACCGTTCGAAGAACGGGAGTTACTCAGGTAATTGTCAGTTGATGTATTTATGTGACAGAGTTCGATGGTCGCAGGTGATTTATAAGGGTCCATTTCCTAGCGTTGTGGATAAAACGGTTTTTCAATGTTATTCCGAGCACGATACTATCATTTTATTGATAACAATTTATTAACTGGAGAGTAATCTGCTTCTATTCTTCTATACACACACAAAAATCAGAATAGGTAGAAATGTCGTGGCGCTTATGAATGTGGCGCTCAGATGCGATCAAATGCGTCTATTCAAATCCAAGCAGGACGACATAACTACCTGTATGATAGTTAATCACGTTATCCTGCTTAAATTGGAAAGTGTAAAGCTCAGTATTGGCCCACGCTATTAAATAATTATTTAAAATTAAATTACTGCCCATTAAGAAAATTAATATAAAAATTAAGTTATGCGAAAATACCTTTAGTTCCAATTTTGTGATTTTCTGTGGAGCGGGGTTTGATAAACTCTGACAAAAAAAAGTTGTGAAATCGCAATTGAGTAGATCAACCATCTAATATACCTACGCAGTGAAATAAATTGAAATTGAATTATTTGTTATATTTTACAACAGATAATATCACTAGAGCTGACTTTAATAAACCTTAATTATTCAATTTTTATCAAAAATTATAAACTTTCAAACACTTAAAATCTATTATTTCGGAAAAGTATGTATTACTTGAAATTAAAACAGTCGAAATCGTGTAACATATGAATATGGCGTCACATGCATAAGTTTTAATATTCAACTCAAAAACGCCGCTTTATTGAAATATCACATTCTACTTGCATTTAAAAAAAAAACCAGTTTTCAATGACATGTTCAATTTTGAAGCAACTTAAAGTCACGTAATAATAGCTTGGGCCAATTGCATATATAACGATGGGCATTGTCATATGTGTGTTCAAAATTTTTTATATTCTAAGCAAACATTACTTTGCGTTATAAAAATATATATTTTCTAATTACATTTACACTGAAGATAATCTATTACGGAACTCCCCTACAAAGTTATGTCAGTACGTCACAATAGCGATTAAGTTCGCATTGGTTCCAACTTCATTTTTTTGCATCATTTACGAGGTTCCCGGCGTCAGTTTTTGGAGCAGGTGTCCAGGGCCGTAAACTGCTGAACAATCTTTAAACATCCAACTGGTTAACGGTTTTGTCTAAGGTATCTTATAACCGTAATTAATCATCCGAAAGCAAAACTGTTTTCTTTCCGAGGCAATGTTTCAAATATTCCCGAAATTAATTTCATCGAAGTCAAGAAACTTTCCCCGGGGGCCCGTTCAAAGCCGAATTTTGTAGCCGTTGCGTTGTAAAGTAAAAAGAAACAACTTTCGATACGGCCAACTTGATGGCGTTAAATTTTGTTCTGAGGCGGCTCGGAATTAAATTTCTTGGCGTTTCCTTTGTACAAATTAGCTTATTGTTGTTACCTGTCGAAACAGGACAAAACAAATGATATACAAGGCGGAAATTTTATATAGAGTAACAGCCGCTGCCGAAAGAGTTTTAGCTACTAAACAACATTTTGGTCAGACATTGTTTGATGTAATTAAACTGTATACATTGAATTCCTTAATAAAAATACAAATATACGAAAGCTGGTTTTGCGGTATTACAGCTCCAATTTTAACGTATTATCATAGAGGGCATTGTTTTAGATTTAATTTTAGTATTAGTAATATAAACTTAATGTTATCCAAGTTAGAGTTTATATTCTTTAATGTAATTTTTTTTACGATTTCTTTTAATCAAGAGAATGTATTTTACACTAGTTACTACTACTGTAAAAAGAATGACCAAATCATTAAATTATTTTTTTAATACCTACCATCAATTATTGATATATATATATATATATATATATATATATATATATATATATAATACTATTCTAATTAGCCTTACACAATGAAAGCAACTATCGACACACTAATTGGTGCGTTAATAACAGATTTACACCTATATAAATTATGTAATAAAAAAGGTATAGTTTGCGTCAAACTTCATGGCGGATCAGAATACAACGCTTGAAGCGTTCTTGCGCAGGTACAGTCATATACCCCTCGCTCCACTGCGTCTCGCTTCATCTAAAAACTGGTTATTGCGACGCGACTTGTGCCTATGTTCAAATCCGCTAAAAAGCTTCATTAGAACTATATCAATCCTGAAGTAGTCATGGATTATGATGGAATCGAAATGAACTGATGCTGCCATTGGTCTACCATATACCACTATAAAACATGTGCACATGGTGCAAATTAATACCTAGTGAAGATGGCGGTATATTATATATTTTTTATTTTTATAATTCCTATATTTTCACCAATAAAATAAATCACAAAAACTATTTAAAATTCCAAATATATTAAATTTAACAATGAAATAAATATATAAAATGAAATCTAATTTGTATTAACTGATACTTCTATGAGTTTGGGCTAAAAAGGAATAAATACATTTAAGTTCTTATTACATTGCTGTCAAATTTATTTACTCTGTGGCTAATAACGTCGTTATGTTTTAAGCCGCCGCTGCTCAAAATAATTTTATTTCATTGTATTGCAATTTTATACGAACCCAAGCGATAGTTCCCCATTGTTTGTTCTAAGTACCATCGGAACAGGTACACTTGGGTTTTAAATGCTACAATTATATCGTCGAAATACGTAGGCTGAAAGTTTCCGGGACTTCCATCCGCCACTTCCATAAACATTATTTTAAAAGTTATCGCAGTATTTCAAAATGGAATTTGTAAAATGTAGGCAAAGAAACTCGATTGGTTACTTGTTAAAATTTGCAATATTATTTTTTTAAATTTTAAGTGTAGTTTGACAACTCAGCAAAAGCTGGCCAGCAGAAGCTAGGCTTCAAACTGCTTTTGGCGATAAGGCCCCAAGCAAGGCGACAATTTATAGTTGGTTGCAGAATTAAAACGCGGTCGTGTCTATCTCGGTGACTAGTTTCATGAACCCTTCTATCCAGCGTTGTTAATGACAAAAATACTTATCAAAACTTAAAGGCATACGAATATAACCTACTATGGGAATCGGACGTCCTTTGAGATAGACATGAGTCAAATAAAACCAATCCTGCACAATATGGCTGTGAGAAAGCTGTGCTCGCGGTGGATCACATACAATTTAACTGGTGGCTCCAAAAACGATCCGTGTCATTCGGTGCAACGTACAAAACCATGCTTACTAGTTTCAACAGAGGGGCATTTTTTGTGTGGGTTATAGTATCTAACAGGTGACGAAACATGAATCTGCAACTACATCCCGAGCTTTGACATAATTCTGAAATAAAGCAATAATCAACCATTTCGGTCCGTGTGAGTCGAAACCAAGGTAAGCACGAAATGCCACTAAAATAATACACGCTTTTTTCAGCAAAACTGGCGGCGTAGCTACTGTTTGTTGCTTTGGATGATCGCGGTGTCATGAATGCTGACACCAGCACGATCCATGACTTGCCCATGGTACTACTAGGGTTATATTACCAGTTGGTCCACTCATTTGTTTGCCGGGAGCTATTGATGAACTCCTTGAAAACAATTGTAAACGTCGCATAATTTTGCACTATAACAATTAAAGCTAGATGCTGGCGCACGACCAACAGACAAACTATTATTTGAAAACGAAAAACATAGACCTTTTCAGCTATCATGCATATTGTCTCGACCTGGCTTCTATCATCATCATCATCATCATCATCAGCCCATTTTTACCCCACTGCAGGGGCTTAGGCCTCCCCCAGGGTGAGGAGGGGGGCTTGGAGCTTAAGTCCACCACGCTGCTCCACTGCGGGTTGGGAACTGTAACGACCGCCATCTATTGACAGCGCCCGGGACCGACTGCTTAACGTGCCCTCCGAAGCACGGTGTCAGTGATATTGTGTACTAAAGTCAGAAAAACTCATTGGTACACGCCCGGATTTGAACCATGGCCCTGTGGGCCTTATAAATTTAAGACAGGTTCGTTGTGCTCTGGGCTATCACGACTGGCTTCTATATAAGATTGTAAATCAAATTCGAGTTAACGATTTTCATCGCCAAAAGAAACTGCTGAGAGTGATAAACATGTTGACCGGTTGGTCGAGTGGTTAGAGATCCTAACTTGGGAGCCAAGGGTCGCGGGTTCGATTCTGCCCGGAACAAATATTTGTGCGCATGAACATTTTCATTTGTTCCGTGTCTGGGACAAAAATAATCTATATATGTAAATGCTATAAAGATTATTTAAGTATTTATATCAGTTGTCTGGTATCCATAGTACAAGCTTTGCTCAGTTTGGAACTAGATGGCGCTGTGTGGGATATCCGAGGAATATTGTTATAAACATTATTTGTATGCAAAGCCGTCAATATTTAAAAAAAAAAACATTAATTAATTTTTGTATGCATACTGCATTTCTTTCTCATTCTTTCGGGAAACTTTTAGCAAAGCCACATATTATATTCGCGCATTCTACTGTCGTTTGACCTCCAGCCGCAAAAAACGCTACCTTTTTGGTATACCTCTGGTATTCTATCTCTCTGTCGGTCACATGCAGATATCTCAGGATAAACTGAACCGAGTTTAATGTAAATTGTCCTGAAACGCGCAAAATAATTGCCCGCAGACATGCCATATATAAATTAGTGAAAGATTTGGTGGTGAATACAGGTCACCCCAAAATGTGAAACAAAAAAAACAAAATTTTTAGTAAATAGAGTATCCCGTGTTGTTCCGTAGGTTTATGTTTGAGACAGTTTTAAAAATATACATGTCCAATCACTGAGTTTTCTTTTTTTAAAATTTCGTTTAAACCATAAAAGTATGAATTTAGAAGCCCTCTTCTACGTTTACAGTCTTACCACACATACTCTAGCTAGCTGGTGCACGATGGCAAGTTTCCGTCCGCGAGGTCCCCGCGCACTGGTCTTCAACCCCGCGAAATCGCGTTTGAAACTTTCGATATTGTGAAGTGACATTAAAATTTATGAATCGTTTAAAACCAAACGCTGCTATCAAATTTATTTACTCTATGATTTAAACGTTGAGAAAAATTACCATTTTGTTTCTAAACTTAAACCTTTAAAATATTTTCAAAATAGATACCTATATTCATACGAGATATGTCGTGATAGCCCAGAGCGCAACGAACCTGTCTCAAATTTATAAGGCCCCTTGGCCATGGTTCGAATCCGGGCGTGTTCCAATGAGTTTTTCTGACTTAAGTACACAATATCACTGACACCGTGCTTCGAAGGGCACGTTAAGCAGTCGGTCCCGGACGCTGTCAAGGGCGGTCGTTACAGTTCCCGACCCGCAGTGGAGCAGCGTGGTGGACTTAAGCTCTAAGCCCCCCTCCTCACCCTAGGGGAGGCCTTAGCCCCTGCAGTGAGAAAAAATGGGCTGATGATGATTCATACGAGGTGTGTTGGTTTTTTTTTTTTTTTAGTGAGGGCCGAATCTGTATACAGACACCTGCGCGCCCGACCTACCGCGCAGATAGTGCCGGGTTGGGATTTCTACACAGAAGGTGCAGCCCGACCGGCTAAACGACATCCTCAACCTATACTCCGGTAGAGTGTGTAGGGTTTGAACTGAACAACGACCGGACGCATTGAGGATGTTTCGGTGTGTTAATGCCTTTGGTGAGCGGTGCCTCAAGAGCACCGTCTCGTAGGCATATGATTATACTAGGGATGAGGGCCGACACGTGTCGATCCCTCGGCAAGGGAGGGCAGTACGAGCTGAACGGCCCGACTGTGAACAGACAAGGCTCAGATGCCATTCGACCAGTTTTATTACGTTAACTAGGTGTTTTCGGGTGGTAGGTACTGCTCTCCTACGTGAGACTGAAGGTGTGATCTGCCTGAAGCCCTGAGCCTCTCAACCTCGGTAGTGAGATCGTCAGTTGGATCTGTGAGTACATTCCGTGGACGTCTGAAAAAGTAGTTGGTGGGCGGAGGCTCGTAAGAGGCCGCTGCCGAAAGTAATGGGTTGGCATGTGCGACCGCGGCGGCGAAGAAGTACTCTGACGTGTCCTTCATCTCTTTAGATTCTCAAGTAACGCAGGTAATCCTCGTCAAATATAACACTTTCTGTTTTAGGATCACATGTCAATTATTTATAATTTCTGAAAAAAACCGATTGAAAGTTGAGCACAAAAAACTTACATTTTGTTTATAAAATGCGTGTTATTTATTACAATAAATTAAATAATAATAAAACTGAATTTTTTATTCATTGAACTAGAAGAAAAATCACAAAAACTTTTAAAACTAGTCTTGTTTACCAGATGTGAAATTTAGCAAAATATTTGTATGCATGAATTTATTTATTGGTTGAATTGGTTGAAATGAGTTGTCTAGTACCCATTATACAAGCATGATACTTCCTTATTTTGGGACTAGATGGCGCTGTGTAGGATGTCCCAGGTATTATTATCATATTTCTAGACTAAATACCCATCAAACCTTCGATCTGTCACAAGGAGAAGAAAGATATAATCTTGTGCCTAGTGTAATAAGTACCTTTATGACAGAAATTTCAACTTCATGAGAGCAAAGCACCAGTGACAGATGACAAACTAATTTCACATTTGACCGCTTCTTTTAGCGTTTCGCACCCAAAGGATACCAACAGGAACTCTATTACTAAGGCTCCGCTCTCCGTCCGTCCGTCCGTCCGTCCGTCTGTCACAGAGCTGTATTGTCTGAACCATAAAAGGTAGACACTTGAAATTTTCATAGAGAATGTATTACTATGACCGCTATGATAACAATTAATAAATACAAAATAAAGTTAAAACCTAAATAGGTTCCCAATACAACAAACCTATTTATTTCGACATTTTTGGTGACCGGTGGTTGTGAGATCATTGCTTAAATTTTAAATTTTCATGAAGTATATGCTACAACGGCCACTATAACAAAATATAAAAAAAATAAAAGTTAAAAATCCCCATACAAGAAACGTGTTTTTCTTCGTGTGCGAGTTCGACTCTCCGTTAACAGATCTAAAATATTAAAACTGTCAATTTTACTAGCCTTTTACAATCGCATACAGTGCTTTTGACGTGAAAATTTTTCGCGAGGGAAATGTAATGAATAGATTACTCGCAGATAGGGCCTTGTCTATTGATTTCGATCTACCATTACATAAAAATCATTGACCTATTTCCAAAATTACACGAATATACAATAATTCGATGACCGGTTGGCCGAGTGGTTAGATACCCTAACTGCGGAGCCAAGGGTAGCGGGTTCGATTCTCGCCCGGGTTAAATATTTGTGTGCATGAACATGTCTATTTGTTTCGTGTCGAGGTGTAAAAATAATTATCTGTATATCTACCTATGTAAATGTTATAAAGATTATTTAAGTATTTATATTAGTTCTCTGGTATCCATAGTACAAGCTTTGCTTAGTTTGGAACTAGATAGCGCTGTGTGGGATGTCTGAGGTAAAAAAAAATATTATATTCGTGTAGCAATATACTGACACTAATATATACCTATAGTTAACGCATATAATAAAGTAACCTAAGTATCGGTTGTAAAAGCCACGATGAGTTAATATTTACGAAGCTATTAAGTAAAGAAGTCAACCCTTTGAAAATTTAATTAGCGACGTCAAAGTTCGCTTTAAAATATATAATGCTGTGAAATGACCTTTTTGTTATATTTCACAAGCGTGAGCGTTAATGAATCCGATTTTAAACATATGAACAAAAATAATTAATGCTGACTTTTGAATTCAAAACTCTGGAAATAGCCGTAAAATATAAGTTAAATAAGTTAATTTAAAGTCCGCACCTTTTGTATTATTTATTTGAAAACATTATGTACATAAAAAAAATATTACATTATTTAAAAAAAATTGTGATCGGCATAATATTAATACAAGAAACAAAGATAAACTTGCTAATCATGTCAGCCACCTCAATAAAATCACGAAATCTTTTAAAGGGCAATGTATACGCTTTTACAATAAAATCCCAACTGACATTCAAGATCTACCCCTTAATAAGTTTAAAACTACAATAAAACGAAAGCTTTATGCAAAAGCTTATTATAAAGTATCAGACTACTTAGATGATAAAAATCCATGGGTGTAAGCCGCTCGCCTATCAGTTTGTTTCAATAATATTATTCTTTAAGCACTAATTGTTAATTTTTTTTTTAATAATTTTGTTAAAAAGAGCGTCCCTCAGTTTCTTGCGTATTCTTCTGAGAGGAACCAACATTTTTGAATGCGCCTTTGTGGTGACGTTCTTCCACAAAGTAATAAAATTCACTCTTATGACGTATTTCAAGATTATGTTACATAACTACGAAATAAAGATATTTTGATTTGATTTGATTTTATTTTATTAGTCTGGAGGGTAAACACAGCTGAGGAATTTAATATATAAGTAATAATAATACATGGGACATCCCACACAGCACCATCTAGTCCTAAAGTAAGCATGCTTGTGTTATGGGTTACTGGAAAACTGGTATACATACTTAAATATTCTTTTACTTTTTTCTTCTTTTATATTATATACATACATACATATATAGATATTTTATACCCAGACACGGAACAAATAGAAATGTTCATGCACACAAATATTTATCCCGGGCGGGAATCGAACCCGCTACCCTTGGCTCCGTAGTTAGGGTGTCTAACCACTCGGCAAATCTGTAAAATATGTTTTTATTTTAAAATATATTTATTATTTGAATATAAAACTTTAATGACCGATTGTATCGACTAGGAGCCTACCGTAGAGGTTTTTTTGTCGTCAATAAACCACCAACGGAATTTGTATCGAAACAAATCATAGCTTCGATTTAAGCGATACAATCGGTCATTAAAGTTTTTATATCGAATCGATACATATATCGATATATCCAAATAATTTGTGTTAGGCTTCCTGATAATAATGACCTACCTACCTACCCTGTCACACCCCCAAAAATATCTCATAAGGACCACATAATCGAAATTATACACTTCTTTATAGGGTAAGCAAGTGATCTATTTCCTATTGCACCCATTTTGAAATGACAAGTGAAAAACGTTTCACTTGTCATTTCAAAATCAAAGTTTGAATCCCACAATAAATAAGCAAATTTTAAGAAAAATCCTTTATTTTTAAATCATAGACAAATACCTTTATGTTATTAATATATCTACATAAAAAATCACTTATATCACTCTCCGAAAAGTTATCTATCGGTCAATTCACTGGAGCAGCGTGGTGGATTAAACTCCAAGCCCGCTCACCCTGGAGGAGGCCTAAACCTCTAGTCCCATTAAAATTGGTTCAGCCGTTCCGGAGAACGACCCAAACATACGAACAGATAGACGCGATGATATATAGCCAATGTCCATTCTGAAGGTCCATTATATTAGTGTAATTTTTTTTTAACGTTGTTTCAGAAATTACCTCCTACAACCAAACATATAAAAATTATCTCTACAATGTATGTGTAAATTAATTTTAATTTTCAGTACATAAATGTGTGAACCTGATATTAAAGGCTTATTGTTTACATACCAATCCTCGTGATTACTTTTCTGTTTCTAATAATAAAAATTCCTTAAGGAAACTACTGTCTATATAGCTCTCTTTCTTTTTGGTACTAGTAAAACTACAACTTTATAGTACTGACCGCTTAGAAGTTACTGAATTGCAGCAGAGAGTTACACCGAAGCATCTCACCTCCTTGGTGCGTTGGGGTTATCCTACGAACAAAAATGTTGTCGTTAAAAACATTATTAATATATTTCATTTCTTTCCTTGGATCTTATCCTGAATAATAAATCGTATAGAAAGGTGGGCCGTCGTCGCATCGGTTTATAGAGTCGACGTCAAAAAACGTAGATAAAAATATCACCTAACTGTTCGGTTATAATTCCGCAATTAGAGTTGTTCACGCGCACAGAATCGGTACGGGTTTAGTATGGCACAGCGAGAGTATGTGGTGTGGAGAGTCACACACACAAATATGTTAAAGTTAGCAGACAATACATAATCCAAGTGCTTTACCTTATTGCACTGTTGTACCTTATTTTACTTTAGCTATAATCGTGTAATTGATTTTTGTGTAGTTTTTTTTCTATTTAATTTTTAAAACTTTTTTACATTTTAATTTTTCCTCATGAACCTAGTTACTTGGGACCAGTATATAATAGTAATTTACCGTAAGAATTTAAGAAAACCCTTCGAGAATTTTCAGCTGAATCCGATCCGAACACCTTTTCATTCTTATACATTTATGTTTGCAAGTAATCTTCAAAGCAACTTTCGCATATATGTATCGTATTCATAAAGCGAAATCATATTAATGTAACGGAAAATAGCTTTTCCGGGCATCAATCACGGCTGTGCATCAAATAAATCATTTTTCTCAAAGCACAGGTGTGTTGTGGATTAAACCGTGGAGAAAAGCGCGTTTACCTACAGATTTTTCGAGTTTCCTGTTTGCTGAAAATATAGTCCCATCGGTCAAAACCTCGTGACTTGAACAATTTACCACGCATGACAATAAAATTGAATTAAATTACTAAAAAAAAAATTCGAATTAAATTGATAATTACAAAAACAATAAAATAATTTGTTAAATAATACGTATGTAATAAAATCAAGGGATGAAAACCAATTTGTGAATCCAATTATTTCCTTGAACATGATTCGCTTGTGTTTATTTCATCGAAATGAAAATGGATACTGGCACAAAATATTGACATCACATTTGAAAACTTTTTTATGAAAATATAGACAATCTGGAGTATTTTATTACTTGTTTTTTTTAAATTTTATGTAAAGATTTTCAAGGATAAAACGATTGTCAAAGATTGATACTAATAGATACGATGTTCTGCGTATTGCGCTTGTTTGTATGGCCGTCGACCGCTGCATGAAGCAATGACGTCACATTAACGTTTTATTTTAATATCACTGTTATTACGTCTCCAGGAAACTTCTATTGAATTAGAACACTTACTTATTTGTTACAAATTTTTGGATCATGTTCCAAAATTTTTAACAACACCCATAATTCGTTTCTGATAAGTGGTACAATTCATTTTCATAGCCTGCCATGCTGCTATGATATAAATTAAAATAAGAAACAACACGCAATTACAATAACGTTTACAAAAATGTAGCGGTTATTTTTCGACTCGACGTGACATATCGTTTATTGATTCATCATATCAGCCCATTATACCCCACTGCAGGGGATTGGGCCTCCCCTGAAGATGAGGGTGCTTAAAGCTTAATTCACGACACGGGTTGATGGATTTTAACGGCTGTCATCTGATGTCGGCAACCGGAATCGAAGGCTTAACCTGCTCTCCGAGGCACGGATAGGATCCGAGGATCAGTGGCAGTGATAATTATGTATTTAACTCAGAAAAACCTCATTAGTACATGCCGGTTTCTGGGATTTGAACCACGACCTAAACAAGAAGCGGGCTCGATATCACTCGGCTATCACGACACGACATTCATTGACTTAGATATTATTATATTTTCTTCATTGAGCTAGTAGTCACATTACGAATGAACTGTTGCTTCTGTGCTTCTGTGCCAAGTTATTTGACCGATTGGCCGCGTGGTTCTAATTGCGGAGCCAAGGGTAGCGGGTACGATTCCCGCCCGAGATAAATATTTGTGTGCATGAACATGTCCATTACATATATATAATAGACATCTATTTGTGTCTGTGTGTAAAATTTCTATATATGTATATAATGTTAAAAAATATTTAAGTATGTATATCAGTTGTCTTGTACCCATAGTACAAGCTTTGCTTTGTTTGGGACTAGATGGCGCTGCGTGGAATGTCCCAAGTATTATTATTATTCTCATCAGAAACAACAAACAAACAAAGTAAATGAATAAAGCGCATTCATGTTTCGAAGGCTGTGCAGGGACACTTTAAATTTCCCTTATACGTTTCTACAGATTTTAAATGAAAAGGAAGCAAAAGTTGATTAAAAATTCTATTTACGACTGTAAACTAGATCTGGAATATGTATCGACTACTGGCTTCAAATATTGAGAGTTACATTTGAATAAAATTTTTTCTGCCAATGAGAATTGTTAAGTTATAAATTTTTGGTGCAAATGTACCACAAATACAATTTTATTAACAAATAATTGTAAAATATTTTCAGCATAAAACAACATAAACTGCGTAAGGCTAAATTATTGAATAGAATATTCAAACTGAACCACTATGCACCAGATTCTATTGTAGAACTCTGAGAGTAGTGAGGGATTTTGCGACCGAGTTATACACTCTACTTTTGTTCAGTATCCCTGAAAGAAGAATAAACGAATAATGATTTAAAATATAAATTTTTATTGTACTGATATAAGCTGAATTACATTTTACATTCGTTTGTAGATCGATCATTATAGGTACTGAAAATTAGTGATTTTCCGAAAGTTATTTTCCAAAGAATATTGTGCACCTTTGCGCTTTATTCCATTTCGATTACTACATGGCCAATGTCCTGTAAACAGATCATAAAGTTACGATTTTTCCAACATTTCTCTCAATATTGCACTAATTTTATGTTTCGTTTAACAATCTGTGCAAAGTTACTAGCCATAGAGTAAATTAATTTGACAGCACCGTTTGGTTTTAATAGAGTCATGAAGGTCACTTCACAGTGTCGCAGTGATATTACGCAATTTTGCAGGGCTGAAGACCGGCGCGCGGGGACCTCGCGCACTGAAACTAGGACTTGAACTCGTCATCTTGCACCAGTTAGCTAGAGTATGAGTGGTCAGACGGTAAACGCAGAAGAGGGCTTCTAGTCAATTCGTAATTTTATGTTACTAGCCTATATTATCTTTGAATTAAATCTGTCGAACCAGCCAGCGTTATTTTATAACATTTTTACTATAAATTAACTCGATTTACTTAAAAATTTTATTTGAGTGTCCAACAGACAGATTTACATTCTATGATTATTTATTTTGTACTAATAGTGGAGTATCTATTTTAAACGTCAGAAATACAAAAATTTCGGAACGAAATATTTTGAATGAATACTTATAAAAGTTGTTATATCATATTATTTACAAAATATATACACTGTACCCTTTAAAACTTGTAGTTTTAATTTGAATAATAAATAAATACAATAAATACAAGTTTAATAAACTAGTTTTGTGTTGTAGTTGTGTGCATTTTGTGCAATTTTGTAATTTGTTGTTTTTCTTTTTGTATAAAAGGAAACACCGAAATAATTTTCTATGAAAAGGCGGCAGCGCAACTTTAACCACTTTTCCTACATCCGCATGTATTTCCACATCCTTATTATGGTTGTATATCCAAATGGCCAAAAACCGAAGTTGACATTTGTCGGCTTTGACTCGTTGATTATAGCAAGCGTCTTCTAGTCCGCTACATTCAAAGTTCAGTGTTTCATAATGTTGATTTTAAGGTGATTACTACGGTAATATGATAAAATATATTAGGAAAATATATTTATTTAAACTCAAAAAATAGGTCTTACTGAGAATCAAAAAAAAAGATGGGATAACATTTTAGTATTTTATCTATAACTAATAATTCAAAGGGTTTCACATTATTACATTGAAAGTAATAGGATTCCGAGGTCAAGTCCCCAGGCACGCCAATATTAATATTTATAAAACATGTTTGAGATAGGAAATCCTTTTTCGAATAAATAAACTGAAAAGAGTTATTATACCTAATTCATATTTTACAGACAACTTCTTTGGTTTAACCCGTTTAACCATGGATTTGACACGTATGTTCATAATCAACGGGACAGTATTTCCATAAAAGTGTGATGAAATGTGCTGTCAACAAAATCATCATCATAATCATCAGCCCGTGTCTCTCCACTGCAGGATATAGGCCTCTCCCAAGGCTCGCCACCACACACGGTCCTCCGCCTTTCGCATCCAACTACCCCCGGTATGGCGCTTCAGGTCATCTGTCCACCTGGCCGGGGGGCGACCAACGCTTCGCTTCCCGGTACGTGGCCTCAACAAAATATTAGAGTTTATTTAATAAGTACATACTTAGTATTAAAATGTATATGAATAAATAAATAAACAAATGTGTTTTGTTCTATTTAAATTTTATTTTACGAATCCCTTCAAAAAGCAGATGACAATATGTATATTAGCAACGCAAATTAGAATACCTAGATCTAAAATATATGTCTATGGATCTAAAGGGTTGGTCTTGTACATATGTATAAAACTTGTGAAATTAAATAGAGTGCATTTCCAATGTTCTCCGAGTATGCCAAGAATGTCAAAATCTATTTTTTTTAATGTAAGATGTTTATACACTATTATTGAAAATAAGAAAAATTAAGTTGAATTGGAAAAATATTTCTTTTAGAGTCTTATTATAAAATAATAGGTAAATAAATTTGACAGCAACGTTTGGTTTTGACAACAACATCTAGGCCCCAAACTAAGCGTCAGCTTGTGTTTTGGGTGCCAAGCAAAGACACATATATTGTTTTAGGTAGACGTATACACCCTCTTGGTTTGAGAAGCTTACAGAAAGGTTTTTAAGCCCTACTTGCTCTCTCCTCGCGTAGCTTCTGTGTTTTTCTTGCCTCAGTTTTCAAAATTACTTTTCGTGTAATGCGTGAGTGTGGAATAATACTATAAAAAAGACCACAAAATAAACCGTCCATTCGTAAGTATTCATAAATATATAAAATTAACAATTAGAAAATATATCTTTTTCAAACAAATTTATATTTATCTCTACACATTATAATAATCATAATATAATAATATATCTGATATATAATATAATATATCTGATACTGTTTACACCCAGACACGGAACAAATAGATATGTTCATGCACACAAATATTTATCCCGAGCGGGAATCGAACCCGCGACCCTCGGCTCCGCAGTAAGTCTCTGACCGCTCGGCCAATCGGTCAGTTAATCGTTTTAAACCCGATAAGCCTCTAAATACAATCATACGTAATTTCGCGAGTGCCACGTTCCAGCTTCCAGGTTTCATGGGCATTGAAGCAACCAGTCTACCTCAAACTGTATATGACATCATTGTGTGTAGGCAGAACATTACAGTTTTTATAATACCTATTACTACATTAATGTAGAAGAATTGTGATAACATTTTGTGGAGAATAACTTTTAGCAATAAAGGAAAAGCAATACAAAATATAGAAATAGTTTATGTCGTTTCATTCGTCGCTATAAACTCATTTTATTGAATCACAGCCTTTAGCGCTGTCTCGAGACGGGACGCCTGACAAAGTTACGTCGTCCACACTACAATTGTGTTTTCTTTATAAGTTACAATGGAGATACTTTATTTTTAAAACGAGAAAAATAAAAACGATATTTGTAAATTTATGAAGAAATAATCTTTGCATGATATTAAGAAATACTAAAAAATCTCATAGTACCTATGTCTATTGTTGTTGTAATTTCTATTACTTAAAAACAAATGACTATTAACTTTTTTTCCATTCCATTTCACCAGCCAATTATGCCCCACTGCAGGGGCTTAAGCCTCTCCATAGGGTGAGGAGGCTTGGAGCTTAATCCTCCGCACTGCTCCAATGCGGATTTTAACGACTGCCATCTGTTGATGGCACACGGCTATCACGACATTAATTTTCTTATATTTATTTAGTTTTATATACCTACTTACACATATGTAAATATATGAAACATTACTTCTCAAAATAACCAACTCTGCAAACATCACTACACTTTCGAATGTCCCGTTTAAATCAGTGGCGCTGATATTTTTAATGAATACTGACCCAGATTTTCACCTTGTTTTTTTCACTATGAATACCTTTACTAATTAGCACTTAAATTCGCTGTAGTCACTTCAACTTAATAAAAATTTTAACACTTAAACTCTACTTTTTAAATCGGAATTTTAATAATTTTAGATTTATTTAAGTATTTTATAAAAATACTTGAGAATAAATATTTACCTATAATTTATTTTATACTTATGTATATTCTACTCCAGAATCGTAAAACAATGTTGACACAAAAATACAGGAATACCGAAATTACAAATAAAAAATTATTTATTTTTAAGATTTATCAATTTCATTAATTTATCATAAAAACATTGTTCAATTTAATAAAATATTATCGACCGAGTAATAAACAGGCATTTGTAAAGTGTAAAAATAATAACTGACCTATCGGCCGAGTGGTTAAAGACTCGGGTTCGATTCTCACCCGGTACAAATATTTGTGTGCATGAAAATGTCTATTTGTTCCGTGGCTAACTGTAATATGTGTGATATATTATAAAAAAATTTTAAGTATGTATATCTGTCGTCGAATACTCATAATACAAGCATAACACCTACTTGCTTACTTTGGGATCCGATGGCGTTGTATGGTACTTATGTCCCAAGTATTGTTATAATAATAATAACAAATTTCAATAAACTATTTTTCGTGATTTAAGACTTGATCTATTTGTATTCGTTAGAGTAAAAAATGTGAACAATCATAATATATATAATTTCTGGGATAGTTTTCAAAATTATGGGTACCGGTCCAGTAACGGATGGACTGGTTGGAATGCCAAGATTATCATCAGACAAAACTTGCACTTTGAGCTGATGGGGGACATGCCAATCCTATAAAGAACTCTTGGTCTGATATTAAGTAGAATGTATTGTACACACTATCAGGAAATAATATATTTTATGGACTATGCTATCAGTTTCATTTATCTACCTGCTGCGCAGGCGTTATCGTTGCGCTCGAAATGCACAATCAAAATTATACTACATACTTTGAGTGATCATTAATTATATCATTAATAATTGATACATTAGTCAATATTAATTTTTAAATTAATCACAATAATCAATTAATTAATAATTCATTACTTTATTAATTAATTAATAAGTTAATTATTAATAAATCAGTCATTAGTCACAATCATAATTATCATTAATACATTGTTATATTACATTTTTTATTATTACAATAATTCATTAACCTTTTCACACCAAAGTCTAATATTTGGCAATGTCAAAGTCAATTGATACAAACAAAAATGTATTCATTTTATTTTTACGACGTAAGCGCGTAAACACAAAAAAGATTGATTTATCGACTCAACCGTGTTCGGGCAAAACGAAATTTGTAACGGAAATTGCGGAAAATATTTATTTTTCTCGTATGAAAAGTAATATCTTTACCTTCTATTGTACTTTTTCACACCTATAATCGCTACGTGAATCAATGCACATAAAAATCAAGCCCTTTATTTCCCGACAATAGGTGTTAAGAGTGGTCTGTGGCAGTTCTTAACAAAAGACTATGAGTTATACCCTAACACCTTTTGTAAATAGTTCTGGGAACCTTCAGTTTATTGGCAAAATATATAGGCAGTGTCTTAAGTTGTTTTTTATTTTCACTTTGCGACGCGACTTATAACGACGATGGCTACAGAGATGCGACATAAGATGTCTACAGATTTGCTCCATTTTACCGCTCGATATTGCACGCTCGACAAAATTGACAAATTCTTTATTTGATCGATTTTATCGATCGATGTTCTCATTCGACAACATATGTCGTCGAATCTACTACTCCTTTCCAAGAAGCCTAAAGACAACGAGATGTGTACGACTATGCAGCGTGCATCTATGCAGCGTGTGCAGCATGCCTTTGCTCCGCTTCTGTCGATCGACAAAATCCCTACGATTTTGTGGCTCTATTTTGTCGCTCGAATACATATCTCGATTTCACACGAAGCTGGAGGTCTCGGATTCGAATCCCAGGTCGGGTCAGTATTTATATGATGAATATTGATACTGGTACCGGGTCTTGGTTGTTATATGTACGTGGTGTCTTCGCTTGGTCCCCAAAACACGAGCTAATGCTTAGTTTGGGGCCTAGACGTTGTTGTAATGTATACGTCATTATCATTATTATTATTTAAAGTCTATAGGCACATGGATATTGTGAATTGACATAAATAATAATATAAGAAACCATCGGTAATGACATTGTACCGAATTGTTATGCGTTTAAATGTACTTACTCATTCTCACATACACCGAGTTCGTATTACTTTACAGCCAGGGACCGCATGAAGGCGAAATCTAGCACGAAAGATGTTTTTTGTTTTTCGTGTCCGAACGCAACTTGGCAGCGAGCCGAGTCGTCAAATAAAATCTTTGTGCGTATGCCATTTAATATTCAATAGTACGCAACGAACTACGCAAATTGCGATACTTCGTCAGTTCCGCCCATTCCCCACCAATAAAAAGTGACTTTAATACGATGCGTTTATTGTTTCATGCGGTCTCTATTCCTTTATAATATAATATTACAAGATCTATGCTTGGATATTAGGTGATAGGTGGAACAACATCAAAAGTGTAGTTCGTATTCCGAGCTGGACAACCGCAAATAAGCGCATTCTCGACTCTGTGACTACTTTGTGTCGCGGCCGGTAGCGGTTAGACGCAATCGGACTGCGAGTCAAATAAGTTAACGAAAAAGGATCTCGATATAAAATTCAACCAATGGCACGACAGCATACGTGAATGGAAGGGACAAAATAAAATAAATACTGTATTCTATAGTCGTTAAAAACATCTTTCAAGGACGCATCACCTGGTTAGGCCGCTGTTGCTGTCTCTTACGATTCGCCAGAAAGAATTGGCGTCATTTGAAATAGCAATAGTTTGGGAGAATTTATCTTTTTCTTTTGGGAAATTTAATAATTAAATAATTAATTAAAAAGTAATTTTTACCGGAACCAATATATCTAAAAAAAAAACAATTATACCGAAGCTCTTATAAACGTACGATGCTCATTAATTGGAACCATAGATGAACATAGAGATGCCGCGTTATGATATGTTTGGAATATTTAATAAAAATCCTGAAATTACATTTCATGTGTAATTTAACGAAATGTTTAATTAAAATAATAATAAAGACTTATGGTCTGTCTAATCACTGAGACTGACATTTTGCTCACGTGTTTGATCGGTTTCAAGTATTGACTCCATCTTGATTATTAAGCTATCTAAGCTAGGGTGTCAATATGTCCAGTACATTTGTGTATTGCTCTATAATAATATCCGATTAAAGCTAAGCCCAAAGGTAGCGGAAATCGGCCAAGTTAACAGTTTTTATTCATTTGAAATTTATAAGGCCCCATAGGGCCATAGTTCGAATCCGGGCGAGTACCAATGAGTTTTTCGGACTTAGATACACAATATCACTGACACCGTGCTTCGGGGGGCACGTTGAGCAGTCGGTCCCGGACGCTGTCAATAGATGGCGGTCGTTACATTCCCCAACCCGCAGTGGAGCAGCGTGGTGGATTTACGCTCCAAGCCCCGCTCCTCACCGTGGGGGAGGCCTAAGCCCCTGCAGTGGGGTAAAAATGGGCTGATGATGATGATTCATTTGAAAAAGTCTGAAAATACAAGAAAGCTCGATGTTTGGGTGCCTCACAAGCTCACTCAAAAAAAAAACTTAATAAAGGAGATTAGAAAATTTGTAATTCTCTAAAAATTTAAAACATTGTTCACTGATGGATCTCTTACGATAAGAAGGTACGCAATAGATCATGTCAAAGAGCGGCCAAGTTCCACAGACTGTGGCAAAACCCGGATTAGCGCGCAATAATGTGATCTTAAGTGTATGGTGGGATTGGAAGGGCATCGTTCATTATGAGCTTTTACCCCCGGGTATAACCATGGAATCGAATGTTTACTGCCAACAGCTGATAAGACTAAGGAATGTTATAGGGAAAAAACGGCGGAATTAATGAATAGAGTCTTTCATCATGATAACGCCAGACCATACATATGGCGATACATTCAGAAAAAAAATGTGAGTATGAGTGGAAAGTTTTAACACATCCACTATATAGCCCCGACCTTGTACCCTCAGATTTCTATTTGTTTCGCTCTCTTCATAATTCTTTAGGTAAGATTATCATAAAGAGAAGACTGTCAAAACCCTAAAAATTTCTATAGCAACTGGTTCATGTCACTACCTACGAGATGGAAACAAGATCGAACAAAACGGCACATACATTATAATTTAATTAAATGTAATTAAACTATGAAAAAAGCACGCGCTGATTTAGTATTTAATTTATTATTATTATTCAATAATAATTTACGAAAAGACTTTATCCCCACCAAATATACATTTCAAGATATTATCTATTAACGAAATTAAAGTTTGAGTTCGATGTCGTCACAAAAAATACAGAACACAAGAATTTCTATGGAGGCATTTTCTTGATGAACGCTCTTAATAGGACCCAGCGCAATAGCAAACGTCTAAATGAATATATTATAAACCCATTTCACTTGGAAGATGAAAAATTTCCAAATCATTTTCAATAAAGCTTTGGCACCACACAAGCCAGCAGCGTCGGAAATAGAAATTCAATATCGCGTGAGCAGGCATTGTGCGCCGTTTTTCCGGTACATTTCCCGCCATGAGAGTACTACAGCGATTACTACTCTAGATTAAGATATAGCATTGTTCACAGCATAGGGGCTCAAATGAGGTGGAATCCATTTCTTAATATAATAATTGACCAAGCGCGAACTGGAACAATGTAGTAAGGGTTTTATAACGCAAGAAAGAATTATCAGTTACTAAAGAAATAGGTTTTAATTTAAAATCTTAATTAAAATGTACAAATATAAACCAAATTATAACTAAATTATATAAAAAGTAAAACTAAAAGTTTTTACAAATTAAAAAATACTAAGTAAATTATGATAAATGACTAAATTTTAAAGAGACGATGGGTTCAGGGTACCAAGGATGCTTGCCGCGTTGCCGCGCTGTATTGCGACACTGATCCTCTGAACAAAGTACTCCTTGCTCAAAGGATCCCCTGTCAACAGACACAGCGCGACACCCAAATCGTGGACAAATGCTTTGGTATCCTTGGACCAGGGACCCATCGTCTCGACAGCAAAAGGGATGAAATGGTAACGATTTAAAAGTTCCATGTGCTTGGCTGTTTTCCTGCGAGCTGCTGTCTCAGCAGCTGCTCCAGTTTTTTTAGATGTATTTTTTATGTAACTTTGACACAATGTATCTACGCAAGTTACATCCCAAACAAGAGCTTTACCACTTTTGTATGGAACCATCGTGACACCATAGGTTTTATATTGATTGATCGGACTGATTCGCCGAGTGGTTAAAGACCCTCACTGTGCAGCCAAGGACCGCAGATTTGATTCCCACCCTGGATAATATTTGTGTGCATGAACATGTCTATTTGTTCCGTGTCTGGGTGTAAATTGTATCTATATTTGTATATATTATACGAAAATTTTATTTAAGTATATTTACCAGTTAACCAGTTACCAGTTACCATCCCACAAGGTGCCACAAGGTAATATATCTATTACCTTATTATACAAGTATAATACTTGTTTAATGTGGGACTAGAGAGCGCCTTGTGGGATGACCCTGATATTATATATTATTATTTATTTATCTTTGTCTATTTCTTGTATAATATTTTTTAACAATTAATTGACAACTATGCGCCTTTTTTGTATTATATTAAATATCGCACAGAGCAACATACAAGGTGCCTGTTAGGTATCCAAAGAACTATACCCAGCATACAGTAAATTAATTTGACAGCAGAGTTTGGTTTTAATAGAGTCATAAATGTCACTTCAAAATATCGAAATGACATTGCGCAATTTTGCAGGGATTTTACGGACTGAAACTCAGACTAAAACTCGCCATCTTACACGAGCTCGCTAGAGTATGAGTGGTTAGACGATAAACCCAGGAAATGGCTTCTAATAGTAAATTCGTACTTCTGATATTAATAAATATTAATTAAATAAGAAAAAAAATTTAAAAAACTTTTAGTTTGATTTGGTATTTTATTAATCAAATATTTTTTAGTTTTTTTGCAGCTTTGAAGTCCAAGACCCATTAAGCCTCATAAATAAAATAAATAAATAAATAAGCCTTTATTTACTGTCTACAACTAATATAGATGCCATAAAATAAGCCACTTTTAACTAAGATCTTATATAAATATATATTTTACAACTATCGGCAAACAGTTACTCTGTTGTAGCAGTTTGTCTTTCGACAAAGGCCTCCTCTAAAGATGTCCACTCTTTTCTATTTTTTGACCTCCGTATCCATGTAGGGCCAGCTACATCTTTTAATTCCGTCCGTTACCGTTGTCGGAACAACACGTACTTGTTTCTGTGAATATAGATTTAATCAATAATAGAACGCAAACGTGTTAGATTTCGTTGAAAAACTTATCCTAGTGTAGTATTAAGTGTTGAATTCTATTAAAAAGGTTTTAAAATGGAATCCAAAATCGGATAATAACGTTAATCAGAGTGGTTAATTCAAATAAATTGCATCCAACGAATTAGTCATAGAAGGCCGCGGTGCTGAGACACCAAACCGGTTCGTCAACGCGCCACCGCTTACAAGGAACGATAAATTCAACTGTGCTCTCTAGTGTGCTCGCTTACTAAATTATTTATTTAAATAAATTAAAGAAACTAAATAAAGAAATTAAAAAAAAAAAAAACACATATAAATGACAAACTAGATGCGGAATTTATCGATAAAATCAGAAGTTAACATACGACTATAAAAAAAAAAAAAAAAAATTAAAATCTTAACAGTGTAAATTACGCCCCGTTCTACTCTAAAAATATTTAAAAATGGATGAACAGTTTCAACTTTTGTTTGATAATATGAAAGTTGAATTGAACAATCAAACAACGGAATTAAAAAAGTCCATTACAAATTCAATCATGGAAAAAATAGAAGAAAAATTAAAACCAATAATAGCAGAAAACAAGGAACTAAAGTCAAAGGTAGAAAGTTTAGAGAAAGAATTAGACTATCTGAAAAGAGAGAAGAAAGGCAATAACATCATTATTTTTGGGTTGAAAGAGGAAGAAAAAACAACATCAGAACTACTACAGGACGTTAAATTCAAAATCAACAACAATTTAAGTATAAAATTAGAAGATTACGAAATAAACAAAATATACCGCATAGGAAATACGAGAAACGACGGCAAACCAAGGCCTGTTTTACTCTCATTTGTTTCTGGGTGGAAAAAAGTCGAAGTGATGAGGAATAAAAAGAATCTCAAAGAAATTTATATCGCAGATGACTACTCTAAAGAAGTTTTAGAAAAGAGAAAAGCGTTACAATCCAAACTAATAGAAGAACGTAACAAAGGGAATATCGCATATATAAAATATGACACATTGATAGTGAAAGAGAATAACATAAATAATGAGAAAAGGAAAAGAGAACAATCTGCATCACCGCAGGGAAATATGAGAAAACAGTTTTCATCAAGATCAACACTTAAAAAGAACAAAAATGCATTCGATTTGATGAGAGCGAGATCGAACTCCTTATCTTTGCCACAGGCAAAACAATAGCAACGAACTACCGGCAAACAGAAAAAACGGATGAATCAACAGAAAATAGTTAACTATATAACAGAAAAAACACACCCTCTCCCAAGCCGACTGGTCATCGTGGGAGAAAATGACTACGACCCTCTAAAGATTAATTTAAAAGACAATGAACACAATAATTACAATACAACAAAAAATATTGGCACATCAAACAAAATTACACAAGGAAAGATAGAAGTAACAACAACAACTATTGCAAAGGAAATAAAACCTAATAAGGAAACAACAGACATTCACATAGCCACATTTAATACAAGAACACTAAGAACATCAGAAAAACTAACTGAATTGGAGTTAGCCATTGAAGACTTAAAATGGGATATTATAGGAATTAGTGAGATGAGACGAGTAGGGGAAGGAATAGAAGACTATGGTAATTTCATTTTACATTACAAAGGAGAATCTGCAGGACTTTATGGTGTAGGATTCTTAATCAAAAAGGAATGGGTAAAAAGAATAGATGAAATTAAAGGTATTTCAGAGAGAATAGCTGTTCTGAACATTGAACTACCAATACATAAAGGAAAAGAGGAAATGTAGACTATAATTCAAGCCTACTCGTCAACCGAATCCAGTAAAAAGGAGGATATAAACAAAATCAAAACATTTTATGAGGAATTACAAGAGTGTATACAAAGCTCACATAAAAACATTATTGTGATGGGTGATTTCAATGGGCAAATCGGAGTTGGTACACCAGGAGAAGAATATACAATAGGAAAATATGGCTACGGAAAAAGAAGTATAAACGGCAAGAGACTAATTACATTTGCTTTGCAAAATAAATTAAGCATAATGAACACTTTTTTCAAGAAAAAGAAAACGAATAAATGGACATGGATTTCCCCGAACAAAATTTACAAAAATGAAATAGACTATATCATGACGAACAAACCAACAATATTTAAGAACTTATCTATAATAAATAATCTAAATTTTGACTCTGACCACAGAATGGTTCGAGGGACAATAATAATACAAAAAGTAAAGAAAAAGAGAAGTTTTAAATATCAAAACAATGCCCTATCATGTACAAGAGATAGTTTTCCACTCATAACCAACTTAAAATCGATAAGGGACACAAATACATTTGAAAGCAGTACAGTACAAGAAAAATATAATAACATGATAGAATGTTTAAAAACGGGATCAAAGCGAATAAATACCAATAGTAAAAAATGTATTTCTACGAAAACCCGGGAACTTCTCCAAGAAAGAAAAGAACTTATGAAAAGAAAGAAAACTAAAACTGATCGGGTAAATATTAGAGAAATAAGCAAAAGAATCAACGAAAACATTAGAAAAGATAGGAAAACATATAGACAGAATACAATTAAAAAGTTTATAGATAAAACTGGTGGACTAAAGAAAGCTTTGAAAGAGTTAAACACAAAAAAATCTTGGATGTTAAATATGAAAAACAAAGACGGAAGCACAACAAGTAAAAGGTCAGATATTCTGAAAACCGCTACAGAGTATTATCGTGATCTCTATCGAAAACAAAAATCACAAATCAATATGTCAAATCTAATAACCGATTCAGAAACAATACCAATAATATTAAATGAAGAAACTGAAAAAGCAATTAAAACACAGAAGCTTGACAAAGCACCCGGATCAGACCAAATAAGTAATGAAATCCTGAAAAGTACAATGCCAACAATTGCTCCTATTTTAACCGATATTTTCAATGAAATTATTCGAACTGAACAAATACCTATGGATTGGACCAAATCAATAATAATACTATTACATAAAAAAGGAGATAAAGGGGATATCAAGAACTATAGACCCATAAGCCTGATGTCAAACATTTACAAAATATTTTCAAAAATTATACTTTCTAGAATAGAAAAATCTATCGACGAAAACCAGCCTAAAGAACAAGCAGGATTCCGAAGTGGCTTTTCGACAGTAGACCATATTCATGTATTACGACAAGTTCTTCAAAAATATAATGAATATAACAAAACGTATTACTTAGGATTCGTTGATTATAATAAAGCGTTTGACTCATTAGAACATGATTATATTTGGAAGGCATTAGAATTACAGGGAGTACAATCTAAATATATAAGCATACTACAAAACATTTATTCAAAAAGTACTGCCCAAGTAAAACTAGAAATAGTAGGAGAAGAGTTTCCTATACAACGGGGTGTGCGTCAAGGAGACCCTATATCGCCAAAAATATTCTCGGCAGTTTTAGAGATGGTATTTAGAAATCTAGATTGGGACACATGTGGCATTAATATAAATGGAGAAAACTTAAACCACCTTCGTTTCGCGGATGACCTCATTCTCTTTTCTGAAAGTCCTTCAGAGCTAGAAAAAATGTTACAGCAACTGGCTGATGAGAGTGCTAAAGCCGGTTTAACAATGAACACATCAAAAACCAAACTTGTAACTAATTCTAAACATAAAAATTCCATAAGAGTTAACAATGAAAATATTGAATATGTTGATAAATACATCTATTTAGGCCAACTAATATCTCCGAAAAACACCATGGACCAAGAAATCGACCGAAGAATTACTAACACCTGGAGAAGATTTTGGTCACTCAGCGAAGTGATGAAGAATGGAGATATGCCTTTAAAAGAAAAAAGAAGAGTTTTCAACTTATGTATATTGCCATGCTTAACTTATGGTTGTCAAACTTGGGCACTGACAGAAAAAATGGCTAGCAAACTAAGAGTCTGCCAAAACTCTATAGAAAGGAGTGTTATGGGTTGCAGAAAAAAAGATAAAGTAAGACTAAAGGACATTAAAACGGTTACTAAGTTCAAAAATGTACAAACAGTTCATAGAGCTTTAAAATGGAAATGGACAGGACACATTCTAAGAGAAACAAGAGAAAAATGGACAAAACTAATAACGGAATGGTACCCAAGGGATGGAAAGAGGAGGAAAGGACGACAAACAAAACGATGGGAGGACGATATTAAGCCTCATAATTAGAAAAAAAAGAAAAATAGGAAATATATTGGTGTAGTAAAGATTCCGTGTAAATTCATTCGTTACTCGCTTACAACACAAAACGACAAAGTCGTCGGTTTTATCAGTTATTCTACATGACGAATAATCGCAATTTCATAAAAGAAACGACACTGAAAATATTGGACACAATTTTTTTTCCACTGCTGAAACTTCTGCTGAAATCCTTTAAGTATCTAATAGGGACCTTGTATATAGTTAGAATGAGGCACTGAAGGCAGCGATGGTACACAATTTAGTATGTTGTACTTACGCTAGGCGATTGAAAAATTAAACGACCAAATGGTGTGGGCGCCTAGTACTCTGATCCTTTGCTAAGTTAACATGGCGATGTCATTTGATAGTTTTATATAAGACTCGAATAATCGCTTCGACTAGGCGATAACGAAATGTTTGATGAAATTTGAAAAAAAATATCTGTTTTTAAGTGTTAATTTTTTGTAGTATTCAAAGTTTCTCTATGTATAAAAACGTCGGAGTGAAAATTCCTATTTATATTGTAATTAAACTACGTAGGGCCTTTCAAACTGAACACTGAGAACACAATTATTTTCAAATGAATCATTTTCAGCGGCTCAAAGGCATCAATAATTACGACCGAAAACGTTCATATCGGAATTGCACATAATAACATAATTTATTGTTACTCCGCGAATTTCCTGTGAATTTCGACTCGCTGATAACTGAAATTGTTACGCTGCTGTATCCATTTTTCAGGATTATGAAAAAATATATGTTTTATGAATTGCGGTAAAATGTATAAAATACATTGAAGGAATTGTGAATTTTGTACGAAAATCATTTCTAAAGAAATCCTTCAAGAGAATTACGAGTATTATATAGATTTTTTCTAAAATTAGTTTAGCTATTTTTTAACTAAAAACTGCGTTTATTTCAGGATGGGAAAATATCCAGTGTGAATAATTCTAGAATTAACCTATATAAAATTACATACAGTTATCAAATGCGAGAGAAAATTCTAAATAATTTACCAAAATATATATGATACTAAAGAAGTTGTCTTGCGGTTTGTCGTATATTCGAAAACTTTCTCATGATTTTATTTTGACTTTTCCAGGATTTTCTTGAGATTTCCGAAATTTTAGAAATTGCAGTGTTAATTAAACGTTGACCATTCTAGAATTTATTTATTTATTCAGAAAACAAACATTACTGAAAAATATTATTATAGGTAAAACAAATTTACAAGGGTATTGCTTTCCGTTTACTTTGTAGGTTAATCCAGAAATTAAATATGCTAAAGTACAATATATTGTCAGAATCCCGGAACACAAAACATAAAATGAAATTTGAAATGAAATTTATTTATTTAATCAACATGCTTATACAATATAATTTATAAAACACATTTTAATTATTTTTTAATTCCTGTTTTGATTAAATTGATTTTAATAAATCTACCAATTTCAAATTTATTTATTTATTTTACATAATAAAATATTATTATTAATAATAATAATAACAACAATAATAATAATACATAGGACCCCCCACACAGCGCCATATAGTCCCAAAGTAAGCAAGTATTATGTTTGTGTTATGGATTACTAGACAACTGATATACCTACTTAAATATTCTTTATAATATATACATATATAAATATTTTAGCGAAGACACCACACACATATAACAACCAAGACCCGGTACCAGTATCAATATTCATCATATTAATACTGACCCGACCTGGGATTCGAACCCGGGACCTCCAGCTTCGTAGGCCGGGTCGCTACCCACTAGGCTAAGCGGTCGTCTTAATTAATTAATTAATTTCATCTTAACTAAACTCAACTTCAAATAGATGACATTATGAATGTTATGAATCAACATATCATAGGCTACCTATCAGTTAAGTTTGACCGATGAAAAAGGAAGAAGGAGGCTGACCGATTGGCCGAATGGTTAGAGACCTTAACCCCAGAACCAAAGATCGCGGGTTCGATTCCCGCCCGGCTCAAATGTTTATGTGTATGGACATGGCTGGGTGTAAAATATCTATATACTAGTAAACACATATTATATTTAATTATTTTAGTATGTATTTCATATAAATTATCCAGTAGCCATAATACAAGCTTCGCTTAGTTTGGAACTAGATGGCGTAGTGTGTTACGTGCCAGATATTACTATTATTATATTTTTTTTTAATAATAAACGTGCCCTTAAGATTCGGTTGACAAAATATCCAAATGTTCGCTACATTCGTCTAGTTCAACTTAGGCGCTCTGCATTTATTTGTATGACGCAAGGCCTGATATGTAAATTGGATTTCGTTGGTAATGCAAACATTTCCTAATAGAAATTAAACGGAACACGCCCGGGGAGCTATCGTCGCCTTAATATATTTAAGATCTTCGCTAACAATATCATCTGGCGTTTGCATAGAATTACTTCCTTGTTGAGTAAATGAATCTTGTGCGCTTGATTTGGATTTTATTGCCAGTTACTTGTAGGTTAAATTTTGTTTCGAATTAATGTGATACGATTAATACCACCGAACTTTGAATGCAGCAGACTAGAAAGCGCATGCTTGTTAAGTTAAAGGCCGCCAAATTATTTCAACTTTATAAACTTCATTTGTTTTTATCGGTATATGCCTTTCATTCAGTATTACGTAACTAGTTGTGACGATACACAAAGCTTTATTTTACTAACCGATTGGCCAAGTGTTTAGAGACTCTAATTGTGGAGCCGTGGGTCGCGGTTCGATTCCCGCCCGAGGCAAAAATATGTGTGCATGAACATACCTATTTTCCGTGTCGAGGTGTAAAAAGTATCTATATATGTCATACTTAAATTATTAAAGAAGGAATATTTAAGTATGTATATCACTTGTATAGTACCCCATAGTACAAGCATAATACTTGCTTACTTTGGCACTAGATGGCGGTGTATGAGATGTTCGTATTATTATTATTATAATTCAATAGTTATTAACTTGTTGCTGCTTCGTATAGCTTCTTACCTACCTTGACTAACCATACTGGTCATTTTATTTTTATAATTTATTTGATAACGTGAATAAAACGCCCCCAGGCTTCAATATCCAACACTTAAAGTCGAAGCCGTGGGTGTTCTTTCTGGAACCGGCATAAAATTTTTATTCTGTTCTATTTAGAGCGCGGTGCTGGGTGTTCGTCGCAAAATAACAGCTTTGGTGATTTTCATGTTGGTGATACTCAGATTTACTGTGATTCGTAGAAGACCTGCAGATTTTAGATGTGCATTTCTGTAGCAGGTTTAATTATTTTAAATTTTAATTTTAAAATTAATGTTCGTTATTTATTTATATAGTATTATATAACCTATATCTTGTAGTAGAGAGATGAACTTAGATGTTAATTTCTAAGATACATTTAACTGTAGTTACTTGTTATTGATAGTAATACGTGTAAACTATATACTGTCTTCCCTCTCACAAAATGCACATCAATTTTATCTAATATATGCGAGTTAAATTATGGACTGTATACACTTAAATTTTTTTTTTCGCATTTACAGCAGCCACGCGAACGGCCCCGGGTTAGATTCCCGGCTGGGACAAATAATTGTTTGCATTAACATGTATATTTGTTGCATATCTAGGAGTAAAAAGTATCTATGTATGTATTATAAAAAATATTTAAGTGTATCACTTGTATAGTATCCCATAATACAAGCATAATACTTTATTACTTTGGGACTATATTGCTCTGTGTCGGATGTTACATGTAATTATTATTATTATCAATTTCGAAATACTCTACCGGAAACAACGTTTCTCATTCATACGTAAGATTCCCGCGTACTAAGAAAACAGCAATCATAGAAGTAAACAGGAGTAGGCGGGTAAACAGTAGGTCGAATCATTCCCGTCGGGTTTTCGCATGTCACGCGGAACAATAGCTGTTGCTAAAGGTTACATCCTATAAATATTGCCCCGGATTCGTAGATATAGCCCAGCCATTGTATTAGCCAATAACATACCATGCCCGAATGAAGAAATATCGAGTCCGTTCTAGCAATTTATTGTGTTCGATTTCGTGAATTCCTTCTCCCATATACTTGGAAATAAATATCACTTCGTTTCTTGAATAGAGAATTAGCGTTAAAAATTATTAATAACTAACAAAATTTCTTATTCTGAAATTTTATAGTTACAACAGGCATAGTACGTGTATATAGAGTCGATGGACAGCGCGTTACAATTTCTTCTCGTAATTTAAAAAATCGGTTAAGTGAAAGGTTACGTATCACAGTAGCATATAAAATATATATTTTTTTGTTTAGTTCGGTAAGGTCTACAAGCTCTGTTTGGACTTCGTTCAGCCGAAACCAGGATTTAGAATTGTATTATTAATTTTGGATGAGTTCGAAGTTTGGAAAATGTAAATCTATCACTGAATAATAATTCAAGGATATGTTCTAAAATATCACTATACTTTCTAAATTGAAACTCGATCATTGGCATATTGGTATTGATGAAGTGTCAAGGGGGATATAGTGTACGCGCAAAAAATACTCTTACAAATAATATATAAGGATATTTTAGTGTTAAAGTGTATAGTGTTTGTTTGTTCTATAATAATATATTAATCTAATATTATAAAGAGAAAAGATTTGTATTTTTGTAGGTTTGTAACGAATAAACTCAAAAATTGCTATACCGATTTAGAAAAGACTTTCACTTACAGAAACCTATATTATTAGCAAGTAACATATGACATGTTTTATTTTCAAACTAGCTTTCTGCCCGCGGCTCTTTTTTTTTTTTTTTTTTTCTTATGTACTACACATTTCCATAGGCGCGAAGCCCATGTCTTTAGAAGAGCTTTGACTTAAATTTTTATATCTATTTATTATTTCTACCGCATCTGCTCTACGTTTTGCCTACTGCTATCCTAATGAGTTTGCCACAATACTACTTTTTTTTTTTTTTTTTTATATTTTATTTATTTATTTACTTTTTTAAATTTTTTATTTTTTATTTTTTTTTTAATATTTATTTATTAATTTTTTTTTTTTTATTATTAAATGTCCTTATTCCAATACATTTGAGTCGTCTGGTTTGCCTGCGAGGCACCAGTTCACCAGTTTGACGTGGGAACCAGCCATCGCCTCACTCAACCATTTTGAAGGGAATGCTGCGACCCGATTCCCACGCCACCGCGCATTCAAACGTTTGGTGTGCGACGGCTTTCGTGTTAGAAGTAAGGTACCTTTACTTATTTAACTGAAATTTTATATAATTCTACACTATACGGATTGAGGTCAAGGGAAACGGGTCAAGAAGCTGCGCCGTCTTTATTATTGCGCGTCAGTCTCTCCACGATCGCCTCGTCCCCGCTCCTCATGGCCATTTTGAGGTTGTGCTCAATTATTCTGCTAACCGGGACGGTCACCGCCCTAGTGACGAATCTGCCGATCGCGTCGTCACTATCATCCGTGTGGTATGTACAGCTCGACGTGTGCCGAGTGATTGCAACCACTGCGTGGTGAATACTCTCGTGCAGCTGCAATCTCTCGGTCGTCCGCACAATAATCACCCGACTGTAGGTCAGGCCCTGCGCCTCGTGGATCGTCAAGGTGCGTGAACCTACACCCCTCCCAAATCCCAGTTTTATTAGGGATTCTTTCTCTGCCTGAGTGAATGTCAGGTAGAGAGTGTTGGAAAGAGCCGTAGGTATCTTCACATCCGTGACTCTCTCGAGTTTAAGCGACTGGACCTGATCCCTCGACGAGTATATGCCACTATACACCTCGCAAAGGGCATACGCTACGTCCATCGGGTTCCTATGAGTGCATCATCGGGTTCCTCTGCCCGCGGCTCCGGTTGCGTAAACTACACAATTGTACTGGGACCGCTATAATTTTTGGCATAGATACAGTTTACAAACTGAAGAGTGACATAGGCTACTTTTTATCCCGAAAAAAACGAGTCCCGGTACAACTGTACACAGTTGTAGGAGGCGCAGGCGGAAAGCTCAACAAATAAAGTTCGACAGTTATGAATGCAATAACACCAATAACACCAACAGTAATAATAGTTGAACTTCGAATTTTGACCCTTGCCACCCACTGATATTGCGCTAGTTGTCTTATTAAATTCATTGTTTTAAGTTTATATTGTACTTTAAATGTTTACCAGTTGCATAGTTTCAATAGACTCCATTTTCCAACGAAGTTTTTGATTCAGTAAATATTAAGGAAATCACTAACTATAAAATCATTGTGCCTAGTGGCCACGAACAATATGGCCCGTAATACTGCGTTTTAGTTTTTACAAAACTTTCTGCTCATTATAGTTAGGATCTGTTATGAAAGTAGTAATGCTACATATGAACACAGATATATCTTATCGGATCCTACATACGAAATACGATTTGAATCGATTCTACGGACTTCAAATGAACCCATTATTGTGATTGTATTAATATTCACACTTACAAGCTATTTTTAGGGTTCTCTACTCAAAGGATACCAATGGAAACCCTATTACTAAGACTTCGCTGTCCGTCCGTATGTTTGTCACAAGGTTTTATCGTCTGAACCGTAATAAATAGACACTTGAAATTTTCACAGAGTATGTATTACTATGACCACTATAATAAAAAATAATAAAAATTAAATAAAATTAAAAATTAAAGGGGATTCCCGTACAAGGATTTTTTTTGTTTTTGGTGATTGGTGATTGTAAGATTATTGTTTAGACCTAAAATTTACATGGAATGTGTACTTGTATAGCCGTTAAAAATAAAAATAATAAAAATTAAAGGGGTCCCTATACAAGAAACATATTTTTTTTTATATAATACGGTGGTACGGAACCCTTCATTGTGATTTCAACTCGCACTCAGCCGGTTATATGCCACGTTTCGCAACTTACAAACGGAAATATTCCTCGACAATATTCTGTTTCTCCGACCTGACTTTGTAATCCAAATATCACGTAGTCCACAGGTTTGATTAAGTTTATTTGCTTCGCGTGTATTATGTTGATTAAATCCACGTGTAACAATATGGGAATGCTAATCATATTCATATATCACGACCGCTTAGCCTAGTGCGTAGCGACCCTACCTACGAAGCTGGAGGTCCCGGGTTCGAATCCCAGGTCGGGTCAGTATTTATATGATGAATAGTAATACTGGCACCGGGTCTTGGTTGTTATATGTATGTGGTGTCTTCGCTTGGTACCCAAAACACAAGCTAATGCTTAGTTTGGGGCCTAGAAGTGGTTGTGATGTATACGTACGTATATTTAATAAATT